>OY728138.1:663918313-664615487 GCA_963277665.1 Viscum album
ATGTCCTAATCCAAGGGTTAGTGATGATCGACATGAGCAACCACTTAAGGCAAAGGACAAAGGGAAGTCACATGCGATCACTATTGGCGATGTTGAATATGAAAATGATATGGTGGAATGATTAAGTGTTTATGTAATGGGATTCCAAAATAATGTTGTATATAGTATCACGGAATATTGGAATATTTATGTATTGGTCTATTGTGGATTTCAATGGTACCGGTAACCATAGAATGTGATTGAGATATTTTTAAAAAAAAAGCTGTTATGCGTATAATGAAATGAAAATGAGAAAATGAAATGTTTGACCGTATTCATGAGCTCATGAGTGATATAAGGATAAAGTTATATCATGGTTTGAGTATATAGAATTTTTGGATTTTGGTATGTGGAAAGAGTTAACTTTTGACTGCATTCATGTTTTCACTATGGTTCAATTAATGGGTATTCATTCTTCAATAGAATACATGATTAAGGTATTCACATGTTTGTAATTTGACCAACAACATATATCTTATGATATATGGGGGATAAATTATGGCATTCACGTGATTGTTATGTGACATTTCAAGTAATCATTTTCTTTATACTATGAGCTTGGACTGATGTATTTTAGATAAGCCAAAAGATTGGAATGGATTATGTTGGACATAAGTTAGGATAGAATTTTTATCGACATTATTGATGGGATGTTATAGTAATATAGCTTTATAAAAAGGACAACCTGCAAGACGGGCAACAACCCATCGCCTCGGACAAGGCTGTGGGAATCGAACCCTCAACCGAAGTACGACTGGCCTTTATCGCCTACCACTGGCCTACAAGAAGTCCATGTTTAGTAGAAACTAGTTTTATTATGATATAATAAGTATAATTCCATTTTAGGAACCATATATGATTAATCTAACTATAGATTGACTTATGTATATTTAATAACATTTGCTATCCTTTTGTTTGAGACAGATGGAAAGACCCATCATTCTATAACATGATCTGCTAACACTTCACGAATAAAAAAATCAACTTCATTTCTTTAAAGGATGAAGTGGATATTGTTCAAGGCATGAAAAAAAGTGAGATTGTACAAAAATAAAGTAAGTATTTATTCTAATTCAAATTCTTCAACTTTAGGGAAATGATCTTGAAAACAAAAAATGTTGTCATAGTGCCCTTATATCTGATGAATCAGATGATACCTTTAATTCATTGCAAATCTATGGCTTTGTGATTGTTCACTATTTCATAGCCATGTTCTCTACCACTCTCTATAAGAACTTGATGGTTAGAATTTTCATCAATATCAATATTTTCACCTATGTTCTCCTACGTGGAAACCTAGTGATGAGTTAATTTGGGTAACCGTTACGTCACATACATTAGTTTTTAAATCCATGTTTGGGTATTCCTTTTTATGATGTGGGTTTCTATTAATCAAAATTTCGAGTAGTAAACCATTTATAACCCCGACGAATTTCGAGGGAGAAATTCATTTTAAGGGGGGTAGAATGTAACACCCTGAGATTTTATGAAAAATATTTGTTTTAATTTCATTAATGTCTTGTGTTGTACGCTACACCAAAAGAATCTTGGACAACACGCATCCTTGACTTGCCTTGCATTACACGCAAGCGCGACCTTCCGTGATTGCGTGTGTTGTACACAATACCGAGTTTCGCTAAACAATGATATGCTGCTAAAATATTATTAAAACTAGCCGTTATGAATAGTAATAACCAATTGTTTGAAATTTTTTAAATTTTAATTTTCAAAATTGACCTCGTTTTTGGATTCGTAATATCAAAGTAGCTTAGGGTAAAATTTTGGTATTTTTCGGATAACTTTCATTTTCTGATGAATAGTGAAAATTACTAAATTTTAATTAAAAACAACCTTTTTAATCGAAATAATTAATAGTTATAAATTATCAATTTGAGTGGTTTTAAAGTATATTTAGATTATATTTTTACAATTTAATACAATTTTGGTCATTGGATATAATTTCACATTTAAACCAAACATAAACAAATGTCAATCTTTTGATAGTTATTATCTCTTAAGAACATGCTATTTGTTTTGACGATGGGAATTAATTTTTAAATTAATTAATGCAACCGATATGTTTTGAATTTGGTAAAATAGACATCATTTTTGAATTCATAATATCAAATATATCTTAGGCCTAATTTTTCGTATATTTCTGGAAACTTTAATTTTTTGATGAATAGTGAAACCACTAAGTGGTAGTTAAAAAAATGAATTTTTCATAAAACTTAATTTTACCGCTTCTGTGAGTGGAATTTAAAAAATCCGAGAGACACGGTTGATATCAATAACTAAAATGTGGTTCAATGAGATTAAAATAATTTTTGGTGAATAGTAACTTTTTACTTTTTTTTACCAGGGTTAAATGTAAATAGGGTAATTAAGGGTAAAAATGAAATTATTATTACCCTAACACATGTCTTAATTCTATTGGATAAGTGTAATTGGACCAAAAATAACCTTAGGAATAAAATTTGACCATTTAGGCCCACATGGATTAGATTAGGACATTTATTATTATTTAATTTAAAGAAGAGTTAAAAGAGTTAAAATCAATGTTTATTTACTACAAAATTTGTAATATAGGGTTATACATAAGATAAATTGGATTGTAAATATTAATTAGAAAGATAATACGATTTCCTACATAATGATAATTTATTTATAATTTTTAGACATTAAATAAATTAATTTATTAATGACACCATGATGATACAGTAATTACCATAATAGTGAAAAATTAGAATAATTTATATTATAAATACCCAAATAAATATAATTTGAGATTATTTATGAATTACACTAATTTTATAGGTTAATAAGACATGTTAGTATTGATTTAATTAACTTTTTTCGAACTAATCATTCTGTTATGATTTTCAAAAATATCAATTACTAAATAGAGTCAAAATTGACATAAAATAGTTTTTAAAACAAATATTATATTAGTAGTTATTATTTTATTCCTAAAAATCTAAGGTTAGGACAAATGACTTAGATAAGGTTATATATACTAATAATAAACAACTTGGGGTTCTTTTGGCTGCTTATAGTACGTTTATTAACCTTATAGTATAAGAACACATGAAGACATGGTAAAAGTAAAATTATTTTACTTAATGTTAAATCTAAATGATAAGGTTAAATTAGGATCCTAAACTTGTCTAAATTCTATTTTATGTGAGGATTTCGAATCATCCCAACCTTAGCTTCGAAATAAATCAATTTCGATATATTTAAAACTGAATTTTTCATTATAATAAAATAATATTTTTAGTTTTTCCAAAGGAGCCCCTCTCCTCCCTTAAAAAAGGGCACCTCCTCCCACTCTTCCTCACACCACTTTGAGGCTTCAAGTTCGGCCAACCCATGAAAAATTCCATTCTCTACTTCTATAGAAACATCATAGATGTTCTGGTATTCCTGAAAGACCATGTTTAGTGCCCTAAAAGGAGATCTCAAAGAGGCGCTTCAAAGAAGAGTTAATGTCCGTTACCGAATCTTTCAACTTTATTTCTTCTACCACTTCTTCTTCTTAGGTTCATTCATTATGAAGTAATAACATCAGTGTAACTCATATACCAATATGTTATTATATGTATGAAACAACCCTATTTCACCATCTATCCATCCTCTGGAAAACGAAATCACCGCACGTGCGTACGTACGGAATACCGTCTCCACGCCGTGGTGTATTCTATTTTCCACCACCACCTTACTTTGATGGGTATAATGGTGTACATAAGTACTATATATGATTATTTTAAAGTTATATTGATTCTAATATAGTATAAATACACTCCAATACAATTCCACGATCATGAGAACGATATCATCGCTCGTGCGTACGTACAGACTACCGTCTCCACGACGCAATGAGATACACTCTCCACGTTAACCATTCATGAATGATTATAAAGTATATATAATAAGTAATAATGAAATATATGACATAATAATTATACTAGATTTATGTGTATATATATGTATGTCATCTACTTAATTCCATTCAACTCAATAAGGAATCAAAAACAGTGTTCATGCGTACGTACGACCTACCGTCTCCATGATCAGTGTATTTCTTTCCATTTACTAATCTATTATATATACATATATTGTGAAATATATATTATATAAAAATCATGATTCATATTCTGTAATTAAGTAATCATGATCTAAGTAATCATATGAAGTCAAAACACGGATGAAAAATGAAACGATTTTACCCAAAACGCACTTTAACATTGAATTTAAAAAAGAAGGGGTAAAATAAAGTCATAAGTGAACCATATATGATATCATAACAATGAGTATGATTCTAAAATATGTCAATGACATTATTTAAATCATTATACAGGAGTTTCAGACACTTACGAAGCAAATCGGACCTAAGGTAAGGGATAATTTTGCAAATCTCATTTTTATCTGAGATTGCTTATTCGTAAGTACTTACTGGGGTTATTTCAATCATCCATTTCCATGTTTTATAAAAGTGTTTTCATGTATGTTTAAAGTAATTTTTACCCATTTTTTGAATTTTACTACATGGTATGTAGGGAATCTTTCTTTTTTTTACGTTACGAGGTACTTTTTGACATTACCGGCAAAAGTATGAAAAGAATGTTTTTTTAACTTATACGGAACGAACGTATATTAACGGTTTTATAAAGCCTTATTTTCATGAAGCTTACTCCAAAATATTTCATGAATATTTCCAAAAAAATACTTTTCTTTTAAAATAGCATGATGTTTTGTGAAAAGTATTTGATTTTTAAGAAGAAAAGATATTTTCCTCAAGAATGGAGTTCATGTGTTTTATCAAAATTATATTCCATCTAAGACAATATAGGGTTATGTTTATATCCAAATTATTACATTGATTTGATTATGTTGTGATGGAATTTTTTTATGAATTCTTTTATCTTCTATGAATTGTTTTATGATGTCTTGTTGTTTAATAATCCCATTTTTATTACATGAGTTATGCAATGATGTATGATTTATGATTTTTTGGCACAGATAAGAATGGTATCATTATGAGATGGGTGGGACCTATATCTCGCTCCAATGCATTTGGTAAAGATTTTATATCTCATTTGATAGACATGGATGGAACGGCAGGTTAAACCGGTTCAGTGAAAAAAGTCTGAAACAAGGAGTGAACCCAGTTCAGAAATGGACTTTGTCCACTATGATAGTCTTGGCAATGAGTCTTGACTAACAAGAAATGATTCTCTATGATTATGTGTGTATGACACAAAGTTTCATTACTTATGTTATGATTATTTGGATTACATTTCACTACTATGATTTATCCCATGTTATGATATTATGATCTCTTTTGCAGGTTATGATTTCTAAAACTTATGTTCTTATTAATATGATGTGTTTGATATTTATTTTGTTTACCCATACCGAGCATTTTAGCTCACCCTTTTATGTTTTCATTTCCACAGGATATAAAGAAAAGTTTTAGGAATAAAAAAGGAAAATCTTTATGGGAGATGCTGAAGATCTTTCACCCTGATTAGAAGATTATATTCCGAGTTTCCAAAGACACTAAAATATTATGGTCCTTGTGTGTGTGTTTTTGTTATGTACTAAGTATTCTGCCAACGTAATGTAATCTCAATGTACGATAAGCTTAGGGTCTCTACAATAGATGAATATAATAAACTATTTTATTATTAAACAGAATCACAATGAAAATATTTTAATATGAATCATATTATTTAATGGGTAAATAACCATTAAATAAAATAAAATAAATTTTGTTTTCAACGGTCAGAAAACCACCAAAATGAATAAATCATTATACCACAATATTAATGATAATATAATATTTCAAAGATTTGAACAACATGTTGGATTTCTAAATTTTTAAAATTTTATTAAGATATTGAAATCATATAATAACACTAATAGTCATATTGAGTATTTGAACAAGAACATTGATTATTACATAAATCCCGATATAACCATTGAATCATGAAACAGACATCCCAAGACATTGACCTAAAAATTATAAAAATTGAAAATAAATATAAATGGACATAAAATGATAGTAATAAATGAATAAAAAGAGAAAATTTTTTTGAATAATTTTTTTAGAAAATTAATTCAATAATTCTTGAGGTTTAGAATGCATAAATTATCAAGTTCATGAAGTGGGGGTTTCATTCACTAAACATCTTTAATTTAGGTAATGAACTCACAATAACTATATATTTATCACCCTTTATACCTATAATTGTAAAAAACCATCTTATATGACTCATATATATGTTTTCAGCATAAATAACTAGTTTATTTTACCTTTTTTTATGGGTATATGTATTTTACTTAACATTATTTCTCAATGTATCCTTTAAATAAAGACCTGTAAAAAGAAAATTTTATATCTCTTAATTTGTTTCTTTTTATCGCCAATTTAAAAGGGTATTTATTTTTTTTCAAATATTTCAAAATATTTAATAGAATTATGATTTCTCCATTTCTAGTTTTGGGTGGAACCCTTGGTTTCTATTTTCATTGAATGTTTTTTTATCATTTTTAAAAAAAATTAGTGTTACCCTCAAGCCCCTATTTATTTTATTGTATTGTTTCTCTATTTTCAATTGAAATCTTATAATACTATCAAAAAATTATTGAAATTATTACTTTCTATTTTCCAATTACATTTGGGTAACACTTTCCTCATTTCATCTCTTATTTATTAAATATTATTAATGTTTCCTTCTGATTCATATTTGTTAATGTGGTTATGTACAATATTAGTATCTATGTCACACACTTAAACTTCATATACTTTTAATATATTTGTATAGTTACCTGTATTATTACTTATCCTTCATTTTTATTGGGATAATAATCTATTTATGGTTATGTTCCTATGATTTTTTATTTAAAACCCACTAAAGATTATAATTGAATCATTTCCTAATACAATAATCCCCACCATGTTTATTCAATTTTAAATATTCCTATTTGATTAGTTCTATTTTCGTTATATTTTATTGTTAAATAAACATTTTAAGAACCATTTTATATATTTTTTATAATATATTCTTTAAATTTGGATCTTTTTAGATATTAATGAAAGGTATACATAATCTATGAAACCTATGTAGATGATTAATCATCTATTTTCTATCAATTCCTAACATAATTTTCCTTAATTATTTAATTTACATTACATGTTACAATAATTTTATATTTTTAAATTATAATCTCTTTTGAATGTAAATATTATATTTTTGTCTATATTTAGAATATATGTTTTCATTTTTTAAACAGACATAGTATTGAAATAGAACAATTTATTTCCTAAATATTATTTAATTTATCATTTCCCACTAGATGATTCTTCATTTAAGTCAAAATTCCATTTTTTTCCCACCCATGTGACCATATAATATCTTTTATTTCCATGATTGGTATCATTATTAGGAAGGGATACTATGTAGAAATAATTTTTTTATTTATTATCTAAGTCTCTATGTATGTGAAGTATTCTTAAAATGAAATATCTATAAGAGAAATGATCATTAATTATCTTTTTATTTCCGAAATGTTAAATATGAATAATCATAGAAAATATTCCAATTCCATTCCATAGTGAATACACACACACACACATTTTTATTTTTGGGTGTCCAACTAAATACTCATACATTTCTTTCAATGGGTAAATTATTTATTAATCTATTTACCATTTATATTATATAGTGAAAATACTATAATAATAATTATCATGGTTAAAGGGTGCTTATATAGATAAATACATTGTTTAATCAGATTAGTATTTAATTTCCATCGATTAGTCATTGCTTAGATATTGATAGTTATATAATTGTTTTTATATTCCTATGGAACACATATACATGATATATTATGATATAAAAGGAGTGGATTAAATTAAATATCCTCAAATCGATTGGGTAATTACTCAATCTAAGGATATTTTATGTATGGTTCACGGGAATATAGGCAACTAAATTATTCAATATGTGGGACTAGAATTTTATATATCCTTAACTGATTAGGTAATTTGTGCATCCAATGAGTTACTATGTATGGAAAGAGATAGTGAACCTGGAACATTATTATATGTTTTCTTTATAGGGATCAATGAATTATTATATTGTTTATGGTTTTTCTATATTTTATAGATTCTCATGGATACTATGACCATATAATACTATTACACTTAATCCATGTTTTTAAGTAATGGTATATAATCATTCCCATTATTGATTCCATGAAAATATTATTTAATCCCTTATTATCTCACCACATGTTTTTACTTTTTCACACACCTTTTGGGTAAGTATATGTCATTCATTACAGAATAGATTTTGATCCATGCTGTATTATAAAGATCTCAATCCTAATAATTCATTATAATCATTTAATTATACCATTAATTTGATTATTCCATTTCTATTATGATCATATATATTAATTTCTTTTATGATCTAGTGATAATATACCTATATCTCATTGAAGATGTTTTACCTCCCTTAAAGATAATTTCATGTAAAAACATTATTTTGCTTCCCTATTTCCATAGTAATATATATAAATGAGTATATATATAGGTGTTTAATGTATCAATAATTATTTCGGAAGAATTATTTTTTCTGTTGTGAAATGGGATTGTTATGTACTTAGTTCCTATATATTATTAACATTCAATAATGGGAGCAGGTTCTAACTATTATAATGTTTAAAATATATATATTTATAGAACTAGATCATTATATGTGGGATAGGGTTGTCTCATTTGGTAACCAACTTTTATTTATAATTTATAATATATATTTTCAATGGAATAGTGTTGGTTTATATTTTATTTGAAAATAGTGTTTTTTAAATGGTTTCTTTGTGTTTTTTAGAAAACTGAAAATTGCAATTTTAATAGGGATTCTATTATTTTCAATGAAATTATATCTGGGAATGAATTACATTTGATGATTTTGATTTTATCATAATAATATTTTTAGGGGAACTTTTTATAAAAATAGGAAATATGTTATAGTAAATCTACTTAAATGGAAATTATATAATGTTATGTAATAAAATTATTTACTTGTAATCACCTCGAAAGAGTTTTATTAAATTATGAATCATTGAGAATTTATTCTATGGGTTTTGGTGTGGGTAAATTGTTTTAATGTTAAATATTTTTAAAATATCTATGTATAATCCCTAGGGATGTGTGCCTTAGATTGAATGCATTAAAGTATGAAAAAATTATGATTACCAAGGAAAATTGGTGACATTGTCCATGGGGGATATTTTGAATTTATGAATTTGGATTCACATATTTCATCATTAATATTATGTTATATGATATTTCAGTTTATGAAATAATAATTTTATATAATGTTTGTCTTTGATGTGGGCTAGTAAGAGTTAGGGTTTTAATAAAATGATTCTTATAATGGAATTCATGTATGCTTGTTTAAGGATTGGCCTTCGGTGGCTAGAAAACAACCACTAACTTAATAGTGTAACCCACCAACCACCTGTGGGGATTCTAGTGAATCTGCTAGCTACAATATAACCCACTGGCTAGTCGGTGGTGCCACAGTCTCACTATTTAATTCCCCCAAGTACCCAATATAACTGAAACATAGGTTAATTAAATACACCCATGAGTTTAATCCCATATGTTATTAATTTTATTTTATAGTCAAATATGAAACCCTTGTAATAGTAAAAAAAATTAAGACTTTAGTCCTTACATCAAGACACTGCCATTACTCTCCACTTTCCTCTAAAGCCTCTAACCAATCCATTGAGGCAATAATATTGAGTTATTCATATATCTACTCCAAATCCTTATTCTTCATTCATATATGTACATGGATCAATTTCAGATCAATTTTTTGGAAGATATATTTCTAAATAATACCTTTTTTCATAGATCAAGGATGAATCTAGCATGTTGACAATATTTCTTGATTGGATCATGTTATAGCATCGATAATGATTGTTTTAGGATTAAGTGTATAAATATAATCTTCAAAAACCACTTATTTAATGATGAGTGATGATGAAAAAATAATCCATTGATGATTCATTGATTGATTAGTGGGGAATTCATCACGGAAACAATATAACCCACTTGACTAGAGATAAAACACTCATGAATGGTGATAATTATGGGCAAGTATTTATAGAATAACCATTGTATGGAATTATAAATATTAATTTTTTTTCATAATGTATTATTGATTAATTGAAATTATTTTTAAAGCCCCATGGATCTCTTCCAGAATAGATAATGAATTCCTGATTCTTACGTCAAAAGAAAAAAAATCATTGGAATTAGGATCCATTCATTTGATATAACATAAAATTGTTTTAGTTGATGGGAAATATAAAGTATATCATTATAGAATCACCTTATTAACATTTATTTCTCTAGAGACTCTATTATGAACTTATTTTATGAGGATCCTAGACCTAAGAAAGGAATCCCTTGAGGTGAGATCCAATTCTAAATGGTGCAGTGATGTGTTTAGTCTTCAATCATTTTTTAACCTTGGATTTATTAGTAAAACATCTTGAGGTATGTTTTACTATACCATGAAGGGTATATTTATATGATCCTTAGCATGATGTTACGTTGTGTGATTATTTAATTTAGACCATGTTGAGTCTCATCACATGTGTTCTTATTTTGGAATTAGCTTTACACTCATGAAAGATATCTATGAATTTTTTATGTTATTCCATATTTCCATGTGTTTCTACATGTTATATGTTATATTGTTATTCTATATATTGTACCAATGTGATAGGTAGACCCTTCATGGCTATGTGGCCCTATTTGGGGACTATTCATGATGATGAACACGATATGATGACTAGAAGAGTTTAGAAAATGGGTTATGGTGGACTAGTGTGTTCTGACCTATGGAAATGATTGTCCATGTGATCTAACCCATGAAAAAACATGGGTCATGTTGGTCTTTGTGAGCTAATTCATGAGATAGAAAAAATAAATGATAGCCTATTAAAGCATTACTTTGTGTCATAGGGAATATATGACTATTGAGCAGTATTTACGATATCCTCTATGCTTGTGAAATTTCCCGGACCAACCAATTATCATCAAATATGGAGATGAATCATGTAAAATCAAGGTACTTGGAAGTTAATTTAGCACATGAATATTCAAAAAAAATTAACATATGTTTACTATTATTTATTATTATCAATTCATTCACTTCTATGTATGTGTACTCATGTTGAGGACGCATTAGTTGTGTAATAATGGGTTTTTTACTCACATTATATATGAGAATCTCAATGAAAATGAATAATTCATATATAGAGATATAAGCAAGGGAATGGGGATATAGGAACACAACTGGGTCATGGAGTATGAAATTAGTGTAAGGATAATTATAGACATTGAAGGATTCCATAATGTTTATTTATTTACAGATATAATAAAGTTATACTCTAATTTGGATTAACACATTGGGAACCTGTTATATATTTGTATGACATGTGTTCCTATTGATAATTTAGTTTTAATCAAGTTAATTTCATTTTTATATTATATTTATATTATTCATTCAGGGAGAATATATTGAGGGAATTGTTTCCCCATTGATAGACATTAGACCCTCGCTACAGGTTGTAAGACTCTTGGGTATGTAGTGTTGTGTTTGAGGTCATGTGACTATTGGAAATGAACCTAGTGTGTTGAGTAAGTGATTCTAAAAATGGCATCATAGGCACAAATTTATTCTTTTCTTTTTCACTAACATGTGTAATTGTAGAAAGAAGATAATCTATATGGGACTCGAGTAGGGTGGTTTCTATGTTTTTGGCCATCTCGTGGATAAGATACGTATAATGTACCATTTATATTATTTTTGTTAATGTTTTATTGTATTTGAGAGCTATCACAAATAATAACAAGGAACTCAAGACCACATTCCATGTATATACTAGTTGTATACCACATATTTTTTTCTTTAGTTTAATTCCATGATTTGTGTTATTTTATCATGATAGAATTGTTTTCTTTGACTCCATTATTTACATGTTTTATATTATATTATGATATATCTTATGGAATTATTTAACCAAAAATGAGAATGAATTTATGTTTTTCATATTTATGTTAATATGTATAATGTGCTGGGACAAATCATGGATTCTGGTAAGAGGATAATGCCTTGGGTTCTGGTTATACTTCCAGGAAAACATTGTGTGATCCCATAGATTAGTTAGGATCTATCTAGAACTTACTACTTTAGATATTTTAAATTTTACATGGAATTTCAGAGTTGTTTCTATAGAAACATTTGGTGGTACCTCCAACTAAATTAGGTTAGGATTCTCCTATTCCACCACCAATGGTGTGAGGTAATTCTCTCACACACAGTTTTAATGGTTCATGTTGAAGGAAATCTCAATCTATGAGTCTTCTTATTATTGCATTACCGAGGTGATGTAGTTACCAAGACTATGGTTGAATATTCTCAAGGTTTATAGATCAAATATAATGCATATTTAAGGGTACTAGAGGCCCAAATAATTTAGATGGATTGATAAGGATCATCAAGAGAATATTTTACATGGTAGATACCTTAGAGAAATTAATGGTTTTTCTTGAAACCATTATTACATTGAAAACTAGTGGATATTTGTGGGACATTATTTTTTACTATAGAATATGAGATATAATCATGTGGGTAACATTCAAAAGAAATTCCTTGAGGAGTTCTTCATGGGTATAAAAAATCTTGGACGTGTACATTAGTTCAATGATCTTCATCATGGAATGATGAAAATGTCTTCTTTATCAACACTTTTCATGTGGTTATTACACTAATTTGATATTTTTTCATGGTTTATGTGGATATGTTCATTAATTTAAATATGGGAATTCATTAAGAGCGGATAATCTGGGTTAGAAAAATTAATACAAGTACTTATACATTGGTTCTTCACAAGAACATTAAAAATGAGAAGGATCTATTAGTGGATAGAGATGCAAGTATTCTAGTAAACATTGATAGAGATACTTCTAATAATTCTACTAATACAAAGAGGAATATAGAATAATCCTACATGATAATTAGTAGGAATGTTGATATGAGAGATGTCTCTTTAAAAAAATTTGTTGGGGAAGGAAGACCTCAATGCATTAACATTGGAAAATTGGGGCATTGTCATCTTTTATTATGAAAACAACATATTAATATTTATTCCTGAGGTAATATGTTGAATATATAATTCTTATCATATAATTCATCAGGATTGAGGTCTCATATTTATTAGAGTTATATATAGGAATCGATCCATGGGGTAGGATGCGGTCCTCTGCAGCAGGTTGAAATTGCTCAAATAATGATGTGTCGGGAGAGTCATACATGGTAAGGATATTGACAAGGATCTAAGTATTGTTGAGTAAACACAATGGATCATAATCCAAAATATTTTTTTGAGTGGTATTAAACTATTGGATTCAAAATCTTGTTCAACCCTACCTTATCTATTTACTTGTTTGTTATCAGTGCTTTCCATTGTTTCATATCTTCACAAGTCATTGTTAGACTTGACTTACTGATAAAATTGTATTATAAATTAATTTCCATCAACAAACTATTGTGATGAAATATGGGCCATATTTAGTGATATACATAATTTTTTATAGTTATTACAAGAAATGGAAATACATGGGACTTATGATTCTCTAGATGAAGATCTTCAATGTGTTTTTTTTCATGAACTTGTTGGCCATATTTCAAGCCTATATAGATTACTGTCAGAGATATGAACTATTTGAATCTCTAAATGGAGAGAGGTATGTGGTTAACAATTGGTGGAATCTGTGAGAATGTAGAGATTTTCTATAATTGAATCAATTAAGGATGATCATGATGAAAATTACATTCTTGGTTAATTCAATAGGATAAGTTGTAGCCCCCTTGAAATGTTATCCACTTTTGGATCTCTCTCAAGATATATTAATATATGAATTCATGGAACATATGCATATTCTAGGATTTTAATTTGAGATAGATCTCATGTCATTTGTCGAACCAATTTTGATACCCCCTTATCATATAACACCAGTGAACTTGAAGTATATCATGTTTTAATTTGAGTCTTTGGAATTGAAGCGTTTTATTAGGAAGACTACATCACTATGGGGTGCACCAAATTTTTTCACTAAGAAGATAAAAAATAGTCTATAAATTTGGGTAGATAACAGAAATATGAATTTGTTTATATTAAAATATTGATATCTCGTACCTAGAGTTGATGATATATTTGATATGTTATAGGGAATAGGGTTTTCATCCAAAATTTATATTCGATTGAGTTATCATCAGTTTCATGTTAGATAGGAGGAGATCCTGAAGTCAATGTTTGAGAGTAGGAATGGGCTATATGAGTACTTGGTGACTTGTTTTGGACAGATTAATGCACCAAAAATGTTCATTGATCTCAGGAACAAGATCTTCCAATCATATCAGGAATTATTCTATGTTGTGTTCAATAAAGACATATAAATATACTCACATACCACAGAGAAGAACGATAGACATCAATAAATAGTTATGAGTATGATTTGAGAAAAAAAATTTCCAAGCTGTAAAAGAGTAACTTTTGGATTTTGATGGGGAAATTATTATGGAATGTGGTTTATGAGGTATATATATCTACAGACCTAAGAATACAGAGGTAGTGATATCATGAAAATTTCATAGGTACATGTTAAAGATCCAGAGATTTCAAGGTTTATTAGGATACATCTGACATTTTATATGAGGATTCACATGTTTATTAGCACCTATAACAATACTGATGAAGAAATTATAAATTTATAGTGATTAGACCAATGTGAAGAGGCTTTCATTGAGTTGAAGAGGAGGATGAATATGACATCAGTGTTGATCCATCATGATCCTAAGATCAAATATGCTATATACTATGATAGAACATGCATTGGATTGGTAGTAGTAATGATATAAATGAAGAAGTCAGTGTTTTGTGGATCATGTGAGCTATGAACCCATGAACAGAAAATTCCTTCCTGTGAATTGTAGCTAGTATCTATGGTCCCCGATTTAATGTTTTTTCGATACTATATCATTAGTGAGGGTTTTGTTCTACTAAAAAACAAGATTCTCCACTATATCATGGAACAAAGATACCTAAATGGAAGGATGATTCATTGTGTAGATTACTTGTAGATGTTTAAATTTGAGATGGATTATTCACTAGGTAAAGGTGAAATCACCATAAAACCTCTTAACTATAAGACATATGTAACATAGGAGTTTCCTGACAGAAATGGTAAAGAACAATGGAACCTGGTGAATTTTTGTGAAAATTGTAGGATTGATGATTTTGAGGACCATGGATTGATGGATTGTGGCCCATTGGTGACACCATATTCTATTGGAGACCAAGTGAAAACTGATTATGAACCTAACCCAGAGTGTGTTTTGATGTGGGATGAACTAGCTAGTGGTGACCCGATAACTAGGTGGTCATTGGATAGTGATTATATGATCAATGTATATAGAATAAATGAGTCCCTAATTCCATAAAAAAGATATGATGAGATAATTTCATACATATAAGTGGGTAGTACATCTTTCAGAGAAAAATATATACGATGCCTTCATGTAACAGTTCAAGTTGTTAGAGATAAAGTGATACATTGGTAGTTTTATTCTAATGAAATACCGTAAAACAGTATAGAGACCAAGAACCAGTGTCCTAGTTGTCTTTTAAAACCACTTCCTATACCTTTTTGAACTGGGATAACATCACGAAGAATTTTTTCCTGGCATTTTCATAGAAATTGAGGATTTTTTATGCTATAAAGATGATTCCTCATAGAATAATGAATATGGATCATTTTTTATCAATTTAAAAAAAATATCAGAAGGGGATATGGAAAATAAGTGTATTTTATAGACATTATTCTATCATGGAGTAACCTTGTGCATCATATGTAATAGAGACACATATTGTACAACACATTTTTTCTAAGTCTTGCAAAATATTTATTGTAACGACCCGAAATTTTGAATAAATCTTGTTTCCTAATTTTTTGTGTTA
Organism: Viscum album; assembly: GCA_963277665.1. Lineage (NCBI taxonomy): Eukaryota > Viridiplantae > Streptophyta > Magnoliopsida > Santalales > Viscaceae > Viscum > Viscum album. The sequence continues at coordinate 663,934,466 of OY728138.1, forward strand.
TTTAATTTCATACTCAACATAACTATTTCATTTGATAACATGATTATAATTAAAATGAGACCGTTGGGTTTCGACTGTTATATGACTGTTGGTCAACATGACCGCTAGAAACCAAACGTTCAATTATTGTATATAAATACAAGTGATCTTGGTTAATTAATATAGAAAGAAGATTTGATGGCCTCATCCAATAGTCTCGGGCCAATCAAATCCCATCTAATGGAACATGGGAATAAGGTAGCACCACTGGGCTTTGCTCTAGACCAAACCTTAGCCGAACTTCATCGTGTAAAGCTAGAACGGAATCGCCTTCGCGAGAAGTGCGAACTGATAGAAATTACTACTCGTCTAATGTTGGCCGAGCCACCCCAAGATTCTATCATCCTATAACACCTTACTCTTAGGTCCTATGCTGGTGTTATAAGGGGATATGTAACGATACCGTAATAGCCTTGTGTAATCCTTTGGCGTAAATAAAAATTTTGATATCTTCTTATGATGAAGTTTGTGAATTTTCAAATGTCCGAATAAATATAGTATGCATATTTTCGATGAATTTTAGAGAAAGGATATTTTTAAAAAATTTATATGTAAACCTTAAATAATTAAAAATGAGTAATGATTTTCAAAAAATGGACTTCTAAAATTATGTTCAGAATGAAATTTAGAGTCTAATAAATCAACTTAATTTTTTTATGAATTGTAAATTATGAATAGTGATTTTATGCTTAGGATTAGTAATGTGACCAAATGGATTATTAATCTCACTTAAATAAAGTATTAATATAATATTGGCACCTTGATTAAGTAACATGATTTAATATAATTGGTAAAAAACTGTTTCTGAAATTATTATTCAAGTATTAGTTTTTTCAAGTGAATAGTGTTTTTTAATTAAAATTTTAATTATATTTATTTTGAAATTTATTTTTATAAAATGGATTTTATTTTTTGAACTCAGATCATCTATATTATGTTAAGGTAATTTTTGGGGACTTTTTTGAAAAAAATGAATTTTCCGTGAAAAATGTATTTATTTTAAAATTAAATTAAAAATATTTAGAAAATTATTTTTACAAAATGGAGTTCAATTTTGAAATCAGATTATCTATATTTGGTTAAGATGAAATTTTGGGATTTTTCTGAGAAAGTTGAATTTTTGATGAATAGTGAGAATATAGTTTTTAAGTTATGGGTGTTTAATGACATCATTAAATGATGTATTAAGTATGTAATCAATATGGTCGACTAATGAATAGTAAGATAAGGTATGAGGTGTCCCATGTGGCCAATACAATGGGCAAATACCATGGGCAAGCCCATAGTTTTTCCAATACCACCAATGAGGTGTCCCTTGGCCATTAATGACTTGTCCCCTCACTTTCTATATAAATAACCACCCTTTCCTCCTTTATTTTTCACTCAAAACTATCCCCCAACGAATATCTGGTCTCATTACCTCCCAAGGTGTCCTCCCAAGGTGCCCTCAAGCCCTCAAGGATCTGACCTTCATTTTTTAAGAGATACGTTTTAAGGTAAGGGTTCCAACCTTCTATTTCTTTTCAAATAATCTCTTTTAAGTCATTTCTTTTATGATCCATGTTCTTATGTTGGAGGATATTCTGTTTTATTACTCTTACTGAATTTTTAATGTTCATATCATGAGAGACCCTATTTGATCTTGTCAATTCATTTTTTTTATGTTTATGTGACACCGTTAGGCTGTCGAATTTTTAAGGGATTCATTCACCTTTATCATTTTCAAGTTCTATTTTATTGTCAAGTATTTCAAGTTTCTTTTTATTATGTTGGGGTATGATATCTATATCTATCATACTGGTCTTTTATGTTCATATGACGAGAGACCCTATTTGATCTCATCAATTCATTTTTTTGAAGCTTAAGTAACGCTGTTAGGCTGCCGAATTTTCATAAGAGAAATATTATATTTCTTCCTTTCATGATCTTCATTTCATATGGTATATCTTTGAAATTTCATTACAATGTTCTTAAATGATTTATATTCTGTTTCCATACTTTTCTATGGATCATTTCTGAGTGGGTTACCCATGTCCCCTCTCTTTTCAATGTTTTCTAAAACCCTACAACATAGTTGTTATGCAGCCGAATTTCTGTCTCAAAATGTCTCTCTCTTTTTCTCAAATTCATTTATTTTATTAAGTGAATACTCAAAGATATTTATTCTTATGGGGTATTCACATATATACCAAAATTTTCTATTTTAGATTATGGGATTTACATACATGAGACCCGCTTCCCTTTTCTGTGGGTTTAAAGTGACATAAAGATCCTGTATTTAAAGAAGTTTTTAAAATGTTATGATTATGAAATGAAACCCATTTCTTTTATGATATATGGGTTATTTATGAAATGTTTGATGATGATATATTTGTATCACATGATAAAAACTGAAAATTTAAGGGTGCGCCCTGATAGTGCTCCGATGCATTGGGTAAAGACTTAATATCTAGAGATGGCCATTTTTAACGACACCTTAGTGAATAACCTTGGTAAATTTTAATGACACCTTTGGGATGGAACTTGGTGAAACAGAAATGATTGTCTATGTTAAATATTTTAGCCACATCTTCAAGTTATGAAACACGTTATTTTTATTATGATATGCCTCATGATCTCTTTCTCAGGCCTTAATGTTATTTTTCATGACTTTTGATGTGTCTCAAGTTCTCATGTAAAATGATTCCCTTATTTGCCTTACTGGGCCTTCTGCTCACCCTTTCCTTTTATGTATGCTCCCAGGTTATAAGATACTGTAATGAAATAAGGATGAACAAATGAATAAACTTTTCAATTGTTTATATAGAATTTTTTTGTCTCATGTAATAAGTTCCTGGTTTCTAAGACACTAATCCTTAAAGATCTACGGTTTTGTATAATGTAATGAAAGTTTATGTGATAAAAAGGAGGGATGATATACTTGGTTTCAAAGGATGGTTTTGTTATTTGTGAAATTAGGATATGAAAAAATTAGTAAGAACCCTATAGAAATGTTTAAATATAGGAAATCATCCAGGTATTTTGGTTAGTATTAAGTAAGGGGTTACCATGAAATTACATCCCTGTCTGGATACGAGTTGGTAGAGGTGGCTCTGGCACAGATGTACATAGTGGTAAAACCTGAAAACACTGCTTTGTGCTAGACATGAATGGGAATTGGTACACTAAAACGGGCCTTGTTGCACTCTTGGTTACGACACTCCCAGAGGATATGCTTTGGTAAATTCATAAGCATAGTATGAACCGTTATTAAATGAACAAAGACAAAATAAAATAATGATTCACATAAAAATATATGATCATGGATAACCTAGAGTGGAACCTTGGGGATCACAAATTAGGGTATACTTTCCTTCTACAAGTTTATCCTTCTATGCTTAAATTTTACTTTTAATGATTGTTGGCTATGTATTTAAGCCCCTAATTATACTTTCTATTCTTTGTTAATTGCTGGAAATAGAAGAACATGTCTCAATAACCAATGTGATAGGAAATATGACGATTGCCTTATTAATGTGAATGAGATGACGAGAGATCATTTTATCATATTGTGATAATGCCAAACCAGCTATCAAAAATCACAATTAATAATTGGTACATAGTTAAATGCCCAAATTCATCAAGGAAGAAGAAGAAAAGGTCTGAAGGTTGATCATCTGATAAAGTTGATAAGGGAAAGAAGAACCAAATTCCTTTTTGAAAAAAGTGTTGGAAGAAGAACAAAGGGGAATGTCACAAAGGAACCGGGAGATGTTTTATGTCTGGAACGATAGGGCATAAAGTATCCAATTTCATTAAAAAATTGGATAATGTGATGACTAGAGATAAGGTTCTATCTAATGTACGTTATACATTTCAATATCGTAAATGTTGATAAGTTGGAAATTATCCAAGGAAATGCTCTCTTGGAAGGGTTGAGAAGCATGATGAGCATCAACAATCATCAAGGACAAGGGAACAATTAAATTCCTATGCTGAGATGGATCATGATGACTGATGCACATATAACTTCTTCACTATAATTGTCTATGTAATGTTGTATTTTAGTTCGTTCTCTATGAGCTTATCTTTTATGTTTTCTATGATCATCGAGCCACTACCTAAGATGATTTTATATCATTAAGGTAAGCATATATTGGTATGTACCACATGTTGATGTAGTGAAGTTATTCTTCTTAAAAAAATGGTGATTAGGGGATTAAAAGATGATTATTATTTTTGACGACGTTCACTATTTTGGAAACCATATATGAGCGAGGTAAATAGATTCGTTTGGTATTTTCTTTGAGGAGTAAATATTGACTTATATTCTAAAGAATCGATGAATTTAAGGCAAACTTATGGTAATTTAGGTTGCTTATGTAAATGATTAACCTATATTGGGGAAAAAGTGATTACGTTAGTTACTTTTGTTCTAAGATGATAATAGTGGTTGATGTTTTTTGGAAATGAATGATAAAGTCTATCGTGGAAGACATTGTTATGAGATCATTCTTATACGTGGGTTTTAATCTTAGTTTGGTTTATTTTGAGGACTTTTAATGACAGTTATTTATGGAATTGTCTATAATGAACATTGGGTAGTACCATGGAAGATTGAATATTTATGGTAGATTCCCTTCCTATGGGGTTCATTCTTTTTGAAGAGTTGTTTTATCTTACCCTTTCGGTTTTTGGGATAAATGATTAAAGATAGATAGTTATTCTTTTGTAGATTATGTGATTCTCTAGAAGTTGATTCATGTGCTTTGATGAGACCAAGTAGTTTTTAATGATCATTGTTTGTAGAAAGGATTAGTTTTTGAAGAAACTTGTCAAAGGAGGAAACTCTACTTGAAGGTAGGTAAATTTCCTTATATTTTTATTCTATGTAGTAAATGAATTCCTCAAAATTATGAAAAGGAATGTAAAACAAAAACATTGTTTGTTTACGTTTCCTACTGGATAATCAAAGACCATTTACACACATCATAAGTTTTTGATTTTCTTATGGTTAACTTTCTCCTAATCATGTTTTCTATCACTCTCCCTCAGAACATGACCATTGTTTTCTCTTTCATGTCCATGTTTACCTACATGGAATCCTAGTGTGGGTTAACTCGGGTGACCTTTGAACTTACCATTCGTTCTTTTAAAATAAAATTTTTACTGACTCCTTTTCCAATGTGGTACTTTCAGTGAAATTTCCAAACCCGATTTTAAAAATTTTGAGGAAGTATTTTCTTAAGGGGGGAAGAATGTAACGACCCAAAATTTTGAATAAATCTTGATTCCTAATTTTGTGTCTTATATTATTTCTTTCTCAACAAAACTGTTTTATTTGATAACATGGGTATAATTAAAATGAGACCGTTGGGTTTCGACTGTTATATGACTGTTGGTAAATATGACCACTGGAAACTAAACGTTTCGATTATTGTTTCTAAATACAAGTGATCTTGGTTAATTAATATAGAAATAAGATTTGATGGCCTCATCCAGTAGTCTCGGGCTAATCGAATCCCATCTAACGGAACATGGGAAGGAGGTAGCACCACTAGGATTTTCTCGGGACCAAACCCAAGCCGAACTTCATCGTGTGAAGCTAGAATGGAATCGTCTTCATGAGAATCTTGAACTGATAGAATTTACTATTCTTGCAATGTTGGCCGAGCCACCCCAAGATTCTATCACCCTAGCACACCTTACGCATAGGTCCTATTCTTGTGTTATAAGGGGCTATGTAATGAGACCGTAACAGCCATGTGTAATCCTTTAACTTAAATAAAAATTGTGATTTCTTCTTATGATGAAGTCTGTGAATTTTCAAATGTCTGGATAAATATAGTATGCTTATTTTTTATGAATTTTTGAGAAAGAATATTTTTTAAAAATGTTTATGTAAACCTTAAATAATTAAAAATGTGTAATTATTTTCAAAAAATGGTCTTCAACAATTATGTTCAGTATGAGTTTTAGAGCCTAATAAGATTAGCATATTTTTTGATGAATAGTAAATTATGAATAGTGATTTTATGCTTAGGATTAGTAATGTGACCAAATGGATTAGTAATCTCACTTAAAGAAAGTATTAATATAATCTTGGTACCTTGATTATGTAATTTGATTCAATAAAATAGGTAAATAACTGTTTCAGAAATTATTATTCAGGTAATATTTTTTTTGGGTGAATAGTTTTTTTTAATTAAAAATTAAATTAATAATATTTATAAAATTATTTTAATAAAATGTGTTTAATTTTTTCAACTTAGAGCATCTATATTATGTTAAGGTAATTTTTGTGGATTTTTCTGAAAAAAATGAATTCTCAGTGAATAGGGTATTTATGTAAAAATTAAATTAAAAATATTTAGAATTTTATTTTTATAAAATGGATTTCATTTTTGAAATCAGACCATCGATATTTGATTAAGGTGAAATTTTGGGATTTTTTTGGGAAAGATGAATTGTCGATAAATAGTGAAAATAAAAATTTTAAGGTGTATGTGTTTATTGACATCATGAAATGATGTATTAAGTATGTAATCAATATAGTCAACTTATGAATAGTAAGATAAATTATGAGTGTCCCATGTGGGAAAAACCATTGGCAAATTCCATGGGAAAGCCCATGGTTTTGCCAATACCACCAATGAGGTGTCCCTTGAACATTAATGCCTTGTCCCTTCACATTACCTATAAATACCCACCCTTTCCTCCTTTAGTTTTCACTCTCAACTCTCCCCCAACAATGCTCTGGTCTTATTACCTCCCAAGGAGTCCTCCCAAGGTGCCCCCAATCCCTCAATGTCCCGACCTTTGAGTTTTAAGAGATACATTTTAATGTAAGGGATCCAACCTCTCTCTTTCTTTTCAAATACTCTCTTTTAAGTAATTTCTTTTATGCTACATGTTCTTATGTTAGAGGATGTTATTTTATATTCCTATTACTTCCCTTTTAATGTTCATATTATGATAGAACCTATTTGATCTCTTCAATTCATTTTTTTGAAGTTTAAGTGACGCCGTTAGGCTGCCGAATTTTTAAGGGATTCTTTCACCCTTCTCATATTCAAGTTCTATTTTCTTGTCAAGTGTTTCATGTTCCTTTTTATTATGTTGGGTTATGATCTCTATATATACCATTCAGATCTTTTATTTTCATATGATTATAGACCCTATTTAATCTCATCAATTCATTTTTTTTGATGTGTAAGTGACGCCGTTATGCTGTTTAATTTTCATAAGAGAAATCTTATTTTTGTCTTCCTTTCATGTTCTGCATTTTATATGGAATATCATTCAAATTTCATTACCATGTTCCTAAATCCTTTATATTAAGTCCCCCTACTATTTTATGGATCATTTATTAGTGGGGTACCCATTTCATCTCTCTTTTTGATGTTTTCTAAAACCCTACAACATAGTTGTCTGCTGCCGAATATCCGTCTCATAATGTCTCTTCCTTTTTATCAAATTATTTTATTTTATTAAGTTATTACTGAAAACTCTTTCTTATAAAGGGTTATTCACATATATAACAAAATATTCTATTTTAAATTCTGGGATTTACATACATGAGACCCGCTTTCTTTTTCCGTGGGTTTAAAGTGACATAAAGATCATGTCTTTAATGTAGTTTTTAAAACGTTTTGATTATGAAATGAAACCCATTTCTTTTATGCTATATGGGTTATTTATGAAATTATTGATGATGATATATGTGGATCACATGATATAAAAGACAAATTTAAGGGTGCACCCTGATAGCGCTCCAATGCATTGGGTAAAGACTTAATCTCTAGGGATGGCCATTTTTAACGACGCTTTGGGGAATAACGTTGGTAATTTTTAATGACACCATGGGGATGGACCTTTGTGAAACGGAAATGATTTTCTATGTTAAATGTTTTAGCCACATCTTCAAGTTATGAAACAACTTATTTTCATTTTGATATGCCTCATGATCTATTTCTCGAGCCTTAATGTTATTTTTCATGACTTTTGATGGGTCTGAAGTTCTCATTTAAAATGTTTCCCTTGTTTCCCTTACTGGGCCTTCTGCACACCCTTTCCTTTGATGTATGCTCCCAGGTTATGAGATGCTGTATTGAAACTAGTATTAACAAATGAAGAATCCTCTCAAGTGTTTATGAAGAATGTTTTTTTTGTCTCAGGTAAAATGTTCTTGGTTTCCAAGACACTAAACCTTAAAGATCCTCAGTTTTGTACAATGTAATGAAAGTTTATGTGATAAAAAGGTGGGATGCTATATTTATGGATTCATCTAGAATTGGTAACAACACACAATACATAGATATAAGGGTATTGATAGAGAATGATCCATATATTGGAGGGTATTTTTTTCATATTGAATCCTTGAAGTTGGTGGGGCCTAGGATGATCACCAAGATATTGTCAATTGCATATTTAAACAATAATTAACATGATTTGATTAAAATGAAACCTCATAAGAATCACTATGGTATCCCATGTCATTTAATTGTTTTTTATCATCATGATAATGACACAATAGTTTTACATCCCAGTCTAGTTCATAATACCTTTGAAAGAGTGGAGTAGACTCAAAAGAGGTTGATTAAATAAAATAGAAGTTATTATTACTACTCTAACACTAGGATGATACCAGTATAGTTTTCTATAAGAAATAATTTTTTCCTTAAATAGAGGCATCAACTAAGGTGTAGATTTTTTTGGATGAAATGGAAGCCAGCATTGTGCTATGTTGGAGCCTTTGAGTTCACTGAGTGGGTTAGGACACTGGCATACCTTATGAAAAATCATTATTATAATTGATGTATTCTTGATGTGTTTTAAATGTCTCAGTTCTGTAGGTACATTCTTGATCTAAAGTATGTCATCAACCTTGAGGGTATTGAAATAGATCATGATGAATTATATGAGGAGTGCTCAGTGAATATTGTTAATTATAATTATAATGTCCTTTGATAGAAGATGATACCACTAGTCAGGGTTATATGGTGTCATGGATGGATTGAGGATGAAATGTGGTATTGAGAGGAAAATGATCATGATTAGTGGCCTGAGTGTTTAGTCATAACCATTAAAGGTACTTTTCATGGATTAGATGTCTCCATAGGAGGAATGTTGTAAAATCATCATGTGTTTTTACTATAAAAAATGATTAATTTTAGTAATTTATCCTTTCCTTTGGTGTCTATCTATGATGCGGTATGTTAAAAGTTTATATATTAGTGGAATGTGTTTGTCGAATGATGGATATAATTGAAATTTTAGGATTATACATCGGTGGATGTAGAAAAGCTAAAAACAGTCTAGTGAAACCCACTAAATTGAAATTGGTGTTCCAATAATTATTTTGGAAACACAAGTCCTCAGTGGGTAGTCAATGCGCCCACTGTAGGGGTGAATTAAATACAACTCTTTTTTTAAATTCCATATATTTTGAACTTTATTTTATATTTAAATCTAAAAACCATGCAAATATTTTGAAATTGGGGGTACACCCAATATCAAGACACTATTTATCTTATCCACTTTCTGCTCCAACATTTGACTGATCCAATGAACAATGAATGGTTAGTTATTCATATATCTACTCCAAATAATTTTTATCTTTGAGAGATTCCCATGGATCATGATTGGATCTATTATTTTCATGAATATCTAATGATGAATTATCCTTTTCTTCATTGATTAGTCACTACAAAGAAATAAGAATTTAGTGGCTGTGTTTAATGATGGTTTACTAATCCACCACTAATTTTTATAAAATAATTTAGCAGTGGTTTTTATAAACCACCGCAAAAAAATTAAATATTTTCAGAAACCCAACACTTTCACCCTCCATAGAAACCCTGAACACCCCCCCCCCCCGACCCCCCAAAACCCCTGACACCACCCTACCAACTCCCCAAATCCCTATCCTTAGCACCACCTGTCACTGCCCATCGCCTCCCATCACCATCACTCTCCATCCCTCACTGTTCCTTGCCTCACCGTTCATCTCCATGCATGGCCTATATGTCTCTCACCTCATCGTCCCTTGCTTCACCTCCCGTCACGACACATCATTAGAATGATTTCATTTACAACATGATTCTTGGTTTTATGGCATGATATGAAAGAAAAATGTTACATTTACAAGATTATGTGTTTATATGGAATAATCTGATTCTGAGTTTTATGATTTTGTTATTAACATTATTTAAACTAAAAAATATCATGTTAATAATATACTATTATTCAATGATTTTGAAAGGAGAATACACTTTTATAGAAAATAAGTTACTTTACCATTATAGCATGGTTTTGGTAGGAGGGTACCCTAGTATTATATGAGATTTACATTACTCTTTTTTCATAAATATGAAAGAATCTTTCTTTAATTCACTGGTTTTGTTATTTTTCCCCCTTAGTGGATTTTGAGAAAAGGTTACCTTATAAAATTCTATTTTGTCCATACGATTAACCATGGAGTAACCTGATTCCTATAAGTATGAGTTATATGTTTCCCATTATGATTTTTGATTCATTATAGCGGTTTTAAATATATTTTTTTCATCACCATGTATGAAATTGATTGTGTTTTTCTATCATTACATATTAGTATGGGTATGAAACCCTACAATATGCTTACAAATGTATATATTATTATACCCATAAAGATGTTTAAGATATATAAGTTGAAATAATTTGAGTATTTTATACCCACACCCAACATGCGAACATTACATATATGTGTAAACATTATATATCATGATTCAAATAATGTAAAGGTCCAAATGATGAACTGTGTATGTCGGGGAATGTTTAGAAGAAGAGTGTGAAGAGAACAATCAGTGTTGACACTAAGTATTGTTTTGATGGATCTAGTATCTATTTATTTACTCTTTTTTGGAACCTATTTAAATATATGATTAACCTAATGTGATATAATTGATAATGTATACAATTGAATATTTTCATTTATTACTTATATATATCATTTTTGGATGTGTCCATATCGTCACAATTTATTTTCCATTTACATTACACATGAAGAAATGTAATTATTATTTTTTATTTATCCATTTATTATTCCTTCATTCTCTATGTATTATATACATTATGTATTAAAACAGACATGATTTTATATGTGTCCCTAGTGAGCCCCTATTAAATTCGCATCTATTTTTCTATTACATTATTCATTCCTATTTAATGTGAGTGACCTGACAGTGGGATTCTGACTCTGGCTCTGGTTTAATTTATGGGTTTTCAACCTCACATACATTTTTATTTATTTTGTTTTATTTAATGGTAATACTAGTCAAACTAAAAATTTGAAACTTATTTAGGGTCACAATTCATAGACCACATGGTTGCATACAGTCTAAGGTCATAAATCATGAAATATGAATCCTAGTGTAATGTCATTGACCACAGACTATGGCACTACAAATAGTTTATAGTCATAATTCATGGTCCTAAGTTGATACCCCAAGTGTGTTTTTTGGACAATGGAGGATTTGAAACAAACATAAATAGACTTACTAGGAGTACCTACACTAATCAAAAGAAGATAGGGCTATAGAATAAATAAATTGAAATTTTGACATTATGAACCTATGAAGTCATCTGCTAATGATGGTGGACTAAAAGGGGGGAACATTAATCATAAAAAATATTACTCTATTACTTGGGCATGATGTACCATAGGGATAATAAACATTTACTCATAAAAATCATACTCTAATACTTGGGCATCTACATGTATAGTTTTATGAAACCACTGAAACATGGTTCATCCTCATAAAACACCACACTTTCATTATGACGTAGAGACTCCTGAATATATATTTCCTCTATAAATCATATGACTATCCTATATAGTTTTTCATCCATCATTAAATGTGGAAGATATGGTTTTAATATATCCTCTTATATATAAAATTCATTTATTTATTTCACATATTACTCTAACCACATTGAAATAGGGAGTAAAAGATCTTGTATTTATTGTTGTCTCATGGAGAAACCCAGTTCAATTTCTATATTACCTACAACACTGCCTCTCATTACATATGAACTATATATCCTACCTGACTATTAAGCCTTAAATGTTTCTCATACCATGGGTATAATCCTTTTGGAATTGGCCATTTTTATATGATACACCATCTATCAACCATTTCTTAATTTACCATAGGTCTCATGTCATTTTTTAGTCGTTTTAATCAATATTTCATCATGTTGAACACAAACTTCTTTAATGCATCATTTTAGAAATAGAAAATATTTTATGTCATTAATGGATATTCTATAAATACAATATATATTTGGATGTCATCCCCAAGATGAATCTATAAAACTGGTTGTAGTAAGAAGGAAATAGAAAAACTTATTTAAAATGACGCATTATTTATCCTTGAAATCTATATTTTGTTTGTTAATATTGTTCATATGTTATCATTACTTTTTTTCTGCATAATTTATTTGAAATATATGTTTTAAATTTAATTTTATTTTATTAAATGATATGAATACCAAGAAGGAAGCATTATACTATTCCATTAACCACACCAACAGATGAAAATCCATCTGTCTCCCTCCTTACAACATCTGTGACCACATCTGCTTGCCCCCCTCCACCATTTCTCACACCCCCATGAGTGTCCCATCAGTAGGTCAGTCGATGCCTTCTGATTCAACAGCTTGTGTAGTGAGGGATCATGGCTCCACACCTAGTTCTTCACGGGGATATTCAATGGTTAAGTTTATAGGTACAAATATTAATATGTATAAATTTATTGAACTTTCATATAATAACAATTTATTAATTTTAGATGGAATTATTTTGACTACGGAGAAAAGTATGAAAAGATCAAATTTATGGAATTTTACTGGACTAAGGATAGTTTCCCCATTTGATTACAATGGGGTACCTACGGAAGATGCACCAAAATTACATGGCTAGATTCTAGGCCATCCGGCCTTGGATCTTGTTTCACATCTGAATATGTATGATGATTAGAGGGATATTCCTTAATCTTGTAAAAATTATGTTTTTGATTAAAAAATATAGGTAATTTTATAAAATTATGGTTTAATTTAAGGTCCTTGTGTTATTACATTATAATATTTTTAAAATTAATTTTAGTGTATTGATGTTTTTCCATATTATGGTTACTGATGTGCTTGTATGAATGTGTACATCAAAAAATCTAGTCCAGATATAGAAAGACATTAAATAGAGATTATGGGGTGATGTCAATGAAAATTATTTGATCATCCAATAGATGTATGAAAAGGTACCCAATGGGGTGCCTAGAGGGCAATGGAATGTTATTATTTAATGACACTGTGAAGAGAAGCACATAGTATTTTAATATATATTATTATATTAATCTCATTTTACATCTATTAATGTATATGAAAAGGATATACCATTTCATATATCATTATAAAATTATAATTTGTTTGTTTTGTGATCATTCATGGAATAATGCATCAATACAGGATAAAAAATATCATCACTCACAGTACGGGTGGAAGAGTTTTTATAGAAGTTGATCGACTCTGGAAATATTTTCTTTAGTTTAATAATATATAAGAAAAAATCACATATTTAATACATTAAATAGTTGATATATCATTGTTTAATTAATTCTTAGTGTTTAGGGAACCAATAATCCTTAATATAAGGGTGGTTGGATGTTCATAAAAAATCTAATGGGTGTTTTGTTAATGAGAATTCCAAATATGTTCGGGTATGAATTCATTTTTCATTATAATAACGTATTCTCAATTTTCACTATAATAATATATATTTCTTGTAATATGAATTATATATGATTTATAGGTAAAAACTAAATATCTATGGGATTAAAACCCCACACTGTCCTACTCAGTCTCCCATGATGACCCTATAGCTAAAGTTCTTGGGAAGGAGCATCCTGGTCGAGTGTGTGGGATGGGTTTAAGACCATTAACATATGATGACTTTAGCAGGACATTGGGTAATTAATATAAATCTAATCCTAGTTATATTCATGATACTCAGAGAGATGTTGTTTCTACAAAAACTGCAATTCAGGAATAGGGGGAATAGATATCGACTTTACAGAAAGAGTTGGCTGATTTATATGAGAAGACAAATTGATCTATCCAAGTTGATAATGCATCGATATAGGGTGGTGATAAGGTAAATCACACAACATCAGAATAATTTAGTTTGAAAATATTTATTGGTTTTATGTTTAAATATAAATATTTAATTTTATTTAATTTTCAATATATTACAGTTGTCAGATGGAGGAAGTCGAGATGGAGGGGGAGAGGTTAACAAAAAGTGTTCATCATCAGACAATGATTACTAGTTTTGATGATATGTTGGAAAAATATGGAAATAGATGGTTTGACCATGTATCAAGTGTGGAACGGAGTAGTCACCTATCATTTTCGTGACCTAAAACTTTCATGATTTCTCCTTGTTTGATAAAGTAAATGGAATTTAATATGGAATGATGATTCATTAAGTTAGAGAGTCTAGAATATGCGGTGAGTGAAGTTGGTGGATTATGATGTTATCTAGGTTTCATATTGAAGATGGGGATATTTATTATTTTCATTTGAGTTATGTTATGATGTGTATATTAGTATTTTGGACTAACTATTGTGTGTTTTATGATTTATTTTATACATGTAGGGGACATAATCCCCAAAAATGTGTCATTCAAGGATGGGCACAAAATGTTTTGGGTCGACCATTGTCCACATCTGAAAGATGGGAATGATCATTTCCCTTAAGAGATCCTTTGAGGTGTGTTCCCTAGATGCTAGGAGAGCCTATTTTGGACAGTCACAATCACTATAGGAGAAAATAATAGTTGGAGGATGATGGGGATCCAAATTGAGGGAGACCTAAAGTGGGGAGGTGAAAATTAGGTGATATTTTGGTAGATTTCAATGCTTTGAGAGATATTACACTGTTTTTGTGCACAATGAGTGAGCCTATATATAAGAGCGATTTATCCCCATTATCAAGGAGAAGGCCTTGAGGTTAGTCATTTCATTGTATGTGACTAAGATATTAGAATTTGGAATCTCTTTGTATCCCATAAAAATTATAATATAACATATCTAGTTTTGGAATTTAGTGTGGTAGATGACCAGAAATAGAATAGAAATTTATAACAGAAAAGTCATAGAATATCATTCTCATTAAATAGTGGTCCAATTTGGATAATGTTAGGATATGTAGTTTAAATTCATATAGATCATATGTTTGTGCTATGTTTTTTAATGCCAACAACACATACTTTGGTTCTATATTTTATAATGTCTTATATTTAGATCTATGAAACATTATTAGATTGTTGAGATGCTACAGTTTGGATTATTGTGTCATATGTTCTCTGAACTTGTTTTTTATGAAATATTGTATGATTGTTTACTACTGAAGATTGTTTGATGGTGTATAATATTTTGTTATATGTTCTCTAAACATGGTTTTTTTCAAGGTACTGGTAATGGGGCTTCAGAATCTGTTTCATTTTTTATTTTTAAATATACATTTAGTAGCGGTTTAAAATTCCACTAATGAAATGGACGTGATTTAACGGTGGTATAAACCAGTACTATATGTTGATATTTTCTTATTAGTGGCGGTTTTAACTACCACTAAATAAATTTGAATTATAATTTAGTGGTGGTTATGGTGGATTTAGTCGCATTTTTAATGTCAAAAATGAAAAAAATCAGATGTGGTTAAAACTGCAGCTAAATACATTAACTGTTTTTCACATTAAACAGCTACTAAAACCACCAAAACCACCAATAAATATGTTCACTACAAAACATTCTAGAAATGATGCTAAATTGATGAAACAGTTGTGTATTGGATTCCAACATACAATTTAGTAGCAGTTTTAAAAGTATATGGCGGTGGTTTAAACCACATCTATATTAAAAAAACAACTGATATGCGATGATTTTCTTGTAGTGGGTGTTCTATCTAGCATTTTGGAAATGTTTGTCGATCGAATTGAGATAATCTATTAACAACAAACGTTCTTTTGATAAGTTTTTAAGAATTATCATTCTAAACATTTTATTGATATAGGAGTAATGATGACACTATAATCCATTGGTGGATCCTTTGTAGAAGGATGCAAGTGCAGATCTCTTGGGATGTTATGTCTGGGGATTACCTAGGGGAATCGTTATTTAAATCTTAGTATGGAGAGATATGGGAGATTTTGGGTCCCCACAATACCTGTCCCTCCTAACATGCGAGGTTAATACTTACACATCTTGGGGAGCTTCCCTACTCAACTTGTTGGATCATGGGAAGAGGAGATATTAGCTTTTGGAAGACTAACTAGGCTGGTGAGCATCTCTATTTTACTTGTTGTCTTGCTCCAAATATATTGTTCGTAGAAGAGATCAGATACCCTAGTCTCATACGAATGGTTCTTAATCAATGTCATAGGCTGGTGTTTGATAGTATTATCATAAACACTAAAGCAGATAAATGGAACTTCTCAGAGTCGACTTCCATGAAGTTCTCCAGTTTAGCGTACAAGAAGATGGTTTATATAGGAGGTGTCTCCAACATATGGTCCTCAAACATCTGGTGCAAGTATTTATGGAAGAGGATGAATTTTCTAGTTTGGCGTGTTAGAAATAAAGCCTTTCTGGTGGAGGAGAACGTACAATGAAATGGTATTCATCGGGATTCTTGCTGCCTTTTCTGTGCACAACCTCAGATGGAATCTTTGGATCATCTTTTCTTTCTAACTGACTGGGTAGCTAGCTTATGGTCACCCTTCACTCCATGCCCTGGTTCAACCCTGCTCAGTTCTCCTTCACTAATTTCATGGCTTCTGGGTTTCACGGCTTGGAGGGTAGGGCTATGGGAAGCAATGTACAAATGATTATTCTCCCCTCCATCTGCTGGGTTATTTGGGAAGCTGAGAATTAGAACTGACTAGGAAGCATTCACTCCATATTGTGCCTTCGAATTAGGTAGTGGGGACTTATTTTCGAACTAGCCTTGTATCTGATAGGTGGAAACTTTCCCTCGGTTTGTGGTCTTCTTCACTGGCCTTTCTTGCAAGGTATGTTGGAATTGCAAACAAAAAATCCACGGGTCAAGCAGCCCGCATTTTTTTTCTGCATCATTAATTTCATGCGGGTCTGCGTCATTTATTTTTTATTTGAATGAATTTAAATTCTCTGCATTTAAATATTTAGTATATTTTTGTACCATCATAAATGTTTCCATTTAATATTTTGGTTTTTCCTTGTACCGTCATAGATTCTCTGTATTTAATGTTTTGGTCTTTCTTTGTACCAACATAAATGCTCTGAATTTATTGTTGTGGGTCTTTAAATTGATGTAATGTTATTCTGAAATTTTATTTCTGAAAATACAGAGCTTGAAAGCTCCTTTGTGTTGTGTGCCAATTTTTCTACCCCTTCCATTCTTCCTCTCATATTTCTCAGCTTGTATAGCCAACAAACTGGTATCAGAGGAAAGTTACCAAGATCCTCCTATTTTTTTTAAGATGGTCGCAATCCAGCCGCATGTTCTAAAGCTGTCTATGGAGAACTACGAAAGGTAGTGGATCCAAATGAAGGAATTATTCAGGTCATAAGAATTGTGGGAGATCTTTACTGACGGGTATGTTGTACCCACTACGGTAGAAGAACTTTCCTTCATGAATGAAGAAAAGACGGCCCTCAAAAATCAAAGAAAGAAAGACTACAATGCGTTGTTCCTACTCTATCATGGGTTGGATGAATGAACGTTCGAAAAGATTGCCAAAGAAACATCAAGAAAGAAAGTCTGAGATACCCTTGTCGCCATCTTCAAAGGTGTTAATCGAGTGAAGTGGGTACATCTTCAAACATTAAGAGCGGAATTTGAAGTTGCGCACATGAATGAAGGTTAGAGCATCTCCGATTATTTCTCAAGATTAATTGTTATTTTTAACAATTTCAAAAGGAATGGTGTAAAAGTGGAGGAAATTTGAGTTATCGAAAAATCACTTCATTCTCTCACAACCATGTTTGAGCATGTAGTTGTGGAAATCAAAGAATGAAAGGATTTATAGAAACTATCCATTTAAGAACTGATGGGGTCGTTGCAAGTGCATGAGCAATGGATGCAAAAGAATACTGGTTCAACAATAGAGCTTGCGTTGGAGTCCAAGTTGACTATACAAGATCAAAAAAATGGCCACATGAAACGAGGAGGTCATCGTGGAAGAGGAAGAGGTCCTGGATATTATACAAGCCATCAACAAAACAACAAAATCTTTCCAACTTTCGTTGAAGAGGGAATGGTGGAGGACGATTCACACGTGGTCGTGGAAATGCAAAGAACATTCAATGCCACAACTTTCTGAAATTTGGCCATTATGTGTCTGATTGTTGGAACAAAGTGGATCATGATGAACGATCCAACTATGTTGAAGCATCTCATCATGAAGAAGAAGGTACCCCACTCCTCCTCGCACAAGAAAAGGCATGTGAACGCCCCGATGTGTGGTATCACGACACGGGTGCAAGAAACCACATGAGTGGTAACAAACAACTATTTGAGGAACTCACCGAAGAATTTCGTGGCAACGTGAGTTT
The DNA here is from genome assembly GCA_963277665.1 of Viscum album. Classification (NCBI taxonomy): domain Eukaryota; kingdom Viridiplantae; phylum Streptophyta; class Magnoliopsida; order Santalales; family Viscaceae; genus Viscum; species Viscum album. The sequence continues at coordinate 663,953,114 of OY728138.1, forward strand.
TGGCGACCCATCCAAGGTACCCGTGAGATGCAAAGGTAAAATCAAAATCTATCTGAAGAATTCATAGTCGAATTACATTTCTAATGTATATTACGTACCAAGTATGAAAAATAATATCATCAGTCTCAACCAACTTTTTGAGAAGGGGTATGTCATACACTTGGAAAATTCTTCTTTTTCTATAAGAGATGCTCATATGAGACTTGTCTCTCAATACCAAATAGCAAAGAATCGCATGTTTCCACTGCATATCAACACAAAGGACGAAGAGTGTCTCTTTGGGATCATGAAGAATGACTCATGGAGATGGAATCTGCGATTTGGACATCTACATTTTAGCAGGCTAAAGCTTATATCCTCATCAAGCATGGTGCACATATTGCCAGAAATTGAAGTTCCAAATAATGTGTGTGAGGCGTGTACACTCGGCTAGCAACAAAGGAACTCCTTCCCATGTGGAGTGTCTAGAAGGGAAAATGAACGATTTCAGTTATTTCACAATGATATCTATGGGACACTTGAAACAACCTCACTTGGACGTAATATGTATTTTATTACCTTTATTTTTGATTTTAGCAGGAAAATCGGGGTGTACTATATCAAAGAAAAATATTTTGCGTGTGCTATCTTTAAAATATTGAAATCTCACGTTTAAGCTGAAAGTGGTTTTAGAATCAAAGTTCTCAGATCTGACAGATGTGGAGAATACACTTCAAATGCATTTCAAGATTTTTGTAGGGAACAAGCCATCAAACAACAATATACTGCTGCCTAAATGGCATAGTAGAATGGAATTGCATAAAGGAAGAATCGCACCATCCTCAACATGACGAGGACCATGCTGAAGGAGAAAGGCTTTCCAAAGAACATCTGGGCCTAAGCAGTGGCATGTATTGCCTATATTCTCAATCGGTGCCCAATGAAGAGCGTCCGAAACATGAATCCACAAGTGGAATGGAGTGGCTACAAACCGAGTGTAGCAAACCTAAGATTCTTTGGGTGTGTTTCCTACGCTCAAGTTCCAGAAGTGAGAAGAAGGAAGCTTTATGATCGTGGTTAAAAGTGCATCTTCATCGGCTACAGTGAAGAGTATAAAGCCTATAAGCTCTACAATCCACTAACCAATAAATTATTGGTAAGTAAAGATGTGGTCTTTAGTGAGGAAGAAGCTTGGAAATGGAATGATGAAGAAACAAACAATGAGATTCCAGTCGAAACAGAAGATCCTGAAGAAAGGCGTGATCATCGGGAGCAAATTCCAGTAACACTTTTCTCGGGCACATAATCACTACACAAGAGTCCAGGAGGACATTCCATCACTCCTGAAAGGACTCCATCATGTCAAAATTTGGTGATCTCATCGTCATCCATGGCGCCCATAAAAATGAAAAGATTAAGCGACATTTATGAGAAAACCTAAGTGGTAAATCATTTTTGCCTATATGATGATCATGAGCCACTGACATTTCAGGGAGCAGTAAGGAATAAATATTGTAGAATGGCTATGGGAGAAGAAATTCGCGCCATAGAGAAAAATGACACATGGGAGCTGACCACACTTCCGAATATCCTGAAACCATTGGTGTCAAATGGTTGTACAAGATCAAGCGAAATGAAAATGGTGAAATCGATCGCTATAAGGAAAGGCTCGTAGTGAAGGGGTACAAACGGAAGTATGGGGTGGACTATGAAGGAGTCTTTGCTCCGGTTCCTCGCCTTGACACTGTGAGAATGATTATCTCCCTTGATGTTCATCACAGTTGGGTGATCTACCAATTAGATGTGAAGTCATCATTTTGAAATGGAATTCTAGAGGAAGAGGTCTATGTAGACGAGCCTGAAGGCTTTGTTATGCAAGGGGAGAAAGACAAAGTGTATCGACTGAAGAAAAATCTTTATGGGTTGAAGCGGGCTCCCGTGCTTGGAATGAACTCATTGACATCTATCTTTGAGATAACTGCTTCACTAAATGTCCATATGAGCATGCAGTTTACATGAAGAAGAATGATCGTGGTGATATACTCATTTCATGCTTGTATGTTGTTGATTTTCTGTTTACAGGGAATAGTCGACATTTGTTTGATGATTTATAGAAGGCTATGTTCAAGGAGTTCGAGATGACCGATGGAGGTCTCATGTCCTACTTTTTGGTCATACTAGTAAAGCAACAACATGGACGCATCTATATTTCTTAGAAGAGGTATGCTAAGGAGTTGCTTGAAAAATTCAAGATGTCCAATTGAAATGATGTAAATACACCCGGGCAATGAGTTTAAAACTGACAAAAGATGGAGAAGGAAGAAGTGTTGACTCGACTCTATTCAAGAGTCTGTTTGGAAGCTTTAGGTATCTCATAATCACAAGTCCAGCTATTGTTTATAGTGTTGGGCTTCTAAGTAGGTACATGGAAGCCCCAAAAGAGTCACATTGGCTAGCGGCAAAATGTATCCTCCAGTACATTAATGGAATGTTGGATTTTGGTCTTTTTATACATACAATGTAGAAGAAAATCTTCATGGATACTCAGAAAGTGACTGTGGAGGTGACCAAGATGAATGAAAAAGCACGACATGGTATGTATTTTTTCTTGGATCGACTAAATTCACATGGAACTCAAGGAATAAAAGTGTGGTTGCCTTGTCTACATGTGAAACAGAGTATGTGGCAGCATCATCCACTATTTTGAGGGAATCTGGTTGAGAAATCAGCTGAAGGAGTTGAAGCATCCGCAGGATGGATCTACAATGATATATGTGGATAACAAGTTGGCAATTGAACTTTCCAAAAATCCAGTGCAACATGGAAGAAGAAATCATATTGATCTCCAATTCCATTTTCTAAGAGATCATGCGAAGAAGAAAACAATAAAATTGGAATATTGTAATACTACGGAACAGGTGGCTGATATTTTCACAAAGTCATTACTGAAATTTGTATTCAAAAGACTCAGAACGATGCTCGGAATGAAGCTGGTTTTTGTTTGAAGGGGAGTGTTGGAATTGTAAACAAAAAACCCACAAGTCAAGCAGCCTGCGTTTTTTTCTGCGTTATTTATTTCATGCGGGTCCGCATAATTTATTTTTTATTTGAATGAATTTAAATGCTCTGTATTTAAAGATTTGGTATATCTTTGTACCGTCATAAACGCTTTGCATTTAATATTTTGTTCTTTCCTTGTACAGTCATATATTATATGTATTTAATGTTTTGTTTTTTCTTTATACAATCATAAATTTTATGCATTTAATGTTGTGGGTCTATATATTGATGTAATTGTAGTATGAAATTTTAATTGTGAAAATACATAGCATGAATGCTCATTTGTGTTGTGTTAAAATTTTTCTACCTCTTCCATTCTTCCTCCCATATTTCTCAGCTTGTATAGCCAACAAGGTAGAATAGAAGGGAGATGGGTCAAATGGATCCCTCCTACCAAAATATTAATGTGTAATGTTGATGGCTATCTAATGAATAGTATCATGAGATAGGTGGTGTTCTTTATGAGACTTTTGGGTTTGTCCTGGTGGGTTTTAGAGTTTTTTTACTGGGTAATTCTTTGGGGGAAGAGGTACGTGCACTCCACACCGGCCTCTTGGTTTGTAAGAGTTTGACCAGAAAGTGTCTGAAATTGAATTAAATTTTGTGGTTCTAGTTAGAATAATTTAAGAGACCTATTAGGTGCCTTGGGATCTAGTTTATGTGATCAGGATACATGAATTAGAGACCATACATGGCATATTATTCATCACAGTTGGAGGGAGAGGAGCTTCATTGCAGATACGCTTTCCCGAATGGGGAGGGCGGAAAAGGAGCATGTTATTAATGCTATATTGGGGGTGATTCAATTAGAGTGCATGGATTTCATCCAAGGTTTTACCATTGGAGTTCATCATTTTCTCCCCCTTGAGGGATCTTGTCTCCATTACAGTGGTTGTTGATCACCCTTTCTCTTTAAGAAATAAAAAAACCAAACGTTTCAGATAGGTCGAATGCTAAGGAATTGGTGTGTCAATGAGAAAACCCATTTGGGGGAAGAGGTACGTGCACTCCACACCGGCCTCTTGGTTTGTAAGAGTTTGACCAGAAAGTGTCTGAAATTGAATTAAATTTTGTGGTTCTAGTAAGAATAATTTAAGAGACCTATTATGTGCCTTGGGATCTAGTTTATGTGATCAGGATACATGAATTAGAGACCATACATGGCATATTATTCATCACAGTTGGAGGGAGAGGAGCTTCATTGCAGATACGCTTTCCCGAATGGGGAGGGCGGAAAAGGAGCTTGTTATTAATGCTATATTGGGGGTGATTCCTTTAGAGTGCATGGATTTCATCCAAGGTTTTACCATTGGAGTTCATCATTTTCTCCCCCTTGAGGGATCTTGTCTCCATTCCAGTGGTTGTTGATCACCCTTTTTCTTTAAGAAATAAAAAAACCAAACGTTTCAGATAGGTCGAATGCTAAGGAATTGGTGTGTCAATGAGAAAACCCATTTGGCTGGATATATAACTCACATGAATGGTGATTTTTCTATGTCTTTATATAACAATCATTGAAAGTCCTTTTTATTCATGAATTTATTTTTCATTGATGGAATATTTATGGATTTGTGATAATTTTATAGACCTAAGGTTCTATTCTAGAATAAAGGATGATTTTATTATCTATCCTTTGAAAGATAACTAATCCAATGAATGGATGTTTCTTCCATTAACATACCTTAAAATTTATTCTGTTGATAGCTTCAGTATGTTATTTTATTATAGATTCACCTTCTAGATATGGATTATGATTGATTCTCCATTTTAAATTTTTTCATGATGGATAAGAACAAGATGTAGGCATCCCATGATATGAATGTCCATTCTCTATTAGAAGGAACAAACCTTAAACATTACATAATCTTATCATTTAAATCAAGAAGTATTTTTATTACATTTTAATATCTTTATAGTTAATATTTTTATAGAATTATTCCATATAACTTTTTTTAAATACAAATTACATAAAAAAATCGAATTTTTTATGATATAATATGTTTTCATTTAATGACATATCTTCACAATTTTCATCTTGTGCTCATCCTTGTCCCTAATCATCCTCAAAACACTGGGTAAAATATTTAAAAATGTGGTTTGAGCATAAATAATATCTATAAGGGACATATATAATGAAAAAATTAAACCGATTAGTTCATGAATTACTATACAAGATTTTTTTTATATATTAAACATCATTCTCAAAATAAAATTTTGAATACCCAATAAATCATCTTTTATACCCAATAATTTTCATAAAACACTTCATAAGAAATATTAAATGAAAAAAACTGAAAAGTGTTCCTTTTAAATCATAAAAAACAAATGAGGTTTTTTTTCAAAAAAATACATCCAATTCAACATTTTGATGTATCATATAATTTCTCTTATACACAATCTCATGAGTAATCACATGAGAGAACAACATAAAGAACATAGTTTGATAAGATCACAGAAACATATGAAATATGGAAAATCAAAAAAGCATGATACAATAATATTTTAAGGCTAACTTCTATGATAACATCACATGGCAGAAAATGTTATATAATGTATTAGGTTTACTAACTAATCTGATATATAACGTATCATAGTGAAAAATATTTACCAAATTAATTAGAGAACTATCAAGGTGAACACATCATAACATGTTCATTATTTTGAGTTATTTAATGTTGAATAAATTATAAGGAACAATCACAAGAATTAACCATATAAGGAAATGGGTTTCAAAATCCTTCATTATATCATAATAAAAGGAAATATCATAATGAAGGCATTATATAAATGAACATAAGGCATGTATTATGCCATCAAAGGATGGAAGAATAAGATAGGTATATATATGATAGACATATATAAAATAATTTAGAAGCATTAAATAACCTTAAATATATTGATAAATACATATATGGAGATAAAGTTCATAACCCAATTAAATGATGGTTTAGGGAGATTCCGTACACCAATAAGATAAAAATTTATAGATATAAAAATATCCTTTCCATTTATATTTTTTTGAAAAAAAATAAAATTAAGGATAAGAGGGGTTTGATTTGTAGAAAAAATGAATATTATAAATAAATACAAATAAAAAATAATGTTTTGGTGATGGTAAGATCAATTGCCAATGTATGTGTTAAATTAAAAGATTACTACTATATTTTTTAATGAATAAGAAAACTTCTATATAAAATAGAAAAAAAGTTTCATTTATTAATACCATTTAAATAAAGTCAAAATATACATAATATTTCTTTAATAAATCATTTAATTTACTATAAATAAATTAATAAAATAACAATAATAATATGGTAATGGATGACAATGGTTTAGAAAATAAATCATCAACACCTTTAAAATGAGGTTTTTAAGGTAAAGTGTACCTTATATAAAACCATAAGAGGATATTTTTTAAAAAACATTGTAAAGAAAGTATGATATAATGAAAAATTATCTTTAGATTAAATTTTATCATAAAAAAAATTTCATGAAAAATGTCTAAGAACATGGGAATTTCAGAAAAAGTGTTTGAATGTAAACTTTGAGTAATGATTTTTTGAAGAAAGTCCATTACCTTGAGCCCAAACCAACACACACATTATTTATCTTTCCAAATACTACAATTTTGTAAATTATTTAATTACATAATAAATTATATATATATTTTTATCCAATTTATTATATTTTTTTTCTTTTTTTATTCAATTACCTCATTATTTTAGTCCATATGATACATTCTGATGATATTAAGCTCATAAGTCCAAAATGATTTCAGTATGTTGGGTATGGTCAAAAAGGTAATTATTTAATCAACTCTACAATAATAATAAATAAAAGGTTTTAATTATTATACATCAATTATACTTTTATAATCAACCATTAAATATAGTTTTGAAAAAATTATTGTGTTAAAATCATAGAGATAGTAGGCCATTAGTAAACATGAGTAACATTTCCTTAATTTAACAATCATAATGGAAAGAATGTATGTGTTGTTTTAAATTTATATGAATATAATTATATTATAATTATAATTTTATTTATTTATGTAAATATATATATACCATTTATCTGATATAGTATAGAAAAATGAATCACATCTCTTCATGAAGGTTGTAATCCACATGTTTGAAATAACAAAATTATTATCTTTAAATGAATAAAAATGTTAGAAAAAATATGATATATTAATTTTATATCATTATAAATATTTATTTAATATGATATATACACATTAAATCCATCATCATAAACATCTTTGAGATGTGATGATGGAAAAAATTACATCTGTTCCCAAGGCAGTAGTCCTCCATATGCACAAATGATGTTTTCATTTCCCATTTTATAGAGGAGGAGATAGATGCGGGTTATAAAATTAACATAATAAATTATTATTATATGAGAGATAATACTATTATTATATCATTTTTTGAATAATATTTAGATTATGTGCAAGAACAAATAAAACCAATAATTATTTGTTAAGAACGATACCTCTTCTTTAGATAACCGCTTTTTGTTTACATTTAATGACATCCTAGGAGAGTTTTATATTGAAATAAAGGGCTTTAGAAAATGGGAAAAAGAATAATGGAAGGAATTGGGGGTTGGATTTTCATGACCCTTCCCCTGGGGCCTGTTCCGTTACTACCCCAGACCCACCTTCCATAGGCCAGGGGCTGACGACTAGCACCGAAAGATGTATACCCTAGAAATGGAAGACATTGCCTTTATAACTTGTAACCTCAAATAACCAAGAACACATCAAGATAAAAACACAAGAAATCTATATAAAAAATAGAGTAATGAAAGTAAAATGGTCCGGAATACAAGCTCAACAGTAAAGGTACATGTACAACTGAAATACAATACAACTGAAGAAAGTGAAAGATAGCTACTGGATCATCCTATGAGGTTCCTACATGATCGGTAGGTACATATCACCTGTTCAGCACTCCATGTCCACCCTTCTCTTCTGTGTACTGACACGCTGTATGGTCCACCTCCTAGTACCGTTCAGTTCTGTTACTCTCATCCTTAGTCCGCGTTATCCGTCTTCTGCACCAAACACAACAATTTGCGGTTGTAGCCCGTGTAGGGATGAGAATAAAGAAACTCAAAAGGTACCCTGAGACCCTCAAGGTCTCACAAATCCCCAAAGGATAATCCTCAAATAACGATGTCAATTTTCATCCTTACTTAGGTATATTCTTATACATATACCTAAGTTATCATGCATACCTATCTCAATCATGAGGAAACACATGGTCCGACCCAAAAGCCCAAATATCAACTGTTCGACAAAGAATGAAAAACTAAAAAGGCCAGTACCCACTGGTACACCACACATAAGAATACAACCAAGGTATTACCACAAATAAAAGTACCACACATGTATGAACTCATCTCACATCAGGTATAACATAATTACAGTAGTAGAGATGATTAGACGTAACAACTGAATCATATTAATCTGAAAAGAAGCTGACCCAGTCACGATTTCTAGGATATGGCCGACACAGGATCGCTAGGAGTTGACCCACACTGGATCTCTAGGTGATGACCCACACATGATCGCTAGGAGTTGACCCACACAGGATCGTTAGAAGATGACCCACACAAGATCACTAGGAGCTGAACCACAAAGGATCGATAGGAGCTGACCCACATATGATCGCTAGGAGCTGACCTACACATGATCTCTAGGAGCTGAACCATAGTAGATCACTAGGAGCTGACCCACACAGGAACACAAGGTGCTGACCCACACAAGATCACTCTTCATTCTTCACGTCACAACCAGCTACTGGTTTCCTTCACTAATCCTACTCTTCTCTGAGAGGATCCACTTCACAAGTCACTGGTCGATACTCCAACTAATACGAAGTCCCACGAAGAAGTATTTCAAAGTTCTTACATGTCATAGGGGTGTCAACGGAACAAACTGCGCCTCAATCGGATGAGTAGTTAGTGAGTTATTACACTTATAGTCCCGGGGGTCCTGTTGGATTTGTGCTCGATCCAACCAAACCATAACTCAACTTTACCCAAAAATCTTATGGGGAATACTCAAAGGGACCGTGTCGCTTAATTATTTCAAGCACTATTGATGGTTCTTCAAACGAATGCCTAGTGCCAATGTTATGGTCCAAGTAAATTAAATGTTCGTATAAGGTCTGGGTTCGGTCTAACACGATCATACCGACCTGACCCGACCTGGCCTGGGTCGACCAGGTTTGGGTCGTCCCATCCCAGGGAGTGGCCAGGACTACTTTGCGGTCAGGCAGGCCGCGAGGGCAGAGAAGGCCCGCGGAGGCCGCAGGTGTCACGGGGCTGCAGAGGTTGCAGGTCGACTTGACCACGGGGGTGCTGCGTGGGTGCAGGACGGCTCGGACCAACCTGGTGTGGCTTGGCTGGGAGGTCAAAGGTTGTGGGGAAGTTCGGCCCAGGGGTGCCGCGAGGGTGTGGGACGACTCTTCCTGACCCGGGAGGAGGCCGCGGGGAGGCTCAGTGAGGCCACGGGATGGCAGCCCAGCCGCGAGGCGGTGGTAGTACAGCCGCGAGGCGGCGGCCCGACCGCAGGTGGCGGCCCGACTGCGGAGGGTGATGGCTTGGCCGCGGGGCGACACACCTAATGCGAGGTAGTGGTGGCCCAGCCACGGGGGGCGGCTCTATTGCGGAGGGTGGTGGCTCAGCCCCCGGGTGGACGTTCGTCATCGGGGCGGTGGAGGCTCGGCCGTGGGGCAGCGGCTCGGCCGTGTGGAGGTGTCCCGACCACAGGGGGCGGCGCCACAGGGTGTGGAGGCCGCGGGGCAGTACCGTTGCACCAGAGGCTTAGTCAAGGCTGGCTGTGGTGCCATCCTCCATTCTCAAACACCACCAAGGTTTGTATTCGTTCCTCCATCACGAACAATAATCAACAATAAGGTTTGCAGAGAGGACGCTCCATGTTTGTTTAGCTCACACACTCTGCGTTAGAGTAATAACAATATGCTATATTTCGTTCTTCAATTAGGAAGAAATATCAATAACGAAAAGAGAGAAGAATTTCAATAAACCACCCTAAAACTTCCTACCAATAATCATACACAATTATAACCCTTCAGGGATTGTTCGATGACGTTGGAATGAGAAGGAAGTAGAAGAAGGTGAAGAGAGTGCCAAAAATCGTTGTCTCTGAAACCACACTTTGAGGTCGGGCTCGCTCATCATCCTCTTCCTTGATTTCTAAAGAACATTCTTAGATGGTGTTCTTCAGTGGAGATATGAAATCCTCCCAATATTTATCGACTCCCTAAATCCGCCAAAAATAAATGTAACCAAAATGATATGTTTCCCCAATTTAATTGTTCGAACAATAAAAAATTGGTTTAATTAATTACATAGGTTAGAATAATAAATTTAATGGGGTGGAACCATATATGTGGGGGATTTTTAAGAGGCTCTGCCACAATTATGAGAGATTTTAAGGGGTTCTAAACCTCGGGTGGTCCCGACCACCATACCCTCTCATAGGAGGTTTTAGTTCAGGCGGTCTCCACCTATAAAATATCCACATGGGTGGTTTCAGAATAAAATAAAAATAAAATCTTACACCATCTCATTTTATTTTATCCCATCACGAAAAAAAACAAAATATATAATTCACTCTCGACCCACTGCGGTCGAGGTGATGGTCTCCTTAAGAGAACATCGACGTTGTGAGTTCAACGGTGTCCTTAGATTTCAATTCCAAGAATCATTTCAAAAGTTATAAAAACCAGCTCGAATGTTTACTGAATGTACCTAAAAAAAGTTTTAAAAATTTATTCCAGGCACTCCGGGCCTCGGAATCACGCGCCATCAATTTTCACAGACTCGTAAAAATCCCATATATTTTTAAAAAAATTACATATAAATCCCAGGTCTTTACATGGATTTTAAAAAAACAATTGTTCTTTTATTATGAATAAAAGAGTAGATGATGTAACGTTTTAAATGTGAGGGGAGGGACACATTTTTAATTTCATAAATTATTAAATAAAAATAAATTAATATTCACTAGAAAAGTTATTTAAATTTATATGATAAGAATATTGAATTAATACATGTCTGACTAATATAATGAAATGAAAATTTGGATAATTTTATAATAGGTTTTTACTGATACATCTTGGTTTTAACCCACATTAATCCATTTTTAAAATTACCACAATAACAAAGTTTCTACTTTTTAGGGGTCAAGAAAGTTACTATAAAAGGAAAATTGGATAATAAACAGAACATTGTTGATATTTTCAACCATATTCTAATCAATTCCCCGAATATTTATTTTTTATAATATAAAATATTTTAATAAAATATTATTTATTATAAAATATCATTAATGTTATTTTTTGGACAATTCATTTAATTTTAAATGGAAAACTAAATAAAAATAATGGAATTTGAATCTAAAAAACAAAATATAACTAACATGTTATATATTTCAATAATATTTGTGGAACACATAAATAAATCCTATTTATATTTCTTTTAATCTTTTAAAAATAAAATATTTTATTTATTTATTAATTGAATAAAAAACATGTCAATATTACATAAGCAATTAAGGAAATAATTTCATTTATAAAAACAAAAAATAAGCTAAATTAATTCAAATAACTAATTGATATTTTAAATGAATATTTAAAACCGAACATAATTTTTTTATACATGTCACAAAAAATTATATTTTATAAATGTAATAAAGTGACAATTTTGTCCCTATCATTTATATAAATATTATAAAGGTAAAAATGAATTAAATATGATACAAATTGGAAATATATTTATGTCTAGGATATAAAAGGTAGGATTAAACTCATCCAATTGGATAAAGGTAATTAAAGGATCTATTTTTTCATTATTTATAGTAGCTATATTGAATACTTTAATTAGCCGATTTAAGATTATCATGGTGATAAGTATTAACTATAGTTACTATAAATAATAACTAAAAACAAAGAGGGACTACATACTAAATTTGGATCATTGAATAAAAAATATTAAATCTGTTATTAAATATTCCACTTATTGATGTGAATGAATTTAATTTAAAATTAGTCTTTCATGACACAATGAAAAACAATTTTTTTTTCAAAAAAATACATATTTAAGTATAAAATATTATTATATTATATCCAATTATAAAATTCATTACAATGACCATAATTAGTTTATGTTTAATAATAATGATTTAATTAAATTTTAAAACTAATCCAAAATATAATTTTAATTTGAAATATTTGAAAAACAGTACATTTTTTTATAAAAATATTTATTTTTGACTATTCATTGGAAACAAATTCAGTAAAAATATCAAAATTTAATTATATTTTTTTTTTGATATTTTGTTATAAAAAATTATACAATATTTTTAAAATTATATTTCATAATGTTTGATAAATTTTTTACAATATTTTATTCATGAAAAAAATAAAAACCATTTTTTATGAACATAATTTTTGAAGAATAAGATGACTTTACGAAAAATTGAGTGATTATTTACTATAAATTGTTCAATACATTTATATTGTGATGAAATTATAAATATATTTTTATAAATTATTTAAGCCTAATTACACCCTTCAACTTATCATTTAGGTTATATCTATTATATTTCCATAATAATACTTTATGATTAATTATGGCTTGGGTCTTATATACAATATGAAGCATAGTTTTTTCTAAAACTCAATGTGTTACATTATTTATACTTGAATTTTATTCCTAAATATTTAAATTTAGACTAAGTCAAAAGGGTTTGAAATCTAAAAATACTTTTATTAAAATTTCATATCATAAAAAGGATTAATAGAACATCATCTTTAAGAGGAGGAAAAAGAAATATGAATGTCATCACAGAGTAGGTTTTTAAATAGGATAACCTTTTTTGGAAATGAGAATGTCAACATTGATATGAGGCATAATGTCTAAATAAATATATAGAGAGATAGAAATTTTTGATCAAAATAATGTGAATGATCAAGAGAAATTTAACAACAATGAAACCATTAAGCCAACTGGTGTAAAAAAGACCATCGATTAATCAGAAATGATGCTATTATGATATTTGTATTTCCAAAATGGTTTTCCTATAGATGAGGAATTACATAACCATATATAATAAGAACATATGTAAATATTCATACATGACATGTATAATTATATCTTTTAGTAAATTTGTCCTATGAGCTCATCTTTTTCTCCAAACGATGTGTATTCGTGAAGAATTTTTTATGATCAGAGTACTAAAATCAACTTCAATATCCTCAAAATGAAATTATTATATTGAAAATATCTCTAAATATTATCCAAAATTTATTTTTTATCCCATATTAAGATCATATCCAAAATTTTTAAATCCTCATATGATGAAATAATTTGTTTAAGTCCAAATTTTCCAATATAATGACAATATTTCTACATAGATCATTTATTAAAAAACCATACATACCAAATAACCATAAGAACCACAATATTAAATAATGTTTTATCCAAAAATATTATATCATAACATTCATCTTACATTCAAAAAAAATTAATTGAATTCATCCCATGTAATCTTTCGTCACATATTAAACTCAAAGGTTACATATATCTCAACCCAAAGAAGCAACTTCAAAAATATCATTAATAACCATGATAAATAACTACATAATATTATAATTTGGTTCAATTTACTTAAATATAATTATTAAATTTTGAAACTAAACTAAAAGGATACACTTTTCATGAACATAAATATCATTTTAAATATGACCTTGCTAATTATTAAATTTTAAACCATTTAGATTGTCTATATCTAACTGAGAAGAAAATTAACATGAAATCATATACTAACCCAATGTTTTATTCATAACTCAATAGTGATTTGTTCCTAAAACATAGTAAAATATTGAAATCTTCTAAAAATAATATCAATTAAATTGTAAAAAGGGGATTCTAAGACATTGAACATATAATCAACCATAAACTTATAAAACCATTATTATATCTATAAGGGTAATTTTTATAAAGGTTGTGTCCAAAGCCTTAGTTATTATTTAAAGCAAAGAAAAGACCTCTTTTAATTGGGTAGAGGGAGACCCATTACATAGACTGAAGGCCCAACGGGCATATAGTCCATTACATGTCCCGTAGGCCCAAATTTATGGCCTAAAGCCCATTTTGTAAATAGTAATGCTACAATACTCTGCCTGCTACAATAATGAAATGTATCTGACACTGCTACAGTACCCTACCACTGACACAGTGGCCTATAGATTCTATAGTGCCCGCCGTTGCTATAGTGACACATTGCTACAGTCTCTACAGTATTGCTACAGTACCCTCAGCCCAATTGGTTTGGATCCCCCATTTTTCATGTAGTATTACGAGGTGGTTACCACTTAGCCAAACCATAAATACCATTATAATATCCATAAATCTTAATAAATACTCACATGAAAATAGCTAAATGTAAAATGTTTTCTAAACCTTTACTATGATACATTATATAAGGACCAACCATAAACAATACATAATATTTCCATTAATGTTAAGAATTCATTTTCATACATATATATATATTTATGGTTTTTCATTTTAGTGATTTATTAAAGAAATATTACATAAATAAATATTAAATAATAAATTGTACACTTTCTTTTACTATCCATTTTCACACATTTTTTTGATTTAATATGTTTTATTTTCATGACATATCTTTACAATAATCATCGCGACTTCATCCTTATCCTTAATCATCCTGAAAATCATGTGGAAAACATTATAATAGGTGGGATGTGAACATAACTAATAGTAAGGGAAAAATAAAATGAATGATAAAAACATATTTTTCAGGAATATTTATACAAGAATTTTCATTTTTTAAAATTAAACTCTATGATCAAAATAAATATTTTATTACGTAAGGAAAAAAATTTATACCCAATGTGTTTCACTAAACATTTCATTAGAAATGTAAAAGTAAAAAATAGAACATATAAAGGTTCATTTTCAGTCATTAAGAACTTTTGAAAACTATTCCAAAGAAGTTATATAATGATCCCTTACAATGTAGCATTTGCATTATTTAGAAATAAGTTCATGATTAATCATATGAGAGGATTACATAAAGAATATATTATCATAAAATCATGGAAACTTATAAAATTTTATATAAATAAAAAAACGAAATAAGTATAAGTCTATGATGACTTCCATGGAAACATGACATGGTAGGGAAAATCCAATATTGTATTAGGTTTAATATCTAATGAGATACATAACATCTCACGAGAAAAATGATTTTCCCAATGAATTGTGATGTTATCTGGGTGCACCCATCATAAAATGATCAGGATTTTATATTCCAAAAAATTGAAAAAATTATATGGCATATTCATAAGAATTACTCATGGAAATAATTTGGTGGCATATTCTTCCCTTATATCATAATCAATAGAAATTTCATAATCAATGAATTTGATAAATGTATATAAGGCATGTATTACCCCATCAGAAGAAGGGATTATAATATAGTTATATATATGAGAGAAATATATATAGAATTTAAAATCATTAGAAAAATTTAAATAGAGATAAAAAGTGAGCTATATAGGTAATGGTCATATCCCAATGAAAAGGTTGGATTAGAGATATCCCTTACACCCATAAGTAAAACATTGTTAGATATCAAAATATCAATTCCATTTTAAATATTTTTGAAAAGTAATTAGAAAAATGTGAAGGATGATTTTTTTAAATACCATTAGTAATATTAGAGTGAAATAAAAATATCAAATTGTGGTTGTGGTGGATGGAAAGGTTATTGATTACATATAAATTAAAATAAATCTTTATTTTTGTCTTTTGTAATGAAAGTTAAAACATTCCATATAAAATACATAATTTTTTTTAGAACTTTGAAATAAATTCAAAACACACATAAAATTTATATTATAAGTTTTTCATATCCATTTATATACATTAATAAAATATCTTTTAAATAAATACATGTAAGGGAATGATTTTGAAAATAAATCATTAAAGCATATAAAACATGGTTTTTTATATAAAGTGACCCGCATCAGAAACCATAAAAAGAATGGGTTTTTTTCAAAATGTATATAAATAAAATTATGTTAAAATTATAACTTTATAATCCATTTATTCATAAATAATAACATTCATGAATGTTTTAAAGGATCACTAAAAATTAAGGAAATGTGTTAGAAGGGAAATTTTAAAAGGGAATTAAAAAAAATAAATTCTCTTACCTCATGTATGACTCGTAAAGTACATTCTTTATCAACCATAATAATAAAATGTTTTTTATTTATATACCTAATAACATTTCCCTATTTAATTATGACTTATATATTATTTTGTTTGAGGTTATATTAAATTTCATAATCATTTTGTTTCGTGATAGATGATATGATGATATCTAGATCCTAAATTGAAAATAAATTTGATTGGTTGAATATGGTCAATGGTGTCATACTTGATAATAATAATATTATTATTGTTGATTGAATAACAATAAATCTAATAAATAAATTACAATTTAAAAACCAACCATGAAATATTATTATAAAAAATGTTTTGTTGAAATCATGGAGACAATATGACATTTTTATACATGATTAAGATTTACATTTTTCAATTATCATGATAGAAAGATGTCTACTGTAATTTTATATTTATACAATTATAATCATTTATTGAAATTAATATTATTTCCTTAAATAAAAATATGTATATCACTCATGTGATGTTTCAATGGAAAACTAATCCCATCGCTTCGTGGTGGTTGTAATTCCCATTTACACACAAACAAAATTTTAATCATTAAATGAATGATAAGGTAAGTAAATATAAGAAAGATAAATATTATAAAATGGAAAATATGTCATTAATATCATACATATAAATTAAATTAACCACTGTATATATCTGTGATAGGTGATGATGGAAAATGAATTACATCAAATTGTGAGGCAGTGGTCCACCATATACATGAATGATGGTTTGGTTTACCATATGATTAGAGAGGAGATAAATGTTGATGATTAAATTTAAAAAAAATCATCATATTTGGGAGATATTTATGTTATTATACTAGATTTCATGAATAATATTTGATGGATTTGGAGGAAGAAACGAAATAAAAACACTTGGTAAATAATTATATGTCTTTTTTGACAACCTATTTATGATTTCACAAAAAGAATTCTTAGGAGAGTATTATAATATTCTCAAGGAATATAGGACCTGGGAATATAATTAATTATGATAGTTGGGAAGGTATTGAAAAGTTATAATGTTTTTATATATGTGAAGAAAATATTATATGATGTACCACTTCATAAATTAAGGGATGAACACATGTGAATCTTTTTAAAATGATAAATTAATGTAAATTAGTTTTCAGGGATAAAATAATCTAAAACAATATAATAAGTTTTTTATGGGTTTAAATTAATGATAAAATATAAATTGAATATGTTTATCTTAGGTTATTAATCTTATATCTTCATATAAACTCATATGAACCCTTTTTGTAAATTACCATGATAACTAATTTTTACTATTTATGAGTGAATAATGACATAATAAAAATAAAATTGGTCAATAAATGCACCATTTTTTTATATTTTAAACCATATCCCAATAACATGAAATATTATTGTTTTTATGAATTATAAGTAATTTCATAAAATGTATTTTATTAAAAAATATCATTAATTCCATTTTTGAAATAATTAATTTAATTTAACATTAAAAAAATGGAATTCAAATATAATATTTCATACAATACTAACATTTTACATTTATTTATAAATTTCATGGCAGACAATAATCATTCAAATTATACTAATTTTTGTTCTAAAATCATTTATTTTATTTTTTAATTCGTTGATTAAATATTGTGTGAGTGATTCAATGGAATTTAATATAAGTATTTTATTACTAAAAATTAGAAAGAAATTACCATGATAAAAAATTAATTTATATTTAAAATTAATATTTATAGTAAAAATAAAATTTCTTATTTCTATCAAAAAATATTATAGTTCATTAAAGAAAGATAGTGATATTATTGTCATTATCATTTAGTTAATTTTTTTAAATGAACAAATAAATTAAATATAGAATCAAGGGGCCATATATTCTACAAATTTATATACACGAGCATACTACACACATAAAATTTGATAAGAACAAGTGTTTGTGTCAATTATTTGTTATTATCACATAATTTTTAACCCTAATTACTCGATTTCCCCATACCATAGTGATAATTATTTACTAGTAACTATTACTAACAACTATAAATAAATGAGGAATTTTTAATAAATTATTAACCCAAGAATCCAAATATGGAATGTTATTTTCAATATTAAATTTATTTGAGTAGTATGTATTAAATTAAAATTTTTCCCGTGAGACGCGGCGAATAATATTTTTCCGTAAAAATTATTTTTAATTATAAATAATTTTAAACTATATCCTAGTATAAAATTCAATCCAAAAACAATAATTTGATAAATTTCAATAAATAGGCATGAATTAAAATTTTTTAGTAATGAAAAATAAAATTTTACTTCGTGAATTCTAGAAAAAAGAATACATTTTCCAATAAAAGTTACTATTTTTAAATAATCATTGAAAAGAAAATAATTTCAGAAATGTATAATGTTTTTATCATAATGTAATTTGGATATGTTGATTTATAAAATGATATAAAATTTATGAAATAAATTTTAAAATTCTATAGGAAACAATTATAATATTTTCCAATGAAAAGAAGAAAAATATATTTTTGAAAAAAATATATTTATTAACAATAAAATGACTTCACTAAATAGATATTTTTAATGTATTAATAATTTATCAATTAATTTGTAATTATTAGAACACACACATACACACACAAATTTTATAATTATATCAATCATACTTAAAATACCCAATTTAACATCAAGGCTATAACAGAAAGATATATATTATAATATTTCATGGTTCATTCTGGTTTAGTGTTACATGTCATGATCTCTATTGAAATTAAAAAAAAATTTGAAAGTGAGGATATTAAATACATGGGTGTCTGACATGTTTAGTTTTCAATCCTTTTCTAAACATAGATTTCACTATTAATGACATTGAGGTATGAAGTTTCTTACCATTTAGAGCCCATGTATATATGAATTATCATTATATGACATTCTGTGATGATTTTATTTAGGTCTTGTTGAGTTTGATAATATGTGTACATGTTTTGGATTAACTTTACACTCATGATATGATATGTTTTCCTTGTTATATTATTCCATGTTCTTATTTGTTTCTATATGGTATATTCTATACTGTTATTATATGAATAATACCAAACTAACAAGTGGACTCATCATGGATTAGTGATCCTATATGGGGAGAATGTTTGATGTTGTATATAACTAGATAATAGGATGGAGTTAGATGATAGAGTATGATATAATTGTTTGACTTTACATGTAGGCATGATATCTCATTTGATCTTACCCATGAGGTAACACGAGGATTTCTTTTCTATCTTTCCTGGCCTATGAGGTATTAATAGGAAATGATGGATTATTATGGACTAACATGATGGAAGGAATCCTATATGAAATTTGAGTGTCATTGAGGCTGGATGGTTTTATTTTTAAATTTTCAAGACCACTATGTTGATTTCTATAATAAAACCAATGTAGGTACTTTTGAGGTTCATGGTTGCTCAGTTAGTGAAAAAACATTCTACATGGTTTATTTTTTTGTGTGTTGTTTATTTTTTATCATGTAATAGGATATTTTTCTTGTGAACTCATATTACTATCCTAAAATGTTTTATTACTCACACACTTTATGAGAATCTTTATGTGCATATATATTTCACTATAGGGATCAATGTTTGGAAAATGGGCCCTTGGTAGACAACTAAGTCATGTCGCATAAAGCTAGTTATTGGACTAGGATAGACTCTAGAGAATTTCTAAATGTATTGTTATTTACTATTTTTTTACTTATGTTCAAGGTTATATTTAAACTTTTTGAATCCATTATTTATCTATATAAATGAGTAACTTTTTATTACTTTTCTTTCCACATGTTTCTAGGATTATTATTTTAAATTTATATTATTGGTTTAATGAATCGATATTGAGGGTATAGTCTCCCCACTGGATAACTTTAGACCCCATTACCAATCAGTAGCATATTTTATATAGGGAGAATTTTATGAGGTAATATGAATCTTCATCACATAACCCTTGCTTCATTTGGGGTGTTATTTTATAAATTGGTAAATAATGTTATCATTCAAAATTTATAGAATCAGGATTATTTATTTTTTATGTTGGGAATGAATTAGATCAAGGTGATGATATAATTTTGGGAAATTGGGATATTCCATTAGATTTCTGAAAATGGTATTTTTCCATTTGAAATCAAAAAATATATTTTTTTAATTCATATTCGAGAATGGGATGTTTTTATAATATTTGAGAAAAATTTATATATTTGATAAATAGTTTTTCACAGAGAAATCTTATATCTATTGATTGTGGAAATAATGCCTTTAATTTATTTTTATATTATGTAAGGATTTATATAAATAAAAAGTTTATTTACGTAGCTATTTATTGATTTTTAAGAGTAAATAAAAATAAATATTTAATTTTCTAATGGATATTATTTTTTTAGTGTCTAATGGAAATCCAAATTATTTTATACTCATCCCTTACTTGTAGACATAAGGTGATATATATGAATGTGGATGTGATACAGGTAAACATAAGACATCACTCTACATCAATGGAGACTAATATTTCTTATTTTCAGTTGTGTTAGCGTATATATACACTATTGGTTGGAACACTTTATTATTAATATTAATGTGTGTCATTTTTGTATTCTACATATTGAATTTGGGTTGGTTTTATTTATTTTTTTGTTTCCAATGATTTTGGTTTTATAGTTGAATTTTAATTTGACGAATTTCTACATGATTATTTTGTAGTTTTATTTATGAGGGAATATTGTTCGCCAAGGGTTATTTTATAAATTTTACCTTATTAGAAAACAAATGTGATCAAGGGAAAATCATGAGGTAATGTCACATCCCAACAGGGGTCTCATGATTTCAGCTCCAATTCCAGCCTTATATACAATGTTATTAGAGAACACCATTTGACTTGTAACATCATACATTCAGTATGTAATGAGAAAATTCTTGTTGTGACTAAAAATTTACCCATAAGATGATTTATAAAGACTTATTATTGCGATCTAAAAATTATCATAATTTCTGATTAATGGATTGGGTATTAGTGACCTAATATAATTGTTATTTTCTCTTTGTTAACACAAGATGTGTTGAAACTAAAAATACCTCAAGCATCATTTTAGGAATGGTATGAATTTTTTAGAAGATAATTATTTAACTTAGAAAGGTTTTTATTGTATTTTAATTGGTTTTGAATGAAATTTTAGTTTCAATTTTATCAATGGTTTATTAATATAAATCATAAGTGTTTTATTATAACATAATTTATTGAAATTAAATTAGTATAAGGAATAAATAATCAACCACATCATAATTTAGAATATGTGTTCTTCGTATGATGTCGAATAGTAGAAATATTTTTTCAGAGTCGATGAGATTTTTTACATATTATAAAATAATATTCCAAGGAATGATTTATTTAGTAGTGGGTGTGGAAAATTATTTATATAGTACACTCAATTGGAAACATAAAGGTAATGAAAAATTTGGAATGATTTATACATGATTAGTAAACATTGTTTCATTCTATTAAAGGGATTGGTAGGGGTATTGATTGAGATGGTATGGGGGATTTGGATAGGGTCTTTGAGTTTTTAAAGTATAACACATAATATTTCAATAGATATTCTAGGGAAATAAATGAAGGATTTAGTTAATTTTAAATGTGTCTTAATTTTTTTTTGAACACTAGAGGCCTCAATGCTTACATTTCGTTCTTATATTATAGAGTTTCTATATAGGAAGTGGTGAGTAGTGTTTAATGAGGTATGATAGGATGGAAATATTAAATGTATTATTTTTAGATTGATATTTAATGATTACATCTACCTAATGGAGTTGATTTTGGAAAGATAATGAGATTTCCACAATTTTAGGTAGAGAGGTTTATCCATTAAGGAGCATGAATAAGAATTTTTCTGATCACAACATGAATGCACCAGATTTACTAACCAATTAAATGATGGGGCCTTGATTATTTTATATTTTAATATAAGAAATTATATTAAAAAGAATTATTATACCTAAATTACCACGAAATAAAGAGTTGGTTATCATATAAGATTCAATAGAGGAAAATATAGTGGACATGAAAAAGGTTAATTTTTTTCTTTCCCAATGTAGTAGAATAAATGGTTAATTATGTGGTTTGAAAAGGATACATGATATTTTTTTAGGGAGATATATTGGTATATTTTCATAGGATTACCAAGGGAATTTATAACTAGTGTACATCTAATTTAGGTGAATGGGGAACCCAAATTCAATGTGTCTAAATTTACCCCACACATGTTTTCATTGTAGGAAGGATTGTTACTTTATGAGGTGTTGTAATCATTTACTTTCGGTTAATAATAATGAAATATTAACCACTGGGTTGTGACCAAATGAAAATGGCGATGAAGTGAAGTATCCTGAGTTAGAGACTCATGAAAACATAGGGCGACCTCAGTAGTAGGAGAGAAAAAAACCGCATTAGATTCATTTAAAAAAATTGTGGTTAATCAAGAACCAAAGGAGGCTTCAACTAATATTTGTTAGTCTATTAAGTTGGTGTAGATCCTGATAACCTCTAATATTATTATAATATTATTTAATATAATATAGTCACATTCATTTACTTCTACTTAATTGGCTTAACTAATGGGGATTCAAATGTTTTTCATTCCATATTTGATAAGAATAGATACTCCCAATGGTGAAAGGAATTAATTAGGACTCAAGTTTCTATAATATAGTATCAAGAATGGAATCATGTAAATATAAAGTGAAAATTTTCTCATTGAATAAAAATATAAAATTTTATTATCAAAATTGAGTACATAATTTAATTGAAATATAAAATCCACTACTTTGTTTAACAAGTATTATAACATACAATATATTTATTCCTTATATATGTTGTCTCACACACCTACCAAAAAAATTATTTTATTATGATATAATATTATTTTGAAAGATTAAAATTAACAAATTAATCGGAATAAACATGGAACATCATTATGAAAATTGGTATAGGAATAAACTAAGAAGTAAATGAAAAGACTAAGAATACTAATTATTAAACATCTTTATTTTCTATGAAAAAAATACCACCAAAAAAAATAAATGTTAAACCAGAATAGAAATAAAATATAAATTTTGATAAATAAATGATAAATATAGACGAATAAATATTATAAAAGTAAATAAGGTTATATGCAGGGGTGAGAATGTGTATTATGTTCATAAGAAATTTATTTGACTATTGAGAATAAATATAACCAATTGGTATACTGAAAAATATTTTATGAGATTATAATCCATTTCATAAAATTAATAATTTATTTAAAATCATATATTCATCATGTATAATAAATAATTTATAGTTTTTAAAAAACAGAAAGTGATAAATTAGTGAAATATGATCAGTCCTTATATATGCATTTTTTTTTAAATCAAGAAAAATTATTTGTTATCAATTAGTATGTGTTTTTATTTAAAATATATGCTTATCATATTTGGATTTTAAAATATAAATATAATTAATATTTATTTATATAATGAAAATGAATAATCATTTAAATAATGATTATTAATTGTTAATAAATAAGAATGCCATCATTTTATGTTTAAATAAGATACGATTATATTAAAATGTAATTTTCATGATAAGTAGATTCAAAGTAATTTATTGACTAAAATTTTATATGAAATAGGGATAAGATCACATAACTACTGAAAATGTTAATAACAATAATAATAGTATTTTACTATATATTTGATTTTACATGACACGAATAACAAAGCCCCTCCTAGGAATCCATATACTAAGTGTTCCAGATTAATCCAACCTTTAATACACCAGGTCGGGTTGCTAAAACAGATCACGAATAACACTCCAATTTAAGGTATTAACGTAAAGTACCTGTAAAAGAACACACCTCCACCATCCCAGAAAAAATTCATTGATATAACTAATATCTATATATAAATACTATAAATTCATGAATTAAACTCCTTGAGCCTCCTAGTAATGATAATAAATAGAGAATAAAATAAAAGGAAATATTTAAATGTCAACTAGGAAATAAATCAATCCTAACTACTACAAGGCATAAGGTCCCTACTCAATCTTCCAAGATCCAAACACCTCTAGCCAACACCACAATAATCCACCACTATTATCCTTCAACCTCGATATATATTGAGTTTCCTATAAATGATTGAGATGTGAAGGTATTATTCCCATGCATAGGTGAGTATATACTATCCTAGGATGATTCCATAAAAACAAAAAAATGGTAAATGAGGGATAAATTGGCTTATATCGTAAATCAAGATCGAGAAGACAATGATAAACATCTATATTATCAAAGTTAATATCGATACAATTGAATAAGTATCGATCAACATAGCTATCCATATGTGATAAATTTATAAACTTCCCTATAAATTCAATTATCCAAAAAATAATTTCCTAATGATATATCATTATAGCGATAAAATAAAATCTTTCACCATATATAAATGGGAGTAATAATCTCTCCTATTGTGGATTAAACGCCCCAAATGTGCTCTTTTGTAGGGATAATACCAACATTATAGATAGAGTATATCATGCCTATGTGGGTGTTGGGATAATTACCATATATGATCCATAACTATAAAATCATACTGCCTATATAGTATGTATGAATATCCAAAACTACCATAGGATTGTGGGAGACCCACACCCTAATGAAATTGTGCCTCCATGTGGTTCATCATCCATGAGAACACTATGATCATCAAATCTAATTCTAGTCATTGACTATTCAAATATGAAGAGGGAATATCATTCTTATACTTCCCCATATCACATCATAGATATTGAAGACAAGGACACCATAATAATTAATATATAAAAGACATGAGGATGGACTACTTGTGAGTTTCATTTTTAGTATATATGATAATATATGCTTAGAAGGAGAGCTACAAAAAATCACAAGACATGTTACTTGTGGGATAGAACTTTTATTCTTGAAAATTTTATTCTCCATCATTGGACACCCCACATATAATGTAAAGGTCCATATATATGGTTTGTAGGATAAAATACATCATGGGTGGGACCCGGAGTCGTACTCATCATAAACCATGGTATCCTATGTCTAGTGAATTCTTGGTAAACATCATATTATACTAGCCTAAATGTCATGTATGTGTAAATGAAATATAGGCGGAGTACTCACTGTACCTTCCATGTAGTCATCTTAGGGAATATTTCCTTTGAGTTAGTCACACGGCATGTGAAATTAGACATGTAATGAAACCCAATGTCATGGTTTATCAAACATAAGGTCATGTTTTAAAAATTAACAAGAGTATAATTTTTAACCATATGTTTTCTAATAAAAAAACTAATGTAAAAGGATGAGAAACCCATAAAAATACAAATGTGTAAAATCAAGATAGTAGTTGTTAACGTGTTCATCAATTAAGGGTGAAAATTAATAAGTTAATTCATTGAACATCATAAATCTAGGAGGATAATTCTATATAATGGTTTTGGAATTTAATAAATTGATAGGGCCATGCATAGATCAAAGATTGGGAGAAGTCATTATCACGTGCTATAAGAATAAAAACATAAGGGACAAATTTCAATAATTATAAAGAATTATATAAAGAATAGTTCCATCATTGATGAATATTATAATTCCATTGAATTTTTGGGTTACCCCATTATGTTCAACCTTGATTATTGGATTCTTCGATCCCATGCTAGGTCTTCCCCCACAACGACTCACAAATATCTCAATGTTATTCCTCTAACGGAAGATATTATATAACTTGGGGTTAACTAGAGTTCTAGTATGTTATTATAATTAATTAATCAACTATAATAACTTATTTAATTAATTTCATTTAATTATTCAATGAATTTAAACTATAGAGGGGCTCGATATGGATGGATATTTTGGAATTCCATTGGAAAAATATCTTTATTTACTAAATAACCATCTCAAATTTATCATTCAAGTCCTAAAACAGAATATAATGATTTCTCTTAAAAAACATGGAATAATAAAATATTTAAATATTAAATATATAAAAATCTGGGTTCTCATGATACGTAGCATCCATTCTTACACCCCAATAAAATAAAATAACATTCCCAGTATAATTTAAATGGTATAAATGAAAGAAACTAGTAATTGAATCCTCTACTATTCCATGTATATTCACCCTAAAAAGTACAAAATAATCCAATATGTAATGGTATGAACCGTACATATAAATCACATTCTCCTATGATATCTCATACTTGTTATTATGATACTAATGGATATGTTATAATGGAATTGGACATCTACATAGGGTCATCTCTTACTGATCCTTAACCACAAATGAGGAATCAAGAAATGTGGTTCCTTCCTTGATGTCTATATCACCCTCGCCAGTAACATGTGATGTTTTTTTCATAGAGATCCTGAAATCTGACATGGGAAATATATATAACACATGATTAAATTTTTATGGGAATTCCATGTGGTGTGCCACCTATACCACCCTGATTTGGTCGTGGAAGGGATATATAAATCTAGGTGAGGGATTAAAACCATGAAAATATCATAAAAAGGTATGTTGATGAAATAAATTTAGGAACATTTGGTCTCCCTAATAATTCCTAAAATGATTTCTTCGATAGTCCACGATTGTATCTTTATGATCCTGAGTAGTCCTCAACCCCTATCGAATAAATATGATAACCTCTTTTTTCACCCACACTAATTCTGGATATATGAGTAATGACACTCTTAACTCTACCCAAAAAGATTATAACTTGTAGGTTCTCTCATAAAAGACCTTAATTGGGTTTATAGAAATTTTATAGTGACAAAACATGTTATAGGTAAACTATAGTAAGGTTAAGTGGTCCTTATAACTTCCTATGATATCAAACATGTAAGACACTAATTTATCCTCAACAACCTAAGTGGATACATTCATCTAGAAAACAATGTGAGATTGTAAATCCATACTCATAGAAAAATAGGTCTTGAAATATCCCTTTATGTCTCTTTAAAACAATGAAATTAATTGGGGATCATGATAATAGATAATTTCCCATGGGAGCCCACGCAACCAGATGATGCCCTGAACATACAATCACCCCAATATCTCAAATAATGTCTACTCATGAATGGAATGGGAGTATAAAGAATTTGTTATTTGTTATATAATCACCAGTAAAGTGTTGTAACCCCACACTCATCATGGATTACCCATCACAAAATCAATCGATTTAACATACCACATCCACTATGGAACTTTTTGGGGTTATGAAAAACATGTATTAAACCTATGTAATGCATTTCCCTTATGAAATTTATGGAATAAAGAAAACAATTAAGGCATAATTATATTCATAAAAATACATAAGTACTATTTATGATGATCCTAGTACATCATTTCAACTATTGGATACATTTCTAAAGGATATGTGTTAGACTCCCTCAATACACCCCCACAAAGCACAACCAGTACGACTATCCTAACCCAGAAAGAGTTGACATGATCACCAAAATTGGAAAATAAATTATTTGAAGCTCTTATGAAAAAAGGTTCAAAAGAAATTACTATATAAATGAAACCAATTTTATACTCCATCATATATTGGTAAATAAGATGGGTTAACACCATTAATTAAAGATAGGATTCTTCTACATCATCTACTTGGGACATCTAAAATGAGGTCAACTATTATGATTCATATCCCAGAAAATAATAGTTTTCTATCATGTTAAGGTAATATACTAAATAATTTAATTTTCCTATATTATATAAAATATCATATTCATAATTGTATAAGAACCCCAACCATCATCTTTTTTTGTTGAGATATCTCTAGATGAAGATGTACCTAGCACTCTAGTGTTCTTTGTGGACTATAAACCACTCATCGGGAAGATAGTTCCTGTATGTTTGTAGGGTGAACACTACCACATCAAAATCCTTGACATTTATTATTTAAATTTACACATGGTGACTTAGATACCTAGAAACATATGAAATCATCAGCTACCCCTACATCAAAACACATCCAAGCCCATCACTAGAGGAGTTTTATAGCACCAGATACCCAACTCACTCTTATATATATAAGAATATATGTGATAATTAGTCTCCAAATAATCTCTTTAAATTTATTTTAACTTAAATCAGACCAAAACAATGGAGACACCTTTTGGATTAGGGTATTTAATAGAAATAAAATCATGTAATAGTCTGTTATCGACCTAATGTAATTTATATACAACCACAATAAACATCATATCATGGTCATGTTATTTTGT
Organism: Viscum album; assembly: GCA_963277665.1. Lineage (NCBI taxonomy): Eukaryota > Viridiplantae > Streptophyta > Magnoliopsida > Santalales > Viscaceae > Viscum > Viscum album. Next base: position 663,981,791 of record OY728138.1, read on the forward strand.
GGATCTCAAAATATTTCTTCCTCAATATTTATTTTGTGTATAGAAACTCTATAATTAAAGAGAATATGTCTAAGGTAGCGGACCACTCGAATTCAAAACATACATTTTGAGAGTTTTCCATAATGTTGGTGATCTTAAAGTAAGTCAAGGACCATCCCTAGTTTCTTAGCATTCTTAACCTATGATGCAGAATAAATAAGTATAACATTTTTTAAGACTCATATAATCTTCTCTAGGAAGGGATAAAATATATAGTTCAGGAGTCCCATGAACACATCTTGTGGTTTTTTTACATTGATGGTCATAAAAATGATCATTAAATGCCTATATAGATTTAAAAATGAAATTTGTGGGATATCCTCATCAAAAAAAAAAAGAATCCAATTATATTTAGACATGAGATCCAACATTGAAAGACACACCCCCTTTAGTTGGTAAAAAATGGTCATAAATTCATAGAATTGGGCATTAGTTCTTTACTATAAACTAAGCATTACAGTAGAATTAACAAAAGGACTCAATATACAAACATAATACTTGTAAAAATGCTAGGTCATCCCATGGGGTTTCAATATTTCTAATAAAACCTTTATCTGAAAGGTCCTCTTTGTTCCTATTATGCTAGAGGAGCTTAGTGGGGGCCATATAATTCACTATTAATGAGATTTTTGTTTCCATAGTGTGATGGTAGATACATAAGTCCGCCATCCAATGTAAAGACCTGTAAGTTACATGTAATTTTTTTAATTATATAAGAATATTATGAGACTGCAAAAATTGATGGCATGTGTTTCCATAGCCCAGTGTGCCCGGAATGAATTTCTAACCTTTTTTATGTACGTTCAGTAAATGTGAGAGAGAGTTTTAGTAACTTTTGAACCGTTTCTCATTATTGAAATATGAGGACACCATTGAAATCACAACATCGATATTCTCTTAAGGGGACCTTCAGATCGACTGTAGTTTGTCGAGGGTGAAAGTTATTTTTCATTTTTTTTGTAGGAGAGTTAAAAGAATAAAAATAAAATAAAGAAAAACATCTATTTTATTTTTAAAACCTCCCATTTGAATGTTTAGTGGTGGGGACACCCGACTTTAAAACCCACCAATTTGAAATTAATTGCTGGGACTACCCAACCATGGAACTCCATCTTTAATGAGGGAGGTGACTCTTGGTTCTCTATTAATTAACTGTTCCAACCTCCATTAATTAATTATTCTAACATCGTCATAATTAATGTCCAACTCTAATTAAATTAATTTGTCTGCATTTAATAATTTGGCCATTCAGTTTTGATGGAATTAGGGAATTGTTTGAAAATGGAGGCTTGGGATGAACTTTAGAGAAACACTTTCTCCAACAGAGAACCCTCCAATGAATAACTCAACAATGAAGAACGACTTCTGGAATCGAAGAACGAGGAAAACACATGAGCAAATCCTTGACGCATCTTGCCGGAGTGACAAACACCGATGTCACCATCCTCAATGACTTCGTCTTCTTCCTCATGACACCTACCACGAGCAATCGAGGCATGATTTGTTGTTTTTGAATACCCCTTACTCATTCTTAACGTTATTCATGATTCAAGAACAAATAAGACACTTGGTTCCATTCTAACGCGGAGGTTATGGGAGGAACAAACAAGGAACGACCTCTCTGAAACCATGGTTAATTAATTTGGTCTTGAATCAATGGAGACATCCAGAGGTGAGTGTGGAAATTTATTAATGAATAATTGGCCACTGGGACACACCCAGTGACTCTAAATCGTCGATGGCAACCGTGCCAGCGATCGGCACCAGTGGTACTCAGGAGCGGTGGATGGCACCCCAGACGACCACAACGTTGACGAAGGCGTCACTGCGCTGCTAGAGAACGGCCATGGACCGTCCGCCATAGCAGAGCAAGGGCGTAAGCAGGTTCCCAACATGCCATGTAATGGGGATGGCAGCACATCTCTACACCACCCAACACATAAGAGCTGTGTTGGGAGGCCTCGATGGCGACGGAGGGGCGGTCGGCTCGCTTCCGGCCTCCGGGGATAGCGCGGTGCATGACCGCACCCCGTGGAGGAGTACTGGACATCCTACTAGCTGTAGACCAATGGGATGCCCAACGCAGGATGTCCAACGTGGGCCACACCGTAGGGTCGGGCCAGACCTAACTGGCCCGGCCAGGCTGAACTCGGACCTGCTTCGACCCTTTTCACTCTTTCGGCCAAAACATGAGCTACGAGACTCCGTTTGATGAACCTTCTATGGCACTAGAAACCATGGATTGAGAAGGTCCTTTAGGTATACCCAACATAAGTTTTGGATAATGGTGGGGTACGATGGAGTTGGATCGTGCATGAGTCCAACAGGGCCCTCAAGACTAAAAGAACAATAACATACAGACCGAGTGTCCTATTAACGCTCCGTTTGTTGTGTTGAGACCCCTATCACACGACAATCCTTTGGTATATTTCTTCATGCAACTTCATGTCAGTTGGATTATCCAACTATGGCTTGTGGAGTGTACCCTCTTGAAATCATGTGAGCTTAGTGCGGGAACCCTGTAAATGGATGTATCATGAGAAAGAGATCCTCTGAGGGTATATGCTTTGGGATCCTATGATAGTCTATGTACGAGATTACCACTTGGATCTGCTATAGTAAATCCATGTGTGACTACTCTAGGATCCTATATCGGTCTATTATACTTGTATCCAACATGTGTTTTCTATATTAGGATCCTATATGGGTCTGATGATTTATGATCCTACGTGGGTATGCCTCTTAAACAGAGTAAGATGACTCAGTAGTAACATCTAGTCATGTTTTCTACCTTACCTAAGTTATACCTGGTGTGAGCTGAGTCTTTACCTTCATGGTGATACATTTTTGGTATTCCTCCATGTGACAAACCATTGCGGTACTTACCTTCGTGGTGATACCTTTTTAGTATTCTTTAGAGTGGCGTCAACTTTGTGGTACTTACCTTTGTGGTGTTAGATTTGTGATATTCTTTCCATCGTTGAATATTTTGTTTTTGGGCTAATGATTTAGGCCTTGTGTTTTCTCATGAATGAAATGAGTATACTTGATAACTTAGGTATATGTATGGGTATATACCTATGTTGGGTTGTTAGTTGTTTTCATGCTTGTGGTTTATACTTTTTGAATTTTTGTGAGACCATGAGGCTCTCGGGGTCCCTACTGAGTATCGTTATACTCACCCCGGCAAAGGATATGCATGTACCGTGTTGTGTTTGGTGCAGGAAACAAACATCACTGACTGAGGGCCAGGCTACCAAGATTGGAGGTAGCTCGGAGATGGACATTACAGACGGTGTACATTAGAGATGGATGCTCGAGAGATGTACCTACCATTCAGGTAGGATACTTAGCAGGAGTTCATAGGAGCTATTTCTGTTTACCTATACTTTTCAGTTTCCTTGATCTTTTCAGTTAGGCTTGTATTATAGCCCTTTTTCTTTTCTGTACACACCCTGTTTAATATATAGTTTTAATTTATGATTTTATACATCTTTGTTCTTATTTGTGTGAGTTATAAGTTATTAATGGAATTATTTGCAAACTTTAGGGAATACGCCTTTCGGTGTTAGTCGCCAGCCCCTAGCCTATGGAAGGCAGGCTTGGGGTAGTCTTGAAATGGGCCCCGGGTGACAATTCAAGGAATATTGGTATTAAAGGAGTCGGTTCTACTATAAAACATGATACTCTACTCTTTTAATGGAAATAATGTTATGTTTAGTGTGTTTGGTTATCATTTTAGGGAATCCAGTGCTGGTGTGGCGGCCGAAGTATACATACACCAGGACCCCGACTTCTGATTTCTAACTCAAATGAAAAATCTGATTACATGTGTGTTTCAAATAGTTTTATATGTGATCTATTTGAGTCACCTCACTAGGTATAAATTATAAAATATGGCACACCTATTTCCTTTTCGGATGAATCCACACAGATAACCATATAGGGTTCCGGGTAGAGTACATGATGATAGACCACCGAGTAATGAGGCCTCAGTGCAATGCCCTCTTTTTAGTATACGCACCAGCGGTACCATTACCCATTGGGCCACCGACGCCACAAGCCCTAACATCCGAGAGTGCACGCCTCTTGAGTGTGTTGCATGAGTCTCATCACCATAGGACACCACGGTTAAGGGGTGATATGGACCCACAGGTGACCAGGGATTGGTTGGAAGATGTGGTGAGAATCATCCTACCGGTAGGGACACCAACTGATCTAATAGTGATCCTTGCTGCCTTTATTCTATGAGCAGCAATATAAAGATGGTGGATCCAGATGCTCCATGTTCACAACAAGGTGACACATCTCTGGGATAACTTTGAGAGCTTGTTTCAGGCAATGTTTGTCCCAACGCCTCTTCGTGCAATGCAGATACATCAGTTTCTTCATCTTTAGTAGAGCATCTTGATTGTGGCTCAGTACTCTGTGAGGTTCACCAACCTCTCATCCTACTACTATGATATGGTGCAGTACCCATTCATCAGGGTCCGTACATTCGAGTAGGGACTCCGGTGGGAGATCATAGCTTCAATTATTTCTCTCAGCATTTCAATGCATGTAGGGGTGTTAGAGCGAGCCCTCTCAGGGAAGAGTTTTCTTGATGAGCAGTCAACAGTAGTGAGACCCACTACCAGACATCACTTAGTGGAGTATTCTGTAGATAGAAGTAGACAGATGTCACAAAGGTCCAAGTGGACAAGACCTACAGGAGGACGACCACACGATTTAGGGTCGGTTGTGCGAGGAACCCAAGATAGAGTCAGTCATGTGAGGATCAGACAGTGTTATGCATGCGGCAGACATGGTCACATGGATCATGACTGTCTGACCCACCGTACGAATGATCAACAGATAGTCAAAGGACCACCCTTGTAGAGATAGAGGTTCGGCCGAGGTGGTCTGCATGGAGCTGCAAGACGTGGTAGAGGAGCTGGTAGTGCAACTGATAGTGGGCGATGATGTGAGGTGTTACTGCCACCACCACCAGGTGGTCCACTCGGACCGTAGGTAGCAGGAAGACATGGGAGAGCTTAGATCCAGGTAGCTAAGGCCAACGATCACGACACTCCAAAGATGATTGGAGGTATGATCTATGTCTAATCCACCTTAGCTGCAGTACTTATAGACAGAGGTTCCAGTCATTCTTTTATTTTCACTACCCTCATTCAGAGCTATGAGATTATGGTGGAGCCGTTGGCTTGATCCTTACAGCTAGAGAATCTTACAAGACAGGATTCAACGATTACACACTGGTGCCTGTAGTGTGATATTACTCTAAGAGGCAAGATATTTAGAAGGGAACTCATTGTAGTAGTGTCGAGGCCTTACAACGACATATTGTGTATATAATGGTTATCTACATTCCATTATCATATTTACTGTATTAAGTGAAAATTTTGGTGTATCCACGATGATGGGACTATATTTACCTTCACAGGAGAAAATGAATCCTTTTTTGGATAGGATGGACTTACCCGAAGGAGAGTGCAGCTGATCACCCATCAGTTGGCTTACCTTACCCTCAGAGCGGTTGATGTGGAGAGTCTGAGTTATCTTGTAGTGGTGGAACAACATGTGGATGTCTTCCATGATGATCTTTTGGGTATACCTCCTCACAGATAGGTGGACTTTTATATTGATTTGTAACCTGGGACTACTCTGATATCTATACCAGCATATCGAAAGGATCCCATGGAGCATCGTGAGCTACATGTACAACTAGAGGACTTAAAGGGGAAGATATTTATCTAGCCCAATGTTTCTCCTTGGGAGGCCCTGATTATTATCGCCATGAAGGCAGATGGGATCATGGTACTTTGTGTTGAATATCTGCACCTGAACCGGGTGACTATGAACAAAAGGTACCCACTTTTGAGGATTGACGACCTCATTGATCAGCTGAATAGGGCACAATGGTTCTCAAAGAGATACCTCAGATCAGGCTATCACCATATTAGAGTACGAGATGAGGATGTTCAAAAGATAGTTTTTAGATTTCGGTACAACCATTATGAGTTTTTTGTCATGTTGTTCAGTGTGACCAACGCTCTAGCAGTGTTCATGGGACTCATGAATAGGATCATTCAGCCATACCTTGATCACTTTTTAGTAGTCTTTGTCAACAACAATCTAATCTACTAAGATATCGAGGAAGAGAATTCCTATCATTTGTAGATAGTTCTGAACACATTCAGAGAGGACCAAATTTATGTCAAGATCTCGAAGTGCTAGTTCTGTATCCAAGAGGTTCACTTTCTGGGACATTTCATCTTAAAGGATGGAGTTGCGGTGGATCAAGCAATGATTAAGGTGGTACTTGCTTGGGAGCCACCTAGGAGTGTGAAGGAGGTATGCAGTTAACTGGGTTTGAATGGATACTACCGAAGATTTATGCCAGATATCTCAAGAGTTCTAACAGATTTATCAGTGTTGATTAATAAGGGAAACACATGGTGTGGTTGGAGATTTTCCAATGAAGTTTTCAGGTGCTGAGGAATAGGATGACTAGTGCCCCCATCACGAGGATTCTAGAGGAGGGCATTGGGTATATAGTCTACTACGAAGCATCAGGGAATAGACCTGGATGTGTTCTGGTGCAGGAGCGAGCAGTGATCGCGTATGGTTCTCGACAGGTAAGACAACATGAGTGGAACTACACTACCCATGTCCTAGAGTTAGTAGTGGTGGTCTTCTCCTTAAAGATGTTGCGCCATTACTTGATGGGTGAATATTTTATAGTATACTCTAATCACAAGAGTCTCAGGTATATCTTCTCTTAGAAGGACCTAATCCTAAGAACACAACATTGGATTTAGTACCTCAAGGACTATTTCTTTGAGATTTTATATACTCCTTTGAAGGGGAATGTTGTAGCAGATGCACTCAGTATAAGATCTGGTATACAACTTACAGGTGAGGGGACAAAGAAACTGGATTCTTTGTAGATATACTTTGTGGATCGAGATGGTGCATCATTTCATCAATATATTATAGTCACTCCCCAACTCATCCAGTGAGTTAGGGAGGAAAAGTGTGGGGACAATGACTATGAATCTCGACGTGCTCAGATATCCACAGGACATGCACCTGATAGATTTTATGAAGGTGGGGAGAACGTCATCTTATTCAGAGGACATAGCATGGTACCAGAGTCACATAGGGAGGAAGTGTTGAGGGAGTTCCACACATCCCCTCTAGTGGTATATCTAAGAGTTGAGAAGATGTACTAGGACATCCTACGACAACATAGGTGGTCGTGAATGAATAAAGTCATAGCAGAGTTTGTCTCTTGGTGCCTCACTAGACAAAAAGTGAAAGCTGATCATTAGGTACCAGCAAGCTTAGTTCAGCCTTTAGAGGTTACATAGTGGAAGTGGATGGAATATAAATGGACCTCATGACAATAACTCCATGTAATTACAGGGATCATGATTCTATCAGGATGATCATCGGCTGACTCACCATGTCGGCCCACTTCCTACCGATCAGAGAGCAAAGTTCAGTAGAGAGCATGAGATGCCTCTATGTGTAGGAGATTGTGCAGCTACATAGATTACCTGAGAAGATTGTCTCTGATTTTGATGCATGTTTCACTTCCCCGATAAGCAAGGGGTTTTAGGAGACTTTTGGGATGCAACTTCGTTTGAGCATTGCCTTCCATCCTTATACGAATGCTCAGACTAAGCGGACCATTTAGACCCTCGAGGACATGTTGTGTGCTTTCATCATCGACTTTGTTTCATTTGGGAGGATAAAATTCCCATGGTGGAGTTTTCTTACAATAACAACTATAACTCCACCATTGTAATGGAACCTTTCAAGGCTTTTTATGACTTAACATGCGTACCTCCTTTTTGCTGGACTGACCCAGGGGTGTCAGCACTCATGGGACTAGATATGGAGTGGCCTACCACGAAGAAGGTGCATATCATCTAGGAGCTGATGAAGACTGCATAGAGCATGCAAGAGTCTTATGTCGATAGGAGACAGAGACCTTTGGAGTTCGAGGATGGTTACCACACCTTTATACAGGTCTCACCTCGATGAGGTTTGTGAATATTTGGCTGGGGTGGAAAGTTATCTCCGAGATTCATCCAACCTTTTCAAGTCCTGAACAGAGTTGGCAAGGTGGCTTACCTCTTATATCTTCCACCTCAGTTGCACCTGGTTCACGATGTCTTCCATGTATCCCAGCTGAGGAGATACGTGCATGACCATTCACACACCATTGACTGTGGTGAGCTGGACATCGATGATGGGGCGACGTTTACGGAGGATACATTAGAGATTGAAAATTGATAGGAGTGATTTCTTTGTGGGTGATCGATTATTTTGGTGCATGTACGTTGGTAGAACGAGAACCTACAACAGAGCACATGGGGGAGGGAGGCTTAGATTCATGCTCAGAACCCCCACTTGTTTTCCTAGTTTTTGTGATGTGGCTTTAGGGGACAAAAATCTCTGAGTTGGGGATAATGTAAAGAACCATAAATTCCAAGTAATTATTTTAATTATATGGGAATATTATGAGACCAAAAAAATTGACGGTGAATGATTCTGAGGCCCGGTGTGCCCAGAATGAATTTCTAAACATTTTTTTAAGTGCGTTCAGAAAACATGTGAGAATTTTTTTGTAACTTTTGAACCGGTGATCGGAATTGAAATCTGAGGACACTGTTGAACTCGTAGCACTGGTATTCTCTTTTGGGGACCTGCACCTCAACCGTAGTTGGTCAACGATGAAAGATAGTTTTTGTATTTTTCATGGGATAGTTAAAAGAATAAAAATAAAATAAATAAAAAATTTTAATTTATTTTTAAAACGTATCATTTGAATGTTTATTGGTGGGGACCACCTAACTTGAAACTCCGCAATTTAATATTAATGGTGGGGACCACTCGACCCATGAACTTCCTCATTGATGAGTGAGGTGAATCTTGGTTATCAATTAATTAATTATGCAACCTTCCATTAATTAATTATTCCAAATTTAACTTATTTAATAGAAAATTCTAATTAAATTAATAAGACATAATTTAATAATTTGTCTATTCATTTTGGTTGAATTGTGGATGTGTTGGAAAATGGAGGCTTAGAGTGAACTTTGGAGAAACTCTTCCTCCAACGAAGAACCCTCAAAAGAAGAACTCACCAATAAAGAACAACCTCCGGAATCGAAGAACGGGGAAAAACATGAGGGCGGATCGAAATCATATTGCAGGAGTGATGAAAGAAGATGTCACCATCCCCAACGACTTCGTGTTCTTCCTCACGACACCTCCAATGAGCAATCAATGTAGTGTTTTTTGTTTTTGAATACCCCTTCCCCGTTCTTGAAGTTCTTCATGATTCAAGAACAAATAATCCACTTGTTACCATTCTAATGAAGAGGGTGCATTCCTAATGGACACGGCCTAACCTCTCTATAACCATGGTGAATTTTTATGGTCTTTAATAAATAGTGACATCCAACTGCGAGTGTAGAAATTTTCAGAATGAAGAATGGGCCACTAGGGCACACCTGGTGACCCGAAGAAAGTTGCTGGTGACCGTGCTAGTGACCGGCACTGGTGGAACTCAAGAGCGGTGGATGGAACCATGTACAACCGCGATGAAGAAAGCGGCGAAACTGCACCACCAGAGATGGGTCGCGGCCCGTCTTCTATAACGGAGCGAGGGCTACGACCGGCGCAAAGTCGATCGCGTGATGGGGGTGGCGGTGTGCGTCGGTGCTGACTGGTGTGCAGGAGACATGGCGAGAGGCTGCAATAGCGATGGATGGGTGGCCGGCTCACTGTTGGCCACTGGTGATGGTATGGAGTGTGACCGCACCATGTGAAAGAAGGATGGTCGTCCGGCTAGTCGCAGACCTGTGGGCCGCCCAGCGCGGGTGGGGGCCCGCCGATAGGCCAGGCTGCACCACCAGGCTGGGTGAGACCCAGCGGGCAAGGAAAAATCCAGCGGGCGGGGTTTGACCCAAACCGGGCCAGGTCAGCCCAGGCTGGGTTGGGCTGGGTCGGTCGTACCGTGTCAGACCGGACCCGTAACATCTTCGACCCTTTTCGCTCTTTCTGTCATAACATGAGCTACGACCATCCGTTTGACGAATCGTCTGTGGCGCTTGAAACCTCATAACGAGGTGGTCCTTTTGGTTTACCCCACTTGTGTTTTGGATAATGTTGGGGGTACGGCTAGGTTGGATCAGACACAAATCCAACCGGTCCCTCAGGACTAAATGGACAATAACTTACAGACGTGGCATCCGCTTGGCGTAGCTTTGGTTGCATTGATACCCCTATCACGTGGAGGTCCGTTGGGATACATATTTGTTGTAATTTATTGATGTTAGAGTATCGACCTATGGCTTGCGGAGTATACCCCCTCGGAATCAAGCGATTTTAGTGCGGGAACCCAATAGCTGGCTGTAATATGGGAAAGAGATCCTATGTGGGTTTGTGCTTTTGGAACCTATGTGGGTTTTTGTTTGAGAGTCCCACTTCGTTATGCTCTAGAAAATCCATGTGGGACTACTCTAGGATCCTACGTGAGTCTGTATTACTAGGATCTGACATGGGTCTACTATACTAGGATCCCATGTGGGTCTGATGATTTAGGATCCAACGTGGGACTACCTCTTAAACAGAGCAAGATGATTCAGTAGTTACATCTCATCAATATTGCTACCATACCTATGTTATACCTGGTGTGAGCTTAGTCCTTACCTTCATGGTGATACCTTTGTGGTATTATTCTATGTGGGGTACCTTGGTGGTACTTACCTTCGTGGTGATACCTTTGTTGAATTTGTCTATGTGTCTTTTCCTTTATGGTAGACACCTTTGTGGTGTTACCTTCAGGGTATTCATTCCTTCATGGAATAGTTGAGTTTTGGGCTAATTAGTTGGGCCTTGTGTTTCCTCAATAATGAGATGATAATACTTGATAACATAGGTTTATGTATGTTCATATACATAAGTTGGGTTATCAGGAGTTTTAATGCTTGTGCTTTATCCATTCTAGATTTTTGTGAGACCTTGAGGGCCTCAGGGTCTCTACTGGGTATTGTTATAATAACCTTTGTATGGGCTATGCCCATACCATGTTGTGTTGGGTGTAGATGAAGGACATCAATGACTGAGGGAGAGGGTACCGGGAATGGAGGTATCTCAGAGGTGAACATTAGATGAGGCGTACCGTAAAGATGGGTGCTCGAGAGCTGTATGTACCCTTTAGGTAGGATCATTGGCGAGAGTTACAAGGAACTATTTCAGTTTACTTGTACTATTATGTGATCTTTTACATTTCATTTGTTCTTGTATTCTGGCCCCATTTCCTTTCTTAACACACCCTATTTACTATATAGTATTAATTTGTGCTTGTTTCTGGCTTTTTGCATCGTTCTGTGAGTTACAGGTTATGAAGGCAATGCCTTCCTAGTTTTAAGGAATACGCCTTTTGGTGCTAGTCGTCAGCCCCTCACCTATGGAATGTTTGCTTGATGTTGTCACATCATAGGCCCTGGGAGACGGGTTGGGACATCCAACTATGGGGTATTCTTGGTACATCATTATGAAAATATTCTAGGTAATTGTCAACCAATTAATTGAGTAGAGTGTATAAAGCATCCATGACATAAAGTATAAAATTTCTTATCAAGGTTGTGATCTAATGTAACTTATTATAAACAAGTACAACCCATATAAACTAAAAAAACCTCACAAATGTGAACTAATAAATCAAACCTATTATTGAGAGAGACATCTCCATCAGAAAGAAATAGTCTATCTAGACATGAACTATATATATGTAATATTTACTAAGGGGGATTTCATATAACTTCATTGAATCGATAAAGATATCCCACATGAACCACTCTTTGTTAATAATGAGTTTTCAAATCCCAATGAAGTTAGTGATCATGAGATCACTCTTAGTAGAAGTATATTCTCATTAAGGATAGGTGTGAGGCTATACTATATATAATGTTCGTAAATAAGGGACATGGAAATGAAATAATGTGTAAGGCCTAAGTCCATGAGTAACAATTCCAATTTAATAGAGATATATATTGTAATATGAACCATGTTGGGAAACTCAATGTCATACCCCTCAACATTAAACAACAAAACATATCATTGAACACAAACGCTATCTTCCAAGAATAGGATTACATGGGGTGGTTGTGGAATAAAATTTATATAAGGTCAACTTATTCTATCTTCTCTTATAAGAGAACCCCCATCACATCTATCTAAACCGTCTCTCTATGAGATTCTCATATGACACCTAGGAGGCCCCTAGCCACTTTATATACCCTAAGACAATGATTTATCAACTTTCTATATGTCATGTTCAGCTCAGATGTTTAGTCAATCCTATGAAATATAACCCCATCCTTCAATGTAAAATCAATAATCTCCCACTTTATTGGTTCCAATTTGTGTTCCTTGTGTTGATTATCCCTTAGTCAAATATTAGGAACAAAATTCCCTCTGATTTTCATCCTCGACTGTTTCCATCGAATACCCATGACTGATGACTACACCCTAGGTTGAACACTGGATAAACAATCTATCCATTTCTACCCCACCAAAAATCACTTTATCCCCAACTCCGTATATTGAACTCCAATGTATGTGGGAATATATTGAGGGACTGAAATAGATCAGATCTCCCTATGGAGAAACATATGAGAATTATGAGTCCAGAATAATCTATCACAATTAATAGAAAAAGTGTGTTGTGATAGATATGTGGACCCCAATAGGTTCTCAGAAACAATCATATCCCCATAATATTTCTCAAGAAGACCCTAAATATGTCAAAATCAAATTGTTTTGGGATAAAACTTTTCTCAAATGGAGTGGTCAATCATAGAATAGGGGAGTGTCACCTTGTCATGAATTTATGTGATAAATATCAACCCACATTACATTTGTCCCAAAAGAAGGATAAACATTATCACCACCCTCGGGATAGATGGGATCAAAATGAGGAAAAATCTCCAAAACACTGACTCCAGAATATTCTCTTCCACTAGATTATGTTTATCTCTTTTATCTCTATTTAAACCATTCCATTAAATCATTTTAATTACACTAAACCAATGTGAATTCTCAACCTGAGTAGATTATATAATCAATTTATCAATATAAAAATAAATGTTTTACTAAATCCAATGATATAGATCTCAACAATAATCAGTAGGGTAATCCATCATTCTATTCCCTTTAGGATAAAATAACTCATGAACTGTACCCTAAATTGATCCCTTATCACTCAACTAGTTATAATCATAACCCTTACATTCGATCCTAAATGGATATCAATGTAGTTTCATCCTATAATTTAACAAGAAGAAACAATTTTAAAAGTGTATATCTTAGAATAAGACATAAGAAGGAAATGAAATATATATAAACTACTCAAAAATAATACATGTAATAATGATAAACTAAACTGATGTCTTAGTGCACCAATTCAATATGTTGGTTATCAGTGTTCTATTGTATGGATTCATCATCCACCACACAATAACTGGGTCCCTTGGTATAAATATGATGAATAAGACACCATAACATAGTTTCCATAAATTTCCAAACCAATCCTTACATTTCTATAAACTCCAATATCCATACCATGAAAAACATGATTTGATATCACTTGGTCATGATCTAACCCACCGTTACATTTCTAGCCAGTGATATTCTATACATAACACCCCAAGCCCATCTGATATAGTTCATTGGATATGACTTGAAAAGATTAGACATAACACTAAAATGATAAGCCTTATAAATAATTACCTTAATAAAATGAATACATTCATACATCTAAAAATAATGAAAATCTAAATGTGAATTCAACAAATAAATGGGATAAATTCATGAATAACACCTATAAGATCCATAGGGGAACAAAAATTCACAGGTAAAAAAATAAAGTAAAAAATACATACCAAAAATAAAATAAACATAACCTAATAACTTAATAGAGGTATGTCCCTATAAAAACTTCCAATATATGAGTACCGTTATTTAACATGACCAACAGTAACCACTAAGAACCACTGACTCATGATCACCATAGATCTATACTAAACTGCATGTCAACTGTGCAAGACTTGACAAGTATGAGTAATATTACCATACGAGGGTTAATATTTACATTCATAGTAGGATGATATAAAAACATATATCAATAGAACATGGGATATTCATCTCACATAATAAACAAATAGGGTGGATAATTATAAATCTAGATATGTTCAAAGAATATCACTTAACAAAGGAAGAGGTCTTGATCATCATAACTAGTGTCAAGAGAAATATCTTCCCACTACATTATAAACCATTGTATTGAATATTAGTATGTCAAGTTAATCTATCTACAGGTATAATATAGTTTTATGAACCTTATAGAGATGGAGGTATAGTAAGTCAAGTAGAGGATCCAACGACCCAAATGATATCTTAGATTGGGGGAGTACCGACTTTGTAGATATAGGACATAACACCCCAAGTGGTTGGTGGGAGGGATTGATATATTACATCATAAATATAGATGTAGTGGATATCATTCCAATTTTTGTGTGGGGAATTTCAAACCCTACCATTGGATAGAGGGTTACACATTCTCTAATGTAACTTCCTATTAGTGGGATTTAATCAATAGAAATACTCTTATATTCACTCTTAATATTGTTCATCGACTATATAAAGATGAAGAGATAATAAAATATCCATAAGACCATATTTTTTTTCTCATATATTAATTATAATTTTTCAATTTCATTTTATTTGGAATAACACTTAGGACATATTACATGTGAGTCCATATATGAGTATGTGTTAGGAGATATAATAAGAAGGTGGGCCTATGAAAAACATAGGGCGTGTTACTTGGTTTATAGGGTGTGTTACTTTAAGTAGTATCCATAGATTCGACACCAAATATGGTATATATAGATCCACATACATGTTGTATTAATTAGAATACATACCATGTTTCGCCTGTGTTAGTACTTTTCATGTATGCCACTCTCATGTGTCGTTCTTATCAAATATACATGGTGTCTGGTTCCAGAACAAACAGTATATAGAGATAATAATTATATTATCTATGAACTCCTTACATAATAAATTTAATCAATTATAAATACACAACATTAGAATCGACCTCGTGGCATATGATATATAATTCAAATAAAACCCTATCCATCGTAGCACCCAAAGTCTACAATGTTTTTTCTGTTAAACTACATGTTGTGCAATCATATATTTTCCCCAATCATCATAGTTTCTCACATTCTTCCATAATGTAATCTAATTGAAACATAAGAATCCCTATGAATTCATCAAAAGAATCAATCATGGTACCAACACCACCTAAGGTAGATTTTGTTTCCATTTCTCACATTATATGGGTTCTATAATTATTTCATAAAAGTAACCAGTCACTACAAATATCATTGATAAAAAATAATTTTGCACCATGAATTCATTCATGTTCATCCATTATCCAATTACTCTCTTACCCACTATGTACTGTAATGATTTTTTTCAAACACACATGTTCAGATCTATGGTTTGATCATGATTTAACATGGAATGAATGTTGAATCATTTTTGATATAGAATACAATTATAAAAACATGATAAACTATTGGAGAAAAACATAAAAACCCAATAGTGAATAATAAATATAATCATTAAGATATCATTAATTTATCACTAGTTGGGAAACTAATTATAAACAATTGAATATTACAAATTCATGATGAAGACTTCATATAATGTTTTATAATTACAATAATATATAGTGTCATTCATAGTTCAATTATTGAAAGAAAAAGTCAAAAATTTATAGAATAATAAAAAAGGAATATAGAAATACTTAAAATAATAATTCCCAACCAAAATAATGGTTCGATCAGTGATGAAATTTAATTCTCATTGGATTAATTTTTTATTTTTTGGTGTTCTTCATTGATCACCAAATTCGTTGATCCCACATCAAGATCCCTTATAGCAGATTTAAAATGTCTCATGATTTTGTTAAAATCATTATAGATCTTCTTAATTAAGGGTTAGATAAGTTTCTAATTTGTTAGGACAATTATTTTAACAATATAAATCAATTACATAACAAATTCTCTTAAATTACCCCTTTGTTGCACACTATAATGAGTTTTAATGCGAAAGAAATAAATGTCAAACATAGGGTAAAACCATTTCTCAAGACTTAATTCTAGTCTCAAATTTATTTTCAAAAACATAATTTTGATGATAATTCATCAATTCTAAAGAAAACTTGTGTTCTAATAATGTATTTGAATATTTTATAAATTTAATATCGATGTTTTTGCAACACCCAAAACCTATTACAAAACAACCAGTAAATTAAACATTATGTACAATAATATTTAAACGGTCTAAAAAATAGACCAGTCACATGATCTATCCTTAGAGAATATAAATTTCTCTCATTTATTATTTAAATTTTACTAACTAAATTCTAACTTTTGGAACTATCAGGTTGAAATATGGTAAGAAGTTTCATAATTTTTTTTTAAAACCATAATTAATGTTGACAATAATTAATCATATAGAATGGAGTAAATAAGGGTTAAAATGCAATTACATGAAGTTTGAAAAATGAATTTTATATTTAGAAATTCTAAAATTCATTCAGTTAAATCTACAATCAGTCCCACAATAATATCAATAATTTAATTACCTAACTCAATAAACCCCCATCTGATTCCATGTTTCCCTTCAACTAACGTATGTTTCAATTGAAATATCCTTCATCTTTATCCATAAATGTGTTCTCATCCATGTACCCCATAAAATCTATATTTCAGCCGTATTTGGTTTATATTCTAAAATTGCATATCCATAATTATAATTCTATGTTATATTAAAATTATCATTCCGTATATTTAAAATTTCAATCAATAATGAGTATAAAAACATAATTGATTGTAATAGTTGATATAATGTTTTTATATTTTTTTAATATTTTCTAGAATGGTGACATAAAAATGTATGATCATTATAAAGTAACAATTTGTTATTGATAAAATTGCATTAAAAAATCTTTTTGTGAATTTCCCTCAAACAATGTATGTATTTAACCTCAATAAAATTAGAATTTCTTTGTATTATTAATTTTAATTCTATGATTCTATGATCTAGACTCTTCAATAATTTATTTAAATTTCTAAAGAATGAAGATCAACACTACCATAAAATATATATAGGAGATAATCAAGAGTAGATGAATCCAATGATAAAATAAAAAAGAAAATATATTTTAAAAGATAATATTATGGAATTATACAAATGTTAATTGAATTGTATAGGGTATTATAAAATTTATTATGATGGTTGTGTTAATTATGTATGAGGTTAAATCATTTTCTTGGGAGTTAGAATTAAATATAAAATTTTCTTTTCAAAAATGACTTGGAACTCAAGATTATCAATGCCAATTTTAACAGTAGGGTAAATTATATATATTTTCCATATAAAACCCAATATATTTTATTCTTCTATATTTAGTTTTATTTTTTACATTTATTCTCACTATGTTCTCCCCCATTTATTTGAAACTCATATATTATTACATTAAAAGGAGGAATCTTTTTAACTATTCCATTCAATTAATATCTTGGACTTTAATTTTTCATATTCCCTATTATTTATCTTGTATGTATTATCTATAATAAAACTAACTTTAATTATTGGTTAAGTTAATGTTTTATTAATTTGGATTTTCTAATACACAATTGTAAAAGTAATATATTATATTTGTAATTTAATTTTTCTAGAATGATAAATTTATTCAGCAACATAATACTATATTTATATGAAGCTCCCATTTAATTTTATCATATTCCAATTACAATTTTTAAAAAATATTACTCATCAAACCATTTTTAAATCATTGTCATATATTTATTGACATTAAATTTAAATATCAAAAAAATTTAAATGACTATTTCATTTTTTATTTTAATAATATCATTTTCATACTATGAAAGTTTTTTATCAATATCCTATTATAGTAATTTATAATATATAATAACCAAATAAAGATATGTTGTAATGATACCATCTACCATTTTTCTCAAGATAAATTATACGTACAACATTTTTACATTTTCATGAAACATTTTTCTTTCTCAAAAGATAATTATTCTAGGAGGGATTGATGAATTTAATTATCTTTATATGGTATACCCATGTATATTTGTAGTATGTTATAGATGATCCTAGATTTATATACTCATATGATGCATTATTTAAAAATTCACATATCATGAGATGTTTTTATATAGTGAATTAGAGGTTATCCTAGTATTTTATGTTTTAGGACTTTCTTTTCCATTATTTGATTATGGTATTTCTAATGAGACATGATATAAAAAGTAAAATCTTATGCACATTTTTTATTACAAATTATTGTTTCTATGGGACATGATTATTTTCTCATGTATTTATATACATATATTAATTTCGATATATTTTCAATATCCTAATTTGTGTTTATGATTAATTTTTTATCCAGAATGATTTTATTATGATGTGGTCATATTCCATGTTTTTATACCCATAAACCCATGTTTATCTTATTCTCACTTATGAACAAAAGTTTTGTCACTTATATTGTTCCAATTGATATGACATATATTTTATCACTTATTAAGATCTGAGATTACCCCTTATATTGTTAATAGTATATGAAAAATATTATAATATATGATATGTTTAGTATTGGTTATGTTTGGTGAAATTATAGACAAATTTTTATTAGGTTATAACATAATACCTTTATGTTTCTAATATCTAATACCATAAAACGTTTAGGTTCCATCACTGTGATTTATTTTAATTTGTGATGAAAAATCTTATTTAATAATGAATGTGTATATATGTTATGGGTGGATCATCTCAATTTAAATTAACACATGGATTAGTTATTTTTTAGCATTATGTTCTTAAAGATAACTCATAAAGTAAACAAGGTTGAAGTAAAAAGATTTTAGTATGAAACAATTAAAATGTAGTTTAAGAAAAATTGTTGGAGGTTGAAATGTAGGTGTCATAATTTAGGTTATTTTTAGAATTATATACACTTTAATATGATCATTTACTATGGTTGATATTTATTATTAGTAACTATAATAGTTTGGGTTTTATTAAAATTATAAACAAAATATAAATCAAGTGGACAATGATTGTGAGGGATAATGCTATGATATTCCCAATGAGAAACTAAATGGGTTACTTTCTATTCTGTAAAATATTTTGTTTATACTGACCCGTATATATAATTTGAGGAATAATAACATGAACAATGTTGAATTTCCAAATTCACCAATAAATGAGAAACACTCAATTATGAATTCCATATGAAAATGGAACACTTCATATTCTGTATATCTTGATCGTCTAATTATATATAAATGGTAAAATATAATTTAAAAGTTATATATTTTTTATATTTATAGTTTGGATCCTAATTTTTTTTATTTAGTTTTCTATCATTTGGACGCTGATGTTGATCAGTGGTGGGATCCTTTTTATTATACCTGAAAAATAGAAAAAACTAAAATAATGATTGAGAGGTTTATGAAAAATATTTTTTAAATAAATATATTATTCAAAGTATTCTCATTAAAAAAGAGATATAATTCATTAAGATTAAGAAAAATGAGGACTACTAATTTAGTTCTAATAATAAAAATGTTAATAGACTTTAAATTTATGTGCTTCATTATATCAATGATCCTTTAATAAAAAATCAATCAATTGTTTTGTGTCTTAAAACCGAGAATCAAAAATCAATTTCTTATAATGGAATTAGGTAGAAAGGAAAAAATTATTTTATATTTTACCAAGATAGAAATGGAATGTATATGAATTTATTATTCATAGGGTTTTAGGGAGAAAAAAATAAAATAGGGTTTCATTGAAACCTATATGTCAAATTCATCAAGGAAAGAAGCTTGATCTTCTTACATAAATTATATATGGAAATAACATGGGGGATTACCTTTACGGAATGATAAATTGGTTTAACTATGAAAAATATTGTTCTCATGTTCATGAATGCTAAGGAGAGACTCACATATGATAACTAACATAATATAAGTGTTGAATGTTCCACATAACACCCCACTCACTCTTCAATAGATCAATTCTATTGAGTATTAAATTGTGAAAACTAATGCACCAACGAAATGGTTAATGAATAAAATAATTTTTTAACCTCTATATCCATTGTGAAAATTTCTTGTTTATTAAATAACCACTATTAGATTATAAAATAAAACAATTTGGTGAAAGAAAACCTTATATGATATTCAAGAACTGAAATTATTATTTTTTTGGTTTTATAGATGCATTTATATGTGAAAATATTTTTAAATTCACTAATTCAATTATCAATCGATTATATCTTGAGATTTCAAAAACAATAGTAAAATGAGTAAATTTAATGTCAAAAATAATTGTTCAATTGATATATTGTTTGAATTTTCTTTAAAAAATTATTTTTATAATCTATTTTTTCAAATTTGTTTTATGGTTTATCTCTCTAGATATTATTGATATCATTTTTTAATATTTTTATGCCATATCTCTTATCATAAACCAATCCATGATCATATTTAATGAAGAATAGTACTATTGAATCAATATAGAAATTACTTCCCACGTATAGTTATCCACTCTCAATCCAGATAATTATTTGTATTAATGATTTTGTTGAAATTGATTATTCATGATATGTGAATTTTATGGAATATGTATATGCATTTCTAGATGATATTACTCATCTTTTCTATTGTGGAGAGGATGAGTTTTCAATTGAAATCATAGTCAATGATCTAACAATATCATAGAAACCTCATATAATGACACATATTGAATTTAAGGAATTAAGGAAAAAATAGAATTTGTTCTAGGGTTTTATATTATGATTTTATTTACTATGGGATACACTAATCCACTATGCTAAGAAAAATCAAAAACAATGATTCATTTCATTAATAATCATGAACTCAAAAACATTACAATAAAAATAATTTGCATCATCCTTATATTGATCAATCGTTCAATCAACTATGTTGGGACCAATAATTCACCAATATAGTGTCATATAACTTTAATATATGTTCAAAATTGAGTGGGATAGGGTGAATTATTTTTTGTTATGTTTTCATTTTTTATATTCTTATTATTTACGAATTTGATCAGTTAAGACCGTAATTATATCATTCTCAATTCTTACCTTCATTCACCTACACACACACAAAATATTGATATATTATTCAAAATGACAACGTTTTAATTAATATAATACGTGGCTTGAATGGTAAAATGCCATGATCACATCGCAGAGTAGAAATAATATTGTAAGCTACATCGTGTAGGTTATATTTAATTTTGTCTCTTGATAATAATTCCGTGAATCTCACACTCATGTATATCCCATACATTAAAATGAACATAATGTGATACATTGTTCATATTTATATTATATTACTTATATAGAATCATTAAAGAATATTATATTATTCTATATGCATAAAAATTGACACAATGTTTTCTTCCTCTTAAAAACATCAAACTAAGTGTTTTCATTATTATATTTCTCACCATTAACCATAGATTATGATACACCTTCTTCTTCTTGTGATAATTAAATAGAAGCAAAAAAATTTACATCAATATATTTTTCCTCGTCTTCAAGAAACATCATATATATGTGGGATGATATTCATAGAACTTATTCTTTTCCCTTCCCTCTTATTCTTCTCCATTCTTAAGAGGACTAAAATTTTTAGGGTTCCACCTATTTTGTTCTTTAGTGCATTGAAAAAATAACTATTTCTCTTTCTATTCATTACACATTGTATATAAAATGATTGTAATGCCAAATACTCTTCCCTTAGAATTATATTGGCTCTATTTAAGATAAGACCATCATCATATCTCATCTCTCTCTCAATATGTGGATTTATTATATTTTGAGAATAACTATGTTGATCATCTATTTTTTGTTCATTTAGCCTACAAAATATATATTAAGAGTTGTAGTGTTTTGTATTCCCCAATTCTAGTAGTAATGTTTCCAACAATGATAATATTCCAAATTACAATATTTTTACCTATGTAGATTGATTAATTTTCATCTTCCTTGTAATATATATAGAAATATTATAAAAAATTCACTACAGAAAATCCACATATTGATAATTTTGTAATAGTGGGTTCCATAAACACATATTTAATAGTACATTTGATTATCATATCATGTATATAGTCAGATATGCATGATGTTTACTTACCATTATAATGTATATACTTCTGAGTCTTCAATTTAATGATAATTTCCATAGATTAATAGTCATATCAAAAGGTTGTAGAGAAACTATGCTATAATGATTACCTCAAGATACGATTAAATTAATCGTAAACAAACGTCTTATTGTCAAGATACATCTTACTGATTTTACTTATTAGATGTTTGAATATCAATTGTTTGGGGATTATAAGCATTGGGACCTCTTCTCATGAAGTTTGTACTTACTGATATCTAGTAGTGATATCATAATGAAAAACCCACAAATATGAAATTCACATGTTTCAGTTTTCGTTGCTTGTTACAATTTAAAAACATATGTATTGGTCTCTTGACTTGAAATATTTATTTGTGTGTGTCATTTTATTGTGTAATTTGATTCAAGAAAAAAAATGATAATGAAATCAAGGCAAGGTAGAATCTATTGGGTACGTCATTACTTTAATGAAATTTGTTGAATGGTCAAGAAAGTATTTTTTTCTTCAAAGTTAAGGAAAAAATATATCTATGTACTGGTTGATATGGATGAGACTGTATTCTTAATTATTTGGAAAATGTAGTTGAATGGTAAATCCATCTAGTTAGATTAGAAAATAATATATCCTGAATGGGTGATGACATAAGTGTTTTTCTTTATTTATGATATATTTAAAGAGAAATATAGTATATTACATAGTACATGTTCATAGGTTTTTTGTTATCAGAACATTATTTATCTCTTTAAGAGAATTGATGGTTTTCTAGACTTCACAATTGGTATGTGGATTTTATTCACTTCTTTCATGATAATGGATTAGAGGGTCACACAAAATATTATATTCAATAATTTTCCTTATTTAGTTGAATATGTATATTGGATATAGAGGGCCCCAAAACGGGAACTGAGTGTTGTCCAAATTATCTATCCCCAAATATTAAATAAATTCATATTATTTATGTTATGAATAATTTGATTGGACTTATTTAATGTATTTATGTATTAAGTGAATTAATGAGAATATAAATTGAACTAATGTAATTTTAATATTCTATGTTCTTTTAATATTAATAAAGATATATGAGTTGTGTTAATGAATTGGGCTTATCATATAATATATTTTAAATATACTAAAGGGATGTGATGAAATAACCAATAATATTGATGAATTCTTGTTAATTGTAATTTTTTATTTAGTGTCTGTTAAATAAACGGGGTTCATGAAATGATATATGATATTTTGAACATCTAATATTTAAAGGGGGATAGAGGATCTTTAAATGGACTTTTCACAACAAGAATTTTAGAGCCTCTCTATGCTATCCTTTTTCCTAGTGGGAGATAATCTCAATCCATGCATTCATATTGAGGTATCCCTCACGAAATGAAATTTCGATGATGTAGTGACCATCAGGGTTTCAAAGGGGACTTCATATATCCCCACTTGCAATCCAGAATTCAACTATTGACACTCCAACATATTTTTGAAGCACATTTGGATGATCTAGAGGGAGACTACTATAGATCTGTCGAGAAATGATCACTAGATAAGAGTTGTAGTCGAGAATAGATTCAGATATAAATTTGTATGTTTTAAAATTTTATTTTATATGTTATTTTAATTTACATGAGATACTTGGACCATTCTGAGACTCAGATCATTTAAGAAAACATTTTCCTTCATCTCAATGATGAAAAGTCTAAATTCCATAACCCACTGTCTTTTACTGAGCACCCTGATACCATCAATTGGTATTGGAGAGAAAATTTAAATTTTAGAAGCCAAAAAAAAATTAAGTTGATTTTAATTAAAATAGAGGATTGGTTTTTTGTTCCAACAGTTATTACTGCGAGTCAATCAGAGATCGGATGACCGAGTAACGGTCATCCAAAAATTTTTATGTATCATTATGTAAAATTTATTTGTATTAAAATTGGATTGATCTGTAACAAATACAAAGAAAATCAACTGGATGACTAGCTACCAGAATAATATTTTTTGGTTAATTATTGATCCATCATATTTTCTATAATATATATTATAATTATAATTATAATTTTATTATTATGAGAGTATTATATTAAAAGGCTGGGATGTATCATTTTGAGTGGATGTAATTGGAAATTTTTTTAAATGGCATGGCTTGACTATTCTAATGAAATATTCAAAAAATTACCTCAAGTTGTGTATGGGGGATGGTGGTTAATTAAAAAGTAAAAAAAAAAAAGAAATTAATATGGGGTGGACTAGAGTATTGGCCACATGAGAGAGCCCCTCCTTCCTTGGTAGAGTCACTGCCTCACTTATGTGGCCAGCCTCCTTTGTGGTGCCCTCCACCTTTTCCATTCACCTTGCAGCAGCTCTGCGACCCCTCTCTAGTCGGGCAACCATCCCCCTTGTAAATGTAGACCTGTGCCTCCCCGGTTTACCCCTCATCCGACTGGGTCTCCCTATGGGAAATTTTTGGGCCTCCTCTACTGGACGTGCTACCACATGATGCTCTTCCTGGTTGGGCTCCTACGCAACCACACCTAACCACAATCCATGGATGTAAACACTAACTATAATGGTTGCATGCCTCACTTGCCACAACTTCCTCCTTAAGAGATACCTGACACTACTCTCAAATATGGAAGAGGCCGCACCTACCACACATTGGTGTGTGGCAAGGACATACCACCTTTCTCAGCTACAAAGCAAATGGATCATGTGACAAAAACCTCCCCATATCCCAATCCATTTTAGTGTGAATCATGTGTATCGCCACTATCCAGAGGGCCTCCCACTAGCCATCGTTATGGTTCCCTCTCCTTGAGATGATCCATCCCCTTTTGGAACACATTCTTTAGTGGTAGATCTAGATCTAGTCCCCTTGGGAAACCCTGACTCTGGCTACCCCCTACCATATTCTTCCCTACTTCCAGTTTGGATAGTTAACCTATATCGGGGTTTTGGTGGATCGAGTTCACCACTATAGTGGCCCTGTTGGGTTAGCCTAACCCAAAATGGGTGTAGACGGACCAACCTGTCCAAGAATAGCCCACCATGGGATTTTCCAAGCTTGTTATTGGTCTATTCGGGTTCAGTGTGACCCCTAATGGGCAATAGTGGTGTTTTTATAGGCACAAAAAGTTGTTCAAAATAATCAAAATTAAATAATTTAATTTAATTTAATTTATTTTTAAAATAAATAAATTAATTTATTAATTTTGGTTTAAAATAATAATTTTAATACCCTGCTATTTTTTTAAATTATGGTACAAAATTAAACTAAATAAATAGATTATTTTTTTTGGGAATTAAATTTAAATTAATCAAGGGAACTATATATAATAAAATTATAAGAATTTAATTTATAAATTTAGACTAAATAAAAATCCATCGTATTATAATTTAAAGAAACTTAATTTTTTTCTCGCATTTAATTATACCCACTTATAGGTATTTAGAACCGACCTGTGTATGTATGCATATACTTATTTAATTATTTGTTATATGTGGGAATATATTATAATATTTATTTAATAAATTTATCATTTGCGCATCAATATTTATTTTTTATTAATTTGAATAAGGGCATGTGTGTCCAAACTCATATTATATACATTACACCATAGTCCCCCTCACCTATATGTGAGTATTCTTGTTTATCAGAAAAAGATGATGTATGGTATGGTCCCTTCTTAAATTAAGAGGTACGCTTTTACAAGTACCATGCATAATATATACCACAACAAGATGAGATGGTACTCCAGATAAGAAGAGAACATACTGGATGTGGATTAGCTACAATAAGAGTTAATATTTAACTTTGGTTAAATTCCCATAAGACATTTTAGATTTCAATACCAGTCGGGTAGTTGATTACCTTTATAAATTTATTTATTATTTAATACATTTTATAATAGTGGGAAAATACATAAAACAATAAATAAAAAAATGCATAAAGAAATGATTAAATTTTTTCTATTAATGTTCAATTGTGAGCACGAAAACATAGTATGAAAAATATTAATAGGAATGGATTACATTCATTTAGAGAAAAAACCCCCTGATGAAATATTAAGTCATTAACCTCCATTCATATTTAATATTTGAACAAAATCAGGTGTCTGAGGTTATCATCATTCCAAAGCCATGAGAACCTCTTATTATCGGGACGTTCTTATGAGAGTTGTGGGATGAAAAAACTAATGTGGTAGTAAGGATTAGACCAAGATAACTTGATACCACTTTTGATGAATGTGATGAGTAAATCAATTTATGATTTTAGATGTGGTGTCTTTGCTCAATAGATCAGTGAACCATGAGTTAATGCATTTTCCTAGCCAAACGCCCACCATGAACCCTCCACATTGTGGAGTAACCAAAACATGTAGACATTGAGGGGTGGTTCATGGATATAATCCACTAGAACAATCACACAATTGAGTATTCCGAATCTAGTAAAACCGTTTGCTATATTTCGATAAAATAGTGGTATACATTTAATGATAATCAATAATGCAGGAATCAATAATCAACATAAAAGTAAAAATATTATATATGTTTTTTTAGAAAATTGAATGTCACACCACAAGATAAACTATGATAAATATTAGACAATATAAATGTTCAAAATATTAATACATTCCAAGTGTATTACGATTGGCCACACACATTACTATGATTTAATAAATTTATGGTTATAATGTTACAATACCTATTAATCTAACTTGAGTAACGAGGGTGTAGAATTTATTACATGAGTCTTATATATAGATAATATGTTATTGATGTAATTTTGATATAAAAATATAATATTTTTGGTAGTTAAAACTTTGGGACTTGGATAATATAAGTCGTAATCTCATCTTCGAGAAGTTTACAAGGAGAAAGTGAAGCAACATTTGAATGGTTTATCAATGAAACTAGATTTTTGAAAATCTGAAAGAAGGATCATAACATTTTTTGTAATCATTATATTAAAAAAAATTAATATAGTTTTTTATGGTTAGACCATGAATCAGATGGATTAGACAATTAATTACCTATTTAGTTATGGTTCTCTAATTAAATATGAATATAAAAGATATATTAATCATTAATTATTATATTGAATATATTGAAAAACAATGCAAAAATGCCAATTTAATGTGTAACACTAATTAATCGTTCAAAAATTTCATCAATATAAAGAGTATGGTTAATAAATAAGAAGTTATTTTTAACGTATATGATGAAATTAATTCATGTCAGTTTATATTGAAATGAACTGAATAGAATAAGAGAGAACTTGCTTCTTCTTCAGTGAATATACATCAATTATATATAATGTTTCCATAAGTCTTATTATGTATTTAATAATATATTACATTAATATACATGTATTGAAATATATTAAACAGGTAATGGAAACATTAAAATAAGTTTAGTGTATTCTCCAAGTGGATGATAAAGCGTGATTCCTATGTCAGCGGTGATAAATATGTAACATATAATTTCAATGTAGATGATTCTAGTAAAACTATTATTGATTATAGTCAAAAAAAATTCTATAATATGTCCATTTGTAACTAGGAAACAATATTCCTAATTTTGGAATGATTTTTGTTTGTGGTAAATTATACTCAACAAAATGTTCAATGGTTCGTTAATCATAGGTAATAACTGAATAATAAAAAAACTATGACTTATTTACCATGTTGTGGTAAAATAATTCCTTTTCAATAAAAAGTAAAAGTTAATGTTAAGTATATACCCAGTTTAGTATTTAATATTATTAATGATAAATCATTTTGTTTTATTCATGTCTTTATTTTGGAAAAAGAGATATTTAGAAATAATAGTATTCTATAAATCCTTCTGAATTAGTTCAACTATAGTGTGTGAACTATTCAAACAGTAATCTTTTGGTAAATATACTATATAATATTATATTATGTAATTAATGTTTTTAAAAGTTATTTATATTCATTGTTAAAATATATTAGTTCTTCTATGTAGGCATGACTAACAATACCTTAACTAGGAATTCATCGATCCTGTTAATATAGCGTAGAGTAATTTTGAAATTCACATTACCTTATCTACATCATGAAATTGATTCTAATAAGGAGGGTCAATTATGATTCTTACATTCTATTATTTATCAGAAAAATGTAGTGTGGGGAATTTCCTAAATGAACATTTTATACATCACAGTTATGATGTAAGTATAATCAAATTTTCAACATACATACAAATCTATTATATTTCAAGATGTGCTCTACTAATAACACTGAAATGTAATTACCATATTCCAACTATAATGAAAAATGGATAAAAAATGAGACATAGAATAATGTAAATCTGTTATTTCATATGGAAATGTGTTTTGATTAAATTAGTTCAATGATATAAAGAATCATTCATCAATAAAACCACATTGTGCATCAATGTAATAATCCTAATATTATTTTATGTTATTAATAAATTCTAAGATGGAAATGTTATAGTCAATTGATAGACTACATTATTATATAAAGGGAAACAACAATATATGAGATAGTGGAAAGAAGATTTAATTTGGTTTAGTAAATGTTAGATATTCACAGTTATATGGAAAAGTAACTAGTTTCAGATGTTCATGTGAAAAATGTATGTTCTAGAGACACATACTATGTAGGAAGGGAAAAAAATATAGAGATGGTTTTATTCTCACTACAACTGGTGATGCATTATTTAGTGTGAATAATAATTCCTACAAATAATAAGCATATGGAAATAAACTAATATTGATAAGTATAATTAAAATTAAATAATGGATTCCATGAATCAAAGTACAAAGGGGATTGAAATTTTTGAATATTATGGTAGGTAATCATATTAGAAGATAATTAAATGGTATAAATTTTATTACAATAAGTCTTGATTGGTTATACGTTGTACATTTTACTAAACCCTCAATAATTTTACATATCATTACTAATATCTATGATCATTTAATTAAGAATTTTATTTCAGGGCCACCTTATGTGGCAATTTTTATTGAATAGAAACAGTAAGGGATGATAAACTCATAGAATGCTGATAACTGTTGAGAGTAACTGAAATATATATTTGAATTTAAGTAAGAAATAGGATTATATAATATTTATTTGGAATGATTTTTTACATGTTTCTAACAGTGGTTAGTGAGATAACCAGTTTAATCCATGTAAAATATGTTTAGAAACATATAGTAAATAGATATTGGTCTTGAAGTTAGTTGGGACCAAGATGAAACAAATTCTCCAATGATTTATATAATGTAGTAACCTATGTTTTGGGGAACAATATATACTAAGGTGGATCGAAAAATTTCTAATACCTATTTAATATTACATATGTTGACATGTTATTGAAAAATAAATGTTGGAGCAATTCTGGAGAGAATTGTTACAAATGTCACATAGAAAAAATCCATCCAAGTTGACATGCATTAGTATAAGAGATTAAGTGATGAGTTATGTTTTATACGGTTTAGTGAATGATCAATCATGTATAGAATGATATGTACAAGATAATATATCTTCAACATATACATTATGGTATGAAAATATAAGTTATATCCAGGAGAGATTCATGAAATGGAGTCAAAACTATCTGATTGTACTTGGAAAAGTACATATAATATTCACATGGAACGTGGTGAAGATGGGAGGATGATGTTTGTGGGAAAAAAATTATTATTAATTATATCAATTTGATCTATTATATTAGTTATGATAAGTTGATATGATATATACACTCATAAAATCTAATGGTAACCATACCTAAAATACCAAGTATGTTGCAGCTTCTAAGGATGCTAAGAACTAGTTAATAAATGCATCGATTTGTTCCAATTCTTGAAATCGTACCTAATAATTAAGGTTAATCATTATAATAATTCTATTACTAGTACTAGCCATGATATAAAGTTAGAATAGTAGAAAAATGGTTAGACATGGGGATACCATCACTTGATAAGTTCCCCCAAAAGAGATGAGGTTACATATAACATAATATCTTTGAGGTGGAAACATTGTAGATCCAACAACTAAAATGACGACTCAACAGTAACATGATGTTTATCATGTAAGAGATAACATGGATTATTAGAAATTATCTCTTATCCAATTGAGAGTGTTTTGATATAGGGTTACCTAGACACAACAAGAATAGTTCTTATTCATGATATTTACTTATCATTATAATGTAGATATTTCTAAGTCCAGTATTTAATGATAATGAATTGATATTAATTGTCTTATAAAAATTGTATAGAAGAACCCATGATATAATTAAAACATTTAGATATTATGAAATAAATGTTAAAAAATGGCCATATGGTCTAGATATATCTTAATGACAAGAAAAAGTATATGTATGATTGTCAGGTGTTGGGGGATCACAAGCATTGAGACTTATTCTCATGAATTTATCACTTAATGATCTATAGTAGTGAGATCATGTGGACAGACACTCAAATAATAAAAAAACATGTTTTAGGTTCCATTGGATATTCCTATATATAGACATGTGTATTAGTCTTAGAATTGAGATTATTACTAGTGTGTTCCATTTTATTGCGTACTTTGACATAAGGAAAAAACCTTGATAATGAAATTTTGGTGAGGTAGATTGTGTTGGATGGATCATTAGTGGCATGAAATTGGTTGAATGTTTAAGAAATCAATTTTCACCTCAATGTTAAGGAAGTAATGTATCTCAAGACAGGTTGATCTGGATGGTACTACCTTCAAAAGTCATTGTCCACAACATTATAATGGTAAATCCATCTAGTTATATAAAAAATAATCAAGTATGAAAAGAGTTATGACATAAGTGTGTGTCCTATTTTAGGAGATATATATTTATAAAGAGATTATAATATATAGTATGTATTCATAGTTTATTTTTCTTTTCTACAATTTTACTTATTTCATTAGGGGACTTTATGTGTTGGTATAATAATTTCTTAGTTGGTAGATTTTATTCACTATTATTGAGATACGGTAATATATGGTCACAAAAAATATCATATTCAAGAATCTAGCCTATTTAGTTGAAAAGGTATATTGGACATGGTGGGTCCAACATAAGTTAAGAGTGTTTTCTATGATATCAATCACTGATAATTAAAAAAATTCATATTATTCAAGTTATGTTTTATTGTGTTAAATTTATTTAATGTATTTTCATGATAAGTAAATAGGTGAAAATATTAACCGAAAAAAATTTTATTTTAATACTTTAGGTTCGTTTAATCATAAGTGGGAATTACGAGTCGACTAAATGACTCAGGTTTATCAAGTAATATATTTTTAATGTATAACAGGGTATGTGAAAAAAAAATATTGACATATTTTTCTTCATTATAATTATTTATTATGTGGAAATTAAACAAATGGGGCTCTAAGAACCCTTATAGGTATTTTTATCATCCACTATTTATAGGACCATTAATCTTTCCATGGACAATTAATAATGATAATTCCAAAGTCTCACTCTCCTCTCCCACATTCTAGAGAGAGAGACTCTCAATCTAAGTGTTAAGATCGAGTTCTCCATCATGCATCGCATGTTTGATGATGTGGTGATCACTGGGGGCATCGAAGGTGTCGTCAGATCTACATGATTGAACCTAGAAATAAATGATTCATTCTTAAGGGGATTTTTGAAGCATGTTTCACTGATGTAGAAGGATCGTTCTATGAATAATTAAAAAATGATTTCTGGCGATGAGTTTCAATCAATAATGGCTTCATATTAGAAGAAGTATGTTTTTTAGATTGTATATGTGCTCTTTTAATTTAAATGAGATATTTAGACGATACGAGGGATTGGATCATTAATGAATATATGTTCCATCATTCTGACAATTAATATATTAAAAACCCCATCCCATTAGCTTTCTCCATGTTCCCTAGTAACTTCAGATAACTCATTCACATTTTCATAAATGTTTCATTAATAGAAGTTTTCTTGAAATATCCTTACTACAGAACACAATACCCATGGTTTTTATTCATATTATATTATCACATTCTAGAAAAATAAATATTGGAGTCATTATTTTTTGAAACTAGAAATCATATCATACATGCATCATCAAATTTAAAATTTTCCTACTATTTTAATTTAGTAAATTTCAATTATTTTACCAAAGTGAAACTTTATACGTCTAAATATCTTACACAAAATTCTATTTTGTGTAGTGAGATTTTCATATGAAAACAAAATATCTTATAGATATAGTAATTTTATTGTACACTGAATTTATTATATGGGTTAGAAAAAATATCTTCGGTGGAATTATATTATGTGAAATATCATTTATTTACGCACAAATATTTTTCTCAATAAAACATTGAGTTAAAACATCATTATATGTATTTATCTCTAACATAGTGGAATTTATCACAATAAGTAGTTATATTTATATTTTTATCTTAAAAAATTATATTTCATCCCCTTCCCTTCAATATCATCATGAATATATTGTGTTCATATATTGTACATGATCTTCCTATAATCATCCCCATGTGTTTTCCAATATCACTTGAAAAATACTATATTGTTATACTATTAAAAACTAAAACATGAGAATTTGGACAACTAAAAAATACTGGAATGAAAATTTGATATATGCATGGATGAATAGGTGTCATTGAGTGAAACCCCTGGGTATGGTGTACAGATATGATTTAGAGGCTGAATATGATTCGAATTTAATCCTATACGTTTTTTGAAATATGTATATATGGGTTCATATGTGATGAACAATAAAATTCATAACACACATCCCACATCAATGTATCCTCTACTATTCCATTATTTAAAAATTTAAATTTCATTTTTAGTGAGTAGATGAAGACCATGCGATCCATTACACTGTAGCATCTCATCATGTTGAACTCTATAGTGGCGCAATCACCAACCCATGCTCTTCACTCCTAATATGACTTGTACACACAACACCTATTATATATACTTTGTTATCGATATTTATCATACTGGAGATACTTTTTTTAGATTTGATATAACAAGGATTATTAGTTCTATGGATGTCTTTTTGTTAGCATATTTTTTAATAACCCTTTAATTTTCACCAAATCACACTCTTGAAAACTATGTAAAAAACATATTGGAAACTCCACTTATATGCATTCGGTAATGGATGGTCCCATAATATAGCTTGGTATATTGTATCTTTTGGATGGATTGGATGTTTTTGTCTATATTTATCCTTATTTTTGAATGTTTTTTTAATCACCTCATAATTTATTTCTTCAAAATTAATATTTAATATGGAAAACATAAAGACCCAACTTCTATTATTTTTACATAAATATAAATGAATCTCTAACAAAATTTGCGAAATTTTTTTTAACATATATAATTATTATAAACTTCCAACCAACATCAAATGTGTGTCAAATTATTCTTTATTCAATTAAAATTAGTAAGCACCATTTGGGGAATTTCTTCTTCTGATCATGATTTGATTCTTTTTCGAACTCCCGAGATGATATTATTATTCACTAAAATTACACATAAAAATTATCATAAACTATTTTTATACCTAAATAAAATTGATAACAAATATTATACACCCAAAGTGGGATCAACAGTATCACTATCTCTATTCTTTTTAACACTTACATAATAGATATGATAGTATATATTTTTTTCAGTCTCCAATTTTCTCTTAAATATTTCACTTCACAATTTAAGAACCTAATTGTGCCAAAATAAAATAAAATTTATAATATTATATCAATTCCTACTTAGGTGATGTTTCATATATAACATCCCAATAATTAAGTTTAAAAATATAATAATCACAATAGCCTTCTTAACACACAACATTGATCTATAATCGAACTAATATATATTATAAAAATAGTATTATTTAAATGTGACATAGAAATTAAATTAGTGTTATGAATATTAATTTCTAAATTAAAAAGTATATTTATAATTTTACTACTCAATATTATTAAATGAATAAAACTTATTAAATAAGAACTCAATATTTAGTGAATTCATTTTAAGCATAAAAATGTATCTTCATCGAAAATATAATATTAATTTCATTTTGTCTGTAGAAATTTAAATTAATTTATTAAAAATTTAGTTGTTTAATTTTATAAAATAATTATATTTTTTTGAACCAAGATCAAAAATTTTCTTTTGGTGGTATTTTAATATTTTTTATAAAATATTAGATTTTATATTTAATAGTGATATTTTTTATTTTTAAATTATCTCTTTTCTTCATTATAAAAAGTAATTTAAAAGACCCATTATATTTTTGAATTTATATGAATGTGAAATAATATCCATCTTTTATAATACTTTAATTAGTTTTTGTTTAAATATTAATTTTATTGATTTTGATAAAAGTTAATTTTTCCACTTAAAAATAATTTTT
This sequence comes from Viscum album, assembly GCA_963277665.1. Classification (NCBI taxonomy): domain Eukaryota; kingdom Viridiplantae; phylum Streptophyta; class Magnoliopsida; order Santalales; family Viscaceae; genus Viscum; species Viscum album. Next base: position 664,016,607 of record OY728138.1, read on the forward strand.
ATTTCTAAAAATTCATTTTTATTGTGTTTGATAAATTTATATTTTTTTCAACCACTAATAAAGATATAATATTGAAAAAGGGTACCATATTTGTAATTATAATATTTTCATTTGAGAAAATGGACCCTTTTATTTTTTTCATTATGAATATTAACAATGGAAAATAATTTTCACCCCGATAATTGTATAATGGGTAAACCATGTTTATACTATGAGATAAGGTCCTAAAATCAACAATGAAATTTTTATTACAAATTTTTATTGGAAATATATGATCATATCTATGAAAAATTATAATATATGAATTTTCGTGCCATTTTCCCTTCATAATGACAATTAATGTATTTTATATAAAAAATATCCAAATTGACAATGTTTTCCATTTAATTAATTTTATATGTTCACATAGGGATAAAAATATTTATGAATTAATAAATAAAATTATTTTAAACATGATTATTTTTTTATTTTAAATAATTTTTTAATTTCTAGTAATGGTATAATTACTTTAAATTCTTATACGATGTTGACACAATATTTGTGTAATCATTAAAAAATCTAGGCATATGATTTTAACAAAATATAAAGTAATTTTTTTGATATCTTATTATATAACATTAATTTTTTCCTTATTCATGAAATATATATTATTTTTATAGATAATATATTTATATTTATTTAATTATTATATGTTTTTAATGTAAAATTAAATGAATAGTGTTATAAATGGAATTAATGATCTTTTATGAAATATAATATTTTGTTAAAATATTTTAAATTAATAAAAATATAAATATTACATGTATAATTTTAAAATGTAAAACATTTCAGCAATTTTAAATTTCAGATTTAATTTATATAATATAAGTAAAATTATGACCCATAATATTGAAAAAGTTGTTACTGTGTTAAAGATTAAAACTAGTTAACAAAGCGGTTAAACCAAAAGATAAAGGATAAAATTAACTAAAAACTAGTAAAAACTACTTGGTTTATAATTTTTATTCCATTACATAATCAAATTCTAAAATGAGTAATTTTCATCCATATTTCCTAGAAGGTGACTTAAAAATATTTTAAAACATTGAAAAATTACTAGTATGCCATTAACCACAATTATAAAAACGGAAACCCCGCTCATTTATTCAAATCCCTTGGGTAATTTATATAAACAAAATTATCAAAATATATCCCAAAATCTTATCCATGTTATAAACCTGATGATCTTCCAAATATACTAATCCTATGGCCTTTAATATGAGAACCAAAAGAGGTATCTATAAGAGAAGGTAACTACTTTAACAGTGCTCCAGCATTTTTTACTTAAACTTTTTCCATATTAAATTATTTTGAAAACAATAAAATATAATAACAAAATTATTTACCATATACTATGAGTTTATTAAATTTATACATTAAAATTTATCTATTAACTTCTTCCATCAAATTGTAAATTAATCTATCATTCGTATTTATGATAGACTACCATCTCACAAACTGATGTAATGCATTTTTAATAAAAACATCATATGGGTTGTTAAAATGATGGATTAATATGTATATATATAATATTTTAAAAAATTGTGTATAATTCTTTAAATATAATATCTCATTTAACACTTTTCATTTCCACTTGATAGAATATAATAACATTGTTCAAGCGTATATGTGGACTACCACCTCCACGAAGTTATGTGATTAATTTTTAAATTACTCTACAAAAAGAAGGTAATTAATATAAATTTATTGAATATATATGAAATATATTTTATAATAAATATTCTATAAAATTGAATTATTATTTACATTTTTTTCACCATCTAAAAAAGTCATAAACATTTTTATGCGTACGTATGGCCTAGAGTTCCAATTAATGAGGTAATTTATTTTTTATATACTCCTTTAAATAATTGATCTACAAATATATCTAATTAATAAATATGATAATTATAAAATTTATATCAATATATATATTATTAAAGTATAACCTATTAGAAATAACCTGAATATCCATGAGAAACATTCATGAAAAAACCAAGCAATTAATAGCTGAAAACCTAATAAGAATGAATAATTAATTAAAAGCGGTTTAGAAGATTTTATAAGTGGACTGTATATGATATTATAAATATAAATATGGGTATTATATAAATATTTTACAAGTTTAAATCAATTATATAATAGATTAAATCACATTATAAAAAGTAGAAGCCTAATTTATGGGATTTCTTAACTCAATTTCCTTTTATTTGGTTTTACCAGTTATTCATTTATTCTATTATGTCATGATAAGATGTAAAATGTAAATTTAATATTTAATATTTTATTTAAACATATCTTCTGTGGATTTAATAATTTACCCATAATATCTTAATTTACTAAGTCTCATTTCTTTTATTTGATCTTTGTAAGGAATTTCATGTAAATGTTCACTTCATGATACATATTTTGTATTATACGCCCATTAAATTTTATTTGTTTCATATAATGGATTTTTTTTGAATTTAATTAGAATATAAATTTATTTATGATGATTAATGAATTAATTTATTTCAAAAATTTCAATGGGTGGTAACATTAATGTAAGTAAATAAGTTAGAATTTATTTTCAAATACCATTTTTCTAGTATTACATATAATTTTTTTAAATGTAATCAAATTATTTCACCTTCATAAAATTAATATATTTTCCTATTATTTTGATATTTATAGATTTACCTTTTTTATTATTACTTTTCCATTATTTGGAAGAAGAAAAATGTCAATAAATGATTAATAGAAAAGTGGATCTTATTTTTCTTTTGATTGAGGATATTTTTTTCCATGTCCATATTTTTTAGAATTTATTTTAAAATTTCCATATTTATTTACTTGACATATTTATTGAGGAAAATATTTATTATCCTTAAATGTTTATATTTTTTGAAATTAATCTTTCCAATTATTTTTTATCATTCATTTTCATCATCCCATAGAAAAATGAAAAAGGAATTTTTCTTTTTAACATATATGGAGTTAATGCAATTTATTTCAAGCACAATTATTTTATGATATTTATATACATATACAAGTTTTCAATGGGTGTTTAAATAAATTTTCATAATGAAAATTTATTTTTTTGGTTATATCTCATTTTATTTTATTCTTCAGAAAAAATAAATTTATTACAAAACCTATATTTTTGATGAATTGGGTAGTCATCTATTATCTCTTAATAATTTTTTTGGTCATTTAATTTCACTTGAAACATTGAAATTAATATAATTATATTTTATTGGAAATTACATTTATCATAAATATACATATTCTTTGTTTCATGAATATTATTATTTCCTGATCCATATACCATTTCTATATAAATTTTGGACTTTTAATGATATTTGATTGATGGGTGAAATATTTATATTCTAGATCATTTATTAAAAATAAAAATTTATTGATAAGGAATATTTTTTTATCAATTAAATTGATCACATAATGTATATGAAATGCATTAGATTTATTAAGTGATAGGGGTGACAAGAAATTATATATCTCCTTGATGCATTAGTAGGTCTCAAGATGCAAAAATTGTTGGGTATTTAGTCATGGCCTCTCCAATTTATGCAATATAAAAAGGAATAAGTCCTTTTTAGTAAGATTTTAATATATGAAATTCTTCATTCCATAATTATAAAATTATTATTTGTTTTTCATGTGATTATTTTAATTGATATTATGTAAATGGATATGTATCATGCTCATATTATTTATAAATGGAATTATTTGGTCATTATTTATTATTAATGCATTATTTGTTGGGATAATGTTTTTGATTAAATTAATTATTTTCCATTTATTTTCTTTTTATATTGACTTTTAATTTTTTACTCATGACATCATCCACTGTACCTTCCCCTTTTTGAGAAATTGGGTTCATCGTTTTTTCACATTTCATTTTCCAAGGATGACATTATGTTTACTATGATTAATATGAAAGGATATTGTAGAGGAAATATTGTATTCTCAAATAAAATTCTATGTTTTATTATATTGTTCCAATATAATGTAATATTTATAATTATATATGTCTAGTTTACCAAGATTAATTAACTATTTTGTCCATTGGGATGGGATATCTTATATTTAGTGCCAATGTAATAATGTAACCACAAATCTTCATTACTTGGGTTTGGGTATTTATATTTTGTATCAATGTTTTTTTATAGATAACTGGGTCACTTTATTTATGAATCATATATTAAGTAAAGTAATCCTAATATATAATTTAAGGACAATTATTGGAATAAAATTATATCATGAATTTTTGGTATGTCATAGATTATATAGTTTTCTCTAGAAACACATATATTTCAGAATACTATAAGTCAAAGTGGTTTTAAAAATTATTCATCTATGGTTAATAACCCTCAAAGTGTTAGTGGAATATATTTCAACCATAATTATTATGTACTATGAGTGTGACCTCACTATACACATGTTTTGAAACTCCAGAGGGATATGGTCAGGTTGAATCTTATTTTCATTATAAATCATTATAATGTAATTTAATGGATGATTAAAATTAATGATATTAGTGAAACCCTCTATGTCTTAAATTGAGAATAAAATATCTTGATTTAGACATCCAATAAATTATTTTCATGATTATATAATTTCCCACAATGATTATTGTTACTCATAATATTATTTTTGGTTTCAATCAATGGATATATATAGAAATAACCATATTAATATTTAATGTGATTGATAATGGAATAATTTTACTCATTAGGAACCAAAAAAAATAAGAGATAGAAGGTGAAACATTATTATAATGCCTAATTATTTATGTCATTATAAAATTGACAATATCAGTATGGGTCATATTCCTAACATACATAATAAGTGAAAAATTGTGATTCATGAACACCATGTTTGGAAGAAGATTATGTTTCATACTTGTCAATTACATTAGAATAAGTACTCTGGGAAAATAATTAGAGGAAAAAATAAGTTTTATGTGTGTGAATGAAAATTATATATCAATTAATTTCTAATGAAAATTTTAGAGTTTTATATATAGGTATGAATATAATACTAATGTTTAATTTATTTTTCAATGTCTTATATATGGGAAACATGGGAATTGTCAGGGTCAATTCTATAATCTAAATGTTAACTCATAAACTGAGATATGACATATGGTATTCCAATCACTAATGTGAAAGTATTGATGTATTTATGTATCGGTAATTGATAATTATATTGTACAATTGTTATACAAATTATATTCTAGTTGTAATAGTCATAAAAAATATATAGACTTTTCCATGGTAGTTTTTCAGGAAGGATTTGAAATCATTTTGTTGATAAGTACCAACAAAAAAGAAAATTGATTCAGTGGAATGGTGATAATTTTTAAGAAGACATGATTATGAGAAATAAGACCCTAAATATATTCCTGATGTTGTGTCAATAATGATTATTTGGGATAAATATTTGATTTCTATTGATCAAATAAACATGACAGTATTTGTAACATTGAAATTCATTAGTGATTTAATGGAAAATTTATTTTGACATCCTTTTTGTATTTATTGTATATATTAAATAAGTAGTGAATTGATTTGAGGAATAATGATTGTGTTAATTTTTTAAACCTTTATATTGGCATTGATATTTTATGGTGATTCAGACTATTAATTTATTTTTTTGGAATTATATGATCACGATATTCACATGTTTTTTATGTAACATTGTGATCTACTTTATTATATTGAGGGATAAAGGTTTGATAATAAATTTCATATATTTTCATTTTAAATTTGGTCAGATATAATTTTGAATGGTCTTTGGGAGAAATATTTATGGAATGTATTATGTTGAATGTTGGGGGTCATTGTATCACTTTTAGAGATTAATGTAATATATTTATGAATATTTGATAAATTGTTCCAAAAATTTTGGATATTTGAAATATTTAGAGAATTAAGGAATATATTTTCATTTTTTTTATAAACATTTGATATGTTAAAAGATAATTTTACTACTTCAAGTATATAAAATTCAACTTGAATATTAATATCATTGAGTAAAAGTTGAAGTGAAAATTGATCAAAGAATAAACATATAATGAAATTATTCTTATCAAATAGAATTAAATCAAGAAACATACTTTTCACATTTTCACTATATAATTTTTAATATAATCCCTCAAATTTATTAAAAGGATCTTCAAATAAAAGTTATATTCTTTAACCATTATTTGTGATGAATTATTGTCCCTTTAACCAATCATCTATTTATGGTTTTATAACCTTATCTTTATCATGACCATATAATTTTTCACTTTGTATTTGTCATGAGATTTTAGGTTTCTCCTCTATGGATATATTATAACATCTCTCAAATTTTATTCTTACTTTAGAACCTGATTATTTGTTGTTTTGAGTAAACATTATCATTCACACTTTCTTTATTTTAAATAAATTTTTTTATTCATTGGTATGATGTGGGTTTTCAATAAAGGTAAATTAAAATTTTGAATAGTTTATTAGTGAGATAGAATAAAAAGGGTGAAATTTATTTTGGGTTGGGAGATTTAACACCCTCCAGATATAGTCTAAAATAATAATATTTTACTTATCTTTTTTAACACACAACAACGATCGTGAAAATGAATAAGTCATATTATAAAAATATTATCATTTAAATGTGGTCTAACTGTTCAATTTTTAGAAATAAATATTTGTAACAAAATTAACAAATATATTTATAATTTTTTATTCAATAAAAAATTTATCAATTAATTCATAATCAAGATCATTTAATTTTTAGTGATGTAATTTTATTCTTCAAAAATCTATTTTCATCAAAAACATGATTTTGTTTTAATTTTTTCATGGAAATTATATTTTATATTATACACTTATATAAATTTTATTTTATTATAAATATATTTTTAAATAATCATATTAAAATTTACTCTTTTTGAAATGTTTGGGTTTTTCTAAAATCAATGATTTTTCACCAAATAGTGAAAATACAAAATATTCAAATACACTCATTTATTTTCATTAAATAAAGTAACTTAAATGCCCCATTGTTCATTAGATTTTATATCATGTTTAAATATGAAAAATTTTAATAATAAATTTTTAATTAACTCCATTTTAATCGGTAATATTCAATATTTTGGTTTAAGTAAATATTTATGTCTAAAAACACATTTTTCCTAAAAAATATTTTCCTTTAAATTTTAAGGATTCATATTAAATTTGGATTATTCAAATTCTAGATATTGAATCTTGAAACATTTATACATAATTTATATCTATTATTTCTAAACAAATTCATTAATTTTTTTTGTCATTATGAATTGTAATTGTGGTCAATATTTGTCCCTCGGTAAGTTTATAATGGGTGATGAAAAATTTAAACTATGGGACATAGTCAAAAAATAAATCCAAAAATTTCATTTATTTAATTTTAGGTGATAAAAATTAAATTATCTATTAAATTTATGACCATATGTAATTTTGGTTTTATTTTCTTTGATAATGATATTTACATTATTAAAAGTAAAATAATTCCCAAATAACACACTATTGATTTGAATATCCTTTATAAATTCACATTGGGATAAGATATGTGATGAATGAATCTAAAATCTTAATCTTATCATTATTAATTTTGATTTATGATTTTAATTTATTATAAATTTAATGTAATTTTTAATTACATTATAATCTTACATGACACCAATACAGTTCTTGTGCATGTAGAAGAAAATTCAAAATAAATTTCATTAATAAAATAAAAAGCAATATTTTTTGGAATAATTATGGTTTTACATGAATTTATTGGTTATTAATAATATATACTTTTTGTTTAATGTGTTTATTTTCAATTTAATCTTCAATATCGATTTATTTAATTTCAAATTAAATGAATAGTTTAAAAAATTACAATAATGATATTTTATAGAAAATAATATTTTATTAACTTATTTAAAAATACTTAAAATATTAAAAAAGTATAGGTAGGGATAAAAAGGTAAAATATATTATCATTTTTACATTAATGATCAAATTATTACCAAAAAAGTAAAATTATAACCCTTTATGATTAAAAATGTCATTAACAAGGTAATGTTTAAAAATTGTTACTGAAGTAGTTAAACCTAAAGATAAAGGGATAAAATAACTTAAAAAATTATCAATTTTTGGTTCTACTTGTAACATAACCCAATAAATTTATTATATGAGCAATTTTGGAGAAATTATCCATGAATGTGACTTTATAATAATTTAAAAATATGAAAATTTACAAGTGTTTCACTCACATCAATTAAAAAAGGGCACCCCACCCATTACCTATTCACACATATAAATAAATTGAGATATAAAAATGAATATAAAAATATCTCTATAACATATTTTTCCATTTTATACTGGTTTTTTCTTTTTTAGACGTCAAAGCCTATGGTTCATTATAAAATATCCAAAGATGGTTTCATTATGTTAAGTTAATCGTCTTAACAAATATATTTCTTTTTCAATTAATATTTTAGTACCATTAATTATGTCCAAAAAATTAAAACATAAAAAAATATATACCATATAATTAGAGTTTTTATTATGATACCAAAATATTCATCAATATCCTTCTGCCCTCAAAGGGTAATGAAAGCATCGTTCGTTTGTACGGTGGACTACCGCCTCAGGAACCAATATAATTCATTATCTATTAGAACCATTTATATATAGTTATAATGATGTATTAATATTATATATATTATACTAATAGACTATTTATCATTATTTAAATATAATATATCACATACCTTTATACCATTCCATTGGTTGGAAAATAATAACATTGCTCATGCATACGTTTGGACTACCACCTCCAAAAAGCAATGAGATTCGTTTTTAAATTCTACTTTAAAAGGATTATAATACATATATATTTGATGAAAATATAGGATATATATGTTATGATAATGATTATATTAAATTGAATTATTTTTACCTTACTTTAATTCCATCTATAAAAAATTAAATAAGAATTCTTATATATGTATGGCCTACCGTCTCCATGAATAGTGTAATTTATTTTAAAGTATAAAAATTTTAAGAATGATTATAAAAATATATCTAATGAATTAATATTATATTTACAGCACTTATATTATTTTAAATAGTATTTAATAGTATTTAATTCAAAATAACATAAATAACCATGATGAAACATACATGAGAAAACTAATGAGTTAACACCTGAAAAAATGATAATAATAAAATATTGTTGACGAATGTGTGATAAGATGTCATAAGTAGATCATATATGATATTATAAACTCTAATATGGTTATGGTAAAAATTAATTACATTTTTTACATACTTATTCAAAATTAAAATCATGTTTAATAAATTGGAAGCGCGTTGTAAGGGGTTTCTTAACTCAATTTCCATTCTTTGGATTATAAAACTTATTCATGGATTCTATTTTTTAAATATTAAATTAGAAATGATATATGAATGTTTTTTATTTAATTAAACATAAATTTTTTATCTACATTTTCTATACAGAATCTCTTTATTAACTAATTTTAATTTCAATGATATGATCTTTGTAAGTAATTTCGTCTCAATTTCCACTACATTGATAAATAATTGGTATTTTGCACTTATTTAAATTTATGTGGTGTGTATACTACAACATTAAAATGTCTAACATGAATATATATTTATTATTTATGATTAATGATTCAATTTATGTTTATTATTTCAAAGGTTTATATTTTAATGGTTACCATAGTGGAATGAATTTATTTTACAATCTCATCTTTCTCAGACTGCATATTTTTTTGAATATATCCCATAATATTTAATTCATAAAACAAAAATATCTTATTTTAATGTAGATAATTTATGATTTTCCAATTTATAATCTATATTTTCCCATATTTGATAATTTAATCACTATAAGAAATATTTAAATGAAATCTAGTTTTATTTCTCTTATTATCGAATATATTTCTATACATGGTCTATATTTTTGAACAAAATTAAAAAAAATTATTTATTGAATCAAATAGTTTAATAATGAAATTATATGTTAAAATTTAATTTTTACATGTTTTTAACATAATACTTCTATTTTGATCCAAAAATTGTATTTTTCAACTATCCGTACATAAAGTCAAAAAGTGTGATTTTTGTAACATATATGTAATTAATCTAATTTCATGGCACCATAATAACTTTTTAATATTGAGCTTCTTCTATATGTTTTATAGGTAATCAAAATTAAAAACAAATTGATCAAAAATAAATTAATGTTTCACTTTTTTCCCTTTTAATTTATGAAAATATAATTTTATTATCAAACTTGCAGTTATAATGAATAAATAATATTATTTTATCTATTATTAATTTTTTATCCACTAACATTTCAATTAAACATTTACATCTCTATGATTTTATTTTATTGAAATTACAGTTATCATAAATATCTATAATCATTATATCAGGGATATGTTTATTACATGAACCATATATCATTTCTACATATGGTGTTTTACAATGAATGTTGTTTAATTGACTAGGGAAATCTGGATATTCCATAAAAATTACCAAATCAGTATATTTATTAGTAATTAATATTGTTTGTTAATTAAATTTTATTACTAGTATATGTTTATTAATTTGTTTGGATAATAATTATTTTTGATAGTTTTTGTTTTCTGAAACGCTGAGTTTTAAAAAACAAGGATTTACATTTAATATTATTATGGAAATTATAATGTAGATATTATATTTGGTGGTATATATTAGAATAATTTTTTAAAAAATTATATATATGGTTTTTGGTTAAATAAAATATATTTTTAACTAATAATTTTTATAGTGAAATATTTATATTAATTTAAAATAATTTCTTTCTCAAAAAATGAATTTCATTTCTTTGTTTTTTGTGTAAAAATAATAAACTAACATATTTTTATGTTTTTAAAATTTATTCAAAAAAATAAATAATGTTATTTCCAATAAACAATTCAAAAGTATCTTTGGGTTACTTTTTGATAATTTTCTAAAAAGATTATTTTTTTGTCAATAATGAAAATAATGATTTTTTATTACCAACTACCTCTTATATTAAATATTTTATAAAGTTACATATTGGTTAAAAATGTTTCAAAATTAAGATTATTTAAATAATTTATTATTAATCCAATTTATTTAATTTTAATCAAATTTTTATTAATCTTTGATATTAAAAAATAATATACTATTGAAATATTTTTCTTTAGAAATCCATTTTTTCATCACGTTTGGGGGTTTAATTTTAAATTTAATATATACATATACATGAATAGAATATATAAAAATAGATTCAATATTTTTCATCAAAATAATAAATGTTTCCTAACATGGTAAATATAATGTTTGATCTAAATGAAATATAAAAAAACTAATTACCACAGTTAGGGATAAAATGAGTTTATCGATGATTTGGGAAAAAAAGAAAATGGGTAAAATGACCTAGAAACATTTCCTAATTCCATTTTCTAGAAATATTTCAATATTATTTCCAATATGGGACCTGAATGACCTACTATAGAGGATTTTTAATTTCTTAATCTTGTGTACACTATTTGCTTCCAAAAGATCCAAGTGTGTCATCTCCCTCTCTAATAAAGGGGTAGCCCTTCTCATATCACATTATGTCTTCCAAAACCATTTGATGTGCCCAAAATCAGCCGTGATATTTCATCAATTACATCTATTCATCCTATAGTTGTTATTTTTATTGTAAAACCCTCTAAAAAAGGCTTCATTTATAAACCAAAAGACGTTCTCTAAAGAAGTGGTAATTTTATTAAACTTATGTAATAGTATTATTTCTGATTCAAAATAAATTAAATAATTCTAAACAATGATTATATAATAATAATGGTATCTCATATATACTGATATGATATTACTTTAATAAAATAACATATATCCTTATAATCTTCCGTCAATTGAGATTCAAAACTTGCAGTCTTGTGTACAACAGACTTTCACCTCACAAAACTATATAATTTATTTTTCATCACCACCATCACCTATAGATATAATGAAAATTAAAAAACCTTTATATGACATATATGAAATAAATATGACTATATAATTAGTATATCACATGCACATTATTATTTTACATTCTTTTGGATTACGATAATGGTGCTCATTTGTACGGTGGACTATCACCTTGTGAAGTGATGTGATTTATTTTTCAATTATGATTTTCATGGATGGTAATAAGGATAAATTTGTTAAATTTTTTTTATATATATTACATTATATTGACTCGTTAATTGTAATATATTTTTTTCCTTCCAAATTCTCCATTCATCACGAAAATTGAAACAACACTCATGCATACGAGAAAGGCATACCATCCCAATGAATGGTGTAATTCATTTTATATCTATAAATTATATGCATTAATATAAATACACATATAACGAATATATATATTAATTATATCATGGTTAAAATTATATGTATTATTTAACCATGATCAAATTAAAATTACTAAAAATACCAAATCAATACATACATGAATAACAATGTAGTTATTACACAAAACATGATTTTAATAAGGAATTAGTAATAAATAGATAATAAAATATCATTAGTATATATTATATAATATGATATATACAATAATTGTTCTATAATATATTTATAATAATCCTATATTTATTACAAAGGTTTTTTGAATGTGTATGAAGGAATTAAAGAATTCAGGTATAGGATTTCTATCTTAAATAATATTCTTTGAGACAAATGTTATGTTATGGATCTATCATCTTTTATGATGTATATATAGCCCAATTTAAATATTATATAATGAATTTATTTATTATCTTTATATTTAATGTTTTATTTAATGTTATTATTTCATGGGGTTACTATTAAAAATATACCAATGCATGTAAGTGGATTTTAATCTCACTTTAAATTTTTAGGGACACTTTCCTTATAAACCACTATTTTATTTTGTGTGGGTTATTTAATACACATAAATTTATTTTTTTATTATCATCATGAAATTATGGGATACATATATCCATAAAAATTATTTAGTTATTTTTTCTTATTTTTAAAAATATACAAATGTGGTAAATGTTTTATGTCACAATATCATTGTTTATCTGAATTCATTGTAATTATACATTTGATGATTAAATATTATGATATATATCTAAATAAACTCATGTATTATTATTATTCATCTCTACATATGTCATTAAAATATATATTTTACCATTATCTTCCTCTCTTTATGTACTCATTAATTAAAAAAAAATTCTGAAAAAACAACTATATTTCTATCTTCTGAAAAAATCACTTTTGTCTAATGTCAATGTTTTCTAAAATTGTTCTAACGATTTTTTTAGTATTATCAAATTTTTAATTAAATAAAATTTTACCATTTTGTAATTTTTAAAAAAATATTTAAAACGAATCTATAAATCATTTTTCAAATGAAGAAATTTTTTCTTTTTACAGAGAGTGTGAAAGAAATCATTGTTTTTAACATGAACAACATGAATTGTAATTTAAACAATAATGAAAACTAAATGTTTTAAATATTCATTAAATTTTTGAATGGATTTTTTAAAAAAAATCTTCAAAATTTTGGATGTTTTCATATTTGAGAAAAATTATTTTAATGGTTATTTTTATCACGAAATGTTTTGAGAGATCTTCAAAATAAATTTCCCTGTAAAATTAAACACTTTGATGTTACCTATGATTTACCAATAATATGATCCAATGATATATTATTTATTGTTTCTTTATAATTATTAGGATTCTTATGGAAATATGTTTATGAATGTTCTACCTTTTCAATGTGTTTTTCTATGATAAAGAAGTAAATTTTTTATAAAACTTGTATCTTTTCCATTAGTTATGTTATGATGAAATATTTACGAAACCCACTTATTTTCATGGGTTGTGATATAATTAATTATTTATAATATTATGATACATGTATGTATGATTTTAATTAATTGATGGGTGGGACTTATATCTCCTTATAATGAATTGGGTAATGATTGATATCTCATTATCTAAATATTTCTTGAATGGGGAGTGTAACCACTTCAGCAAGGGAATTTGTCTACAACGATAGTCATGAGAGATAAAATTGACATCTATGATGGTTTGGGGAATAAAACCATTCCACTATTATAGTTTAGGAAATGAGACTCGAATAATATTGAAATGATTTACTATTCTTATGTGTATTAAAAATCTTTATATTATGCATATATTATGCTATCATGTCTTATGATTTTGGATTAGTTTATGATATTATCATATAAATTATTATTCTTTATGAAATAACCCTTTATGAGGATCCTTGATATACATTGTATGTTTTATAAAATATTGATCTCACATTATGATTCTATTTTTTACATGTTATACTTATGTTATCATTGACATCTCTCCTTATTACCCTTACTATGAATTTGAGTGCACCCATTACTATGTTTCCTTTTACCAGGTTATGAAGAAGGGTTTTATATAAGGGTTGCCTAAGGATAGTGATATTTATGAAGACTTTTATTGGATTTGATGTAGTTCACTTAAGAACCTTTTATTTTTGTACTCATGTCTATAAATTCACTATAACTATTTGATCCTAGAATGGATCATTATGTTATATAATTTATATTAATATATAATGATGTGATATATATGTATGAGAAGATTAGGTCATTATAGTTGGTATCATAGATATAATTATTAATTATTTTAAAACTAGGATATAAAAACATTAGTTAAATATCTAATGATATATATATGTATATGTATAGGGATAAGTCAAATGATAGTTCAATTTAAATAAAAATTTCCTAGACTTTTAGTAAAGGATGGATTGATTTTTTTTCCATGGAATTACATAATTTTATAGATAATACAATCATATTTAGATCTAGAACAAATATATACCAAGCATTAATAACCTTAAAAGGTGAACATTTGTCTTTGACTTAATCATCAACCAATGCATGGCAATGTTCCTTTTTGCACACTTGGTTTGACACTCCTTAGGGATACTGTTTGAAAATTCCCAAACTCGTTATATGCCATGATGAAGGATTTTAATTGATGATGACCATTATTAACAATTTTTTAACCTATCTATTCATATATTGAGAATAATTTTTCATGATTTAGAAATATTATAACTGATTTTTCAGGATTATATGGTGCCTTAATATGATTATTTATTATTAAACTATGCTTTTGGATTTTATTCAATGGTTGGAACTTCAAAAAATCATGTTAATAGTAAAAGTGATGAAAAATTTGATGACTATGTGAAACAAAATTGGATGATGACTGGAAATAATGATATCGTGATTATTCCTAATCATCTTTTGTGATATATTATTGATAATGTGAGTTTTTTTGAGATTATAAACATGTCAAATAATATAAAAATTGACTTTTATGAATGATCACGTACTTATAAGCATAGAGGAAAGAATATTTTTCTTATGACCATTCCAAATGGTGTAATGAAGAACCAAGAATAATATATGAAATTGATCTAAATGTGTTTTCTATGTGTAAATAAATTTTATATAGTAATGATTTCCTATGAAATATGATGTCTTATATTTAAATAACGTGGATATTGTCATATTCAGTTACCTAAACTAAGGGTTAAGCCATATTCTAAGGAATTATAAACTATTAAAACTATTTAAGTGAAAAGATTGATGTTTTTATGTATTGGGAATCTTGAATTATGTTATATATTTATTTTTTTAATTTCTATTTTGGTTATAAAAACCATGAAACATATAAGTATTATGTTAATTTTGGAAGAATATAAAATTATATATTTATTTATTACATCAAGAGTTTATGAGATCAAGTTTGTCATAGGTTAAATGACGTAGACACCACTATTTGGGTTATAAGTGATGGGCTTTTAATGTGATTAATGATATTTTTTGGAGATGTTTCATTAGAATAATATATAGTAAATATTTTATTCTGTATGATATTATATTTGAGAAGAATTATATTTTCATAAGTTTAATGTTATTGATAACCTTCAATGTTTATATGATATTCAATGTATAAATATAATTTTAAAGGATGTTCATTATATTTCTAATAATGTTATACGAATTATATAAATATAGTTTCAATAAAAAAGGTAATTTTTTAAATTCAAGAAGGTTGTGGGGTTTGAACCCACTATAGAAGTGTGGTATGTGTGAGACTCCAACAACCGAACGATGTGATGTCTAGGCTAGTATGACATCATTTTTTAAATGATATTATGTATAAATATGAAGACAAATTTTGGAAAAAATCATTATACATATAAACATGAGTTTGAAAATTATACGTTCATAGATTATGACTGATGATAATTAATCATTCAATAGAAAAATTACCCAACTCGCAATTTAGATTTATCTATGATAATCATCCCATTAATGATATAGATGAATTATCATTATGAAAAAAGGTGTGATATATAAACTGATCAAACAAGTTTAAATTATATATTCATATAGAAGGATTTGAATATAGTCTACAGAAAATAGTTGAAATGGTTATATATTATCACTGCACTATACATCACCACCCTCGAAAAAAACATGGCAGAAGATTTTTTGAGTCAAAAGAACCATGCTAAATTATCCATGACATGGATCATAAAATATCCAAAATTTATGGATGTCCAAGGATGGATCTATAAATCTTGATAGAAGGGGGGAATCAGGTATTTATAAAATGAGTATTAAACCATCTATATAAGTGAATTTTAAATAGGAAAAAAAGGATGTTATTTACATATAAGAGAAAGTGAGGAATGTTTCGAAGTTTAACCTTAACTATTATGGAATGAAAAGGATAAAGAACCACTTATGTGTTGTAACTATCCTAGGTTTTAAGAAAGAATTGTTATAGAGAACTCAAAGTTCTCCATTATCTATTCACCAGGAATTAAAATGATCCATTTAGATTTAAAAGAGTATTTTTGGTGGTATGTCATGATAAAATTGTAGTCAAGATTGTATCTCTATTATTAGTTCGTATAATGTTATGTTTGATAGAAAAATTTGTAATGGTATGTTACAACCATTACCCATACCGAAATGGAAATGGGAAAACATAACCACAATCTTTTTTATTGGACACCCCAAAATATCTAAGGGAATTATGTAATATGTTTTGTATTTGATCTCCTTTAAAATTCAACACACTTCATCGATATCATAAAATGTTTCTCACAAGATACTCTTTATAGGATAAATCATAAGGAAGTGGTATGGTTTAATGAATTACCACAATCTATTGTATCTTATTAGTATTAATGTTTTCCACAATGATTTGTAAATTTATATAGAAATAACATAATATTGAATATAGTTTCATAATTTTGTAGCATCCTCACAAAAAATATTAGTCTATGAAAATTATTCATAACCTATATGATATATTTTGATATTTTATATGGATTTCAACGGTATTTGGGATAAAAAAAATTCATCTACTTAGGTCTTATTGCAATAATTGGTTTAACTAAAGCATTTAGATAGCTCATTAGGAATCCCAAAAAAGATATATGTATATGAATACAATGTTTTGTGATAAAGATATTGAAATATATTATTGGGATCCGATCTAGCAGATGTAATTATAGAGAAGGTTAGATACATTTAATAACATAATAAGGAAGCACAAAGTTGAAAAACAATTATCTTGAAAATCATCTATGTAATATAGAATTTGATATTAGTGAGAAAGTGTTTCTATGAATTTCTATAAGGAACAATGTATTTATACTTGGAATGAATTGGAAGCTTAGTTCTAGATATATATATCCATTTGAGATTGTTGATCATGTTGATATGATATATAATCAATTGGTGCTTCTACCAAATATATATCAAGACCAAAACATGTTCCTCATATGTCACTGAAGGAAGTATATACCTGATCCATTACATTTATTGAACATAGAGGTCATGCCAATGGAGCATGATAATTCTTATTAGGAATTACTGGCATAAGTTTTGGATCATATAGAGAATGTTCTATAAAATATGACCAACCACCAGGTCAGTTTTTTTAGTGAAACTAAAAATAGTAAGAATCTACATATGAACCAAAATATATGATGGGGAAATATTGTCCTCTTATTTTTATGTATTGTAGTTATAAATTTTAAAGGAGAAATTAATTTTAAAGTGCATAGAAACACTGGGTTTTAACAAACTGTGATACACTATAAATTTTATTATGAATATTATATCGTTGCCGTTAAATATTTTAGTTTTAATAGGTGAAATTTTTATTTCAATTTAACTATAATGCCATAATATAAATAAAATATATTTATAAATAAGTACTGAATTTTTAGATAAGTCTTTATATACTTTGGCAATACATTTTTCTCAAAAATAATTTTTGCAATTTGTAGAAAAATTATTTTAAAAAATTAGATTAATTTTTGGATTAATCAATTCAAAATTAACTTAGGGTGATGTTTTGATAATTTCTGAAAATGATTAAATTTTCCTTGAATTTTGAAAAATATTGATTTTTTTGAAATCATCGTTTTTATTTAAAGTATTTACAAAATTATATATTTCTTAAAAATATTATAAATATGAAATTAATTGAATTATGTTATTATTAATCAAATTTAGTAAATTGAAATTAAATTGATATTTATTTTAATTGTTAAATAATTTTGTACAAATAAAAACATTCCCTGTAGAAATTTTTTTTTTCAACACACCATTGGGTTTAATTTTGAATTAAAATATTCCCATAATCTGAATTAAAGTTAGAAAAATTGAAAACAAATTTTGAATAAAAAAATTAATAATATATAATATTTTTAAAAAACAATTTCAAAATTAAGTACTAAAATATTAAAAATTAAGTACCATAGTTATTGTTAAAATAAGTTTAAAGAGGGTTAAATGAAAAAGATAATGAGTAAAATGAAATAAATTATTTTATATATTATACCTTCTTATAATATTTTTACCAAATCTACTATATGTTTTGATAATGTCCCATTATGTATCCCTTTAGAATGTTTAAAAACATGGGTACACTTTATTATTTCAAATAGTTCAAAGTGTGTCATCTCCCTAACTTATAAAAGGGAACCCCTTCTACTCTTTTATTAATACATAGGAACCCATTATTTTCATAATAACACTTTAAAATATCATTATTATTTCAATATAAAAATCCAAAAAGCCTTATTTTAAATAAGAAACATTTCAAATAAGGCTTTAGATATAAACATAAAGCGGTCCTCTTTGGAAGAGTTAAAATTCATAATATTGTATTTCTTTAATTTCTACATCCATCTCCATAAAATATTCATCAAATATTGTGAAATAATAAACAATAATAATTCATATAATTATATGTTATGACATTAATTTTATAACATATATCCATCTCCTCTTCCATAAAACGTGAAATGAAACTGTCAATCGTGTGTACGGTGGACTACGACCTCACAAATCGATGTAATTTGTTTTCCATTACAACCTATCATGACTAGATATATGGTTTATTAAACATATGTATATTATATTTTCGACATAATTAAACTAATAAAATTATTATATCTCATATACCTCTTTTCTTTTTATTTCATGGCAATACGAAAACATCGCTCGTGTGTATGACAGACTACCACCTGATGAAGCGATGTGAATTATGTTTCACTTATGAATTATATGGAAAGTAATAAGGTTAAAAGTAATGAATATATTTGATATAAATGATATCATAATAAAAATTTAATGGTGATATATTATTTAACAAAATTCTATAAAATCCATCAATAATATGGAAACAATGTTCATGAATACATACAACCTACTATCTCTATAAACGATGTAATTAATTTTAGATATTTGTTTTTTATGGATAACTCTAAAATCATATGTAATTAAAATATATTATATATATATATTATTTTTAACATTTTGAATATTAAATATTCATTATAAATGTAAAACAACTGAAAACACTGAATCCAAACACACATGAAAAACAAAGCAATTATAATTCAAAATCTGATTTTAACATATTATTGATAATAAAGGTAATAAAATGTCATATGTAAATTATATTTTGTATGATATATATATATATATAATATTTTTATATAAAACACATATTTATTTCATAGGAGGTTTGAATGGATATAATGTAATATTAGACTTAAGGTATGGGATTTCTCTTTTAAAAAAAATGTATGGAATTCATATCTCAAATAGTCATATTTGGGATATATTTTATATTATTAAACTATTTTATTTTATTAGGAGTATGTGAATACTCATTGAAATTTAATATAATGAATTTATTTATTATCATTATATATAATGTTTAATTTAAATTTATTCTTTCTTTGGTAATATGATTCAGAAGTTATCAAATCATGTGAAGGGATTTTCGTCTGACATTCATTTCTGTTGGAAACATGCCTCATTCAACACTAGATTTTTTTATGGTGTATATACATCTCATGAATTGTTTATGATTAATTTAGTTAATTTATGGGATATACATATCTACATAATGTTATTTATTTAATGATTATTATGATTAAAAATATACCAAATTATTAATTGTTTTATGTTTCAATAATAATTTTTATTATAATTGTTTATGATTATGTTTCCAATGATGAAATATTATTATCTATATCTCAGAAACTTAATTTTGTTTCTTATTATAGGTTTATATTATTAAAATAAATGTTTTCTGTTCATTTTCCACACATTATTTACTCTACATTTCAAAAAAGTATTTTAAGGAAAAACAAATTTATTTCTCTCTTCATTTGAATATCGTTTTTCCATGTATATGTTATCATAAAATGTTTTATAGAAGGAATTTAAAATTAAAAAATTATAATTTAACTAAAATTTTAACATTTTATTAAAAAATGTTTTAAAAGTATTCTTTTTTTCATTTTCCAGAATATTCACTTTTTACTTTTAACAAAAAATGTGTAAGAAATATTTGTTTCTTAACATGTATGTAATGAATAGTATTTTACACCATAAAGACTAGACATTATTTTATAAAAAAATATAAATGGTTCTTATTTTATCTTTATGGATAATATTTTTTTTAAATGATGAAATGTATTCAAATTTAAAATAATTTATTTCATGGTAAAAAAAATATTATCAATAAGAAATGATTTTAGGGATTTTAAAAAATATTTTTTTATATAAGATGGAATCCCTTAATGTTACCTATTATTTTCTGAGTATATATTCCAATAATAAAATAATTATTCTTTATAAATACTTTTAATTAATATCATAATATTATTTTTAAGGAAAACCTTCATTTTTATTTGTTTTACTATGAGTATATGATTACATATTTATAAAACATGTTAATTTTCCTTGGGTTATTATATACTGAAAAGTTCATGAAACATAATATTTTCTAGATCTTTTATATGATGATTTTTTTCTAATATTGTGGTACATGTATTTATGATTTTCATTAAGATATTGGAAAAACCTATATCTCCCTACAATGAATTGGGTAAAGATTGATATTTCATGGTGAAAACATGAGTAGAATGGGGACTGATCACATTGAAGATAATTTTTCTACTACGATATTATTTTGAGGAAAAATTTAATTCTATGATAGTTTTGGTAGTGAACACATTACACTTTGATAGTTTTGGTAATGATAATTTACTAGAAAGTGGATTTCTCTAGAACAACACGAGTTTTTCAAGGATCGCTCGATTTAGGGATCCATAACGTTATCTTAAGAGATGCTGCGAGACATTAACATTAACACTCGAGGGTCCAATATGGTAATCAAGATGGATACGAACAAGACGTATGAAAGGATTTAGTAGGGTTTTATTAACAAGGTTTTGAGGAAGATGAGTTTTTTTAGCTGTGCTTCTGATATTTTCTTCTGGTACGTCAGCTCAGCATGGATGGCTGTTTCGTTTATGGGGCGTACTCATGGCTTTCTCAAATAGGTTCATGGGCTTTGGCAAGGTGATCCATTATCCTCGAGTATTTTAATTCTTATTGAGGACACCTTGAGTGGTTTGATCAACATATGGCTATCAAACATGGAAATTCTTCCATTCCGAAGGAAGTTGAGCATACCAACTATATCTCACTTGATGTTTGTGGATGATAAAATAATTTTCATCAATTTGGGGAGGAAATAAGTATAGGGAATTAAAAAGATAGATGATATGTACTTCCACTGGAGAGGCCGGATTATCCACAAGGAGAAGAGTGAATTCTATGTGTCCAAAGCATGATATAAGATCCAGGTGACTACTCTGGGGACAAGGTTAAGTATAATGTACGGTACATTTCCCATAGAGTATCTTGGTACTCTTGTGCCTTCTGGAAGAATACGTATCAGTGATTTTGATCATGTGGTGAGTAGAACTTCAGGGCATATATTGAGTTGTAAGAATCACTATTTATCCTTTGGGGGCCGTATTTCTCTAGTAAATAGCATACATTCGGCCATACCGGTGCTTGCGCTCTCGGCCACCAACGTATAAAAGGGGGTTATTAGGTCTATTTATAATCTTTTCACTTGTTTCATTTGGGATGCGTCTTTATAAGGGAAGAGACAATGGGTCTCATTGGGAAATATGGCTCAGCCTATCATGGAGGGAGGGATTAATGTTAAAAGCTTAGCAACCACTATCCATTGCATGCATGCGAAGTTAGCATGGGAGTTAATGGAAGAACTTACTATGTGGGGGGTTATTATGTCTCATAGGTATAAAGTAATTAATGAATTATCAGCGGCATGTGGATCTTCTCTATATTCTTCGGTTTGCAGCGTGATTCCAATCCTTCTCTAGCATTCAAAATGTATAATTGGGGAGGTAAATATTTTGTTCTGGAATTATAATTGATCAGGAAGGATCCTTGGTTACCCAGGATGCCCAGCCATAATGATCACCTTCAAAGAGGAGGCACAATGTCCTTCATTCTTGAGAAAAATTCTGGACACACCTCAGCGTGATGTCATCGACTCTGTCCTCATCATCTCGGAGTATGATCAGTGTGTCTTCAATCCTTCTATCTTGGGGAAGTTTAATTCGAATAATTTTTTTCGGATCAGCGCACCTCTGGGACAACTGGAAGGGTGGTACGACATGTCATGGTTCAGTAGGATACCTATATAGTATAATTTCCTCACCTGGAGGATCCAGAATCATGTGTTGTGCTCCGATGAAAATACCAAATGTCTCGGAATCGGCATGGCTTTATGATGCCATTACTGTATGAACATGTGTGAAGAAAATATTAACCATATTTTAATTAAATGGGACTAGTCCTACTAGGTGTAGGGTTTCCTTAGAGAATGATCAGGGTACTCTTTCAATATTAAATGATTCGATGTCTTCATGGAGTGCTAGTATCACGAATTCGACGGTGCAGGGAATGAAAAAATGGAATGATCAATTATATATAACGTTGGATGATAGTGCATTTAGTAAGCATGAAATCAGGCCAAGTTCAAGGGAATTAAATCCATGGGAAGAGCTGTGATAACTAGAGTATGGTGAATCTTTGAAGATATGTTTGCAATTGATGTAAGTCGGAAAGAGTCCCCATCCATGCGGTCGATGTGCTCACATCATGATGGGGACCAATAGACATGAGCTAGACCACCGAAATAATGGGTACAGTGGATTCCTCCTATAGTTGGATTGAAATTGAATACATATGGTTCTTGTATCCAGTGTGGTATGCGCGATGGAGGGGTGGTTCGGGAGTCCAATGAAAGTGTGATATTAGCCTTCAAGGTGTATTATGGTAGTGGAAATTCCTTGTAGGTATAGGCTAATTCTATCCTTATGGGAATAACCATTTGTAGGAAGAGGGGAATTTAGACTTCGCAAGTGGAAACTGATTCCATGATAATTCACGATTCCCTTCATGATAAAGGTAACACACCACGGTCAAAAACCTATACCATCAAGAAATGAAAATCTATCCTTGACAGAAGCACTAGTGTCACCCACACTTAGAGAGAGGGGGACATGGTGGCAAATCAATTGGCCTCACTAGCATCTCTTGGTTATCTGATCATGTTTCTGTCTAATGTTTCTCAATTTAAGCTGGAGGGGGTGAACCTCATTTAGGGCGATGCCCTCGGCCTCTATTATTTCTAGCCTCCATATTCTATTTTCCTTTTTTTCATCACTTTTGTTTGGAATAGAAATATTAATGTTGATGATGATATTTTATATAAATGGTATGAGTTTTTAAATGTTAAGATCATGTTATCAAACCCTTCTTCTAAATTTATGCTTATATGATCATTGATATATCTCTTGTTTACACATAATGATCATAGGATCTCTCCATTTCTTTTGTATCATTTTCCCAGGTTATAAATAATGTTTATATATCTGATATTTTTATGAAAGGTGATATTTATGAAGAATTCAGTTAGATATTTTATTGTTCACTTATGAACCTATTATTTATGTTTCCAGGTTTCCAAAGGAACTATAGCAATACGATTCATGTATGGAACAATGTTTTATGTAATGAATATTTTTATAATATGATATTATATCTATTTATTAAAGGTTTTGGTCTACATATAAATTTATCATTCTCAAGATAAAAAATTAATTTGAATTATTAAATGATGGATGGGTCCCAAATTTATAGTCTCTTAATGCATATGTATATCTAATGTATATAAACATATGTGGTATTTGGATGAGGCCTTATATATTAATTTAATATTTCATCTCAAGAGGCCTCGATATTATTTTTAAGATGTCTTTAATTATGAATTCCATTTTTTTAAATTATGAATTTATGTAATTATTATTATACTAATTAGTATGATATCTATTGATAATTTTAAAGATTAAATAATAATTTATATGGAATTATTTGATCATCATTTACTTGATATATATTATTCATCATTCCCAATTAAATAATTAAATATAATTTATTTTTAGTTATTTAATTTTAAATAATGATTATGAATTATTTACTGATGATACATTCCACTATATATAATCTTTAATATGTATTTCAGATAACCACTTTCTTATGTTTATTTTCCTCATGATTCTAGGAAGTATACTATGAATTATACACAAAAATATGCTACAAATAATTCCAATGTTCTTGAAGTAAATACTAGGTTATATTTTATTTTTTCAAATGAAATATTTACCTAAATTATACATCATGTTTAAAAATACTACTAACTATTGATCCTTTAGGATTTGATTAATTTTATATATAGACAATGTAATATAGTAACCACTAGTGTTGGGTTACTAATGCCAGGGTATATATATCATCACCACTTACACTTTTAGTCATTGTGGTCCATGACTTTTATAAACAACAGGAGGGTTTGGTTTAGATATTAATTTTTTCCAATACATATTGAATATGACAACAAATAAAATGAGACACTGAATACCTTTCATATAAATTATCTAGATCCTTATAGAATGAGAAAAATGACAAAAATATTCAAAAACAAATATATTATGAAATATATAGCCATTATTCCTCCACTAACATCAATTAATATATTAAAAACATTCAATCATAAATAAAAAGTTTTTAATTTCATAAAAATATCTAAATATTCTCTAGAATTAATCTTCAATGTTGTTAATTAAAATATAATTTTTACGTTTTAATTTAAAGATATTATTATCATAAAAATTATGAGATATTAAGAATTTATACCTTGTCTATGAAAACCCTTAAAAGAATATTAAAGAAAATATATATTTGTATGATATAGATTAATCTGAATGCTTCATAACAACAACCTTCTTCACTTATACCCCTCTAAAATAGATGTGTCATAATATATAAATCATGACGAAATTATTACATATATAGAATAAAATATGTTACAATAACAGAATTCTAAAAAATAAATAACTTCAGGTGGATATTTAATTTTTAAAATCTATAAATATTCAAAAAGTTCAATCATTATCATGACATATTCAATAGAATATATAGTTCAATACCAGTCAATGATGACATATAATTTCTTATTATATCTATATTTTAATATCCTTTTCACATTCTTTGGTTCTCCCTGGTGAAAACATTCTTAACCTTAAACTCTTTTTTTTTATTATATAATAACATATACAGTGATAATGTAATATGGTGTAACTTATTGTTTCTAAATGTAAAAAAACAAGGTAGATAATATTTTATCAACCCTATTTCTCCTGTCATGATTCTTCTACATCAATTATTTTCCCATTTCATCATTAATAAATTGTTTAAATCCACTTTATAATTATTCATGTGATCTATATATAGTTAATAATCATTTGGCATTGTAATCATTCTTGATAAATCTCTCCTATAGTTCTTCAATTATACATTATTTCTCTTTTTTTAAATGTCTCTTAATATTCTAAATAAACTTGTGTATTTTAATAATTTACTTTATCATAATATTTTTTCTTGTTCTTTATACCACTTATTAAATATGTCTATATTTTCAAAAAAAATGAATAATAAATCTCTTGTTATATATTCCTTTTTTGGATCCTCTAGATTCTTTCTTATGTGTTATTTACTTCATATAATTCTTTATTTATATACAAATCCTAGCAATCTTCTTCGATTTTTTCCCAAGGATCACCCACTAATCTCCATTGATAATTACTCTATTGAATTTTGATCAATATTTTCCTTATTATTTTTTCAATTGAAACTTTTTTTACGTGTTCACAGACCCATGTGATTTATTCCCATTTTCTTTAAATACATACTGATATTAACTTGTAACATTTTTTTTGGGCACAAAAACTTAAAATATAATAGATATTCTAAAGAATTCCATTTCTTTCAGTTAGACATATTTTCAAGAATCTATGGGTGTTTATTTCATATAGGATTACTCTTCCTATAAATGGACTTCCTTTTCTCTTTAGAAATAAATTTATTGTACATCGAATCCAATAGAAGATTCTCAAACCTATTGAAACACCCATAATGACCCATTTGAAGTTTCAAAATAAGGATTTGTGTATCACTATGTAGGTTATGGGGTGAATCACTAATATCTTGTTCATTTAAGTTTCCTTATTTTTGAAAAAACCATTGCATCATGTTAAAGAGATAACTCCTTACTGAATACCACCAAAACACACATCCTTAGGAATACAAGATTTACAAGGTTTACCGCTCAACAATTGTATATATGTCCCTAGTATGGTATGAAAACAATATTGTGCCACACGATCCAAAATAAAAAAATTATTTGATGTAGAATAAAATGATTTGGATATACCCTTACAGTTGTGTGTCACATATAAAAAAATCCTCAATTGTGTGTTCACCCTCTTAGCGCAAATAGGCTAATGCAATGTTTTTGTGCTTCATAAAAAACATTCACAAATATTATCTCTTAAATCAATTCAACTTTATCCTACCCAAAATCTTGTAAGAACTTCCTGGAATTCACAATGATACATATTCTTATACCCCAGTCATATCTTGGTGCACATAAAATGAACATCGCACTTAAATTTGGTACTCAAACCTTCAACTTGCAGAGCTCCTTCACGAAGCTCCCAACATTGTAGAGAATCCTAGTTCATAATGATCACTAGGTGGTAGAGATTACTAGTTAATGGAGCTCTCTATTTTTAGGATCCCACATTGGTGTTTTCGATGTTTACTTTTGTGGTAAAGCTCAACGTCCCACCACAAATCTCATTCCCTTCGCAGAGCTTACTGCCTTCATAGAGCTCACTGACATGCAAGCATTTTCTGCAATTTAGGGGTTCTAAAATTCTTGTTCAGTATCTATAACATTCTAAAAGGGGTTCAAGTCATATTTATACGTATTTACCCCTAAATATTGAACCTTCCAGCCATCTTCATTCCACTTCAACTCCAAATAATAGAGCTCAGAAATTTTCCCCAATATTCAATTTTTTTCAGGAAGTTCCATGGAAATTTTCTATATTTTAATACTAGTCATTATCAAGAATTATACCATGAAATCCTTTTCACCACCATGATTCTCATTCTTCATTTACGCTATTGTAATGCTCTTCACCTTCACTGCCACAATGCTCTCTTACAAAGTTGTTCACCTCGGCCATTCCGGATGCTAATCATAGTTGTGAATAACACAATCTTCATTCTTAATATATTTGAAAAATATACTTTATGAAGCCAATATTAATTAAATTATAACCTTTTTCATATTTCTATGGGATCTCCAAAAAATTTACATTTTACATTGCTCACCAAACTCCAAATTTTGGACCCCAAAAAAATTAGAAAACACTGGAAAATTGTTCCAACATAGACACCTATTTTTGCAAAACCAACGATGTTGATTGATAACATATTTTCTCCCCCTTTAATTATTAAATACTGAAACACAATTTATCCATACTACTTATGATATTTTTAAAATACAAACCAGTAAAGCACACTCATATTAACATGGAATGTATTGTAACTTACCTATTTGTAATCAACCACTTAAACAAAGTGATGTGATTTTATTTCTTCTCAAACAACCTTGAAAAAAAGTCAATTCATGAAAAAGGTACTCTTAATTATCAACTTTTTCCTAACTATGTCACTGTATTTACTTTTTTTCAACAAATATTCATAAATCATAGAACATTGAAACCTCAACAAATAGAATACTTATAAAAAATTCAATGCCTACATGAGATAACTCATTGTAGGAAATAAGAATTATTTACATCAAACACCATGATTTCCAAAAGTAGGAACTGGGAAATTTCATCATCATTATTTCCTATCGTTTCCCTTCTTCATGAATTTTATGGGAATTTTGTTTTGTTTTCTATAACCACTCTAATAAACTGTTAGAAATGTTTACACAAGTATACAATGGATTCATAGTTTACCCAAAAATCCCCCTTTATGCATACCTATTAGGATGGATTTATGAAATAATTCTCCCCCATGAAAGCACTATATGAACGTAAGTTGTGACTGGGGACATAAACCTATGGCTTATACATGGTGAGAGTGATGTTGGACCCCCATGATCAAAGTCAATTTAGAAAATGGTTCATTTTGTAATGATTTAGTGAATATGTCAGCAAATTGTTCTAATGTTTGAACAAACTCAAACATCAATTAATTATTCTCCACATTTTCATTGATTAAGTGGTACTTTATGTAAATATTTTTAGAATGAAAATCTCATACATGATTCTATGTAGGATTGATTTCACATTGATTATCGCATCCCAATAGCATGGGTAGCATTACGTCAACAAGTAGATATTCAAACAAAGACTTCATCCACATAAGTTGGGTACTAGCATGAGTGGAGAAACATACTAAGATTAATCCATGATAAAATTCACCACATTCAATTTCATTGTATGCCAAATAACACACCATTTCCCTACCAATAAAACTACCCTTGATGTGGATCTTATATCATCAATGTTTCA
The DNA here is from genome assembly GCA_963277665.1 of Viscum album. NCBI lineage: Eukaryota > Viridiplantae > Streptophyta > Magnoliopsida > Santalales > Viscaceae > Viscum > Viscum album. The sequence continues at coordinate 664,046,169 of OY728138.1, forward strand.
AGGACATAAATATATGATTACCCGAATAGATCAATATTTTATGATCTATCAGAACAAATTTAAAAAATTTTTGTGCCTTTGATATATATGAGATTTAATTTTCTAGCAATCAAATGGTATTCTTTATGAGCTCTCTGAAATCATGAACATAAGGTTACAACATTGACAATGATGGGTCTTGAGGTAGTCAAATACAAAAAACTTGTAATTATCCTTTGAATCACTTTCTGATCAACTTCCTTTTATTATACATCATTAGACTACTTGGTCCTAACTGAAATTGTTTTGGAAGGCGGTTTTGAATTTTCCTTGTCGAAATACATTAGAAGTGCATTCAGATTCTTTTATAAATATAGAAAAGTGTGGTTATTCTTTTGTATGATTTGAAACTGAATAAAATATTTCATTTATCTCCACATGGGCATCTCAAAAACCATTTTATCTCCACAATAAATATTTCACAATATCATTGATCATTCATAGAAAAGATAATAACACCATCATAAACAATTATGATCAGATAAATCTCATGAATTACATTGATGTACAAATAGCTGTCAAATCTAACCTTCCTGAAATTCATCTTCCTGAAGCATTTATTCAACATTGAATACCATTCCCTTGGAAATTAATTTTGGTCTGTACAAAGACTTCTTCTACTTACACTCATAACCATTATTTTAACCGACAAAAATCCACAAGATTGTTGAATGTTGAAATCTTCATCAAGTACACCATTCAAGAATATATATTTAACATTTATTTGAATGATATTTTAACCTCGTTGTGCAACAATAACAAGAAAAATTTTGAATTTTTTATACTGTTTAAATTAATGAAAATGATTAATCAAAATCAGTTCCTTAATTTTGTAAATACCCTATATAGACCAATATTGCGTTGCTTATTATCACTTCACCTTCTTCATTCAGCTTGTTCTAAAAAACCCTCTTTGTAACAATAATGTACTGAGATTCCAATTTCTTCCTCAGCCTAGGATGAGTTGTTGAAACATATTCCCCATCCCTTGAAATTTTTTAGTTTGATTCTTATTCATAAGTAGGATTACTAGTATCTTTAACATTGTCAAAATTTTAAAAAAAATCGTTATCAAGATTCACATTCACATCATCATAATACTGCTTTATCATTCTCAATATTTCAAAAATTACCACTTCGGAAAAATAAAAAATTCTACATGTTTCATTATTGAAACATCTATATAATCTTCCTTCTAGAGCCTAGCCATGGAAAATTCCATCATCTCTTATTTTCTCATACATACCAAGGTTTCCACCTTCCTTCTTAATAATTAACACACTCCCATGAAATCTTTTGTTTTTAGACTTGGAGTTTTCCTATAGAACATTTTTTATGGAGATATATCTAAATTTGGCCTATAGAAACATATGTTCTAAATATATAGAGCAGTGCTAATGGATTCTCTCAATTAATAATGAGAATGATTACTTTCAAGTAATATAGTTATTCCCATTCCCACCATAACTCTATTCGATCATTTAACAACCCCATTTGGTGAAGGTGTGATTATTAACTGATCTCATGACAAATTACTTGATTCTCATGTTTCCTTTCATACTATTCTATCTTATTCTCTCCACCATTATTAGTTCTCAATTTCTTTAGATAATACTCACATTCCATTTCTTCTTTCCTCCTAAAACTCTAAAATATTTTTCTAGCATCTGACTTCTGTCTCATGTACGTGACACAATTAATGAAAGTAATGTCATCAATGAATATAATGAAGTAATTATCTCAATTTGTTAATTTCAATATCATTGGTTCAAATATATCATAATTTATATGTTCCCAGTTTCATTTTAAATGAATGTAAACTCTATTATTCAATGAATTTGCAATATTCTCTTTCTCACAAATAGTGAAACAAAAAATATATTTTTCTTGATAAATCAAGAATATCACGAACAATATTTTACATTGATAACTTGAATATGTTTTTATAACACATATGTCATAGTCGTTTATTCCATAACTGAATTTCATCCACAATACTCATGTTATAAGAGTTCTATATTTCACCAACTGGGAACAAGATCCATTTTTAACGTTGGCCTCTTGTAGCTACCTTTCATTCATCTTCACTTTTCACAATAAACCCCTACTTCCTGATGATATATTTTTGTCCATCATCAGAGAGTTTTGAAACACTCATATGATTGTGTTTCTTCCCATCATCATATAATATATTCATGGATTTCATATTTCCATTCATGATGATGGTTGAACCAACACCATTGATCCTCAAAGATTGATCATTTCCAAATTTCATTTTTCCTTGTTTGAAGTCTTTTACATTCTTCAACAACATTAATTACCCTGTCATATGAGAAGAACACCTACTATCAAGAATCCATGGAATTTATCCATTTGAGTATTTCAAAGTAGTATCAACAACAAGAGCCTTATGTTCTTGATTTTCATTCTCCACCACCAGATTATGATATTTTTTATGAACCCTTTGTTGTGTTGTAAAAAAACAATACATCCCTTATCATGATTTCCTGGATGTTCCCATCTTTCATAAATAGTTAAAAAAAATTGGAACCTATTTTCAACTTTCACAAAAACCATCTCACATTTCATTCGATCTTCATTCCCATACTTATTATTTTGAGAGGTTTAAATCCCCCTAAAAACATTCTTCACTAACTTGTGGAATAATAGTAATGTTTCTAGTAGCACCAACATATATTTTCCATGTGTCCAAATCCACTACAAAACATTTCATATCCATGGTATAAAATTTTCCCTCTGAAACATCCATACTGACCAGTGTTGTGAACATGCTTATCAACAGTATTATTAGCAGAACTTTACGGACCACAAGACCTCTTGTTTTCAATCATAACATTCTTCTTCATCTCAGATTTCTGGTTAGACTTATCAAAACCAGAAGTAGTTGAAATGTTTATATATTCATTATTTCTAGATATTTTGATATTTCTATAATGGCTAAATTTGGCCAAATATAAAGACTTTCAATCATTGTTCTTATTAGGAAAAGTTCCATATTTCTTCTAAACCATTGAAGGTAATTTTTTTTGTCATTCAATGGTTCATTGTTACTATAATGTTAATGAGAGCCAAAGATAATTTTTTTTAAAATTTATATTCCTTTATCCAATTTTAGAATGTTTTAGTTTGAAATGTTCTAACTCTTATTCTTTGGCATTCAGATTTACATCCAGATGTTCATTATGATTATTTTCACCCTCAAGAGAATTCTTCAGATCATTAATATCCTTTCACAACATGACTTTCTCAACAAGAAAAAAATCATTACAATTTAATGTGGAATATTTATTTATCAACTTTATATTTTCATTCTCAACCCTTCTGATCATTATCAAACATTCTTTATACTTTTATTTCAGACGATATTTATGTTGAGTTTCTCTTACTTCAAAAATGATACTCACATAATCATAATTATTCAAAGCTTCAATAAAAGTATTCTCTTTTGATTTTTAGAAAATAATTTGTTTGGATCTAGTTTACTAATACTCTTCTTCATAATCTATGGAAAAATAGATTTCTCTTTTGGATCTGAGAATCTTTTTATCTTTCAATATTGTATAATATTTATATTTATTACTGTGTATCTTAAATGAACTTCTTAAACTTCAATCTTCTTCATTATTGTCTTCATCCTTCCCTTTTTAGGGCAATTATCATCATGGTGGCCAACAAAATGACATTAAAAACATTTCATGTGGTATTTCCACTTGTATTTCCTATACCACTTTCCAAATTCATAGAAAACAAGGATAAAATTTCATCCAAAATTTTACATACCACATCTTCATAATCAGATTCACCAACTTCAACTTTTATGAGAATCTTCCTTGATTTCTCTCTCTTTAGAGCCATGAAATAAATTTCACTATCAGCTTTTATTTTTATCTTCATAGTATTATCCCTTCTCCTTTCATAAGTGATGAGATTGATATGAAAATCATACAATGATAGTGTTTCAACGACGATGTATTCCAAAGATGAAACATTAGGATAACAAATGTGGGAAAAAATTATCAAGATCTTTCAAAAACAATAGAATCCCCCAACCATTCACAAAGACATCAAATTTTACTAAAAATTCATTTACCCTGGTAACTAAGTCTCCAACAGATACAGACTCTCCCATTTTCAAGTCTGCATACTTCAACCTCCAGATTCGTAGTTTGGACTTCTTCACTTTTTATTTCCTTCATATGTGGTCTACATCATATCCCTGATGCAATTAGCTTCAACAATACCTTTCACTCATAAATATTTACTCTCATTAAGATATGACAATATTTAATTTTTATCTCTTCCATCATTATCAATATTCTTCTTATCAATAGGTGTAAGAGGAATCATGTCATTAATAGCAGGAAATCCATCTGTTGTAGCTTCAAGAACTTCATTCCAAAGAGACATAAGATAAGATATCATTATATCATTCCATATATGATAATTATTCCCATAAAAAATCATAATCCCCTTAATATTCAATAAATTTTGATTTTCCATCATAAATTCTCTTCAAAACTTCAGAAAATAACAAACGAATGGGACTTATCGGTCTGATATCAATTGAATTTTCCCAATCTGGACCCAAGTATCACTGAGAGGGGAGGGGTGAATCATTGTTATATTTTTATCTTTTGTTTCAAATTTTTTGAATCAACCATTACCTCTTTTCAAGTACTTCTTTACATACTTAATAAAATCTCCACACACATTTACAGGAAGACATGTTTTATAAGGTTCACTACTCAACAAGACTAGCTACGTCCTTGGTATGGTATGGAAACAATATTGTACCACACAATCCACTATGAATCATTATATTGATGTAGAGTAAAATGAGTATGATATACCCTTACACTCACGTATCACAAGGAAAAATGTCTTCAAGAGTGTGTTTACCCTCCTTTCACAAATAGGGTAATTCAATGTTTTTGTGATTCTTGAAAAACATTCACAAATCTGATCTATTAAAAAAATTCAACACTTTCCTACCCAGATGCTCGAAGGAACTTCCTAGACATCAAAATGATACATATTCTTATAACCTAGTAATATCTTCACGCACATAGAAATCTATTCACACATAAATTGGGTACTCAAATATTGAACTCACCGAGCTCCTTCACAGAGATCCTTCACGAAGGACCCACCTTTGTAGAGCCCCCTAGTTCACAGAGCTCAATAATCCATATAGCTCACTAGTTCACATGGATCACTATATCACATATCCGAAGTTAGTATTTGAGAATCAAACTTATTTTTCAATTCTCAATGGTATTCCATGAAGCTCATTCCCATCACAGAGCTTACATTCTTTGGATATCTGACTGCCTTTGTGAACCTTGTTTGCAATTTGAGAGTTATAAAATTCTCGTTGAGTCTCTATACTCTTCTAAAGGGGGTTGAAGCCTATTCATAGTCATTTGACACTGACTCTATAACCTTCCATCCATCACAATTCCACAACAGCAGCTAATCGTAGAGCTCAAAAATATCCCTTTAAATTCTATCTATTTCGCAAAGCTCTATGTTAGTTTTTTGGATCATATTCCTCATCATAATAACATAGTGTTCTATCAAATCCTTTCCACCTCCATGATGATCCTTCTTCCTCTACCCCACTGCAATTCTCTTCACCTTCACCACCATAATTCTCCCTTGAAAATCTATTCACCACTACCATTTGTGATGTTCTTCATTGTCGAAGAGAACATCATAATCATTTCTATGTCATCGCAAAATCTACTTAATGATTCCCATCTTCACGAAAATCATTCTATTTCTACCATAGACATGTACATTAGAATAACCAACCATGTTTACTGATAGCATATTTTCTCACCATTTTTTCATAAATATAGCATCACATGTTCTCCAAACTACTTATGATCATCTTGAAATACAATCCAAAAAAGAATCGTTAGATTTACCATGGAAATTATAGTAACATTCCTATCTTCCATAAACCACTTATATAATGTGATGTGATTTTCATTATATTAAAACATCCTTGACTACAAAATTCAATACCTAAAAAGGATACTATTAATTATCATCTTGATTCCAACACTACTAACCTCGATCTTATTTTACCAAGTATCTGGGCTCCTATTTGGAAAATAGATCTCATACAGTTTCCATCCACCAATTACATTATGGTAGGATTATCCTTATATTCCTACATAAATATTTCTAATTATTTTGGATTCACTGCTATATAATTTTTGTAGAATTATTTGGGAAAAATAATAGAAATTGATATAGATTGTAACCCTTTCTTCGACTATGTTACTGATTAACAATTAGATGATCCCAATATCACATTTCTAAAAATGTGGGGTCTTTAAAAAATTTATTAATTCATATATGATGTTTTTTAGTAGAAATGTTTCAACAATTTATTGTAATGGTACTTCTTGAGAAATGGGTAGAATTTATAAATGAATTTTAATGACAAAAGACATAATATTGATAATGGAATTGTCATACTATATTAAATTCAATTTTTTTCACTATCATCTTTGATCATTTTTAACTTCCTTTTCGTTCCCTATCTCATTATTTGAAAATAATGTGTCGATATACATGATCATCTTGGAATTAACATCTAATTAAGAATTGTTGACATCAATGTTGTTTTTTTTTATTTTCCTATAATATATGCATCTTCTCTTCAAACTATTTTAAGGACACATGTTTTTCATTGAATTAATTAATCCACTACTTTTATAGTTAGAGAATATTTATACAAACTACAACATTAATGTTTCAGTGGATCTAGTTTTTTGGTTTTATTTATATAATTAAATACATTTTCTCTTCATGGACTTCACCAATTTATTTGTTTCTCCGATAATATGGATAATATCCTCCTATCGAATTTCAAAAATTCCAAAAATAAATTTTTTTTGAATGGAATGCAACCTTTATCTTACATAATTAGTAGATATATCTTGAGAATATATTGATATATGATCATGTCACTAATGAAAAGATATTATATTGGTAATTTTTTTAAGAAAATTATTAGTTATATCTTTAATATATTGATTATAATCTGAACAACAAAATGGATAAATGTTATTCATCTACATGGAAATAGAATGAAGTACATATTCTTCCTTACACATGTTGGATATATCATATTTTCCATTATTTCAATAAAAAACTAAAATAATATCTAAGAATAAGTGGTATTCTTTATTCAACATTATTTATATTTATTATTTTATTTTATCATATTCATAGTAAATATAGGATTCATGATTTGAAATAAATACATCTTAACCAATATGAAAATTAAATAAAATATAAGGGAAAGATGAAACTATTTAAAAGAAAACATATTCAATGTAGTTCATCTAATCAGAAAAGCAACTAACTCCAATAATATTTATAAGGTCACTTTATGATATATTATCCACTGAGAGGGGAATAATGAACTGTTGATAGTGAATTTTTGATCAAATTTAAAAAATTAAACCCTATACCAATTTAATAAATTATGATATTGGATACCTCATTCTCATATATTACATTCATTCTTCAAGACACACACATATTGTGGAAAATAGATATAAAAGGATCAACAATCAATAAGGATGGTCATTACTTGGTATGAATGGGAAATAACCCATAATCCCGTAAACCAAAATAAGGAATACTATTAGTTTCAATGATTATATTGTATACATGAAACTATATTTTCACTCTAGTACCTTGATAGTGTTTTGATTCATCCTAAACTCGATTGAATCCCATAAATTAAAATTAATGTGATGTGTGACCTTGTTCTTCTTTAATATATCATAAATTTCAAATGTTTATTAGTAAACCCACTATCCTCTTACACCCCATAGAAATATAATAAGTGATATATTTCTTTTTATTCTTATGAATAGAAACCAAAGAGACAACTAATCCTTCTGCTTCCATTGAAAACCGAGCAACTCAAAACCAACATTCATTCTTCATATTTTGGATTGGCTATATGAACTTGCCTTTCCATATGAACTTACGTCTATTGAACTCCTTCTATTATCTTCCCAATCATCCTTCATATTTTTTTAGTGAAATGGAATTGCACTAGTTTTCCCCTCTTATTTATGCAGTTCATTGAAAAGATCATAATTTATCTTTATCTTTGGAATATAGAGCATAGAGTATGAGTAATGTTCTAGATAATCTTATTCCCATTGGATTATATATGATCTATTTGTGTTTTTTACAACGTTTACTATCATCACACTGTTTATAGAAGGATTTATTATATTTTCACAATAATTATGTTGATAATTTTTTTCTTACAATGTTTGACACAAAAAAATATATAATAAGAGTTTTATTATTTGGTCTTCCACGATTCTTGTGATTTTGTGTCCATTAATCTAGATGTTCATATGTCCTTGAATCTCATGCATGAACTAATATTTAATTCCCAATTACATCAATGATATATTGAAATATCATTTAACCTTTACTCAATAAAATCCACATATAGAAATCTTTTCCACCTGTGAATAAAAAATGAATTTATAATAGTGACAATGTATTTTCTCTAAAAAACAATGCAAATATAACTATTCTAAATTCATTTTATTTTATCAATTGGTTGAATAATTATAGTTGTAATCAATGTGTATATAAATGAGAGAGATCAAAATTCATGGAATAATAATTTTTACATCCTATCTCATATTCAAATTATGGAAATTCTGTGTTTTTATCCAATGTTATAAATTTTACACATAATTTTCTTATGTGTAATTATCTTATTCATTATATGATAACAATACAAGCTCAAAGTATCTTTCACATATAAGAATTTTATTTCATGTTTAGCTTCTTACATAATAATCACTCAATATAATAAAATTAATTTTATTATAATGAATGTATTTATATGTAAAATAATTTAATTATGCTCTTGTATGGTCTCAATATAGTATTGCGATAAAAAAATCATTCTCATCCATTATATAAAACATAGTGAATTTAATAATGATCAAGTTCACTTTCATATTTTAATCATTAAAATAATGATATTATGCTTTTTATACTTAATATCTTATCCTTTTTGGAATATATGACTTTATGGTTTACTTATTGTGAACACGCTCTTCAGATAATGATCCTTGATTATCTTCCAATATCACATGCAAAAATTCATCTTCTTATACTCTTAAAAACATTTACGTATAACTTTGGAACTCAAAAAAATCATGAGAGGAATGTTTTAAAATGAAATATTTGTGTTAGAATTATTTAATAAAACCCTATGGTGCTCTTAATAGATCCGAGTGGGAGGTTTGAGATGATAAGAATAAAGTTATATCTATTTTAATCAATTCATGCCTATATTTTCTTTATTAATGAAATGTTAAAATTATGACACGTGTAACATACCATTATTTTAAGAAGATATTTTTAAAAATAAATATATTATTTATATATATTTGAGTTTACATAAGACAAATTTTATACAGTGTTATACACAATAATGAGTTTCTTAAATATTGTGTATGACACATGGCACCTAGTTTCATGAAACAATGAAATAATAGTATTATAAATAAGAATAGAATAACATAGCCATTAATAATAAGGTTGTAAATAATATTAAATAATTAATGAAATATAAATATAAATTTCTGACTCAATATAAATTGATTTATTAGTTCTTAGTAAATAAGCAATTAATTTTTCAAACTGTAATTATATTCTTTAAAAATAAACATTCTTTAGAAAATTTTTATTGGTTTTTTGAGATTAATATTATAACTAAAATCTAGATATTTTGTAAAATTTATTTTATAAAATTAAATTAATTTTTTAAATCATCGTATATAAATTAAATTATTGCGAAACTTTGGGATATTTTCAGAAAATATTTATTTTTCAATAAATAGTGAAAGATAATGAATTTTTAAAACTATCATTTCTTTTCAAAAAATTAAATAAATTAAATTTTCACTTATGTTTTAAAGTAACGTAATTATTATTTAATAATTTTTTATCCAATTATTTATTTTTTAATCATCATTATATTGGATTTCTATGCATATTTATTTTTGTGTTTAAAAAAGTATGTTTTTTTTTCAGAAAACTATTTTAAATTGCACAATATTTCTTTATTTTAATTAATTAACAAAATCACTGATGTGGAATAAATTAACTGAAATGTTTGTGTCATATATCAATAAATATTAACAAATATTTATAAAATTATTATTATAAAACATGTCTTCAATATAAAATCCTATTATTCTTGAAAAAAATACTTCAGAAAAACTTGTTTTGTTGTCCTTATTATTGGTTTGGATTTAAATTTAATTTTTTCCATTTTTATAGAATTTATATTAAAAACTAAAATTAATTTAGGAATTTATATTTTCAAAATTATTTTAGTGTCAATTTTTAGTTATATTTTGAAAATATTAATTTTTTGATGAATAGTAAAAAAATATTTGATTTTAATTCAATACAGCTTATAAATTTAAATTATTTATAAAATTAAATTATATTCTAAATTGATTTTAAAATTAAAATAGTTGAATTATATATCTATATATCTAGTTTAATTAATTATATTCAATTATACATTAAACATATATATATAAAATGCTAAAAATTTGATCATTTTATCATTAAAACCCCATGTTTTCATCACATCAAGGACATTAATATTAAATTGAAATTTTCAAATTATGTGAATTTTATTTTTAGAAAATAATTAAATATATTTTATCATCATAATAAATTTAATATAATATTTTTTTCTTAATTTTTTACTAAAATGAATAGTCAAAACTCTGAAAGTGGATTACTTTGGTTATGCTAAAAACGAGTTTATCAGGGTGTTAAACTAAATAGATAAGGTTTAAAAGACCTAGAAAAATTATAAAATTTAATTAATGGAAATAGTTCGACCCTATCATATATAAGTATTGTAATTATCTATTTTGGAACATTTTTTATGATAAAATTTGGGTATACCTTTTTCTTGTCAAAATATTACAAGTGTACTACTCGTATCACTTATAAAAGGACACATACTATCTAATATTCATCACACCTTAAAAATATTTTAGTTCATCCAATGAAATCTCAAATATTCCTCTCTCATTTTAGAATTATTATTTTGTGCAATAAGTCATACTAAGTAGGGTTTTTGTGAAAACCTAATGAGGTTACCCATAGAAGAGGTAGTGTTCCTCACCTAGCACTTTTATATTATTTTTTCCACAACCTCTCTAATTTATTATTAAAACATGATGATATATTATCTATAGTATCTCACATGTATTGAGATTTTGTTATTCTAACGGAATGACATAAAATTATCACCACTGACATCAAATGGGCTATGAAATCATCATTAATGTGTAAAATACACTAACACATAACAAATAGTGTAGTTAGTTTTTCCATTAACACCTCTCACAGTACAATATAATGATGTATATAATGTATATATATGTAACATACCATGTAAATAAAGAATAAAACATTTTCATATTTATTAATATTTTCAAATTAAATACTAAATTTACTTTAAAGGGGAGTCTATGTTCGATAGCATGCCTGATACGCAACAACGAGTTTCTTTGTAATCATACGTTGCACACTAGTAATATAATAATATTTTTTTAAATGGTAGTTAACACGTAGCCATTTTTTGGCGGGAATGAATATAAATAACTAAAATAGGATTATATATGATTTTTAAATGTTGTTACCTTTATCCAGTAAGTGATAAAGGCTTAAAATAAGAAAAAATTCAATTTTAGGCATAGATACTCTAATTTCAAATAAAGGTCCACTTATCACCTTTTGATGGATAATTTTCATTAAATATAGTTTTCGTCACAATTTTACATTATATTGGACCAAATAAAACTCTTATTTAGAATCAGGACATCAAAATTTACTTTGTGTAAATTTTTGGTATTTTTCCGATTAAGTTAATTTTTTTATTGAATAGTGTAAAATGTTGTATTTTATTTCAAAACCTCTTTTTAATATAAATTATTTGTATGATTAGATTATATTTTGAATTGGTTTTAAAGTTCAATTAGAATATATTTTAACCATTTAATCCAATTGTTTTCATTGTAATTAATTTCAATTTGAAATTGGACTTAAACTAGTGTCAATCTTTTGGTACATATTGTTTCATAAAAACATGCTATTTGTTCTGACTACGAGTATTAATTATTAAATAAATTATTGTAACTTATATGTTTTGAATTTTTTTAAAATATACATCATTTTTGAATCTGTAATATCATATATAGCTTCAGGTGATGTTTTGTAATTATTCTGAAAAACATCAATTATTGATGAATAGTGAAACCAATAAGTGGTACTTAAAAAAACTGATATTTCGTTTAAATGAAATTTTACCACCTCTGTGTTTTGAATTCAAAAATTCTGACATACATTGTTGTAATTAGGAAGAAAAATTTGGTTCAATGGGATTAAAATAATTTTTTGGTGAATAGTAGATTTTATGTTTTTAATCACGAATAGAGGTAATTAGTGTAGTTTAAGGTAAAAATAAAATTTTAATAATATTAAATGACCTTGAAACATGTACTACCCTTGTTGGATGTTTCATGGCCGACCAAGACAATCCATGGGTCAACTTGGTGACCCCATGGAGCCAATTTTGTAGGAAAATGACATTAATAACATTTTATTTAATGTTAAAATAAAAATGTCACCAACATGTGTTGTTTTACTAAAAAAAATTTTAAATGGGGTTATTAAAGTCATATTTTTAACTATAAATATTCATTATAAATATAAAACGACTTCCTACATCATGATATTTTTTTAATTTTTAGACATTAAATGAATTAAATTATTTATTACACCATGATGATGCTGTGGTTACCTCATTATTTAACGATTTAAATAAAATGAGATGATAATGTAAAATATAGGACCTACACATGTCAAAAACCTATTGGATGGGTGGATTTCTAACTCTTATCACCATATCCTCAAAGTATATAATTTTGGGACATTTTAAATATGAAAAGCATTTTATAACAAAGTAAACTTTTATAACTTTCCAAGAGTGCCCCTCCTCTACTCTTATAAAAGGCCCCCACCTCTACCACCTTACCCACATCTCTCAATCCTTTGGCTCGGCCAAACCCTGACCATTTTATCTCTCCACATCTCTATACTCATCCTTGAAGCCTCAATATGGGCAGAAGTCTTCCCAATGAAGCCATTGAGCTCAAATCAAAAAGAGTTACCTATTTCAAAGGTAGTGTTTTCTCTGGTGTTCATATGTTTTATTTTGCTTCTCCAACCCCCTAAAATATTTTTATTCCATACTTTTTCAACAAAAATAGTATTATAAATATACTAGGATGTTGTTATGTGAAGTATTCGATCTACAATTACACACACCTACATCTAATGGTTAAAGAACATATTGTTTTTGTGGATGGAGAATTTCTGCATCATGAAACGATGATTGTTCAACACTCATATAACACCTTCAAAAGTGGACATTAATATTTAACTATATTTATATATGATATATAATATGTTTATGTTTTACTTAATCTTCTTTATTTTTCATTTATGGCATACCTTTATGGTTGCCATTATGGGTAAATGCAATATCTTCATTTTAGGAAGTGCGGACAACCGCCCCCTCAAAGTGATTTGATTAGTTAATGCCATATGTGGGACGTATAAAGGGTGGAGTTAAATTTATTATATATGAGGTTATAATGGGATTATAATATACCATTATATCACTATTATTTATTTCCATTAAAGTATGAGATAGAAATTAAAGTATCATTCATGTGTAAGTACAGCTTACCGTCTCCATGAACGGTGCATTCAATTTCTTATCCCCAAATGTAATGTACTATTATAAGTACATATATATAATGGATATATATGATTTATGTTACATTTAAATGATGAATATAATTCTGGAATTACAATATACATATCTCTCATTTAGTTTCAATTTCATTAATATGACATAGAAATGAAAGTAGCATTCATTCATACGTATGGCTTACTGTCTCAATGAACGGCGCATTTCTTTTCTTACCTATAAATGATTATGAAATATTATAAATGCATGTATATACTGGATATATATGATATATATGATATCTACATCATGAATATAATTCTTTATATAATGGATATTTTACCACATGAACAACTTGTAATTATAAAGAGTTTATTTTTGACTCAAGTACCAATGATCGAAAAAATGACCTTTATTAACTTAAATAATCACAGTATTCATAACATGGTAATTAGTGATATAAAAGGAATAATAAACTTTAAAAAGGATCTTAAAAAAGTAGAAATTAAATCATGTTTATTATTCAAGACGTTAAAGAGCGATTGAGTCAAGTTGGACCCGAGGTAAGGGACTTTGTCTCAATCTCTTTTCATTGAGGCATATTTTTTTTATACACAACTTTATTTTATACGGTGTATAAACCCCATTGGCTTTTAATTTTATTCAAAAGGAATCTTTTTATACAAATAATTTTACTAAACGAAAAAAAGGAATGTTTATTTTAACGTACACGGTTACAATGACCTTTTCGGTCGCCGCGAGTATTATTTGGTCTTCGGCTTCCTCAACATGCCGTAATGATTTTTAAAATGGAATAAATACCATATACTATTTTATGTATTTTAGTATTTAAAATTGTTTTTATAATGGATTTGTTATGTCAATATATTTAAGTGATATATTGTGATCAATGTGTGGAAATGTTATCTTTCCATTATATTTGTTTTATGTCTTATGATTTTATAATGGTACGTGGACATTTGACGGGTGGTTATGTGATATACCATATGAAGGGTGGTGCTGTGAATACCAGGATGGGTGGTTATGTTATAACCTCCAATGCATTGGGTATGGAAGTTGGCCTTATGGCTATTCCATTAAGTGATACGTGTGGAATTCGACCATATGGTTATTCCATTTAAGTATGTTTATGTCCCAAGTAACCTTTATATGTTATGTATTCTTTATTTGGGTTTTATGGTAATCAATTGGTTACAAAAGGGTAAGTAATGATATTTTATTCAGTGAAGTGTTTTTACTACTTCAAAAAGGTGAAAATTATTACTTTGATAAAGTATACATGGATTACTTGTGGTTTTGAAAAACGAACATTTTTCATTATTTGTGTATCCCATACTGAGCTTTTTATGCTCACCCCATGTTTTTTTTGAAATGATTTTCACAGGAAAAAATTGGAATAGTGTCAAGGATGGGATCAATGGAATGTCATGCAATATAAAACATGGAACTATACATGTTTCTTTTTAAGAGTTTTTAATTTTATGGAAACGTAGTAGAATTGTCTACTTTGTAATATTTTGAAATGTAATAGTTAAGATCTAATTCTATAAAACTCTATAACTGAAAAGATCCTCAATGGGAATTATTCATTTAATTCAATGTTACGTAATGTTTAAGTCTGGGGCCTTATATTTGGTATCATAGGTCGGATTATACAAAATTATGAGTTCGAAAATTGTTAAATTATAAGTTGCTTTATCGTATGATCGAAATGATATAGCATTTACAGATTACCATGTTTCTTCTACTTAGATATTTTAATGTTAAGAATGGTTTTTCATAGAATAAACATAACAGATTTTTCGGGAAGGCATACAGAGGGAAATGACCTTTCAAATCAGTATCCTAAGATGGTCAGAATCAGAACTAAACAGTTTATTGCAGTGATGGCTTAGTTGACTCAGGTGAAAAATGTTGGTTGTGTTTATTGATGATATTTTGGTGTTTTATAAAAGTAAATAGGAGAATGAAAGTAATTTAAGGGTTATCTTGCAAACCTTAAAAGAACATAAACTGTATGAAAAATTCAGCAAGTGTGAGTTCAGGTTACAACAAATTTCATTCCATGGTCACATTGTTTCAAAAAATGGCATACCTGTTGATCCAGCTAAAACAAATGTTGTTGAATAATGGACAAGACCCAAAAATGTAACTGAGATCCGTAGTTTTATTGCTTTGGCAGGTTACTACCGAAGGTTTGTTGAAAATTTTTCATGGTTATCTACTCCAATGACTAAGCTAACTCGGAAGGGTGTTAAGTTTATCTGAAAAAAATAATGTGATGATTGTTTTCAGGTGTTGAAAAGAAGATTAGTGAAGGCTCTATTTTTGGCACTTCCTTCCAAGAATGGTGAGTTTGTTATCTACAGTGATGCTTCGTTGAAAGGACATGGTTGCATCCTAATGCAGAATGATCAGGTAATTGCTTATCCTTCACGTCAGTTGAAAACACATGAGGTAAATTACCCTACACATGATTTGGAATTAACTGCTTTTGTTTTCGCTTTAAAAATTTGGAGGCATCATATGTATGGAGTAAAGTGTGAAATATATACAGATCACAAATGTTTAAAGAATATATTCACTCAGAAAGAGTTGAACATGAAAAAAAAAGAGATGGATAGAATTAATCAAGGATTGTGATTGTAAAATTAATTACCATTCGGGAAAAGCGAATAAAGTGGCTGATGCTTTGAGATGAAAAAGTATTGCTTCATTAAAAATGTTGTGCTTCGAATGTGATCCTTTGGTTAAGGAATTGATGAACTTTTTCATAGAAGTTGTTGGTATAGGATGTCCTTCTGTTTTGTTTCTGGTGTTAGTGAGATCATCCCTATCAGACAGAATTAAGCAAGCACAGAAGAAAGACAGTGGGTCGCAGAAAAAGGAAGAACTGGTTCAGAAGTGTATGTTACCTGAATTTAATATTGATAATGATTGTGTTTTGAGGTTTGGGAAGAGATTGTGTGTTCCTAGTGATTCATAGTTTAAGAATGAGTTTTTATGTGAGGCTCATAGTTCCCCGTTTTCAGTTCATCCTGGGAGTACTAATATGTACAGAGATCTGCGGGATTATTACTGGTGGGATGGAATGAAAAGAGAGATTGTTGATTTTACTGTGAAGTGTTAGACTTTTCAGCAGGTTAATGTAGAGTTGTAGTTACCGAAATGGATGATTCAGCTTTTACCGGTGCCATAGTGGAAATGGGAAAATGTATCCATTGACATTATTGTGGGATTACTAAGGACATCTTGAGGCAATAATGCAATCTGGGTTATTGTTGATCGCTTGACTAAATCTGCTCATTTCCTTCCTATTCGAGATACTTTCTCTCTAGATAAACATTCTCGATTATATCCTAAAGAGATAGTCAGGGTGCATCAAGTTCCCATATCCATTATATCTAATCGTGATCCCAGGATTACTTTTAACATTTGGAAATACCTTAAGAAGTCATTGGGTACTGAATTAAATTTTAGTACAACTTTTCATCCTCAATTATATGGGCAGTCAGAATGAAAAATTCAGACTTTGGAGGATAGGCTACGTTATTCTTCAATGGATTATCAGGGATGTTGGGACCAAAATCTTTCCTTGGTTGAGTTTTCATATAATAACAGTTTTCACTCAATTATACAGATAGCTCCGTTTGAAGCATTATATGGGAAGCAGTGTCGAATTCCGGCTTTTTCGGATGAAGTAGGTGAAAGGAAGTTGATGGGACCAGAATTGGTTGATGAGATGGAAGAAAAAGTTCAGTTGATTCAGAAACACAAGAGAACAGCTCATAAAAGACAGAAAAGTTATGTAGATAACCAGAGGAAGGATCTATCTTTCAAGGTAGGTGATCATGTTTTTCTCAAAGTTTCACCATGGAAAAGTGTGATGCGATTCGGTAAGAAAGGAAAACTGAGCCCAAGGTTCATTAGACCATATGAAATTCCGGAAAATGGTGGATCAGTTGCTTACAGAGTGGCTTTACCTCCGAGTTTATCTCAGGTACACAATGTTTTTCATGTTTCGATGTTGAGAAAGTATATTCCAGATCCATCCCATGTTTTGAGCCCAATGGTATTTCAGTTGGAAGAGAATCTCTCTTATGAAGAACAACCAGTCCAGAATCTTGACCGAAGAGAGCAAGTGTTGTGAAATAAGGTAATTCTCCAGCTAATGGTTTTGTGAAAAACCCATATGGTTGAAGAGGCAATGTGGAAATCTGAAAATTCTATGAGGGATAAATACCCCCACCTATTTTGATAAGTGAATAAAATTGGGAGGACGCAATTCCCAAAAGTGGGGAAGGATGTAACATCCCAGGTAAATAATGAATAATACATTTTCATATTTATTAATATTTTTGAATTAAATATTAATTTTTCTTTAAAGGGGTTTCTATGTTCGATAGCTTTCCTGATACCCAACAACGAGTTTCTTTGAAATCTTATGTTGCACACTAGTAATATAATAATATATTTTTTAAATGGTAGTTAACATGTAGCCATTGTATAGACGCAAATTAATATAAATAACAAAAATCTGATTATATATGTTTTTTAAATGTTGTTACATTTATCCAATAAATTATAAAGGCTTAAAATAATAAAAGAATTTAATTTTAGTCATAGATACTCTAATATTCACTAAAGGTCCACTTATCGCCTTTTGAGGGAGAATCATCCTTAAATATAGTTTTGGCCACTCTTTAACATTATATTTGATCAAATAAAACTCTTCTTTAGAATCAGTACATCAAAATTTACTTTGGAAAAAATTTTGGTATATTTACGATAAAGTTCCTTTTTAATGAATAGTTAAAAATGTTGTATTTTAATTAAAAACATCTTTTTAATATAATTTATTTCTATTATTAGATTAAATTTTGAATTGTTTTTATAGTATAATTAGAATATATTTTTATCATTTAATCCAATTGTTGTCATTGGAATTAATTTCATTTTGAAATTGGACTTAAACTGGTGTCAATCTTTTGATACATATTGTTTCATAAAAACACACTATTTGTTCTGACAGCGAGAATTAATTATTAAATTAATTAATGTAACTTATATTTTTTGAATTTTGTAAAATAAGCATCATTTTTGAATCTGGAATATCGAATATAGCTTAGGGTGATGTTTTGGTATTTTTTTGAAAAACTTTAATTTTTGATGAATAGTGAAACCACGAAGTGGTACTTAAAAAACTGATTATTCATTTAAATAAATTTTATCCACCTTTTTGTTTTGAATTTCAAAAATCCGACATTCATGGTTGCCATTATGAAGTAAAATTTTGTTCAATTAGATTAAAATAATGTTTTGGTGAATAGTATCTTTTCTGTTTTTAATCGCAATTAGATATAATTAGTGTAGTTTAAGGTAAAAATAATGTTTTAATAAAATGAAATGACCTTGAAACATGTACTAACCTTATTGGATGTGTCATTTCCGACCAAGAAAATCCATGGGTCATCTTTAGGACCTCATAGAGCCACTTTGGTAGGAAAATGGCATTAATAACTTTTTATTTAATGTTAAAATAAAAATGTCACAAACATGTGTTGTTTTACTAAAACATTTTAATGGGGTTATACAAGTCATATTATTTACTATAAAAATTCATTATAAATCTAAAAAAGTTTCCTACATCATGATATTTTTTTAATATATTTTATACATTAAATAAATTTAATTATTTATGACACCATGATGATGCAGCGATTACCTCATTATTTAACGATTTAAATAAAATGAAAATATAATATAAAAACTAATACCTAAACTTCTAAAAACCCTATTGTATGGGTGGATTTAGAAATCTTATCATCTTATCCTATAATTATATAATTTTGGGACCTTTTATATCTGAAAAGAATTTTATAATAATGTAACCTTTTATAACTTTTCAAGAGTGGCCCTCCTCTTCTCTTTTAAAAGGCCCCCACCTCTACCACCATACCCACACATCTCAAGCATTTGGCTCAGCAAACCCCTGCCCATTTTATCTCTTTACATCCCTCTCATCATCCTTGAATCCTCAATTTGGGCAGAAGTCTTCCCAAGAAAGCCTTTTAGCTCAAATCAAAAATATTTACCCGTTTCAAAGGTAGTGTTTTCTTTTGTGTTCTTATGTTTTATTTTTCTTCTCCAACCCCCTAAACTCTTTTTATTCCTTTCTTTTGCAACAAAACCAGTATATTCAATATACTAGGATTTCTTTATGTGAATTATTCGAGATACACATACACACACCTACATATAATGGTTAAAGATCATATTGTTTCTGTGGATAGAGAATTTGTGCCTCACGAAATGATGATTGTTCAACACTCATATAACACCTTCAAAGATGGACATTATGATGTCACTATATATATATGATATATAATATATTTATGTTTTACTTAAGCTTCTTTATTTTTCATTTATGGCATACCTTTATGGTTTCCATTATGGGTAAACGCGATATCTTCATTTTAGGAAGTGCGGACTACCGCCCCCTCAAAGTGATTTGATTCGTTAATGCCATATGTGGGACGTATAAAGGGTATAGTTAATGTTATTATATATGATGTTATACTGGGATTATAATATACCTTTATATCATTATTATTTATTTCCATTAAAGTATGTAATATAAATGAAAGTAGCGTTCATGCGTACATACGGATTACTGTCTCCATGAACGGTGCATTTCATTTCTTATCCCCAAATGTAATGTACTATTATAAGTACATATATATAATGGATATATATGATGTATGTTACATCTTAATGATGAATATAATTCTGGAATTAAAATATAAATATCTCTCATTTAGTTTTAATCCCGTTAATATGACATAGAAATGAAATTAGCGTTCATGCGTACGTACGGCTTACAGTATCCATGAACGGTGCATTTCATTTCTTACGTCTAAATGATTATGTAATATTATAAATTCATGTATATAATTGATATATATGATATATACAATATCTACATAATGAATATAATTCTTGATATAATGGATATTTTACCACATGAACAACTTGTAATTATAAAGAGTTTATTTTTGACTCAATTACCAATGATCGACAAAACGACCATTATTAACTTAAATAATTACATAGTGTTCATAACATGGTAATAAGTGATATAAAAGTAATAATGAACACGAAAAAGGTTCTTAAACAATTATAAATTAACTCATGTTTATTATTCAGCACGTTAAAGAACAATCGAGTCAATTTGGACCCGAGGTAAGGGACTTCGTCTCAATCTGCTTTCATTGAAGCATATTTTATCTTATACACAACTTTCGTTCATACAGGGTATATAACCCTTTTACTTTTAATTTTATTCAAAAAGAATATTTTAATACGAAGCGTTTTACTAAATGAAAAAAAGGAATGTTTCTTTTAACGTACGTAGTGACAACGACCTTTTTCCCCACCACGAGTATTATTTGGTATTTCGCATCCTCAACAAGCCGTAATGTTTTTAAAAATAAAATAAATACCATATGATATTTTATGTATTTTGGTATTGAAAATAGTTTTTATAATGGATTTTTTATGTCAATATATTTAAGTGATATATTGTGATAAAAGTGTGGAAATGTTTTCTTTCCATTATATTTGTTTTATGTCTTATGATTTTATAATGGTACATAGAAATTTGACGGGTGGTTACATAATAAACCATATGACGGGTGGTGTCGTGAATACCTGGATGGGTGGTTACGTTATAACCTCCAATGCATTGGGTATGGAAGTCGACCGTATGACCATTCCATTAAGTGATATGTGTTGAACTCGATCGTATGGTTATTCCATTTAAGTATGTTGATGTCCCAAGTTACCTTTATATGTTATGTGTTCCTTATATGGGTTTAATGGTAATCTTTTGGTTACAAAAGGGTAAGTAATGATATTTTATTTAGTGAAGAGTTTTTACTACTTCATAAAGGTGAAAAGCATTACTTTCATAAAGTATACATGGTTTACTTGTTTTTCTAAAAACTAAAAATTTTCATTCTTTCTGTATCCCTTACTGATCTTTTTATGCTCACCCCAAGTTTTTTTGAAATGTTTTTCATAGGAATTAATGTGGAATAGTGTCAATGATGGGATTAAAGGAAAGTCATGCTATATAAAACATGGAACTAGACATGTTTCTTTTTAAGAGTTTTTAATTTTATGGAAACTTAGTAGAAGTGTCTACTTAGTAATCTTTTGAGATGTAATAGTTAAGATCTAATTCTCTAAAACTATAAACCTGAAAAGATCTTCAATGGGAATTATTCTTTTAATTCAATGTTAAGTAATGTTTAAGGCTGGAGCTTTATAATATATGATAGCATTATTCATGTTTGTGGGGAATACCTCCTTCATGAAGCGATGTAACACTCTTTTGATCACCTCAACACAAGGATGATATATATTTATATAAGTGTACTTAATGAAATAATATTGTATTTATGATATTATGATCATTATTTTATGGTAATATGTTTCGTACAACTTTTCATTCAAAATCATAGAAAAATGGAAATGTTAATCATGCATATATATGGCCTATCATCACCATGATCACAACATTCTTCATCCCTCAAATCTATCATTATTGACTAGTGTTAAAAGAATAATTGATGTATAAATATATAATTGATGTATGGTTTATTATTCTAGTGATGATAAAACCATGATCATTGTAAGATGATCAAAAATAAAAAATGAAAACATATACGAAATACAATGCTATTTTTACCTAAAATGTGACTTTACCATTGAATTGATAAGAAAAAAGTAATAATAAACATTATTTAATTCATATATGTTGTGGTATATAATTATTGTAATGTAATAGATTTATTGTAAACATATATTCATTATATAGGTGGTTTTAATGATTATGAAGGATGTTGGGACTTAAATTAATGTATTTTCATCTCACTTCTATTTTTCTCTAGGACATATGAAATATTCACAATGTGTTTATTTTATGTGGTATATATACAACCCATGAATTTATTTTTCAATGAATATCTATAAATTTTTGTGTGTTTACATATCCATTATAATATATCTATTTCTGGGGGATTATACATCAAAAGTAACCAATGTAGTAAGATATTTTTTGTTAAAATTTTATTTCTTGAGACTTATGTTATGTTATTAACCTATATTCAATTACAAGGAGGTTATACAACACATTTGAAATGTAATATCATGAATTTATATATCCTCCTGATATTTTACATTTAATTTAATGACATTCGTTAATGGGGATTACATTTCAATTTTAATGATGTGGGAAAGTTCTTATGGTACACTGTTCTTGTTTATCAAGATTGATTATGATTAAATTTATTATTATAAAATATTATGATACATATCTCAATAAACTCATGAATTATCATATAATATGGTTGTGTTAAGAGAATTCATGTTTTACATTAATTAACCTCTTTTTTATATACCCAATAATTTATAGTATTTTATTAATTATTATTGTTTTTTTTCTATATTCAATCGAAATTTTTTTTCTTACAATACCACATTTTCTATGTTTTTTTTGAAACATAAAAATTATTTATTAAAAAACCCAATTTTTTTCTTCTTATAATTTTATATGGAATCTTCATGTCATTTTCCTATCAATTCCAATTTGGATTTAACTGAAAATCAATAAAGAGTATTTTGTTTTTAACATGCATGACATGAATATTATTTCCCACTATCATGAACAATAAAATATTTCAAAAATACTTTAAATATTTTTAATGTTATTTTATAATAAAATATTTCCATTCGTATTTGGAAAAAAGTTTGATTAAAAAAATGATTTTAAAATGAAAATGAAATTTAAAATGTCCTTGTTTTAAGAAGTTTATTTGCAATAAAAAAAAAATTTCCTCACAAAATGTTTTAAATGAATATTAGTGAATAATTTATATGTTTTAAATGTAATACTAAAAAATGGGTGTATCTATTTTTTCCGCAATTTTTTTTTAAAAAAGTTATTTTCAATGAAAATTAATCTTCTTCATGAAATGTTCCATGTTATTTTTCAATAAAATTCATTGTCCGTCAAATAGGACTTCCAATGATATAACTATTTATTTGATGGGTATATGAATTGAAGATATAATTTCTATTATTTTTAGGAATAGTCTATAATTATAATTTGTTTATAAATCATGTTTCACTTTAACGGGTTATACCATAATAAAATTATTATAAAAATCACTTATTTTCCCTAGATTATGCTTCGATGAAATGATGAAAGATTATGAAACCAGTCACTTTACCATAGTTTATAATAATATGAAATGTTTATGAGACACATTTCATTTCATGGGTTATTATGTGATTAATTTTTTTTGATATAGTAGAATACATAAATATGTTTTTCATTGTTATATGGTTGGGACCTATATTTACCCTAATGCATTGGATAATGATTTATATCTCATGTGTTAGATGATACTGGAACATGGAGTAAAACTGATAAAATAATTGCACTTCTTACACTAAGATGGAATTGGGAGCAAACCCTGTATAATATGATGGTTTTGGAGTGAAATAATGCCAATATGTTTTCCTTGGAACCAATCCTTTACAAACATGTAAATTGTTTTATATGATTAGGTTTACATTAGAAATCTCTGTATTATAACAATGTTATGCTATCATAGATCATTTTCCATGATTCCCTTATGTTTCATGTCTTATAATATAAAACAATCTATTCCAAGACTAAATTTTATGAAGTTTTATATACAGGGAATGTATTTTAAATGTCAATATCATGTTCTCATACACTTATGATAGAGTTACGAATCTGTATCTACATTATTTACCTTTTCTAAGCATATAATATCACCCTTTATAATGATTACATTCCCTTGGTTATGAAAAAATTTGTTAAGTAGGATATGCTTGTGAATATTACTAAAGTGGAAGATCATTATGGGTTACATTTATTATCTTTAATGAATTAAGAAGATTATATTCCATGTTTCCAAAGGTCATACACTATTACAATATTCAACTGTGTTCTTTTGTAATGAATTGAATATTCATTCTAAAAGATGTAATATCCATGTATTAGAATCCAGGTTCACTATAGTTAGAATCAAAAGAAAGGGTTATTAACCTTTAGAAAATAAAATAAGATAACTATAGTGATTTCCTTAGGAATATTTCTAAGGATATGTCTAGGGATGTCTTTTTGGTAAAGTTTAAGGATGAGTGAATGCATAAAAAATGTATTAGAATTTTGGTAAAAGATCGAGTGAGTGGGTTATTGTAACATCCCAAGTAAGTAATTAATAATTGTTACTTTTATCTATGTCTATTAATGAATTAGAAAGTGTTTTAGAGGCTTAAAATGAAAATAAATCCAATCTTAAGCATGGAATACACTAATATTCATAAAAGATTGTTTTACTACCTTATGATGGAAAACCCTTTTTAAATCTATCTTTTGACAATTTGATAAACTATTTTTCTCAAAATAAACTTATTCATTATGATTGGGACATCAAAATTTACTTTGTGTGAATTTTTGGTATTTTTCTGACAATGTTAATTTTTTAATGAATAGTGAAAAATACTGCATTTTACATCAAAACTTCTTTTTAATCTAATTTATTTATATGATTAGATTATCTTTTGAATTGTTTTTTAACTGAAATTAGAATATATTTTTACCATTTAATCCAATGGTGGTCATTGGAATCAATTTCACTTTGAAATTGGACTTAAACTGGTGTCAATCTTTTGATACTTATTGTTTTATAAAAACACGTTATTTTCTCTGATAGGGGGGAATTAATTATTAAATTAAGTAATGTGACTTATATGTTTTGAATTTTGTAAAATAGACTTCATTTTTGAATTCAGAATATCAAATATAGCTTAGGGTGATGTTTTGGTATTATTCTGAAAAACTCTAATTTTTTGATAAATAGTGAAACAACTAAGTGGTAATCAAGCAAACTGATTTTTCAGTTAAATTAAAGTTTACCACTAATGTGTATTGAATTTTGAAAATCTGACATACATGGTTGTCATTAGTATGTAAAATTTGGTTCAA
Source organism: Viscum album (assembly GCA_963277665.1). NCBI lineage: Eukaryota > Viridiplantae > Streptophyta > Magnoliopsida > Santalales > Viscaceae > Viscum > Viscum album. The sequence goes on from OY728138.1 coordinate 664,072,187, forward strand.
TGGGATGAAAATAATTTTTTGGTGAATAGTAACCTTTTTTTCATTAATCACGATTAAAGGTAATTAGTGTAGTTTAAGGTAAAAATAATACTTTAATAAAATGAGATGAGCTTGAAACATGTCCTAAACCTATTGGTTGTTTCATGTCCGACCAAGACAACCCATGGTCGATTTAGGGGATCCCATGGAGCCACTTGGGTGAGATAATGACTTTAATGCCTTTTTTTAAATAAAGGTGAAAATGACACTAACATAAAATGTTTTACTAAAACAATTTTTATAAGGGGTTATACTAATCATATTTTTTTCTATAAATATTAATTAGAAAGCTAAAAAGATTTCCAACATCATATTATTGTTTTTTATAATTTGTAGACATTAAATAAATTAAATTATAAATGACATCATGATGATGCAGCGATGACGTCATTATTTAACGATTAAAATAAGATGGAAAGATAATGTAATATCTAAGACCTACACTTGTCCAAAAACTATTGGATGGAAATATTTCGAAGCCATATCATCTTATCTTCGAAATATATCAATGTGTGACCTTATAAATTCGAAACACTTTTGAGAATAAAATAATAGTTTCATGATTTCCAAAAGTGCCCCTCCTCTCCTCTTATAAAAGGCCCCCACCTCTATCTCATTTCACACACTCCTCAAGCCTTTGGCTCGGCCATCCCCTGCCCATTTACTCTTTCCAAATCCCTCTACTCATCCTAGAGGATTCCCTTTGGGCAGAATCCTTTCAAAGGAAGCCTTTAGGCTCAAATCAAAAGGAGTTACACTTTTAAAGGTGATTCATTCTCTCATGTTCATTTGTTTTATTTTTCTTCTCCAACCCCATAAAATCTTTTTATTTACTTCTTTTGTAACAACACCAGTATGTTAAATATACTAGGATGTTTTTATAAGATTTATTCGAGCTACAATCTCACACAACTACATAAAATGGTTATAGAACATACGGTTTCCGTGGATGGAAAAATTATGCCTCCCAAAAGGATGATTGTTCAATACTCCTTTAACACCTTCAATGGTGTCCATTATGATGTCACTGTTTTTATATATGATATATAATATGTTTATGTTTTCCTTATGATTCTGTTTTTTTTTCATTTTGGGCATACCTTTATGGTTTCCATTATGGGTAAACGCGATATCTTCATTTAAGGAAGTGTGGACTACCGCCCCTTAAAGTGATTTGATTCGTTAAATACCATATGTGGGACGTATAACTGATGGAAATATGATATTATATATGATATTATACTTGAAATATAATATACTCTTATATCATTATGATTCCATTCCAGAAAATACGAAATATAAATGGAAGTAGCGTTCAGGCGTACGTACGGCTTACCGTCTCCATGAACGGTGAATTTCATTTCTTACCTCTAATTGATTATGTAATATTATAAATACATGTACATGATGAATATATATGTTATATATGTTATCCAAATCATTAATATCATTCTGGATATAATGAACCTTTGACCAAATTAACAACATGTAAGTGCAAGTAGTCTATTTTTGACTTAAGAACCAAATACCGACAAAATGACCATTATTAACTTAAATGATTATATGATGTTCATAACATGGTAGGAAAGGAATAATGAACTTGAAAAAGGTTCTTAAGCAAGTAGATATTAACTCAAGTTTATTATTCAGGATATTAAAGAACGGTCGGGTCAAGTCGGATACGAGGTATGGGACTTCGTCTCAATCTCCTTTCATTGAGGCATATTTTAATTTATACACAACCTTCTTTTATACGGTGTATAAACCCCTTTGACCTTTATGTTTATTCAAAATGAATCATTTTATACAAAGCACTTACTAAATGAAAAAAGGGAATGTTTTTGTCATACATATGTGGCGACACCGACTTTTCTGCCTTCGTGACTGTTTTTTGAGTTTCGACTTCCTCTACAAGCCATACCTTCTTTTTAAAAGAAAAAAATACAATGTTTTACTTTTCTTTTATTTTTGTATTGAAAATGGTTTTCATAATGATTTTATATCAATGTGATGTATTGATATCTTGTGATTGAAAGGTGAGAATGTTATGTTTCCTTTATGCATGTTTTATGTGATACAATTATATTGAGGTTCTTGGGCATTATTATGAAGACGGGTGGTTTTGTGATAAACTAAGGGCGGGTGATCCCGATATAGCTCTCCAATTCATTGGGTAATGCGAAGGAGTGAAACGTTAAGGTTTCTCCGAAGAGATTTAGGGAATATACTGTGATGGGTATCCCAAACGTAACCAAGAGGGTTACTCCCTACGTAAGAATGTTATGAATGCCTCAAGATACCTTTATGTCTTATGATTTCTATGATTTATTCATGATTTGATAAGGTATGTTAAAATGCTTATGTTTTATGGGTAAAGTATGATCTCATCCTTATGTATATATTTATCCATGTTTCCCTTCCATATTTTTATATCCCTTACTAAGATTTTTATGCTCATCCCAAGTTTTTTTGAAATGTTTTTCACAGGTCAAGGGAAAGGTACATGATATTATGATAGTGTCAAGGAAGTGTCAAGAAAAAATCCATGTTTATTTTAAATATGTTTCCATTGATGGGAATGAAGAATACTATTTTTATGTAACCACATTGTTTATATGTGGAATGTAATGCAAGTTTTATGATCTAATTCTATAAAACTCTAAACCTGAAAAGATCCTCAACGTGTAATCTTGTGATAACTCAAGATTATGTAAGGTTTAAGGCTGGGGCCTTATAGTTGGTATCAAAGGTCGGTTTAGATAACTTTAGGAGTGAGAATTATATTAAATGATTATCCAAAAATATATTTTTTCTATGGTCAAATTGAAGTGATATAGAATTTGAAGATTACCATGTTGCTTCATCTAAGACATGTTTGTTCAGAATGGTTTTCCGTAGAGGAAACAGGGAAGCAGTGCTAGGAAGGCATACGTAAGGAAATAACCTTCCGAATCAACATCCAGAAATAGTCGGAATTGGAACTGAACAGTTTGTTGCAGTAATGGAGCAGTTGACTCAAGCGATAAATGGCGGTGGTATCCATGCATGAGATCAGTCATACCAACCGCAGAGGAACCTGTCAGTGGTGGAACATTTCATGAAGCAACATCCCCCATCATTCAGAGGATCATCTGACCCTGTGCTAGCTGAAGGGTGGATTAAAGCACTAGAAAAGATTTTTGATGTCATGGGTTGTTCAGAAAAACAAAAGGTTAGTCTTTCTATTTACCGTTAGGAGGGTGAGGCAGATCAGTGGTGGTCGATGGTTAAAAATATCAGGGACACTGATGAGATTGATGCTCTCAACTGGGATGAATTCAAAGGTATGTTTCTTGAGAAGTATTTTCCTAAGGCTGTTTGACTTAGGATGGAAAAGAAATTCTTGGAATTGAGTCAAGAGGAAGACTCAGTGGCTGCCTATGAATAAAGGTTCACTCGATTGGCAAGGTATGCACCAAATTTTATCCGAGACCTTGATAGTAAAATCAATCATTTTTACTCAGGATTAAATACAAAATATCGAAGGGCATTAGCTTCTCGAGAGTTTAAAAGTTATGAAAAGCTTGTTTGATGTGCTGAGAAGGTGGAAGTGGAGTCTGTTGATGACCAAGTGTTCTATAAAAACCAGTAGAAGAAGAGACCGAGGTGGCAGGAGAAAGGTAAGAATTATTCAAAAAAGTCTGACGGTAAGAAAACTAAGTTTCTAGTTTGTGATAAATGTGGCAAAAGGCAAGCTGGGGAATGTCTTCTGAATTCTGGAATGTGCTACCGATGTGGTAAGATGGTACATAAGGCTCATGATTTCACTAAAAAGGATCAAGGTGAAGGTAAGACCAAATTTGATTTACAGTTATTGAAATGTTATAATTGCAATGAGATGAGTCACTATGCAAACGAGTGTCTGACAAATAGCTTGAGTGATGGGAAGCAGTTAGACTACAAGCAGAAAGGGGTGGTGAAATCCATTGCAACTACTTCAGCAGATGTTAGGCCGTCAAATGAAGTTGTATCAGGATATTACCGAAGGAATTGAAAAGAAGATTGGTGAATGCTCCAGTTTTGGCACTACCTTCCAGGAATGGTGAGTTTGTTATATACAGTGATGCTTCATTGAAAGGACTTGGTTGCGTCCTAATGCAGAATGATCAGGTAATTGCTTATGCTTCACGACAGTTTAAAACTCATGAGGTAAATTACCCAACACATGATTTGGAATTTGCTGCTGTGGTTTTTGCTTTAAAAATTTGGAGGCATCATTTGTATGGAGTAAAGTGTCAAATATATACCGATCACAAGAGTTTAAAGTATATATTCACTCAGAAAGAATTGAAAATGAGACAAAGGAGATGGCTATAATTAATCAAGGATTATGATTGTACGATTCACTACCATCCGGGAAAAGCAAATAAAGTTGCTGATGCTTTGAGTCGAAAAATTAATGCTTCATTAGCAATGTTGCGTTTGGAACGTGATCTTTTGGTTAAGAATTTGATGAACATTGGAATAGAAGTTGTTGGTGTAGGATGTTCTTCTGTTTTGTTTTAGGTATCAGTGAGATCATCTCTATCAGACAGTATCAAGAAAGCACAGAAGCAAGACAGTGAGTTGCAGAAAAAGGTAGAGCTGGTTCAGAAAGGTAATTTTCCTAAATTCAACATTGATAATGATTGTGGGAAGAGATTGTGTGTGCCTTGTGATTAACAGTTAAAGAGAGAGTGGTTATGTGAAGCTCATAGTTCTCTGTTTTCTGTTCATCCTGGCAGTACTAAGATGTACAGAGATCTGCGAGAGTATTACTGGTGGGATGGAATGAAAATTAGATATTGCTGATTTTACTGTGAAGTGTTTTACATGTCAACTGGTCAAAGCAGAGTGGCAGTTACCGAAAGGGATGCTTCAACCTTTACCAGTGCCAGAGTGGAAATGGGAGAATATATCCATGGACTTTGTTGTGGGATTGCCGAAGACATCTCGAGGTAATAATGCAATCTGGTTTATTGTTGATCACTTGACCATGTCTGCTCATTTCCTTGCCATATGAGATAATTTCTCTCTAGATCAAATATCCCCTTTGTATCTTAAAGAGATAGTCAGGTTATATGGAGTTCCTCTCTCCATTGTATCTGATCATGATCCCAGGTTCACTTTTATCTTTTGGAAAGTCCTTCAGAAGTCATTGGGTACTGAATTACATTTTAGTAAAGATTTTCATCCTCAATCAGATGGGCAGTCATAACGAACAATTCAGACCATGGAGGATATGCTACAAGCTTGTTCTATGGATTATCGGGGAAGTTGGGACCAACATATTTCTTTGGTTGAATTTTCATATAATAACAGTTTTCATTCCAGTATATAGATGGAACCATTTCAGGCATTATATGGGAAGCGGTGTCGAACTCCAGCTTTCTGGGATGAAGTGGGTGAAAGGATGTTTATGGGACCAGAATTGGTAGAAGAGATGGCAGAAAAAGTTTAGTTGATTCAGAGTCACATGAGAACACCTCAGAGTAGGTAGAAGAGTTATGCAGACAATAGGAGGAACGATCTATCTTTTGAGGTAGGTGATCATGTTTTTCTCAAAGTATCACCATGGAAAAGTGTGATGAAATTTGGTAAAAAAGGAAAGCTGAGTCCAAGGTTTATCATACCATATGAAATTATGGAGATAGTTGGATCAGTTGCTTACCGAGTGGCTTTAACTCCGAGTTTATCTCAGGTACATAATGTTTTTCACGTTGCAATGTTGAGAAAGTATATGCCAGATCCATCTCATGTTTTGAGTCCAGAGGTAGTTCAGCTGGAAGAGAACCTATCTTATAAGGAAAAATCGGTCCAAATTCTTGACCACAGGGAGCAAGTGTTACGAAATAAGGTGATTCACCAGGTAATGGTTTTGTGGAAAAACAACATGATTGAAGAGGCAACATGGGAATCTGAAAATGCAATGAGGGATAAGTACCCCCATTTATTTGATTAGTAAATAAATTGCGGGGACACAATTTTCTAAAGGTGGAAGGATGTAACATCCCAAGTAAGTAATGAATAATAGATATTTTATCTATGTCTATTAATGAATTAGATATTGTTTTAGAGGCTTAAAATGAAAATAAATCCAATCTTAAGCATGGAATACACTAATATTCTTAAAAGATTGTTTTACTGCCTTATAATGGAAAACCCTTTTTAAATCTACATTTTGACAATTTTATAAACTATGTTTGTCAAAATAAACTTATTCTTTATGATTGGGACATCAAAATTTACTTTGTGTGAATTTTTGGTATTTTTCTGACGATGTTCATTTTTTAATGAATAGTGAAAAATACTGCATTTTACATCAAAAATGCTTTTTAATCTAATTTATTTATATGATTATATTATCTTTTGAATTGTTTTTGAAGTGAAATTAGAATATATTTTTACCATTTAATCCAATGGTGGTCATTGGAATCAATTTCAATGTGAAATTGGACTTAAACTGGTGTCAATCTTTTGATACTTATTGTTTCATAAAAACACGGTATTTGCTCTGACAGCAGGAATTAATTATTAAATTAATTAATGTGACTTATATGTTTTTAATTTTTTAAAATATATTTCATTTTTTAATTCAGAATATCAAATATAGCTTAGGGTGATGTTTTGGTATTTTTCTGAAAAACTCCAATTTTTGATGAATAGTGAGACTACTAAGTGGTAATCAAGCAAACTGATTTTCAGTTAAATGAAAGTTTACCACTAACGTGTATTGAATTTTGAAAATCCGACATACATGGTTGTCATTAGTATGTAAAATGTGGTTCAATGGGATGAAAATATTTTTTTTAGAATAGTAACCTTTTTTTCATTAATCATGATTAGAGGTAATTAGTGTAGTTTAAGATAAAAATAATGCTTTAATAAAATGAGATGAACTTGACACATGTCCTAACCCTATTAGTTGTGTCATAGCCGACCAAGACAACCCATGGGTCGATTTAGGGGACCCCATGGAGCCACTTTGGTGAGATAATGACTTTAATGCCTTTTTTTAAATAAAGGTGAAAATGACACTAACATAAATTGTTTTACTAAAACAATTTTTAGAAGGGGTTATACTAATCATATTTTTGTCTATAAATATTAATTAGAAATCTAAAAAGATTTCCTACATCAAATTATTTTTTGTTTAATTTTTAAACATTAAATAAATTAAATTATTTATGACATCATGATGATGCAGCGATGACCTCATTATTTAACGATTAAAATAAGATGGAAAGATAATGTAATATCTAAGACCTACACTTGTCCAAAATCCATTGGATGGGAATATTTAGAAGCCTTATCATCTTATCTTCGAAGTATATCAATGTGGGACCTTAGAAATTCGAAACACTTTTGAGAATAAAATAATAGTTTCATGTTTTCCAAAAGTGTCCCTTCTCTCCTCTTATAAAAGGCCCCCACCTCTACCTCATTTCACACACTCCTCAAGCCTTTAGGCTCAAATCAAAAGGAGTTACACTTTTAAAGGTGATTCATACTCTCATGTTCATTTGTTTTATTTTGCGTCTCCAACCCCCTAAACTCTTTTTATTTATTTCTTTTGTAAAAACACCAGTATCTTCAATATACTAGGATGTTGTTATAAGATTTATTAGAGCTACAATCTCACAAAACTACATCAAATGGTTTAAGAACATACGGTTTCCGTGGATGGCGAAATTCTGCCTCCCGAAACGATGATTGTTCAATACTCATTTAACACCTTCAAAGGTGGCCATTATGATGTCACTATTTTTATATATGATATATAATATGTTTATGTTTTCCTTAAGCTTCTGTTTTTTTTCATTTTGGGAATACCTTTATGGTTTCCATTATGGGTAAACGCGATATCTTCCTTTAAGGAAGTGCGTACTACCGCCCCCTCAAAGTGATTGGATTTGTTAAATACCATATGTCGGACGTATAAAGGATGGAACTATGATATTATATATGATATTATACATGAATTATAATATAATCTTATATCATTATGATTCCATTCCAGAAAATACGAAATAGAAATCGAAGTAGCGTTCATGTGTACGTACGGCTTACCGTCTCCATGAATGGTGCATTTCATTTCATACCTCTAAATGATTATGTAATATTATAAATACATGTGTATTCTGAATATATATGATATATATGTTATCCAAATCATTAATATCATTCTGGATATAACGAACCATTGACCAAATTAACAACATGTAAGTGTAAGAAGTCGATTTTTGACTTAAGAACCAAATACCGACAAAATGAACATTATTAACTTAAATGATTACATGATGTTCATAACATGGTATAAAAGGAATAATGAACTTGAAAAAAGTTCTTAAGCAAGTAGAGATTAACTCAAGTTTATTATTCCGGAGATTAAAGAAAGGTCGGGTCAAGTCGGATACGAGGTATGGGACTTCGTCTCAATCTCCTTTCATTGTGGCATATTTTATTTTATACACAACCTTCTTTTATACGGTGTATAAACCCCTTTGACTTTTATGTTTATTCAAAAGGAATATTTTTATACGAAGCATTTAATAACTGACAAAAGGGAATGTTTTTGTCGTACGTATGTGGCGACAACGACTTCTCTGCAGTCGTGACTGTTATTTGGGTTTCGGCTTCATCTACAACCATACCTTCTTTTTAAAATAAAAATAAATACCATGTTTTACTTTTATTTTATTTTTGTATTGAAAATGGTTTTCAAAATTATTTTATATCAATTTGTTGTATTGATATCTTGTGATTGAATGGTGGGAATGTTATGTTTCCTTTATACATGTTTTATGTGATACGATTATGTTGAGGTTCTTGGGCATTATTATGAAGACGGGTGGTTCCGTGATAAACTAAGGGCGGGTGATCCCGATATAGCTCTCCAATGCATTGGGAAACGCGAAGGAGTGAAATGTTAAGGTTTCTCCGAAGTGATTTAGGGAATATACTGTGATGGGTATTCCAAACGTAACCTAGAGGGTTACTCCCTATGTAAGAATGTTATGAATGCCTCAAGTTACCTTTATGTCTGATGATTTCTATGATTTATTCATTATTTGATGAGGATTGTTAAAATGATTATGTTTTATGGGTAAAGTATGATCTCATCCTTATATATATATTTACCCATGTTTTCTTTCCATATTTTTATATCCCTTACTGAGCTTTTTATGCTCATCCCAAGTTTTTTTGAAATGTTTTTCACAGGTCATGGGAAAGGTACATGATATGATGATAGTGTCAAGGAAGTGTCAAGAAATAATCCATGTTTATTTTAAATATGTTTCCATTCATGGGAATGAAGAATACTATTTTTATGTAACCACTTTGTTTATATGTGGAATGTAATGCATGTTTTATGATATAATTCTCTAAAACTCTAAACCTGAAAAGATACTCAACGTGTAATCTTGTGATACCTCAAGATTATGTATGGTTTAAGTCTGGGGCCTTATAGTTACAATAAATTAGATCCCTATCTAAAAAATAAATGTGGATTTTGTTCTGGAATAGAGGTACCTAGGGGTAATAACTATGAAAAGGAAATATTCAGCTGGACTCGATCATCAACCAGTGCCCGAAAACTGGCTATAATATACACCTAGTTTTACACTCTCATTGGATATTATTTGTAAATTTAAAACTATTAATGAATAACCAGAAAAGAGTTAAATATATTATGATCATTAATCACAAATATTAAACCACATTTTTCATATATTATTAATAATGTGTCTTATTTTAGACATCCTATAAGTGATTTTTAATGATTATGTTTTTTTAAAATAATATATTTAGTCTTGATTTTATTCATTTATATTTTAGTCAATTCATATAACTATAAAAAATAATTTTATCCTTGAATATAATGTAAAATTTAGTAACTATGAGAAGAAAAATTTGATAATGAATTGAGAGAAAGATATTGTGGTTATGCTTAATTAGTAATCGTGACATTTGATTAACAATGTAAACTTCAGTGAGATATCTAAAGCACAAAATAAGATAAAGAAGACATTTAATAAAACACCATGTGGTAATGAATACATATTAAAGAAGATACATATTTATATATGTACATAATGTGGGAAGAATCACTCGATGTAATTGATTAGAGTAAATAGAATTTTTTTTGTATGTGGAAAAGAAGAACACAAATAATTAAATTTTAGAGGAAAACTGAATTTTTTTAACTATATGGTTAAAAATGATGTGCGCCCAATGATAACATTGATAGTTGAATGTTTTATATTTGGAAATAATAGGAATTATGAATATTGAGATCGTATTGGGAAATATCATGAAAAGAAACAACAAGGTTGTATGAGTAATGGTTTTTCTGTAGATGATGAAGATTTAAAAAATGATATATGAAAGGAAAGAGAGTATTAAAAAATAAGGTAACGAAGTCTAGTTAATGGTTTGAGAATGAAGTAATATAATTGAAGTATTTATGTATTTGAATTCACGAATTATAAAACATATAAGGATAATCCAGTATATGTTATTTAAGGATTTCAACGAATATGTTTAAAATGATGATGACATAAAAAAATAATTTTTTTGGCATAGTGATATTTATAAATAACACAAGATTAAGAGAAATATAAACCTTAATATTTTCTATAAATTTTTACTCAACTAAATATTTGATTGTTATGAATAATTTAAATTATATTGTGTTGATGAATATGAACACATTAATGATTTTTGGACAATGTGGTTTATTGATGGAGTTTATAACATTATATGATTTTTGGAATATATTCAACAAAACATGGTCCTATTCAAGGAATGAGGAATTATGAATAATTTTATTATGGATTTATGGTAATTCCAGATTTTCCCATGTTTCAAGAAAATACGTGACTAAGTTATTATCATATTTGGTAATTAACAATCAGGTGTAAATTTATGATATTTTTGGGACTAATGTTAAGTTGATTTTGAGAAATTTATTGAACCACATTATAAATTTTATAATAATGAAGGGTTATAAGGTTATCTATTTATGGAATGGATCATGTTGATTTCTTCATAAGGTTTTAGATATTATTTAATTATTTCACCATATTAAGATCTATGAAAAAATTACACTAATTTTTTTATTTTTGATTATAATAAGAAGTATAAGGAATGGATTATCATTATTTTATGGAACATATTCTGTTTTTTTGACCTAAAATAATTCAACTATTATTATAATAGATTGTGTAAATTGCTCATATTATAACAGAAGAATGAGTTTGTACATCTGAAATGGAATTAAATTAGTTACGTATATTTTCTCTTGAGAATTCACTGAAATTAGTAAAGTGAACTTGTAATAATATTTTTACACCATCATAATTTTTTATTATATCGATGAAAGATTTAACAGATTTTTTGGATTATGGTTTTTTGGACATTAAACATCTTTAGATCACCAACATTATTATGATAGATGATCACTTTCAGTACCCATAACTATTTATCTTTTTCTTCCATATCAAAATACTCTCTTCCCATCTAAGTTATTCAATTTGGAATCCTAGTTATGAATTACCTAAGGTAACTTTGAGGATTCAAAATTCCAAATTTTTAATGTATCTTTAATACATAATTTTAATGGTGAAGTTTTCTACCAAGGAAAATAAAATTGATATCCCTTTAAGGAATGATATTAATTTCACGGATTAATATAATTTTAAGGGGAGTAGAATGTCATATATATATATTTTATTATTATTTTTCAAATTAATTTAAAATTTCAGAAATATTTAATTATACACAAAATTTATTTATCTTGTGTTTCATACAACTCAGAGATTCATTGAAACGTCACATGACATTTGATAGTGAGTTTAATCATACCATGTAATAATAATATTATAAATATTTCAATTATAACCTAGAAATTAAATAAGCAGGTATAAATATAATTTAATAATTATGAAATATGAATATAAATTTCCTATTCAATGTAAATTTAATTATAAGAGCTTTTTAAATAATCAATTAATATTGATAAATGTAATTATATTCTTCAAAAAAAGTATTATTCAAATATGATTTTTATTAATTTTTATGAAAAAATATTCTAATTAATTTATCTATTTTTAGAATATTTATTTTGCCTCATGAAATTAGTTTTTTTAAATCATCATATGGAAACTAACTTATAATTAATTTTGGTGATTTTCTAGAAAATATTGATTTTTCATTTATGAATGATAATTTTTTATTTTTTAGCGATAATTTATTTTAAATAAATTAAGAAATTTGTATTAAATTTTTTTATTTAAATTAAAATTATTAATATTTATTAGTATTTATTCAAATTAATTACTCTGTAATCATCTTTATACTAGATTTTATTATATGTTTATTTTTTGGTATAAAAAAGTGTTTTTTCTTCTAAAACCCAATTTAAAGTGTATAATGATTCTCAATATTAATTAATTAAAATAATTTCTAACATGGAATGTTTTAAATTAAAATTATAGTTAATAAATAAAAAATTTATAATTTAGATTCATATAATTTTTATCATTCTAAATACAGTTTATATAAAATCAATTTTTGTTTGAATGAATAGACTTATCCAAAACATGGTTTTCGTTGCATATATGGGTTTTGTTTTATGTATAATTTTTTTTCCAACATTAGAAAATTTATTTTAAAAAGTTAAATTTAATTTTTTAAGACATAATGTTAGATTTATATTATTGTGATTTTTTCTTTATTTTTTGAAAAGAAAAATGTTTCCATGAACAGAAAAAATATCCTTTTTAATAGAAAACTGTATTTCTATTTAAATTATTTATAAAGTTAAGTATTTTTTAAATTTATGTTAATGTCATATTAGATAAATTATATATATATATTCCAATTTATTTAATTATTATCTATTTAATATTTTAATTTGATATAAATACTGGGTAATGTTTTGAACATTATCTTTTTGAAAACCTACTTTCTCATCACATCTAGATGATTAATTTTAAATTAAATATTTCCACTTATATGAGATAAATTTTGAAAAATGGGTTCTATATTTAGAATAATAATAATTTATTATTTTAATAAGTTTAATTAAACTTTTTACATAAATAAATTGTAAAAATACTTAATATTAATTGATATTGTTAAGGAAAAAATGGGTATACCATGTGTTAAACTAAACAAATATGTGTTAAAATGACCTAAAAAATTGTCTAAAAACTATATTACATTAATAATTTGATCCGATAATGTATAAGGATAAATAATAATTCATTTTTAGTCGTTTTTATTGGAAATAAGTTTGTACATATTTTTCTTTTCAAAATTTTACAAGTGAGCCACTTACCTTACTTATATAAAACACCACCTCTCCACTCTTTTTCACACCTTAAAAGTCATTTTCCTATAATGAATAAAAAAATAAATTTTAAATTATATACTATCACCATATAATAATTATTTTATTAATAATTTTTACCATGGAATGCCTTTGGGGAAAAACTAAGGAGGTTACCCAAAGAAGAGGTCACTTTCTTCAACAAGCACTTTTATATTATTTCTTCCTAAAACTATTTCAATAATTACTAAAACAGTATTATATAATAATCTCATTATATTAAATATACATATATTGTTTTTTATTTTGATGTAATTACCATCAACTATCTGTACTTCCATCAAATGCAATATGTAATTAGAATTCAAGTGTATGAGGTATTATCTCCTCATGAACGAATGTCATTTGTTTTTCCATTAACACCTCTCATGTTTGTTTATGGTGATAAATATAAATTATATATGTGATATTATCAATATAATTATACATATTGAGTCATTAAAACATATATAACCTTTTTCTTTCCATTCCATAGGGGATATAATAATGTTGTTCACGTGTACAACGGACTACCTATTCATAAAGTGATGTGATTTATTTTTCACTTAAGATTCTCCAAGAATATAATAAGTATAAATATATGTTATATAAATAAACTAATTAAGATACAAAAAGACATATTAATCATTATTAAAATATAATATATCATACTATGTTTTACAATTTTGTCATTGAAAGATAATAATGTCATTCATATATGAATGGACTACTTCTTTTACAAAGCGATGTCACTCTTTTTTCTTCAACACAACACATAAATTATATGTATAATTATATTTTAGGAAATAATATTTTGTTTAATATATTATTAATATTCTATAAATATTTTATATTACTTCCCTTCTTTTCAAAATAATTTTTGAAAATGGAAACGTTACTCATGCGTATGCGCGACCTATTGTCTCCATGATAATAATGTACTTAATTGATCGCATCCATAATTCGTGAATGTTATTAAATGTATAATTGATGTATAAAAATGATAATTATTTTATTATTATTATTTTGTATATAATGGATGTTTGATCAATGTATGAGGAATGAAAATAAAAAATAAAAACATAAAAAACAATGTGGTTATTACCCAAAATGATACTTTAATAATGATTTTTAATAAATGGGTTTTTGAAGGACACTATTAAATTATATATGATATGATATATCATTATGAATCATTAATATATGTATAATAAAATTATATTTATTATAAAATAACATCAAATTAATAATAAAATTGTTAAGACTTATGATATTTAATTTTTTACTCAATTTGGTTTTCATGTGAGACACTTTTCAAATTCACTATGTGTATCTTTTATGTGGTGTATATACATCCCATGAATTATTTTTATGGTTAATTTACTCAATTGTTTTTATTTAAATAATTATTTTATTATCTCTCTTTCATGGGGTTTATGTTTTAAAAGTTACCAAAATAGTTAGAGTTTTTTCTCTCAATTTATCTTCTTGAGACATATGATATGTTATGAACCAATCATATTTTATAAGGTGTATATAAATCCAATTTAAAATGTAATATTTTTTTAAATAGGATTTTTAATGTTTTATGTACTTTTATTCCTTCATGGGTATTATGTTTCGAAGTTACAAAAGTGGAAAATATTTTATTTTACAATCACATCATTTTTCGAGATTACTTATGTTTATGTTTTTTTAGGATAATATACAAACAACAATCTATCGAGAAACTCGTGAATTATCTTATCAAAAATTTATTCCATTATTATACATATTTTACAATAATATTCCTCTATATATGTATGAATCATTTAAAAATAATGATATTAATAAAAAATCATCTTTATTTTTCTATTTTATCGAAAACCCCTTTCTTACAAATCAATGTTTTCTAAAAATGTTTTCAAAAATGTTTTTGAAATTATGAAAAACATTTTTAAAAAAAATTGAACATTTTTTTATTTTTATATAATGTTTTTAAAAAAAATTCATGTCATTTTAGAAAAAATTCCTATTTGTATTTTGTCAAAAATTTTAAAAGAATATTTGTTTTTAACATTAAAGACATGAAAAATATTTCTTGCTTTCATGACTGATCAATGATTTCATGATTATATTAAATGGTTTAAAATTTATTTTCAAGGAAAGTTTTTTCCTTAATTTTTTGGATTTTTTTTATTATATATAAATTATTTCAAAATGAAAATGATTTTAAATGTGTTTTATATTATGAATAATGTATTTCAAATAAGAAATGATATTTTCCTCAATATATGATTTAAATGAATTTATGAGTATAATTTATAATTTTTCATGGTTATTTTCAAATATATGTGTTTCAAAATACTTTTTTTTAAATTTTAGTTTAAAAAATATTTTTTAAAATTATCATCCTAAATAAATGTTTTACATGATTAAATTATTATGAAACCCACTTCTTTTATATAGGTTATACTATAATAAAATGAGAAAATGTTTATGAAACATATAAATTTTCAATATAATATTATATAATGAAATGTTTATGAAACCCATTAAATTTCAAATTTTATTAGGTGATGAATATTTTATGATCTTGTGGAAAAAACCAGTATAGTTTTCATTATGAGATGGGTGGGAACTATATCTCCCTACAATGGATATGGTAAAGATTTATATCTCATGAGATATACACGACTAGAATGCGGAGAGAACCAACTTTAATGAAGTATTCTTATACAATGATGGTCTAGGGAGGGAACTTTGAATACTGGGATTATTTGGGGAATAAACCCATACCACTGAGATAGCCTTTACATCATCCCTGATTAAGAAATAATCAATTTTGTATGCTTATATAAACAAAAAATATACGTCCTATGACAATTTTATACCCCCATGTCTAATGTTAATTGATTACCTTATGATTCATGTCTTATGAACAATATCTATTTATGAATAGACTAATTACTATAAACTATTGTATGCATGGTATTGTTTTCATATGTTATGATCATATTATTATACACATACATTCATGTTATTCTTATATATCTCCATTATTTACCCTTATTGAGAATTTCACATCACCCATTCTTATATTTCCTTTTCTTTGGTTATGAAGGAAAATTTTATGTATGGTATGTTTATAAATATTGAAAATGGGGAATATTTCAATGGGATATATTGAATATATTTAACAAATTAAATAGATTGTGTACTATGATTCTGAAGGCACAAAACTGTTATGGTATTTTGGTTTGTGATTGTGTAATGTGATGAATATTCAACTAAGGATATGAAAAATCCATGTATGACGATCATTTATTTCTATAACATGTTTCATGTAACACCCTGATCATTTTAATTAAATATTTCCCTTCAAAAACCAACAAGTTCAACATACTTCTTCACATGAAACACTAAACAAAAAAAGAACCATAAAACATTATATAATAGTAAAAATGTTTCTTTATAGCTTTTAGGTAAAAATATATGTAACATAATTATGAAATATATTTATAAATTTAAATAAAGGCAATTATTAAGACTAAGATATTGATGAATATTCAATTAGTGCATCTAAATAATTATTAAGACTTAATAATAATTTAAAATGCTACATTTCTAATATTTTATATATTTTATTTTAAGAAACATAATACATTATTCAGAAAATATATTTTTTATTTTAATAATATATTAACAAAAAATTTATTAATAATTTATTAGGAAGAATAAAAAAATAGTTAAAATTTTAAAATGTTATTTACCTATGATAACATGTTTCATTATATAATTATGTTTTTATATGGAAGTAATATTATAAAATTTATACATCTGAATGGTAAAAAATAGAATTTATTTTTATATTTAATATAAAAATATTCTAATAAGAATAATTTCTTATTTGTTTATGAAATAATTTATTTTTAAGAGAATGTTGAAAAAATTAGTTTTTACTAAAATTATAGAGTTTATGCTGATATAATGAATTAATAGTATCCTAAAAACATATAAATTTTTTTTCCTAATAAATGATTTATTTAAAGGGAATTATTATCCATTTAAAATTCCTATTATGAATTTTTAAATAATATGCTTAGAAATTTAAGGACATAAAGTAATTTTAATAAAAATATTTCAACTTTTTTAATATAATTGATTATTAATTTCATAGAAAATTAGCTCTATTTGGAATCCATATAGAATTTAATTTTTATAATAAATTAATTATTATTATTTAAATCAATTTCATTGATTACTATATTATACAGTTAAACATTAGGCTTCAAACTAATTTTTTTTAATATGGGAGTTTATGCATTTCATTCACTATTGTCAAAATTGATATTTCGTTCACTAATAATTATTATATAATAACGTTGGTTTTATATTTGTAATAAATATATACAAATTACTATATATGGTATATTTTTTTGTATTCATTAATAGTAATTTGCTGATGTAAAATAAATTACATCGGTAACACAAAAAATAACAAAAAACAAAATTCTAAGATTAAATTACTTAAAAATAAGTTTAAAACATCTGAAAAAAATAATTTATTATATATTATATACCCAATCGCATTTCTACTCTATTTTATCCATTTTAAATTCTTACTCACTTGTAAAATATGTTCTCTATTATTAATAATTTGAAATATTTAAAAAATGTCATTATCACCATTTATAAAAGTGTCCTTTCACCACCCCTTCAATAGAAATAAAAAAATCATTTTACTTTTCCTAATATAAAATTTCCTTTCTTCTATAATCAAATTACTTTTTCTTTTATATTCTTTTCAAAAGATATTATTCTAAGACCTAAACTTCTATAGAGTCTTCCATGGTAAATCCCAAGTCCTCAATGCGAGAACTATTTTTTCAAATTTATATTCTCATTTTTATTACTCTTAAGAATATAATTATATAATTCCTATATAATGTAAATGTTTTTGTTTTTATAATAAATTTTATTATTATAAAGAAATTTCTATTACCCACCTTTTCTATTTTATTTAATAAAAAATTAAACCATTATTATTGGATAGTTCATACTCTCACCACCATGAAGAGACATCTCCAGTTTTTCAATACTACATATAATCACTATTAATATAAAGGAAATTAGAGACTAAATATAAAATAGTTAATCTAATTATTATTATTAAGGTTAAAATTATAGTCCTCTATTATTCTGCCTTATTCATTTAGAAATGTAAATATAAATTTTTCCGGGTGTGGGCTACTGCCTCCATAGATTAACATATCTTATTTTTAATATAGTTTTTTTTTATTTATTAAAATTTATATACATTTTATTAAACAAATTAAATGTATCTATATAATATCATTAGTCTTCTATTATATTGATTTTATTCCAAAAGAAACCACTTAACAATCTTAACTATAAATTAATTTTGGGATATTCCTGTTTGGGTCATTTAAACCACTTAGATAAAACATACAATAAAATACTATAATAGATGAAGAAAACCTATAATAAACTACATAAATATTTCATCATTAATATAAATATTCAATACATTTTAGTGTTCAATCGAAATGATGAATGTAGATGCTCAATATACATGGGCGTGGATTGTATTCTATAAAAATTCATTTGGAACCTTTAATGATTCGTCTAAAAAGGTTAAATAACATACACAACACCTATAAAAGAAATTTCTTAAAATTTACAACCTTAAGATAAAATCTTATGGAATATTTTCTTAAATGAATGATTCTACTATAAAGCATATAAAACATGTAATAAAATTAGAGTAATAGAATTAGAAAGTATAAGAAAGTTATACTTTCTATATTTAACAATGATAAGATTACAAGGGAAATAATACAACTTGAAATAGAAATCAAGTAACAACAAGAATCTTTTAACCAAAAGAGAAGGGTATCTAACAACCTTGGATAAAGGATCCTTGATTTATACATTAAAGAATGTCCGTCATACCAAAACCCAGGTAATCCCTCAATTCTAAGATCACTATCTATCTTATTATCCCCGCAAGCCCTTGATTTAGAGGGAAATCAGAACCTCTGCCTTCCAAAACCAGAAGCCTGCCATCATAATGAGTGGAGTCTGAAAAAAGCAATTCTAAACAATTTCTCCATACCCGAACGGGTTGTTCACGACATCCGCATGAAGCACTGAGTGTTTAAAGAACCCCAGTCTCTAGAAATCACTTCACAACTTTTTTAACATGCGTCATGTTTATCCACTATCTATATTATTTTATTCTCATTAGTATAAATTTGTATTTATAGGAAAACATTATCAATGGTCGGATCCACTCCAATGGTCAGATTTTCCTTAAATTTTGGAGGGACCTAGACACGTTTCAATCTTAAAATGGTTAGTTTGTTAGAGGGTGTATGACATCCTTTCAATTATAAGAAAAAATGATAAGTTAAATATGGGAGTTTTGCATGTAAAAATGGATCTTGATAACATTGAAATGATACATTAAACAACAATAAAATTATTAAAAAAAATATTATTAAGAAAAACATTTTCACGAAAACAGATTCATAAGGAAAATTAAATCAGATTGTGAAACCGATATCTAATTTGATCCATAATCAGAATCAAAAAATCATAATCACTTTTACACTAGATTCAGTATCATAAATATTGTATCACTTATACATCAGAATCAGTATCACAAAAATGGTATCACATAGACACCGGAATCAGAATCATAATGTCAGTATCACTTGTACACCAGATTCAGAATCATAAAGAAGATATCACTTATACACTGGAATCAGTATAACAAATATGTTATCACTTATACACCGGAATCAGAATCATAAAGATAAATTCATAAAACATAATTACTAATTTGTAAGAATAATGGAATGATTAATCGTAAAGATACATCTGTATGTATAAAAAAATAAAAATTTTGGATCCTAATAAAAAAACAGAACTTAAAAAAAGACAGAACATAATAAAAAGTGTCTATGATTTTCAAAACATAAAACCATAATGAATGGATAAGTAATATGATAACCTTATCAACTCAAAAATCTCCCCCTTTTTGGAAACCAAAAAAAAATTTGATAAGGAAGAATATATTTACTTAGATAAAAAGTATGAAGAACTAATTCCCCCTTTGAGTGAGATTTCTGATGGATACAACTAACTCCATCATAGGTTATGTTTCCCATGGATTGTATTCTTGATATTTAGTGTTTGGTTTTCTTTCTTAAGAAAATATATCCCCCTTAGATAAGCATATCTTCTTAAAAGAAAACTCCCCATTAATCTGTCATTATCGTTTCTTACCATACTCTCCCTTAATAGATTCTCCTCATTTGAGATCTTCATTATATTATTCCTTTAAATTCTCCCCTTTGTGATTTTCAAAAAGAGGAAAAAAATAATGGAGAAGCATAAGATGTACTTGTAAGTATACGAAATCATACATTCGAAAACAAAATAATGATATATAAGAAGCTTATTAATGAAATTATGGAAGTAATGTTTAGATTACAAAAAAACTTCATAATGCCAAACAAAATCATCTATCCTTTTTTTTCTCAGACAAAATTTTCTTTATCAAGGATTTATGTTTCTTCACATCCTTATGATCTTCTTCAATCATCTTCAACAAAATCGTCTGATTGTGATTCTTCATTTCTAATGTGAAGATTATTTCTTCTTGAGAATCCAACTTTCTCTCTAATTCCCCTCTGTCTTCCTTCTCAATGCATACAGATTAGGCAACAGAATTGAGTTTACTAGCCTCCTCAGAGATTTATGCCTTTACCTTGTCGAACTTGGTTTCACAAGTATCGAGAGATCCATTTATTTAATCCATAATGTCACCGAACTATCTTAGCTCTTTATTGATAATTTTGGTATGGTTAAATACTATCTTAAAAGTCACATTCTGAGCATTGTAATCAATCAAAATATTACTAAATGTTTCTTCTTGTTGTACCACCATGTTCATATGAATATTAGTCAATTGCGTCTTTTTATTTAGAGTTTATTACATCATTTGAATATAGGAATCTATAATTTCAAGAACTGGAATGGTGGTGACAAACATTCATAATGATAGCTTGACAATGTCATGTCTAACAGATGATGAGGATTCAAAACCTGAAACATCTTTTCCTTTATGAGATCCTCTTAGAGTTAAGGAAACTGATTTTTCTATTCTCATTGAAGACTTCTAATGTGTTTCCTTTTCGGATGTGGAAACCAAAACACTCATATCATTGATAGGATTTCAAACTGGAGATTTTTCATCATATACTTGGATAACATTAGGATCTATTTGTTCATATTCTCCCTCTTTAAAATATTCTTCTTAACCACCTTTATGATCATCCTATTCTTTCACTTCTTCTTCCACTACGATTCCAACTTTTTCTTCTTATTCAACATTTTCTTCTTCCTCTTAAAACACTTCTCCTTAACCACCTTTATGATCAACCTATTCTTTCACTTATTCTTCCTCTTCAATTCCAACTCGTTCTTCTTCTTCTACTTTTACTTCTTCCTCATCTTATAATTCTTCCTCAACTTCTTCTTCAACTTGTTATTTTATTTGTTATTTTGAAATATATTTAGAGACTAAACTCGAAGGACTTCCAATGTAGTCTTCCACTTCCCTTAAAACATCATCATAATTACCTTGAGCTATATAATCATCTATTTCTTGAATAGGTTCTGATAAAGATAGAACTTTATAGGCTTTCTGGATTTCCTGACTGACAGTTGGCTTCTTATGAATAACCTGTGGTTCAAGAAATTTTTTAGAATTATTTTCTACAACTTTTAGTAAAGACTGACAAACATAGGCTTCTAAGGATTTTTTCTTTAACATTTTCTCCTTCTTTTATTTATTAAGATTTTCATCTTCCTTTATTTTTATGGCCTTAGCCTCTGTAGTATTTAAGCCAAAGGAAGGTTCTCCGTCGTTTCTGGTAGCTTCCATTTCTCCAATTCCTTGACTTCTTATGACAACAAAACATCAGCACTGAGATCAGTACGGATGGTGCAGCTCTTAAAAACGAGGCACCCCTTACATAAGAATAACTATGACTTTTCACCTTCCATAAGATAATCAAATGGATCAAAATAACCTGATCTGATATGACGGTTGAGGATGGATATAAGAAATATGAATTCTAATCTTTTTTAGTATTGTAAACTGAGCTTTAATATTTTGAAATACAAAAAATTGAAACTTAAGATAAGAAAATAAAGGGTAAGAAAATATACCTTCTAGAATACTCTGAGTAGTTTTTCAGTATTTTAATAATTTTCTTGGGAGTTTTAGATTTTGGGATATCAATAGCAAAAATTCCAATGCCAAAATTTCCAATATCAAAATTTTTAATACTTAAATTTCCATTACCGAAAATTTCAAATAAATAAAGGTAAAATTTTAAAATGGGAAATAAATATTAAGGAAAGATAAATTTTAAAGAAGAATAAAAAGCATAAAGAAAAAGGAAAAATATATATTCCCCCTGAAATAAAGTGTAATTTAATGTTAGAAGGTGATTTAAACAAAAAGTAGATATGAAAGATTAAATTATAGAGATCATTCCTAGATTTTGTTTAATGTATTCAAATCTATTGAATGATAATAGTTTTGTAAAAATATCAGCATGTTGTTATTGCTTTCCGATGAATTAAAGAATAACAACTCTTTTAAGTGTGTGATTTCTAAGAAATTGGTGTCTAGTATCTTTATTTATTACACGACTGTGATGTGTAGTTTTTTTACATTGGGCAATGGATCATGTGTTATCACACATTATTTTAGTCTTTGAAAAACTCATACTATAGTCAGTGAGGGTGTTGCATCCACTACACTTGAGCACAACAACTTGCAGCTCCAACATATTCATCTTTAGCTGTGGAAAGTGCTACAAAATTTCATTTCTTGCATGACTATGAAACTATGGAATCTCTTAAGAATTGGAATTTTCTAGATGCACTTCTTCTATCCATTTTACAACCACCGAAGTCAGCATCTAAAAAAATTTAAGATAAAAATTATTTCCAGAGGAATAATAATGTCTCAAATCTAAAGTTCCATTTATGTTGCAAAAAAATTGTTTTCACTGACTTTAAATGATATTCTTTATGATTTTAATGGAATATCGCACATAATAATATTTAGAACATAATTATAGGTCAAATACCTATTAAGGAAAGTAATCTACATCTCATCCCTCTGTAAGATGTCTGATCAACATGCTTCAATTCTTCATCAATATCAATAGTATTAGAGGTTCCGATAGAAGAACTTATACTCTTTGAATTATCATACTCAAACATCTAAAGATGATCTTTGATATAATTATGTTGAGAGATGTATCTTCCCCCTGGTTTTTGAGAAATTTGAAAACCATGAAAAACGGTTTACTCACCCATCATACTCATCTCAAACATATATTTCATTAGATTCTCAATGGAATCAATTAAGGATTGTTGATTGGATCTGAATATTATATCATCAACATACATTCGTACAATCACAAAATATTTATTATTTTTCATAATAAAAAGGGTTGGATCAGATGTTCTCTTAACATAGTTATTTTGAAACAAAAATCCTGAAAGTCTATCATACTAAGCTCTAGTGGCTTGTTTTAGTCCATACAATGCATTGGTATGTTTATAAACATGACTAGGATGTTTTTTGTCTTCAAAGCCATGCGTTTATCTACATAGACTTCCTCCTATACATAATCATTAATAAAAGAACACTTTACATCCATTTGATAATGTTGGAAATTAAAGAACGCTGCAAATGATAGAATAATAAGAATAGATTCAAGTCTTGCTACAAGAGAATAGGTTTCACTATAGTCTATTACATCATGTTGTTTACAGTTTTAACAAATACTATTTCTTTATTTCTAACAATAACTCCATTTTCATCACATTTGTTTATAAAAACCCATTTTTCTCTAATAATAGATGTTTCCTTAGTTTTTTAAACCATGTTAGAAACCTAATTCATTATGAATTTGTTGAGTTCATCTTGAATAGAATTTAACCAATCATTATCACCGAAGGCTTCTTCATGGGTCTTTGGTTCAAATTGTGAAAGAAAAGAAACACGTTCAACCTCATTCATTAAATAAGTTCAAGTTATTACTATTTTATTAACATTTCCAATGATATTATCACTTGGATGATTTCTAAGTTACATATAACTTGGGTTTTTAATGACTTGATCATCAACATTGGGTATAAAATCTTCAAGAGTAAATGTTTCAGGAATCTTTTCTTTAAAATTATACTTATATGAAAGGTATTCATTCAAAGGATGGTGATCGGTTTTAGAAAATATATCAGAAATATGTTCAGGTTGTTAGAAAACAAAAGGATCATTTTAATCATAATTAACATGTATTGATTCTTCCATAGTGCAAGTGTTTTTATTGAAAACATTATATACCATAGAGTTAGTGGAGTAGCCTAAGAAGATCCCTTCATCAGATTTGGGTGAAAATTTATATACTTTATCCTTTTTAATAAAGATAAGTACTTTTCCACAAAAAACATTAATGTAAGATACTTTTTATTTTCAACAAGTCCATAACTCATAAGGTGTTTTATTAAGAAATTGTTTAATTAAAACTTGATTTCTAATATAACATACAGTACTTCGAACATCAGCCTAAAACTTTTTAGCTTTATAATATTCACTCAACATGGTTCTGGTCATCTCTTGAAGAATTCAATTTCATCTTTCAACAACACCATTCCATTGAGGAGTTCTTCGAGATGAAAAATTGTGTCTAATATCTTTTTTACTACAAAAAATTTCGAAAAAAGATGTTTGAAATTATCTTCCATGATCACTATGAGTAGTTATCAACAGAAGGTATTTATCATTATTAACATGAGCTATGAAAACATTGAAATAAGAAAAAGATTCATATTTTTTTCATGAAAATAGACCCAACTAAATATAGTGTTTTCATAAACTATGAAAAACACATAATTTTTGCCTCTAATATTTCTAGTTTGTGTTGGAACAAATATGTTCATCTACACTAAATTTAGGGCATTAGAAGTTGTAACTTCACTTATCGATTTGAAGATAGATTTAGGATTCTTAACATATTGAAAAGGTCCATATACTTTTGAAGAAAAAAATCTCAGATCTGGTAGATCCTTATCATATTCTTTCATAGAATGTTTACTTAGATTCCTTAAGTTACAGTTCCCTAGTCTTCTATTCCAATGCCATGATTTATCTTCAATTGCACTTCGGAAAGTAATAGAATGACCTATAAGGTCTAATAGGTTTAGTGTGTATACATTCCCTTGTGTATTGGATGAGAGAATAAATTCATCCATGGAATTGTGTACTAAGCACATGTCATTCCTAATATTCCCAAGGAATCCTTAATAAAAAAATTGACTTGTGCTAATGTAGTTATTCTTAAAACCTATAACAAATAAAACATTTGAAATTAAATATTTCCAACAAGAATAATGTTACCCATACTGACAATTTCCCCATGAGAGTTATCTCCAAAGGATACTTTTTCACTTTTAGAATTTAAAATATTTTTGAAATAGTATTTTTTTCAGTCATGTGCTAGTAACATCCACTATCCATGTACCATATGTTTTTGTTACTTCCTTCATTGACCTGTAAAATAACTGTTAGGTTTTTGGAATCCAAACTCACATGGATTCTGAATTATTATGTTATAAAACTGTGGGTTTCCAATTTTGTTTTGAAAAGTAGTCTTTATAAAACTGAAGAGATTGAACATTATTTAAAGAAAAATTATTCTTCCAATTCCCACCACTTTGACATTTAGTACAAAAAGGGGCTCTTGGAGGAACAAAATAATTTTTTATAAAAATAAGGTTTTCAGGAGAATAAAATAATCCATAATTATTCCCATGAGGTCGGATCTGAGAATACATCTTGCCAAAATTTACATTACCATAAATTAAATTGTTAAGAGGTTTCTTTAAAGACAAAAATTTAGACTTTAGTCATAGGAATAAATTCCTATCCTCTAGAATAATAGACATAGAGTTACGTGTATCCTCTAAAACAACTTTTTCAAAAAACGTATTTTTAGGATTTTTAAAAAGAATATCCTTCTCTGAATTAGCTTCCTCAAGTTTCTTAGAAATATTTTATAAAACATCATATTTCTTATAATGATATTTTGTAAGATTCAAAAATTCTTTTGTTAAAATATAGTCTCTAGATTTTTCCTTTTCTAGTTTATCAAAAACATTATATTTCTTATCCATAGAAACGTAAAAATCCAAGAAACTCCCCCATAAGAAGGAAAATCATTATAATTATCTGATGAAGAAGATTCTTCATCTGAAGAAAAATCTTTATATGGAAATTTTCACTAAAAGACTAATTGGATAAGGATTCAGTAGTTCTTAACTTAGCCATAAGACATTGATTTTGAAATGGATCTCAGTCAATTAAATTAATATTATTTTTCTCAGAAGATTCATAATCTGAAGAATCATTAGAAGAATCTTCTCCAACGGAACTCCAAATGTCATTTTCTTTTAAGAAATTCTTATTAATTGAACTTTATAAATTCTTTTTGTTTCTCTCAGAATTTCATTCATTCATGTCTCTTTTCTTAAATAAGGGACAATCATGTCTGATATGAACAATTCTTATACAATCATAGCATGTCAATTCTCCATATTTCTTCTCTTTTACATCTTTCTTCTTGTATCTATATTGAAGGTTCTTCTGCCCAAAAATATTGTTCATCCTCTGAGCATGATTGGATAACTCATTTTCTGATGTTTCACTTTTACTAGATGTATATTGAACAAAAACCTTCTTATATTTAGATCTTGTAACTCTCTCAGGTGTCTTGGCATTCCTATGATTCGAAGTAGTTGTAAAATTAACACTAAAATTTCCATTATTTTCATAATATTATCAGCATCTCTCTTCAGTCTGGTTTCATGTTTAAGAAGGGTGCTTAATAGTTCATCTATAAAAATCTGTGTAACTTTTTTATTTTCATCTATATCCGTTCTCTTGGATTCCAAATCGTTATGAATGATGTCTATAATCTTATCTACACGAGCTTCATCATTTAAACCATTATCACACATTGATTGTAATCTATTGAAAATAGTAATGAATTTTTGTTGTAAATTACATACAGGTTCTCTATAAGGATTGTAGAAACCATGATACTCACCCCTGAGGATGAATCTTTTAGTTTCGATAACATTGGAAGTTCCAAAGTGAGTTACATCAAGTTTATTCAAAATACTATTTTTAGCTTCACATGATGAAGTTTGGTTATATATATTTCTAGTCATGGAACAAAGCAAAGTATTATGTACCTTAAAGTTAATCTTGTATTCTACCTTTTTCGGATTAGTAATGGTTTTATGATCTTTATTAGGAATCTTATAATCTCCAGTTAACATAGTGTAGTTTTCGACACAAGTGTTTATCACAAAGATCTTCATTCTGTCTCTCCTATACTCATAATCATTTCCATAGAAGATTGGTGCTCTAGTATGATTGAGATTATCTAATGATCTAACATGAATGAATACCATAATAAAAAGAATTTACTTCCATGAGACTTGTTAGAAGAGAACGATTATAATCAAATAAGAAAAATAAAACTTGACTAGGAAAACATATATTTGGATATATGTATTTCAGGGAACTACTCTAATACAAATTGTAGAGTCGAAATGATGAATATAGATGCTCAATATACAAAATGGGGGAGGGGTTGAATTTTACTCATTAAAAATTCATTTGGAACGTTTAAAGTGTAGTTTAACAATGATACACAAACATACAGAACACCTCTAAAAGAAACCTTTTATTATGCTTCCCAACATTATGATAAATGCTTAAGAAATATTTTCATAAATGAAAGATTCTACCTTAAAGAGTATAGAATCTGTAATATAATTAGTGTAACAGAATTAGAATGTATACGAATGTTATACTTTCATTCGTTAACAATGTTAAGATTACAATGGAAATAAAACAACATGATATAGAAAACAAGTAACAACACGATTATTTTAACCCAATGAAATAGGTATCCAATATCCTTGGATAAATGTTCCTTGATTTATACTTTCAATAATGTCTATCTTACCCAAACCCATGTAAGCACTCAATCCGAAGATCGATAACTGTCTTGATTTCCCTGCAAGCACTTAATTCAGAATGAAAACGGAACCTTTGTCTTCCAAACCCGAAAGCCCACGATCAGAACAATCATAATTTGCACAAAGCATGTCTGAACATGTTTTTCACAACCAAACAGATTGTTCTCGACATCCGCACGAAGCACTTAGAGTTGAAAGAGCCTCTCTCTCTATAAATCGCTTCACATCTTTTTCACATGCGTCATGTTCATCTACTCTCTACATTCTTTTCTACTCATTCAAATGAAATTTTATTTATAGGGAAATCTTCCCAACAGTCGGCTCCACTCCAAAGATCATATTTTCCTTATATTTTTTAGGAACCTGGACAGATGACAAACATACAATGATTAGTTTGTAATAGATTGTATGACATTGTTTCAAGTATAAGAAACAATATTATGTTAAAGTTGTGAATTTTGTATGGAAACATGGAATCTGATAACATTGGAATGATACAATAAACAGACCTAACATTATAAAGAAAAATAGATTCTTAAAAAAACATTATTAAAAAATAAATTCATAAGGAAATGTGAATCAGATTCTAAAACTGGTATATAATTTGTTCCAAAATCATAATCATAAAATCAGAATCACTTATACACTAGATTTGGTATCATATAGACGATATCACTTATACATCGGATTCAGTGACACAAAGACATTATCACTTATACACTGGAATCAGAATAATAATGATGGTATCACTTATAAACCAGATTCAGAATCATAAATATGGTATAACTTATACACCAGAATCAGTTTCACAAATACGGTATCACTTACTAACCGAAATCAGAATCTGAAAGATGAGAACATAAAATAGAATTAATAATATGTATGTATAACAGAATGAATAATTGTAATGATAAATCTTATTTATAACAGAATTACAATTCTAGACACTAAGGAAAAAAACTTATGAAAAATACAGAATGTATGAAAAAGTGTTTGTGATTTTCAAAACATAAAACCATAAGGAATGGAGAATTTATAAGATAACCTTATTGAATCAACATTCAAGAGAATAAATTCACATGGACTATAAAGGATAAATAAACTTGTATATCAGATACATAATCAACTAATTCAATAAAAGTTCCTTAATATCTCCCTCAATGTCTCTCTATCATTGTACACTTATTATATATTTTATAAAAAATACCATTATTAATAACATGGTTATTATAGAAAAATAAGAATGGGTGATATCATATTGTCAATAAGGGTAAACTAATTATATATTAATCAATGATCATTAGTGATATTAATTATAAGGGTATAAAAACATGATCATAACATAATAATTATTTTACCAATATGTCAAATATATTTAATCATGAATCCTATAATAATTTTATTTCATCAGAAATTATATAATTCCTATGTGTGTGGAATAAAAAATATTTAATCACGATTGATGAGAACACATCACAGTCTTAAAACATACGTTTTTCGATTATACACATGCATAAAATATTAATTCTATAGTTAAGGATCCATTCAAAGACTATCATAGTGAATTGGGTTCACTCCGAATTACATTATTTTCTTAGTCAAGAATCACTCCCAAGACTATAATTGTGAATAATCTCCATTACCGAACAGTTTTCACTCACCATTAAAGCCTATATTATCTCATGAGATATTCAACTTTACCAAAATCATTGGAGGGTTATAAAATTATGGCCCCACCCATCACATAATGAAAACCATAAATATGTGCATCAAAAGATCATAAAAGATTAAAAAACTAATTAAATAATATTAATTTTAATGTAAAATGGTTCTATGAACATTCAATTATCTGATCATATCATAACATATGGAAAATAATTATGTTTTATAATGGTTTAATCATAAAATAATTAAACATTGGGAAGGAAAAAGATTCAAAGAATCATCCAATTGTCATCATCATAAAAATCCATACTAATAATGAAATTCGATGGTATAAAATTATCATATCCTCATTAATGATTTAACATACATAAAGAATATTGAAATAATTTAAAATTCCCAATAAAAGATATTTCAACCTTTTTTTTAAAAACAATAAAATTATAATTTAATTTATAGATCATTAAAAACATAAAATTACTAAAATATTAAAAAAATTATTTTATTTTTTAAAAAAACTTAAATGGAATATCTAAATAAATGAATATTCATGATACTGGGAATTTCCATCAGTGTTATCAATTTTAAAAAAAAGTTTCCTCTGACACTTTTTTGAAAAAATTCCTAAATAAACATAAAAGAAAAATCATTAAAATTAATTTTTAAACAATTGGAAATAAATTTAAATATGATCATAAATGAAATTAAACTATATTAGGATCATAGATAATAAAATTCATGAAATTTTTTTAAATAACATGGACATGGGAAAAAATCTCATCGATCAAATAAAAAATAAGGTCGTCATTCTTATAAAAAAAATTTAAGTAATTTAAAATAAAAATGAGTGTAAATTTTTATAAATAAATAATAATTTCAAAAATAACACAGGGATAAGAAAATATAAGTTTTTTAATGGATAATATCTATAGGATTTTCCTCAATTTAAATTTATCATAGGGAATCTTTTAAATAAATGAGATTGTGACGTAAACCCTAACCAATTTGGTAATCTATGAATCAATACCTCATTAAAGAGAGAAATATATATGGATATGTAAATAAAAATAAATTTCAAGAATATAAAGATAAAATACATTAATGTGATGCATATAATCATCACAAAATAAAAAACTATTTTATATAGAATATCTCTCAGATAAATAAAAGTGAGTTAAGAAACCCATACTTCAAAACACATCTTGATTTATTTGTGTTTAAAACACATGTATAAAGAATAATTAGTTTTATAAAAATATTATAAATAAATATGAAAATAAAAAATAATATATTTAAGTCCTTAATAATTTATAATTATTGTTTTTATATGTTATCCTCCAAAATAATCATTTTACTGATAACTGGTTCATTTCCCATGAATGTTTCAGTTTTATGGTTAGGGTACTTGTAACATTGTCATGGTTTCATAATATTAAAAATATTAATCATGACATAAGTATAATTTATATAAAATATATACACATTTATGATCATTTATATAAATATATGATGAAAAATTAATTATGTCACATTGTAGATATAATTGTCTTTTCTTATTCAAGAGTGATGTTTTTACCACATAACAGATAAAATTAAAGAAATTTAAATAATAATTCACTATTAAAAATAATAATTATATCATAAATATAATTTATATTCATTAAAAATATCATTATGACCATCTATGTAATGAAGAAATGAAAAATAAGTCACATCACTTTGAGGATGTGGTAGTCCACACATACGAACAAGAAATGTTATAGTTTTCTATGATATTGTTAAGTAAGAAGGTAAACTAGATATTATAACTATATAAAAATAATCATTTCATAAATATAATATATTAATATTAAAATCATTATAATAAAAATACATTAAATATGGTGATTGAAAACGAATCATGTTGCTACCTAGATATAGTAGTCCAAACATATGAACGATCACTACATTATATATCCATTTCATAGAAAGGAGGTAAAAATTGTTATTAAACCATCATAACAATAGATAATTATATTTATTATACTATAATCATCATGTTTTTATGGATATTATATATTTATGGAATGTGGAATAAAAAATATACATTAAAATAGTCGATCAAGACTATTGCCTCTTTCTTGTGGGTCCTCCTTTATAATACACATTAATCCATCATAAATTGGAGATATGGGAAGAAACAAATCTATAAGAATAATTTAATTATTCTAGTAAGTTATTAGGGTATGGGTTATCAATTATAGTGTTGTCAAACATTATGAATAAAGAAGAATATGAGGTTCTTATTTCTAAATGTGTGAAAGGAAACACATTTTGTAACTGAATTGATTTAAATATTACACATAAAATAATATTTAAAATTAGAACCAAGGTACTACTAATGATCAGATAATATGTGATACAGTTGAGATAAACTCATCAAATCATAGTAATAAATGTTTTAGATAAATGGTGTTCTTTATCTCTTAGTAATACCTATGTAAACCAATTTTATCCTTAACTGTGTTAACATAAATTTTTACCATGATAAAATAATTATATATCCAAAATAAAGTTTAACTATAACTTTATTAATTAATATTCAAAATTAAGAACCAATTTTATAAGATTTAATTCCTATTCTTTTAAGAAATTAATTTTTCATTATGAACAGAAAACACATAGAAAATAATATTCAGAAAAATATAAAATTTATGCATAAAATGAATTTAGATTAAAAAAAGAAAACTGTTGGTTTCCATGATTTTTTGGTTACATAAAAAATAATTTATGTTTTTAATCATTTTGATAATTAATTAAATGAACAAAATCTTCCAATCATACCATTAATGAAAAAGACCCAAAAATAATATTAAATTTTAATACAATTTTAATTTATTTTCCTAGAAGTCAAGATTGGGTTAGAATATTCAGAATAATGTTTTAAAATATTTTTGACGCCATAATAATACATTTTTTATAACAATTGTTTTTATTATTTATCAAATTTTATTTAAACATTAATAATGTCATAAAATTGAAAATATTTTACAAAACACTATCTTAACTATTCATATAAAAATCAATAAATCTTGAATATTCCAAAAAAATCATCTTAATATTGTTTTGAAATGATTATTTAATAAATTATATCAATGTTTTTAAATTAAATTTAAAAATTTAAATTTTTTTATAAAATTACCACTTAAAATGCAATAAAAATGATTTTAAAGAAGAGTTATTTTTGAAAGACAAAATATCATTAATCTATTTTATTTTATAGTAACTATAATAAAATTAATATAAATATATAGTATTGAATATATTTTCTATTAATTTTTTTAGAATCATTCATCGATACTGTTTAAATTTAATTATAACATAAAGACCCATTTTGTGGATAAATTTTTTTCTTCAGAAAAAAACATGTCTTATAAAATTCACATGATTTTACTTTATTTTCTAACCAATTGATAACAAATGAATTAATTTTCTACCTAATTAATAAAAATATTTCATAGTTTATTTCTTATTATTCATTCTTGCTATTCCAATGGATAAGAGATAAATTTCACATTAAATAATAATAAGTCAACAATATATCACAGTTTTTTAAACACCATGTTGTGTATAAAAAAGATATCAAATAAATTTAATTTATTTAACGATAAATATGCCATAAAATATCCTAGTGTAAAACTATACCCAACATAAAATTAATTCCACTATTAAAATTTCATTGTATTGATTCAAACTAGTTAGGATATCTCTGGTTTCTCACATACCTAGGTTCCCATGAAGGCTCCTTGAAATTTTGACTCATTAAAATAACTTTTACTATATGAGTAGTCTTGTTACATATAACATTATATCAAAAAATGTTTGTTGGTTATTTATTATAATAAATAGCATCCACTATTGGTAGAGCCTATGAGGTCAATACAAGTGAATGATCAAGTATGTACTTCCTCATAAGCTTTTTGTGTAACACATCATGAGCATGAGTGAGGTTTGGTGGATGAAATAATTAATTAATAATCATATAAAACAAATAAATAGTTGTGGAAGGGCTTATAAATCAATGGATTATTTTTCCATTATTTATAAATCTGATAAAAATATTCTTTGGAGAAATTTTGTGGAATTATTTATAACCATCCTTGAATTCCATATCTCATCAATGATTGTCATTATAAATCCTTTATTGATTGTAAGATACCATTATGTGATACTAAATGGATATATCATTCTCCTCCATTTACATAACTATATAAAGTCTGAATATCTGTCATTATAAAAATTATTCCCACCATGTTGGAGTTATGCACAACCTTCCATAAGGGGATTCATAAGGATCCATCAAAATGATTGAGTATTAGATATTATTGTAAAAATAAATGGCCAAAGAATGGTGTTGAACCACAAAAAAATTAAATCTATTTTAAATTAAATTAAAATATCATCTAGGGTTTTAATGGTACCATCATACTGAACATCGACAAGATGATGATAAGCACTACTAATGTTAAATTACATACATAAATCTTATTGATGTCTTCTCCAGAACATCAAGGTAACCCTGAGATATTTATTAGATATAATTTAATTTAGTGGTTCATGATACCATACAATATATTTAATGTATATCCTAAATTGATGATATAATAAATAAACATTTTGTGATGGAAATTAAATGTGTTGACATTATAAGGAGATCAATTACAACCCAAACAGAACTATTCCCTTGAAATGTTTTGGGGAGTCTGGTAAATAAATACATGATAATGTGGTCCCATTATCATTGTGGAATGGGTAATGGTTGTAACATCCCCATATACTTTTCTCTCCAATCCTTAACATTCTAACATATTAGACATCCATCTATATACTCTGCGATATTCCTTTTCATTTCAGCCTAATAGAAATACTCTTTCAGATTTCTAAACAACATAGAACTTCTAGGATGTGTAGAGAATGAATAACTATGATCCTTATCAAATATATAATTCTTCAAATTTTGTGTTAATGGTAATAATTAATGATTCTACAAATATATAATTCCATTAAAATCATTATTGAGCATAAGAACATTTTTCACCTACTTTTATAGTTCAACATCAACCTTCTAAGCCTCTTTAATCCTCACATGGATGACTAGATGAATATTCCTCAGTGAAATATAAGACATATCCCCATCCCATATAATTTCAATATATATCATTTTAAAATAAATAAATAATAGTTATCCCCCAGCCTGCATCATAGAAAAACTAGAATAGTTTTTCCAACTCCCAGCCTTGACCATCATGTTCTCCTACCTATTGTGGTAGTGTATTTATTAATCATAATATTTATTCAAATCCAGCCATATCCTATTGTGCATATTTAACACATTATTTTTGAATAAATACTTTAAAACATTTATGATAAGTATATATATCACATATTTCACTATAGAGATAAAACATCCATATTTTTAATGTATAAATTAATGATTCCAAATACAAATCATGGGTCGTGTAATTTTTTTAATTAATTATAAAATTTTTTGTGGAATAAACTACTAGAGTATCATTTTTCAAGAGTATTTTAACATCCTAAAATTTAATTTTATGCATTTTAATGTTTTATCCTACATTATAAGGCTAGTTAGGGTCTTGGTGGCATGAAAATGACCTTTTGGATATTTTTGGTAAACAAAAAATAGATCTACGACCATGGGGGATGCTTTAGTGTCCCTTGAAACATACTAAATACAATGGATATAGACATATTACAATAAATTTTTATTTTTTAAAAAATTTTATTTAAAAATATTTTAGTTCATCAATGGATTGTGTTTCACGCAACACTGAGTTTCAATGAACCATATTATACAATTAAAATATTATTATTTAAATTGAATGTTATCACTTAGATATTGGATTATAAGGCTAAAATACATCTAAATAAATTTTATAAAATTATTGTTTATTTATTTATAAATTTAATTCAGTTGTCATCAATTAATTATAAATAAAAATAACAATCATTTGAAAATAAAGGAAAATAATTTTTGGGAAAATAATTTTTCAGCACACAATGTGATTTTATGAAAATAAATTTAATTAGTAAATTTTGGTTAATGATATTAACAAAATTTCAATATTATAAACTAAATAAAATGTTTTAAAAATTCATATCATTGTTTACTATTCATGAGCTTAGAATGAATCTAATTTTAAACTTAAAAAACTGCATTTATCTAAAAGCAGTTTCATCACATTTTTTATACCAATTTTAAAATTATTATTTTCCAAATATAGGTATTTAATGATACAAAATATAGTCCATATATTGGATCACATGGTAAATTTTTTTAAAAATACCCTTTTTATTTCTTGTTAAATTGAATAGTAACAATGCCAAAATTTATCACCCCGGTAGAGGATTAATCATGTTAACGTGGGTTAAATCTAAGTTATAATGCCATATATTTTAATATTTATTATTATGGGATTAATATTATTTTACCCTTTTAATATTAGGTTAGAAATGATATCATTTAGGGGCATTCTTCTAATAAAATGACCAATATACTATATAAATCAATGAAAGCTATAAATTGACACTCTCTTAGTTTTAAATATCACTTATGTGTACAAATAAAGTCAAAATAATTTTATTAATTTATATAAGTGTATATATTAATATTAATGAAATTAATTCCATGATATAAATATATTTATGATTTTTAGAAATTATATTATGGCCTTAAAATCATATGTAACAGTGATGCAGTATTTCTTGATTTTATAAAAAAATATAATAATGTTTTTGAAAATATTTAATGAAATATAATATGAGTGTTTTAATGTTTATCATGTCGTTTTTCTATTAATATGAGTTTTTTTTGTTATTTTACAGAATTATATTCATATTAAAACTATTATATTTATTTTATGTCAAATTGAATGAATAGTGTCCAAATTGACAATAATGATATTTTATGAAAATTTTATTATAATAAATTTGTTAAAAATAATATAAATATTAAAAGAGGAAAATAGGGTATTATATGGTTTATGTTTTCTTATATTTACCATTTATATTCAATTTGGAACTATTTTACATGAAAATGACTTTAATATATTTTTATATTTTAGGAAATTACAAGAGTGCATCATCCCTCATTTATCAAAGGGAACCCATCATTTATCTTATTCACATTACTTTGACCCTTATATTCCAATTAAAAAAAATATTTATATTAAAAACCCCCTAAAAACATTTTATATATTTTGTTATTTTATAGGTATCATCGAGGAAGCCTATAAGAGAATATCTGAAGGAGTTGTTTCAATAAATAAGTAATCACCTTTACTGATAACTTTATTTTTAATTATTATTTACCCTTCTATATATATTATATTACTCATTAAATAATAAATTTATTATTAAAAATATAATCAAAAATTATTATTTTGATTGTTAATCTACTACTATTCACCATGTTTTCCAACAAATGAGATGTTAAATTATTGCTTATTCGTCTGTATGGCTTACCGTCCCCACATAGAGATATAATTAATTTTTTATTATCACATTTAATGGATGTATAATATATTTTTATATTATTATTTATTATATATAAAATATTATTATTTTATAATTATAATTTAATATCTACCTTCTCTCCTTCTAAACCATTGAAAAATTGTAACATCATTCGTGTATATGTGGGGACTACCACTATTACAAAGTGATGTATTTTTCAAAATTCCCTATTAACATGTATGGTAATAATGAAGAATTAAATTAATATGTGTGATATATATGATAAAATAAATTTTTAAAAGGTGATTTTTTTTTATATTTCATTCATTCTATCCTTATAAAAAAACAATGTTCAAGTGTGCGTATTGCATACCGTCTCCATGAACTGCACAATAAATTTTTCCATCTATAAAATTTTTGGATCGATATATATATTTATATGGTTGAATTTCATGGTTAAAATTAAATATATTATGGAACCATTATCATATTAAAATGCCCAAAACAATAGATCAAAAAATACATGAAAACCCATGAGGTTATCACAAGAAATTGTAATTTTATTATTAAATTATTATTGAATTAGTGATAAATGGTTATAATTATAAAATATATGGAATTATATATATTATTATGTTTTATTAATTGATTTATTAAAAATAAAAATTTATTATAATGGTGTTTTGAACATGTTTGATGGATGTCATACGTGATTTAAAGGATTTTTATATCAATATTACTTTAAATGGGATTGTTTGTGGATGTATTTCCCCCAAAATAGATTATATAGTAATTATATGATTAATAACCTTAATTTTTCTTATTCTTTTTTATTTATGAAGTATAAATAAAGTAATTTAATTTCCCTCTGTGTAAAAACTCAAGAGACTGAATGATTATTTTTTAGAAAAACTAACCATTTTTATTATTCAGTTAAGAACTATTTTTTTTCTATATCCATGTTATCTAAAATGTATAAATTTTTTTATATTATCCAATGATTCATTAAAATTAATTTTAACATTTTTTTTAATTAAAAAAATTAAACAAATATTATTTTCATTTTCATGATAAGGTACTTTTTAACATTTTACTAATAATATGAAATAAATGTTTTCTATTAGATTATACGGATTGAACATAATATTCCAACATCATGAACATTCAATTATTTTAATTTTATTTTAAATTTATCCATATTTACTTTCAAATAAAATTTTTTATAATATTTTGGAATTATTTTATTTTAAATTACATTTTCAAAAAAGAATGTTTATTTTCTCATGTAATATTTTAGTGATATTTTAAAAAAATCAAATTTGATAAAATCATTTGATGTTATTTATAATTTAATGGGATTATTATCTAATGATAAAATTATTTCTCTTTCTCTGAATGGATTATTCATAGGCTAATGAGTTGGTTATGAAGCTAATTTATTTTCAAGGGGTTATTATATAAAGAAAATTTAAAATGTTTATGTAACACATTTTCATTTTCACGGGTTAAGATGTGATGGTATGATAAAATATTTATGAACTTGTGGAAGTTAAATTAATTATTTTCATTATTTTATAGTGGTTGTTATATTACTAAGCATACTGGTTAGTTAATAACAAAGGATGGTGGTTAAATTATAACCAAGGACTCGTGGGTCTTGAATTATTTGGACTACCATTGAATTGTGTTGATATTGATATCTCATTAGATTAGTATTACTATAATGGTTAATAAACACAGTTTAGTAATGAAATATACCCATATGATTGTCTTGGAATTAAAATTTTAATATTATAATGGGTTTGAGAGTGAACCCAATCCACTATGATAGCCTTGAAAAATATCCTCTACTACTATGAAAATTATTTACTATTTTGGTGAAAGACATAATTTCATATATTATTTCAATGTTATTATCTAATGGATGATGTTTTTTGATTCTATAATGATTCATATCTTGGGAAATTCCAATATTTATGTTATAAATCATTTTTATGATCTTTGATATATAGGGTATGGTTTTCAAATAAGATTCAATGGTTCTCAAACCCATATACTTATATGATGTTAAGTTGATAATTGAAATCTCTATTATTAAACATATTGATCATCTATGATCATCCATTATTAGGTTTCTATTATCTAATTTTTTTAAAGGTATTATGTATAGATTATTTATGATTGGTTTTAGTTTTGTTGAGCTTTAGGGGATACTCTTATAAACTAGTTGTTTATGTGTACATGATTCCAAATATATTATAACTACATGAATCTAACACATACCATTATTTAATGTAATGAACATTCATTTAATAATATTTAATATCTATGTACAAAAATTATGGGTTACTATAGATTGCATCAGATCAAGGATTAGTTATCCTTTCGAAACTAGGATAAGAAATCATTAGTGAGAAACCACTGGATACATCTATGTATAGGATAATATCATATATTTTTTGTAATGATCAACGATGATATAGGATAGGCCAAAAGTTTCATATATTGAATAACTATTGTCTTGATTAAGGAATCCAATAATTTATTTTTCACGATTATGTGGTTTTCTATTATGATTATTGTTAACCACATTCTGTTTTTTTGTTTTATTCAATGGATGAAACCTAGAGGAACTGTGTTACTATTGAATATGCTGGAAAATGTAATGATTTTTCCAATGAAAAACTAAATGATATAGTATTTTGGATGAATAACATTATTAAAATTCTAAAACAATATTCTCAATACATGAAACATGTTGTGCTTCCAAACTATAAATGAAGGGAATAATGCACTATTGAGAATTTCATGAGGTGATATTCACCATATTATAGTGGATATTCCAATACACAAATGGTTGAGTGATAGATCAACACAAGTGAGAAAATATTTTCAATTATCTTGTGTATATAACAAGAACAATTTGTCTTAGTATTTTAATACTTGGAATATGACGGACATAAATGGGGGGAAAATATTAATAATATGAGTTAAGAGGAAGAAATTGAATCATATAAATATAAAAAATTTAAGAGAGTATTTTTTTGTGTTTACATTACTCTTATTATCTCTAAAAGGATTGTGAAAGAATTTTATGAGTTAAAATAAAGAATGATGAATCTCTTGTATCTTATGAAGATAATTTTACAAGATGTTCAAGGTATGATTATTAGATAATCATTATCCCTGAAATAATAATTGATCGATTAATTATTGGCCAAAAACCAAGGCACTCAATGGTGTTAGAAATATGATACATTTTTAGCCATGAAAAATTTGTTCGATGTGAAATCACGGTAGAAATAGAAATTGGGGTTACCACAAATCCAACTATTTTGATAGGAAAAAAATATCATCAGAACATGAAAAAATAACATGATGGAAATAAAATCTAATCCTATTCTTGAAATAAATTTTAGGCCAACATAATTGGAAATTATTTATTGGAACTAGGAAGCATATAAATTGTGTGAAGCCTGGTCATTGAGCTAGTGAATATCAAAATATCGTGAAAAGGATAATTGATATGATAGAGGAAATTAAGTCACAAAATAATGCACCAACTAAGATCCAATGATTCATAATAAATGAGTATAGGAACTATGCTAACCATTGTATGAATCTATATTTTTTTATGATCAACATCAACCAACTTTTATGCCCAAAGACAATGGGAAATATCCAGATATCATAACTACTAAAGTGGGTTATGAGAATGAAGTCGTGAAAGGTACACTCATTATCCACTATATAAAATCTAATATCTTATTTTATTCTATATATACACAACATTATATATATATGTAATTTTCATAGGGTATTGAATTAACATATCAATGATTGGATATTGAGTTAGCGATGAAGACTCTTAATGGTATGATGGTCATATCTTAGGTCTATATTTTAGATCTGATTTAATTTTGGGGCAATATAATTCTTATAAATATCATGGCCCTCCTTCTAGTTTAATTTTTTTATATTATTGGAATTTAATATATTTATACATATGTATCCCATATTAATTTCTAAGGAATTTGAGTCATATTTTTTTTCAAATGAACCCTTGCTCATCTACTAGTTCAGGAATTAATATAAACATCCAATAGAAATTAATTCTACCATGTGGGTCTTAATTAAAATACATGAAGTCCATTTTTCCCTGATAGTTGGGGAGATACTAATTATTAAATAAATGAACATTTTTCTAGGTTTTTTTTATTGTCTTCATGAAAGAGTTATGCAGTCTTCTATTGAATCAGGATGTATATTTCTTGATAGAATCCATAAATGGTACTACACCTATTTTAATGAACATATATAGAATGAAAGTGATTGATTTATATGAAATGAAGAAGAAACTCCAATAGAATCTTGAAAAGGTATTCATTCAGCCAACTACATCCCAATGGGGTTTAATAGTGATTTTTTGAGAATAATGTTTTTTCAATATGAAACTATATTTATTATCAAGAAACTAACAAGATCATTATTAATAAAAATTACAATCTAAAATGTATTCATGACTTATTTGATCAGTTAGGTGATTCTCAACACTTTTACATGATTTATCTTCATTATGGATATCTT
This sequence comes from Viscum album, assembly GCA_963277665.1. Classification (NCBI taxonomy): domain Eukaryota; kingdom Viridiplantae; phylum Streptophyta; class Magnoliopsida; order Santalales; family Viscaceae; genus Viscum; species Viscum album. Next base: position 664,114,527 of record OY728138.1, read on the forward strand.
CAATTGAGGTTAATGAAGAAGGATATACAAAAGATAAAATTTCATACAATGTTTAGACAATCTGAGTTTAGAGTGATTCTATTTTGACTTACTAATTCCACAACTATGTTCATGTATTTTAGGAATAGAGTATTTAGATATTTCCTTTATCATTTTTTAACAGTCGTTACAGATGATATTGTTATATATTAAAAGGAAATGGAAGGTAATGAAGTTAATGTCAGGATTGTGCAAGAAATTTTGAGGAAGGATATGAAATGTAAAAAATTATAAATTGTGAATTTTTTATTTGAATGGTTTTATTCATGGGTAATATAATATCATGTGAGGGTTTGTTAGATTATCCATCAAGATAAGAGGTAATGTACATTGTCCTAGATGAACCACGAGGACTGAGATATGTAGATTACTATATTTGGCTAGATATTATCAGATCGTTGTAGAGAATTTATCATCACTATATTACACACTCACCATGTTTAAACAAAAGGGAGCCATGTTCCATTTGATGGATAAATGTGTAGAAAATTTCAAGGTACCAAATACAAGGTCGGTAAGTTAACCTTTGTGCAAAATTATTTTTATTGGGGTAAGGTTTTATTTAAAAAAATCGATGCATCTTGGAAGTGAATGGGATGAATTATAATGTATATAGATTTAATGATAGTGTATGAATATTCAAATGCAATATTCATGATAAAAATTACTGAACTCATAATTTTGATTTAGCAGTAGTAATTTTTTCAGAAATGATATAATGTAATTATCATTATAATGAATGAAGTGGTATATATGATGATCACAAAGATTAATGTATATTTTTCCATGAAATGAGTTGAATATTCACCAGAGGAGATAGTTGGGATGATTAATGATTATGTATTCTCAATTAATTACCACAATAGGAAAGTGAACATGGTGGAAGATGATAGAAGTTCAAAGGATCATAATAGATTTTCTATAATGAGGATCATGAATGGTCCCATATTTAGGGACATACAAATTCCAGATATGGAAGTAATGACTGAAGGGGAAAGATCATATCTTTATCAAATATGTGTTGAACAATCTATATATTTATTGAGTAAAGAGTCATAAAAGGAATATGTGCAACTCTAATGAATGTGATAAATATTCATAAATATAACCTTGATTTTTATGGAATTAAAATGTTTAGAAACAATATATGTGTCACATATATACAATATTTGAAGAAGGATAAGCTAGAGAAAGCTTATAGTTCATCAATCTCTATTCATCCTTAAAGTATAAAGATGTATAAAAATATGAAAGTATATTTCTAGTGGAATCACATGAAGAGAGATATTATAGAGTATGTTTCTTTGTTCTTGGTATGTCATCATGTTAATGCAAAGAGACAAAAATACAAGGAGTTGTTGCAACCATTATCCATATTGGAATGAAAATAGAAAAAAAACTATATATTTCATCATTAGACATCCCCAAAACATCTAAAGGGATAATTAATATATGGTTTATATTTTATTTCCTTACTAAATCAACACAATTAATTTATAGAAGATAAATATTTTATATTGACCAGATTACTTGGTTATACATTAATGAAGTTGTTTTATTTCATGGAGTACCACTCCCAATCATATCTTCTCATGATATAAGTTTTCCTTAATGTTATTGAGAATATTTTGGAAATCATTAAATACATAGATAATGTTTATTATAGCTTATCATCACTATTGATATATTCCAATTACTAAAAAAATCACACTCTAGGGGATTTTTATGCATTATTCTATAGATCTCAAAGGTGGTTTTGATCGAAAAATCCTCTAGTTGAGTTTTCATAGCCTAATAGTTTCATTTAAGAATTTAGATGGATCATTAGGTATCCCATTATAAAAGTAAGAGTATAAATATGATATAAAATGATAAGGTTAGTGGATAAAGGCTATTGGGGTCTACGATATCTAAGGAAATGGTAGATTACATCAAATCCATCTGATTTCACATCAAGTTAGCTTACAGTCAATAAAAAATATCTTGATAATAATCATTGAGATCAAGAGTTTAAAGTTGGTGAGAAGGTGTTTCGAAAAATTTATCTATGGATGAATGTTATTATATTAATAATTAAAGGAAATATGACCCCTAGGTTTGTTTGACCTTTCAAGATTCACGATCATATAAAGATATTATCTCATTGTTTGGTGATTCTACTAAACCTTTCAGTCGATCATTATTTTTTCTATGTATCCCTCCCGAGGAAGTACATAGGTCATCTAGCATATATAGTAAAATCTAAGGTCATTACACTAGATAATGATATTTATTGTGGGGATAAACCGGTAAATATCATATATCATTGACATATTCTTCTATTGAACAAGACTAATTTCCTTTTAAAATTATATTAGAAAAATCATAAATTGGAAGAAGATGCATGAGAACTAGAGGATGTGATGAAATTGTGAAATCATAATTTCTTTATATTAGATTAGTGAATTTAAAAAATAAAATAAATTTTATGGTGGTTATAATTTAACACCTAGATATTTTATGAAAAAAGTTTTTTAAATAAATTTTATTTCTCTATTGGCTTGTGTTACCCAAATACATTGTTTAATTGAACCATGATATACTATCAAAAGAACATTATTTAAAATAAAATTTATCTTCATTCCATTTTATTGGTGGTTTTGAATATAACTTGATAAATTATAAAACATTATGTTCTATACATGTATAAAATAAATTCAATGATCATCAATTAAATACAAATAAAAATAAGAATGATTTTTAAATGAATGAAATATTTTTATGAAAACCCGTTTTTCTATGTTAAATATATATTTATCATAATAAAATTAATTAATAAATATTGATAATTATTTTAATGAAAATTAAATTTTATAAATTATTAGAATTATTTTAAACATTGTTCTAACATTTTACTATGCATGAGTTATAAATAAATCCATTTTCATTCTTCAAAAGTAAACTCTTCTAAAAGATGTTTTCATCCCATTTGGGAAATTATTTCAAAATTAATTTCTTCTACTTATAGGTATTGTACTATAGAAATATATTACCTATTATAAATTTATATTTTCAGTTTTTTTAAATATGTCCCTATTAATTTTTTGAAATGTAAATTAATTACTGTGATAAAATTTATCATCTCGGTAAAGGATAAATCAAGTTAACCAAGGAGAAAGCTAACTGATAAGGCCCTTAGTTTCAAACCTAATTCTTATTTTATGAATTTAATTATACTATTAATACCTTATTCTTGAGCATTAATTATTTATGGGACACTTTCCCATGAAAAGGTCCTATATAATATTTAAATCATTAAGTGTTTAGAAAGATCTCTATCTTAGTTTTAAATTTCTATTTTGTGCCCATATAAAAAAAATATTATTATGAAGGACTAAAATTTGTATTATGATATTACTGAAATTATTTTAATGTTATAAAATTATTTATAAATTTTAGTAATTTTATAAGGAAGTAAATTGTTATGGAACACCGATGCAGAATTTTCGCAATTAATTAAAAAAATGATTTTCCAAATATTAAAAGTAATATAATTTTAGTGATTTAATGTGTAACATGAATTTTATAGAATAACATGACTTTTTATTTTTATGTTAGTGTTTTATATCATAATTCAAACATTTTATTTATGTACTTTAGGTAAAATTAAATGAATAATAATCTAAATTAACAATAATGATATTTTCGTAAAATAATATTATGTAAAATTAATTTAAAATTATAAAAAATAATAGAATAGTTAAAAGGGTAAAATATATGGAATAAAATTTCTTAACTATACCATTTACATTACAATTAGTACCATTTATCATGATAATTACATTAATATATTTTAAATTTTTATGAAGTTTCAAGAATGTCTCTCCCCTTAACTATAAAAGGGAACCCCTTCATTCACTTCTTCAAACCAATTTTGGGACTTATATATTGAAAAAAATATAAAACATTATATTATAAACTACCATATAATATTTATAGATGTTTGGTCTTCTCAAAATACAATACCTAGATCCCTAAAGAGGAGATCTATAAGAGTTGATTCAAAGAAGAGGTAATCAACTTAACCGATCACTTTTTATTCAATTTTTCTCTTACCACATCTAAAATAGTTATATTATGAACTAAATAATAAATTAATTAGGATACAAATATATAAATTTTATTATGACTATGAAACCAAAATTATTCACCCACATTTCATCAAATGAAATGTGAAAATATCGCTCTTGTGTAAGTATATCTTACTATCTCTACATAGTGATACAAATAAATTTTTACAACTATATTTCTTGTATTATTTTTATGATGGGATTAATGTTTATAAATTATAATTATGAAAGTATTGTGCTTAAATATTGGTAATATAATATCAACCATCTTACCTTCAATCCCATTGGAGAATGATAACGCTATTTGTGAATACTTTTTGGACTACCTTCTCCACGAAGCGATGTGATTTGGTTTTCATTTCTAGATTAATTGGATGGTATTAAATATGGATATAGTTAATATGTATTTTTTATTTTATGTAATAATTATTCATCAAAGATGATTTATTATTATATTTACATTTATTATATCTAACAAAAAATGAAAACAACGTTCATTCATACGTACGACCTAATATCTCTATGAATGGTGAAATTAATTTTTATATGTCAAAATGTTATAGATGAAAGTAAATAGTTAAATAATAAATATATATGATAATTATGAAATTATTTAAATAATATGGATAATGAAAACATGATCACTGTATAATGACCAAAACTACTGAACTGAAACATACATGGAAATAAAAGTAGGCATCACTCGGAAGAGTGATTCTAATAAATAATTATTAATAAAAAGGAAATATAATGTCACAAGTAAATAATATATGGTATGATATATATGATTAATATTATATATGATATTTATAATAAATCTATATTTATAATAAAGGATTTTCAAACAAGTATGAAGTAAGTTATACCTGAGGTAAGAGATTTATTATTCAATCATACTTTAATCGAGATTCATTGTTGTTGAATTTCTATTTGAGAAAATTTTATATACATTATTAGACTAAAACCTTTCAAGAAATTAATTTGCATAATTATTTTATTTTATCTTGAGATTTAATTACAACTACCAAGAATAATATAATGATTAAGGCTATTGGAGTAAATAATGAAGCACTACCTTTCATATAACTTGATGTTCCATTATTTTTTGTTAAAATAAAAATTTGCTTCCAAAAAAACACATTTTCCAGTATGATCTATTAGTTGGTCAAATTTAAAATAAAAATTATGCCTAAATCTGGATGAATTTTCTAGTTAAATTCAGTGATCACTAAAAAATTTTTATATTCCTTCTATTTATAAAAATGGTCAAGGGGTATTCTGAATAATCTATAAAGCATAATCATAAATTTAATTAAGACTAGTTATATACATGAAAATAGGGTTATTATTATATCCTATAAAGAGTTTAATTCCCAATGACATGGAGGGACTAGGAATGAAGGATATATGTTTTTTAAATAATTCATTTATGTGATAAAAAAATTGAATATTATTACTTCGTATAACTCTTATCTTGATTTATTATAAAATTAGTTTATTTCAAAACTGATGAAGGGATCCGATCAATAAATTTCCTCATATATATGCACCACCATTAAGAGATCATTCAATGATATTATGAGAAATTATAAACGGATGGTATACAAAAAATCTAACCAGAACTATTGTAACAAAACATGGCTTGATAGGCCACTTGATGAAATCATGGATGTGCCAAAAACCCTATAAAATATGAATATTGAATAATTCTTTCATGAAAGTAATAAAATTAATACATTAATTCAATATCATGTGTTCTATTACCTAAATAATTATGGTTTTTGGGATATGGATATTATTATATGGATATAAAATGAGGTTAGACACTTCAACATGGGGAAAGTTTAGAAAAATAATAATGAAGGCAATATTTCCACCCCCTCATGTATGTTGAAACAAAAAACTCTCTTAATCTAGCCCTCTTATTATCTTATTTGTTAGAGAACAAGGAGAGATCACATTACTATTATTGATCAGATACGAGGGGATAGAATCTTTCTTGACCTATTTTTTTATTGTTGATTTAAGAATTCTGAGAATTTTTGACATTTTTTATAATTGTTTTTTGGATTACTTGAAAGACCTATTTGGAGTTATAAAATAAAAAAATGAACAATTTAATGATTTCCTCTAGTATATAATTACTAAATAGTTGAGTTTACAGGTATATAACTTGTTTCTAGCAGTTTTTGTTTCTACAATATTCAATATCTGGAATGCTCAGAATGATCTGGTTTTTAACAGTCAGGCTCCTTCAATTAATATTATAATGATAACCATCTATAGAGATGTCTTAATACATTCCAAGATAAAAAATTGTGAAATAGAATATAAATTTTCTGATCAGAATACATTATGATTGATTTGTATCAGTGGAATTTACAAAAAACTAGTAGTTTCTGAATCAATTAGATGGATTCCTCAAATATTCTCATGGATAATGGTGAATTATTTTGGTCCTTTTGTGAAAATTTAAGGACCATTCTATTGTGGGGGTTCTTTTGAACACATATGGGCTTCATTAATGGGTGGATTATACCATAAAATTGCTCTTGTCATAGAATAATAATATGAATTATTTTTTAGTGAATGTTATCAAATATGTTACCCATCATATATGGAATTATATTCCTATTGATTTATATGAAAATACTACCACTGAATATATGTATTCCATATGCAAGAATGTTACGTGGACAAATATTCTGTAATGGTTCTACTTTCTTATGTCTATAATTCATCTGAACTTGTATGTATCAAATGTATATAGGTAATCCAATCATTTTGTAGATACCATGTTGAAAGAAATAATGGAAATGGGATTAATGTGGTCCTTTCAGGTACCATAATTTTTTTACATCGCTTCTAGATATGGATATGCATTGTGAGATTCTCCCCCATATTTATGAAACCCGTTGTAATATTTGAACATTCTTTTTTATTTTCTACAAAAAAAAATTGGACTATCATTTTGAAAATCCTAATCCTTTTGGAGTATATATTCATTCCCCATGATACATGAAAATATAATATGTATGATATGTCTCAGATGGTTCCTGGTTATAAAGAACATAATTTGAGACCCTTATGAAAATTTTCTTTTGTGTCCAAGATTTAGAAGATACTATACATGTATGATTCTTGTGTTTATAATTATTTTAGCTATATATTATTCATATAATATGATGTAATACCTATTTTGAGAGGTATAGGTCACTATAAACAAGTCTAGAGTGGGGTTTGGTTTAGGCCATGACCTTCATATAGTCTGTAAATCCACAACATCCAATAGGCCTCACCAGCGATTTGTTGGAGGATATAGTGTGCCATAACACCTTAAATTTTGTCAAAATGGTGTGGATGCTTCTTATAGGGGCCTTCTAAAAATGGCACTGTAAGATTGTGGACAAAACAAGGGCATTGCGACTGGGGTTTCAAATATGTAGATGTCCAAATGACCGATCAAATTTTTATCAGGGGGTACTACAGCTTCCTATATCATTAATAAAGGTTTATAATTATAATATTAACATATTTTACTTAATTTATAGAAATCATTCCTATTTATTTGGGAAGTTTATTTCAGATGAATGAATTTAACCTTCTTCGATATACATTAATTACATGGGATCTTTGTTAGTTTGGTGGGTGGAATAAGATATGAACTCTTGGAATACAATAAATCTACATATAATTGGATTGAAAATTACAAAACAAATAGAACATGTTGAGGTTAAGGGATATATTCTTTGTGATGGATTTTTATTCGCCCTAGGATTAGGACAAAGGATTTTGTGATCTAGAGGAGCCATAATTCACTAAAAATGTGTGGAACATTGAGAGTTGTCCTAACTAACCCCAAGACACATAATCATTATGCTATTATTAAAAAATAATTTATATATTCTAGTTTTTATTAAATAAATTAATCATTCATGTTTAAAAAAATTATTATTAATTTATAAAATGATGGAAATACACTATAACCTCTGTTATACATTCCATTTTAATAATTTTAAAAAATTGATATATATTATTTATTGGATTAACATTAAAGGATTAATTTAAAATTATATATATTTGGATTACTATATATGAAATTATTATATAATGTTTGGTGGGATCCTAATTGGATAGTTTTCCTCACACCCTACTTTTTTCCATTAGTAGTTGTTTTAATTTCATAATCTCAGTCCAAAGGAAGGGAAATCGCCACTTAGGTGTAGTGAAAGTTCATGACTATAATAACCTGAGAGATTGTAGTGATAAGTGGGTTTTGTGAAAAACTAATTACTATGAGATCTTACTTAGATTCCCCATTGGTTTATGGATGTTTTTGATTGATGTTCCCTTCCATGAGTTATTCTTGTTCACATAGTGGTAATTTTCATACTATGAACATTTTGGAACAATAAATCATTAGTGATTCCTTCAACTGTTTTATTATTATATGATTATTATTGTGGAGAAATAATTTCTTCTTGTTTCTTCTAGTTTCTTAAGATCTAGTTTCTAGCCCTTGAGGATTGTAAATTCCATTCACGCCATATTAAGAATTATTTTGGTTTTTTAGGTTATTATAGTGGGTTTGTTAAAAATTGGTTACATTGATAGATTTATCGATCTTCATGGATGTAATTATTAAATTTAGAATTATTTTATTTATAAAAATATGGATTTTTAGGACTTAATTGGTATTTTTAAAATGAGTTTATGATCATCTCACATCATACCGAGCCTTAAGTCACTATGGTTGGTTAGGAAGAAGTGGTATTGAGGAGTTGTTTGATTTTATTCTAAAAATAATTACTTATACTTTTCATATATATTCATTACATCATATTTGACAAATAAAAATTACATAACATTACATTCCATTCCATAAAACGTAATTGTTTAGTAACTTTGCAAACATAGACACATAATCAATGATTTCATACAATATCTACATCATCTCCCACTTAGTTATTCAATTACACCACCCTTCTTAAAAAAATAATACATAAAAATATTATTCATATCACAGTTAAATGAAAACATAATAAAGGGTGAGCTCATATGCTCAGTAAGGGATAATGGTAGATATGAATGATCATTAAAAAAACATAATCATAAGTGCATGAGATCATGGTATTACATTTTTAACATCATACCAATTAATTCTTTATAAAAATTATATCTCATGGAATAAAGCATTGAAGTTCATAAGACATGAATCATTAAAATATCAGAAAACAATAGTAATGATAACATAAAATTATCATAAGATCATGTCATATATGTGTCGAATAAAGTGAGTCATAATCATAATAATTGAAATATTATTTCAATGATACACTACATGACATTCATAATATATTAGTCTTGTGATGACCTCCTTGGTACCATCTTTAATATTGGTATAATGTCTCATGCACACTCTTTCTGGCTTGGGACAACCTCCATTATTCTATATTTTGGTCTTGGGATAACCTAAACTATTCCCTTTAAGCTCATAGAACATTAACCATTATGCAATTAATTTACGGAGATATAATTTCTACCCCACCCATTACATAATCATAAATCCATTAATATGTATACCATATGATCTTAGAGAAATTCATCATGACATAACCTCTATATAATTAAATGATATTTTTCGATATTTCATCGTAATAACCATAAACATAGTGTATAAATAATAAATATTGTGTCATTTTATCATATCCCCTATAAATAATAGGTTACACCAACATGTTTTACCATATTTATAAAAATATTTTAATATATCCTTGGAATATTTCATCAAAAAGATACCATTTTCATTTTTAAATCACATATTGAAATATCGAAATTTGAAATCAAATAAGGAAATTTTTTTATTGAAAACAAAATTTGTAAAGATATAAAATAAGTTCAAAATTATTGAGTGGTCTTGAGGGTGTCAAATTTATTTCAAGTTTATATGTTAAAATAATAATTCCTTTCAAATTTTCTATATAAATTCAAAAGTAACTCATTAAAAAAATAAAAGAAGTTTATTTTTAAACCATTTGGTAAAAATTAAATAACGGGTAAAAATTATGTTAAAAAATAATAAAATATGAAAATACCTTTGGAATCATGTTTATGAAACATGGATAGGCAATATAAATAATTTTTGTCTTTTATTGGGGAATGATGTTTTTTCATTAAAACATTTTATCATTCTGATGAATTGATAAGTGATGAAAATGAAAGTAAACCATGTATTATAATGAAATAATTATATTATTAAAATAGATATTTTAATTTCAAAAATTTATCATACAATTTTGTTCAATGGAAATTCAATTATCAACAGTCCTGGTTAAAATGAAATTAAAACATATATCCCTATCCCCGAGTTTGAATTTATTTGAAATTGATATAATGATATGTATAATAAATTTAAATTTATTATAATTCTCTTATAGGTTTATTTACATACTTTTAATATCATATATTAAACAATTATAACATTTCAACCCTCATTTATTGATATATCCTCTTAAAATTGTCATTTCTTAGTGTTAACGATTTTTCTTTTCCTAATAATTTCAGTTTGTATATTTGGATCTTATAATATTATCGTGGTTAAATCATATTATGAAATTTATTCTTGATATAAATATCATATATATTAATTATATATAATCATTCATAATGTATAGATATAAATAAATTAATTAAACCGTTCATGGAGAGGGTTTATCTTATATACGAATGAGTGTTGTTTTCACATTTCATCAGATGGATCAAAAGAATTGTAAAAAATACCTAAACATTATAGTACAATTATTTTATCATATAAATAATAAAAATTTGATAAATATATCCTTATTACCATCCATGTAAAGAGTAATTGAAAAATTAATCACTTCACATCGTGGATGCGGTGGTCCACATGTACGCATGTGCGAAGTTATCATTTTCCAATGGATAGGAAGGTATAAATATATATATTATTATTATTATACAATATTAATTATTCCATAAATATCATATATGATCTTTTATACCATCTTTGTAGGATCGAAATAGTGATGTAGATGCTCAATATACAGGAGGGGGTGAATTGTATACTTTAAAAATTCCTTTTGAACGTTTAAAGTTAGTTAAGAATAACTATGTTTTCCTTAATAAAAGGAAAGGGATAAGTTTAGCAAAGTTAAACATAGTATATTCACAACGCCTCTAATTACAAAAGCAAACTTGGAAAGAGTTCCCGAACGTAGGTTCCAGAAATATGGTTCCGGAAGTTGACACTTAACAAAAGATTACAATATGAGATTCTACCTTAAAGCGTATAGAATCTAAATGAAACAGAGTACAAGTAAGGAAGTATAAGAAAGTTCTACTTTCCTTATATTACAAAATGCAGTGGAATGTAAACAAGTAGTAAAACTACAAGTAACAAGATATAAGTCTTTTAACCCAAAGAGTAGGGTATCCAACAACCTTGGATAAAGGTCCCTTGTTTTATACTTTCAAGCATGTCTTTCTTACCCACACCAGGGTAATCCCTCGATACGAAGATCGGAGTCTCTGTCTTGCAATCCCCGCAAGCCCTCAACATCAAGGTAGTTGGCAACCTCTGTCTTCCTCAGCAAGGAAGCCCTCTAACTTCAAGGTAGTCGGCACCTCTGTCTTCCTATCCTCAGAAGCCCTCGAATGTAATCACCAACATTCGGAGTCGCACGAAGCTTTGAGAGTTAATAAGAGTCTCTCTCTCTAGAAATTACTTCAAGCAAATTAGTCAGCCTTTGAGCACTTTCATCAGCTATCAGCAACAAGCTCTTTCAAATGAGATCCTATTTATAGGTAAGGTCGGCTCCTTCTCCAACGATCATATTTTCCTTAAAGATCGGAGGGACCTGTACACGTGTCACTTTGACAACGGTTAGTTTATAACAAAACAGACGACACCGTTTTATAACAAAACAACTGTAACAGAATGTACGGCATCGTTTTAATTCTGACTCAATGGTTCGGAATGAACGCTTCGGAGTAAAGGTTCGGAGTGTAATGAAAATAATAAGAGTAGACATATTTTAGAAGTGTAAGAAATATAAAAGTTCGGAGTCTAAAAAAGATATTTTTCAGAGTCTGAATTAATTCAGAGTGTATAAAACAAAGATACTCAAATTCTGTTTAATAGGTGAATTCAGAATGAGAATTCGGAATATGAATTCGTCATCAGAAATCGTAATGAGAATTCATCATCAGGATACGTAATGAGAATTCTTCATCAGAATTCATAATGAGAATTCGTCAACAGAATTCATAATGAGAATTCTTCATCAGAATTCGTAATGAGGATTCTTCATCAGAATTCGTAATGAGAATTCGGAATGGGATTTCTTCATTAGATTCCGTAATGAGAATTCTTCATTGGAATTCGTAATGAGAATTCTTCACCAGAATTCATATCCTGAATCTGGAATAGAACTTAGTCAGAGTTCATATCTGGAATTTGGAATGAAATTTCCTTATAGTTCTTATCCAGAATCTGATTCCTAAAACAGAATGCTTTATATCAAAGTAACAATGATTCCGAGAAAATAGAAATGAATCCGAATTCCATAGTTAAAAAAATATGAATGAAAATAAGATAAGGATAATTTTTCTTATGAAAGAGAATTTCCTTATAAAATCAATTTTTCTTAAGAAAGCAATTTTTCTTATAAAAGAAATTTTCCTTAATATAAGGTGTTTGTGATTTTCAAAACAAGAAGGAATGAAAATTCATAAGGAAAACCTTATTGACTCAACAATCTCCCCCTTTTTGGAAAGCACAAACATCCTTACGAAAAAGAAATTATAAGAAGAAAGAAAAACATTAAGGCTTATCTCCCATTGCTTTAAGGATATTGATGAATACGACTAACTCCCCCTTAGGCTTTGAAACTCTAAGCATCTTATTTAGATTTCCGGAGTGATAAATAAGAAGGTATTCTTTAATGAAAAATCTCCCCCTTAAACAAAATCCTATTAGAGTTTTTCTTTTTCTTAAGGATCTTTTTCTTCTCCCCCTTTGATAAACTCTTATTGGAGTTCTTATTTTTCTTAAGGATCTTTTCATTCTCCCCCTTTGTGATATTCAAAAAGAATTGGAGGGAATGGAAAAAATAACAAAGTCCCTGAAATATTAGTAATGACAACAAAAGAAACGAGAGGCACAAATTTCATTAGGTTTGAAATCTCAACAACAAAGAAAAAATTACAACAAAAAGATCGGATTTGGTTATTTCAGATCTTTTTCCTTTGACATGAGCCCCTTTAGAATAGTCTTGATCTTCTTTAGGTCTTTATGATCTTCTTCAGCTTGCTTCTCTAAGACAACTATTCTTGAGGACTGAGCTTCAATTTTTTCTTCCTGGGTTTTTAGCTTTTCATCCTGAGCTTTGATCTTTTCTTCCTGAGCCTTCATCCTTTCTTCAAAATCGATCAGATGATCCCTTTCAAACATCCAGTTTTGAGAAACGGAATTCAGCTTCCCATTCAGATCTCTCACTTATTGAATCCAGAAGTTCTTTTCTTCTGTCAACTTCTCTTCAAAGGATGCAGTTAACTCATTTATCTTCTTGTCCTCGGTTTCAAAAGCATCTATAACATTGTCTTGAAACTCATCGATCAACCTCATCTCTTCCACGGTCTTCTTCGACCAGCTTGTCATCCTCTTGCAAGATCTTCTATGTGCTTCGTAACCAACAAAAAAAGTTTTGAACTGAGCTTCAATATCAACGCGTTTGTCCATAACCATAGATACGGAGTCAGTTTTCTGATTCAACGCATGTTGGAGCATCTGACATCTAGAGTCAATAATAGAGAAGTTCGGAATGGTTCCCACCAACTTTTTTAAGGACTAAACAACAAAGTCATGCCCCAACAAGGATGAATCTGAATCTGAAATCTTGCTTGTAGTGTTTTCTTCCTCAATAAGCTCCATCATCCTTTTAGATGAATCACCAAATTCCCTTTTCTTGCTAGCCACTGATTTCGGAGTTTCAACAAGGAGTTGCTTTCCCTTGTCTTTTTTTCGGAATTTATTATTGATCAGGAGTTTTCTGCTCCCCAGTAGACACTTGAACAATCTCATCAACAACTTTCTGAACAACATCTTCCTCATTCTTATCCTTCTCTGGAGTTACTAACATAGAGGATTCAGCCTCTAAAGTTTGGAGCGATAGATGTTCCGAAGGTGATCCTTTATAATCATCCACTTGTTTCAAAAGATCTCCTGTTTCACCACTTCCTTCAGAAACATCTTCTTCCTCACCCACTTGCTGAATCTGCTCGATTTTTTCAACATGCTCAGCTGTAGTCTCTTCCGGAAAATCAAGGATTCTTCCTGGAGTCTCAGGTAGAGATTCCAAGGAGAAAGATCTTGTAACTAGAATTCTTCCGGATACTATTTCATTAAATTTCAAAAAAGCTTGAACTGCCTCAGCTTCTGACATCTTCTTCTTGAGCTTCTTCTCCTTTTCTAGTTTTTCAAGATCATCAGCAGTTCTCTCCTTTAATGCCTTAGCTTCCGCAGGGTCCAATCCGAAATGCGGATCCCCTTCTTTCCTTTTCTCTTTATCAGCTCTCCACTTCATAACTACCTCATCAGGATATTCCTTCTTCTTCTTAGGTTTTGGAGGTGCAGAATGGACTTCCTTAGACATAGGATTTTTTACTTCTATTTACACTTCATTCAGCTTTCTCTTCCTTAATGGCATAGATGATTCCGGTTCAGCAGCCTTTGGAGCCTCTTCATCTTTATTTGGAAAATCAAAGAACTCACCAGTTTCCTTGTTGAAAGCCACATCCATCCTCTTAAGAGTACCATCGCTGACCAGCATGATCTTGCAATCTCTTGGATTTGATTTTCAAGCCTCATTGAAAGACTCAAGGCACCGAACAATCAACTTGGAGAGGACTGGTGGATACATAATAATCTGAGCTCTCAGATTTCCTTTCTTCAAATTTTCAATAGTAATAAGAATGTGCTTCATCAAGTTAAACTTCCTTAGATTTATCAGGAAATCTAAGATATAGATCTCACTTTTCTTCAAGATATCTTTATCACCTTTCCTCGATACGATAATCCCTTGTACACATAACTCCAGAATCGGGAAATTTGTAGATAAACTGGTAATCTTCGGAGCCTTGTCATCATCCAGTCCGAGAGTTTCTAAGGCTTTTTCCTTGTCGAAGCTACCCTTAGAGTCCAGCAACACATGCGAAATAAATTCGGCTTCTCCTTCATAAGTTAGTCCTACCAAGCTTGCATCCATGGTGTGAGAAAGCTTGTAAGTCTTGCCATAAGACTTAAAAGAGAACTTCTCCCTATTATCTTCCTGGAAGAAGGAAACTGTTTCATAGAACTCAACAAGTAAGTCTGAATACACTTCATCTTGGTTCCCGGTTTTTGACACCGCAACATCTTCCCACCCATTCAACTTAATGTTCTTTGAAATAAGGGAATCATAGTTGTTGATGAAATCCTGATGGACTATCCTTTCTCTGTAAACTAACCATTGCGAAATAGGCTTAGTGGATGACATATCTTGAGACGCTAACTACGCAGACATTCGGATCTGTAATCCTCTGAGAAGTTCAGAACGGAGAAATCTGAGGTTCGAAATGGTCTTAAAACAGAGGGGCAGAGCTTCGAGATGTGAGAGCTTGAAATCGATGTGGGACGAGTATTTGGTTCCCCTTTATATAGGCAACGAGATGACGGTTCACCTTCCACAGTTGATCTAACGGTTGGAATAAGCTGAGATCAGATCTCACGGTTGAAAACTTGAATCCGATCTTTTTGAGGTTTTTATTAAAACAAGGAATTAAGGAAACTATAATCTGAAAACATAATACAAGAAAATGCCAGCAAGTAAAGTATGACTACGAAAACATGAGTAAGGAAATCATACCTTTCAGATTGGATTAGGAGGATTATTCGTAATGGGTAATATAACAAAGACTAGAAAAAAAAACTTTATTATGAGAAGACAAATTTCATAAAAATTTTACTATGGAAAATTAACTTAGTATGAAAAACTCATTACGGAACATTCATTACGGAAAACTCAGTATGAAAAACAAACTTGGGAAAAAAATCAGTACGAAAAACTTAGTACAAAAATACATTACGAAAAATTGAGTGTGAAATTTCCGTTATGAAAATTCTAGTACGAAAATTTTCCATTCTGGAAATTTTCAATACGAACACTTCCATTCCAGAAGTATTCTATACGAATATGTCCAATCTGGAAAATTGTTGTTCCGGAAATTCCATTCCGGAAATCTTCGTTCCGAAAAGTTTGAAAACAAATTTTGAAAAACTTTGATAAACAAACAATCAAATGTACTCCCCCTACGAAAAGGAGTTTATTACTGTAAGGAGTTTTTTATCAACAGAGAGTTAATTAAGAAGTATTACCTTACGGTTATCATTCCTAACTTCTGTTTAATATATTCAAATCTATCAGAAGGAAAAGATTTTGTGAATATATCATCATGTTGTTCTTGCGTTCCGATAAACTGAAAATAATATCTCATTTAAGTGTGTGATACCTAAGAAAGTGATGCCTAATATCTATGTGTTTTGCACGGGAGTGATGTGAAGGGTTTTTACTGAGAGCAATGGAACTTGTGTTATCACAAAAAATTTGAGTTTTAGAAAAACCTTGGCCATAGTCTGTGAGTGTGTGTTGCATCCATAACACTTGTGCACAACATCTTCCAGCTGCTACATATTCTGCTTCAGCAATGGAGAGTGCTACAGAATGTTGCTTCTTGCAGGACCAAGAAACTAAAGAATCTCCTAAGAAATGACAATTTCCGGATGGAATTTTTCTATCCATTCTACATCCACCAGAGTCAGCATCAGAAAAGATTTTTAGATAAAAATCATTTCTAGAAGTATAAAATAATCCTAGATTCATGGTTCGCTTAAGGTAGCAAAAAATTCTTTTTACTGTCGTTAAGTTGGATTCCTTAAGATAGGATTGATATCTTGCACATAAGCATACTGAAAACATTAAGTCTGGTCGACTAGCTGTTAAGTATAGAAGACTTCCTATCATACCTCTAAAAGATGTTTGATCCACTGGTTTCCCAGCTTCGTCAAGATCTAAAGAGTTTGAGGTACCAATGGGAGTACTTATACTCTTAGTGTTTTCATAACCATACTTTTTAAGAAGATCTTTAAAATACTTATGTTGAGATATGTAGGTTTCTTCTGGTTTTTGAGAGATTTGAAAACCAAGGAAAAATGTTAACTCACCCATCATACTCATTTCAAACTCAGATTTCATTAGACTTGCAAAAGAGTTAGTCAAAGATTGCTGAGTTGAACCAAATATAATGTCATCAACATAAATTTGAACAATAAAAACATTTTTCTAATCTTTCTTTATAAAAAGGGTTGGATCTGAATTTCCCTTAACATAGTTTTTTTGAAGCAAAAATCCATTGAGTCTATCATACCATGCTCGTGGGGCTTGTTTAAGGCCATACCAATCTTTTGCAAGTCTAAAAACATGATCAGGATGTTTTGTATCTTCAAAGCCAGGAGGTTGTTCTACAAAAAATTCCTCTTGAACATAACCGTTAAGAAAAGCACATTTCACATTCATTTGGAAATGTTTGAAATTAAAGAAAGCTGCAAAGGAAAGTAGAATACGGAGAGATTCATGTCTAGCTACTGGAGCATAGGTTTCTTCATAGTCTATTCCTTCTTGCTGATTATTGCCTTTGGCAACAAGTCTAGCTTTGTTTCTAACAATGACTCCATTTTCATCACATTTATTTCTAAAAACCCATTTAACTCCAATAACATAAGTTTCCTTAGGTCTTTCAACAAAGGTCAAGACTTTATTCCTTTAGAATTCATTTAGTTCATCTTGCATTGCTTTAATCCAATCATCATCACCTAAAGCTTCATCAGTGCTTTTAGGTTCTAATTGGGAAAGAAGTGCTAGATGTTATAATTCATTTCTTAAGGAACTTCTAGTCCTTACAGGTTGATTTACATCACCAATGATACTATCACTGGGATGATTCTTAAGAATCACCTGATTTGGGTTTTGTAAATCCTGTTCATCAACATAGGGTAGAAAGTCTTCTGGGGTAAATGTTTCAGAAGTATCGTCTAGAACATTATCCTTATCAGAAGGTTCTTCTATCAAAGGTTGATAATCAGTTTTTGAAAACACATCTGAAGTTGTAAGTTGATATGGTTTAAAAACAAAAGGATCTGACTCATCAAATTTTGCATGTATTGTTTCCTCAACAGGGCAAGTATTTTTATTAAAAACTCTATAAGACTTAGAGGTTGTGGAATATCCTAATAAAATCCCTTCATCAGTCTTTGGTGCGAATTTATGTAAATTATCTTTAGTATTCAATATGAATACTTTGCAACCAAAAACCTTGAAGTAGGATAGTCTAGGTTTTCTACCATTCCATAACTCATAAGAAGTTTGATTAAGAAAAGGTCTAATCAAAACTCGATTTATAGTATAACAAGTAGTAATTACAACTTCATCCCAGAAATGTCTAGCAATAGAATATTCACTCAACATGGTTCTAGTTATTTCTTGAAAAATTCTATTTCTCCATTCAACTACACCATTCTTTTGAGGAGTTCTAGGTGCTGAATAATTGTGAGTAATACCTTTCTTACTACAAAAAGTTTCAAAATCTGAATTTTGAAATTATCCTCCATGATCACTATGAATAGTTTTCAATGGAAGGTTTTTCTCATTTTTACTTGAGCTCTAAAACTTTTGAAATAGGAAAAACTTCAGATTTCTTTGCTAGAAAATAGACCCAAGTAAATCTAGTGTAATCATTAACTAGAACAAACACATAGTATTTTCCTCCAATACTTCCACTTTGTGTTGGACCAAAAAGATCCATGTGCACTAACTGTAATGCATCCGTTGTTGAGACTTCACCGATTGACTTAAAACTAGATTTTTGTTGCTTGCCATATTGACAAGAATCACAAACTTTAGAAGAATCAAATCTATGCTCCGGTAGATCCTTAACTAGTTTCTTCTTAGAGAGTTTACATAGGTTTCTAATATTACAGTGTCCTAATCTTCTATTCCATAACCAGGAATGATCTTCCATTGCGCTTAGGCAAGTTAAATCATGGCTTCTAAGATCTTCTAAGTTTAAGGGGTAAACATTTTCTTGCCTGTTGGCTGAGAGAATAAATTCTTCCTTGGAATTGTGTACTATACTTATCATTTCTAAAATTCACAAGGTAACCTTCATCACATAACTGACTTAGGCTAATGAGGTTGTTCTTAAGACCCTTAACAAAAAGAACATTTGAAATCAAGGTTTTACCAAGAAAAACAATATTACCAATGCCAACAGTCTTTCCCTTAGCATTATCTCTGAAAGTTACCTTTCCCCATTTCGTTTTGATAATCTTTTCAAAAAAACTTTTGTTACCAATCATGTGCTGGGAACATCCACTATCCATGTACCATGTATTGTTGCTGGTACTCTCATTGTTTTCCTGAATTTAATAAGAATATTAGATTTTCGGAATCCAAACTTGTTTGGATACGAGATTTCCAGACAGTAAAATTTTAGGAACCCACGTCTTCTTAGAAAAGTAAGCTTTGTGAAATCCTAAAGATTGGAATTTGTTTAAGGAACAATTCTTTGCCCAGTGACCACCACATTGACACTTGGTACAAAATGGGGCACTTTGAGGAACAAAATAATTGGTACTAAAAAAAGGTTTTGCATGGGTATAACCAAATCCGGATTTATTTCATAACGGTCATATTTGAGAATACATCTTATCAAAATTTTCTTTACCATGGGTAAAGTTTGATAAACAATTCTTTAAGGATAAAATTTCGGACTTGTGTTTTACAACCAAGTTTTTATCCTCAAAATCATTAGTTTTTAAACTAGAGTTTGGCTCAAAAATTTTTTTATTAGAAATTACTTTTTCTAATTCTTTAGAAAGTTTATTCTTCTCAGAGCTTACTTCCTCAAGATTTTTTGAAATATTTTCAAAATCATCATTTTTCTTATCAAGATCATTAGAAAGATCTGATATCTCTTTTGTAAGAATAGAATTCCTTGAGTTTTCCTTATCAAGTTTCTTATTGAGTTTGGAATTTTCAATTTCAATAAGTTCAACAAACCTAGAAACTTCTTCATAAGTGGGTAAAGTATTTTCTTCATCAGAAGATGATTCTTTATCAGAAGAGTTATAATACTTAATATCATTAGAATTTAAAGAAACAATGGTCAAGGATTCAGCATTTCGTACCTTAGCCATAAGACAATAAATATCAATAGGTAATATGGATATAAGACCAAGATTCTTCTATCCTGAAGATTCATAATCAGAAGATTCATCTGAAGAGTCACCACCACTGGAACTCCAGGTGTCATTAGCTTTCAGAACTTTCTTAGCTTTAGATTTATAATACTTATTCCTATTTCTGTCTGAATGCCTTTCCTTTCTTTCTTTCTTTTTGAGCATAGGGAAATCTGGTCTAATATGTCCATCTCTTTTACATTCATAACAAGTAACTTCTCCATCTTTATTATCTTTCTTGTCCCTTTTCTTATACTTGGATTGGAAATTTCTCTGGCCAGCTATCTTGTTCATCCTTCGAGCAAGATTTGCTAATTCATTTTCTGAAACTTCACCCTCACTTGATTCGGATTGGAAAATCACTTTCTTAGACTTGGATCTGGTTACTCTCTCAGGAGTCTTAGCTTTCATCTGATTTGATGTAGTAGTAAGAGCAACAGTACCATTTCCATTCTTTTTCTTGATGTTGTCTGCATCTCTCTTCATTCTAGTTTCATGTTGTAGAAGAGTTCCAAATAAATCATCAAGAGTAATTTGAGTGACCTTCCTGTTCTCATCTATGGATGTTCTCTTGGATTCCCACTCATTGAGGATAATATAAATTATCTTGTCCACAAGAGCTTCATCATCTAAACCTTTTTCTCCCATAGATTGTAGACTGTTGAAAATAGTCATAAATATTTGTTGAACTTTACAGATCGGTTCTCCATAAGGAAAATTGAAGCCATAATATTCAGCTCTAAGCATATCTCTTCTAGTCTCAATCAAATTGGAAGTCCCAAAGTGTGTAACCTCTAACTTCTTCCATATACAATTAGCTGCTTCACAATAAGAAATTTGGATATATATATTTCTGGTCATTGAACATAGTAAAGTAATGCGTACCTTATAGTTGAGTTGATATTCTTGCTTTTCCTGGTTAGTAAAAGTTCTAACTTCCTTTTCAGGAATTTTATAATCACCAGTAAGCATATCAAATTTGTCTACTCCAGTATTGATAACAAAAGTCTTTATACGATCTCTCTAGTATTCATAGTCATTACCATCAAAAATAGGTGGTCTTGTAGCATTCATATTATCAATTGATCCAACATTGACTCCTGCCATACTTAAAATAACTTTGCACAAAAACTTGTTAGTAGCAAAAGAATCGTAATAACAATGTTCGGAATGAGAAATGTTCCGGAATGGGAATGTTCGGAATGATAAAAGTGAGCAAGAAAAACTTGTAGGTGAGTACAAGTATTTCAGAGACCTGCTCTGATACCAATTGTAGGATCGAATTAGTGATGTAGATGCTCAATATACAAGGGGGGGGGTGAATTGTATACTTTAAAAATTCCTTTGGAACCTTTAAAGTTAGTTAAGAATAACTATGTTTTCCTTAAGCAAAGGAATGGGGTAAGTTTAACAAAGTTAAACTTAGTAGATTCACAACACCTCTAATTCCAAAATCAAACTTGGAAAGAGATTCCGAACGTAGGTTCCAGATATATGGTTCCGGAAGTTGACACTTGACAAAAGATTACAATATGAGATTCTACCTTAAAGCGTATAGAATCTAAATGAAACAGAGTACAAGTAAGGAAGTATAAGAAAGTTATACTTTCCTTATATTACAAAATGCAGCGGAATGTAAACAAGTAGTAAAACTACAAGTAACAAGATATAAGTCTTTCAACCAAAAGAGTAGGGTATCCAACAACCTTGGATAAAGGTCCCTTGATTTATACTTTCAAGAAAGTCTGTCTTACCCACACCAGGGTAAGCCCTCGATACGAAGATCGGAGTCTCTGTCTTGCTATCCCCGCAAGCCTCAACTTCAAGGTAGTTGCTAACCTCTATCTTCTTCAGCAAGGAAGCCCTCAAACTTCAAGGTAGTCGTCACCTCTGTCTTCCTATCCTCGGAATCCCTCGAATGTAATCACCAACATTCAGAGTCGCACGAAACTTTGAGAGTTAATACGAGTCTCTCTCTCTAGAAATCACTTCAAGCAAATTAGTCAGCTTTTCAGCACTTTCATCAGCTATCAGAAACGAGATCTTTCAAATGAGCTCCTATTTATAGGTAAGGTCGGTTCCTTCTCCAACGGTCATATTTTTCTTAAAGATCGGAGGGACCTGTACACGTTTCACTTTGACAAAGGTTAGTTTATAACAAAACAGACGACATCGTTTTATAACAAAACAAGTGTAACAGAATGTACGACATCATTTTAATTCTGACTCAAAGGTTCGGAATGAACGCTTCGGAGTAAAGGTTCGGAGTGTAATGAAAATAATAAGAGTAGACATATTTTATAAGCGTAAGCAATATAAAAGTTCGGAGTCTAACAAAGATATTTTTCGGAGTCTGAATTAATTCAGAGTGTATAAAACAAAGATACTCAAATTCTGTTTAATAGGTGAATTCGGAATGAGAATTCGGAATAGGAATTCGTCATCAAAAATCGTAATGAGAATTCATCATCAGGATACGTAATGAGAATTCGTCATCAGAATTCGTAATGAGAATTCGTCAACAGAATTCATAATGAGAATTCTTCATCAGAATTCGTAATGATAATTCTTCATCAGAATTCATAATGAGAATTCGGAATTGGATTTCTTCATTAGATTCCGTAATGATAATTCTATCATTGGAATTCGTAATGAGAATTCTTCTTCAGAATTTGTATCCTGAATCTGGAATAGAACTTAGTCAGAGTTCATATCCGGAATTCGGAATGAAATTTCCTTGTAGTTCTTATCCAGAATCCGAATCCTAAAACAGAATTCATTATATCAAACTATCAATGATTCCGAGAAAATAGAAATGAATCTGAATTCCATACTTAAGAAAAATATGGATTAAAATAAGATAAGGATAATTTTTCTTATGAAAGCGAATTTCCTTATAAAAGCAATTTTTCTTAAGAAAGCAATTTTTTTTATAAAAGCAATTTTCCGTAAGATAAGGTGTTTGTGATTTTCAAAAAAAGAAGGAATGAAAAAGTCATAAGTAAATCCTTATTTACTCAACAATCTTAATTACCATGCATGAATGATGGTGAAGGAAAATGAAGTTTATTATTATGTGGTGGTCATAGTCCGAACACACACATGAGTGATGCCGTCACTTACAATTTGATGCTAAAGAGGGATGATAATGGTGGATTCATGGTCATGATAAAATTTAAGTATATTTTTTTAATAAATTAATTATTTTTTGATGAATACCATTTGTTAATATGATTTATAAGTTGAAATAAATTTAAAACTTTTGTGTAAGACGATTACCTATTATTTAAGAGACCTCAATTATAACCATTCTTATAGACACTTGAAATAATTTTTTAAGAATATTAGAACCTATATTTTGTGTCTAAGTATGTATAAGATATAAATTTATGGTGGTATTTAAGGATCTATGAATTAATGTGGTAAAGAGAAATGTGAGAGGGGTGTTGTTTTATAAGGGATGGAAATGATACTATTTGAATTACAAAAAAATATAATAATGTCATTGTTATGATAATTAGTTACACATGAACAGATAATATAATAAAAGGAGTCTTGGTTTAATATTTGTCCTGAAAATCAAATTTGGATTGTTTTTTGTTCCATTTTAAACATTATAATTTTATTTATCCCCTTGGTTAACCAATTTCAATCATTACTACAGTAAGGAAATTTTAATTATTATGCGGTCATAATTTAACATATAACATAAAAATTTGAACATAATTGAAAATTGGATGTGTTTTTAGACCATTAATAATCCTAATTATCCTATTTTAATATTATTATTTAAAAATTAATTTATATAATAATTAAATTATAAAACACTATTACTGTAATTAAAAAAATTCATAATTTGACATTGAAGGAAACCTGAATGTAATGGAATAAAAATATAAACACTTAAAACTTCTAAAGCATGTAATATTAAAATATAAAATACATGGGGTGTAAACTCACCCAAACAATATAGCATTAATATCTTTCAAAAAAATTAAATTATTTTTCTACTGCTTGCACAAACATTGTGTCAGTGTTGTGTAAGGATTTTACTTAATTACATCATCATTAAAAATTTAAAATAGATTACCATAACAAAAAAATTAATTTATCATTAAAATGTAAATTTATAACAAAGAATATACTCTTTTAGCCTTATATAAATAACATGGATATATTAAACTCTATAGAGTGATATTTTGGTATTTTATTTACATAAAATAATAGAAATTTCATTATTGATAGAAAATGGACAAAATTAAATATATTCTAATATTTGGTGTATATGGTCACATAAATCCCTTTCTAATTAAATAAAGTCAATTTTTTGGTTGATTTTATGACATTACCTCATGGGTTTAACCTTTTTTCTTTAACTATTTTACACATATTGATGTGATAAATATTTTTCACAGTTTTTATTTATTACCTAAAATAATAGGGAACTATTTACCAACAATGGAATTAGTTCTTCGTGATTAAATACATATATTTTGGACGAAATCAAGAATAATATAAATTTGTAATTTAAAATAATAATTATTTTAGAAACATGTTATTTAGTCTTAAATATATACTTTTATAAAAATCATTAATATTTATAATTCTTATGGAATTATGTATGTTATTATAATGTAAATAATCCTTTTTCATTAAAACAAAATAAAATATATAATGGGACCATTATTTTACATGATATAATTAAAATAAATGATAATTTTGAATGCTCTAGTAGAAAATATTTTTTATTGTTGTGATAAAACATTTAAGGAAAAGTGGGAAACCAGTCATATACTCAAAGACAAGCAAGAAACATAATATGTCATATCTAAATCTATGATTTGTATATTACTACATTTAGTGACCTTTCGTCTGTGTAAAATCCTTTTAAAGAAGACAACCTTATCATCCAAAAAATCATTGTGTATGTTTTAAAAAATATAGACCATATTGTCCGAATTTTGGATGAGCACTTCCACATTGATCTTTTTCCTATTGAAACCACGTGCCAGTATTCCAATTTTTTGGGTCTAGTCATGATGATCATTGAAAAATATTACCTTAATAAATCTCCCATTTAGCCAGTAGAAATAATATTGTGTAGTGATGACCTCTAGACGCTTGTCAGTGAATTCCTCACTTCCAGAAATGATGAAAACACACTCATCACACTCCATAAATTCATTCCCACTATGAAAAATATAAAATTCTGCAAGCACCATCTCAGTATTCTGTAAGTATATGAGATATGATTCCATTTTGGGGGGTCTAGTTCCGTAGTATAATTTTCCTCCACCTACTTGGGACCCTTTGGAGGGATCTTTCCTTTACATTAGAATCTAGTAATCAGAGGTCTTGGAAAGAAGGAATATTTTGTTTCATCTCCATAGCTGCCGATAGTGCTGAATAAACCCCTCTAAATTGAGGATGGTGTTCTTTCCCTTCCTAGAAGAGGATCATATATATTTATCTGCAATGTCCACTTCCATAGATTCAAAATTGGTGTCTGAATTGGTATACCTATCCTACTAAGAATCCTCCATCTCATCCCCTTCTTCAATCACCTGGCACTCTTTGTTCCCCAACACTACAAATCAATTTTGAGATCAGGTATCCATTTCTCCGGATTTCAGCGTATCAGTATAGGATGGCTTAGCCAGCTAGTTCTGATTAGGAAAATATGAGCCTCTAGGTTGTACAAAATCATTCCCCATAAATTGGGAATACTTATTAGTGTCTTTAAAAAAAGTCTTTGAGGGTGTCTACTGATTCCTAGGGCATTACAGACATCAATGCCCACACTAACTTTATTGGTAAAACATGAATAGATCAGCTAGCTATCCGAATCATCATACAAGGGGGGGGGGGGGTTCTGACCTCATTCCCAACATTTGTATATAGATAAAAGGTCAACTCTAGAACCACACTGACATGAACAACCTCCCCAGATTTTCTTGAAAACTGGTTGGAACCCAAAACACACCTCATACAGGAAACAAAATCTGTGAACCCCGACTTAGTTACCTTAGAATTTTCACGCTTCACTACAGATAAAGATAACCCCAGCTTTGGAACCAACTGAGCCTCTACGGGTTGTCCTATCTCTAATGAGCCATCCCCATACACAACCACATCCCTACCTGAACTGCCAATAACCATGGAAATTTGGTTCAGAGAAGGGTCTTCATTAGGATCTGTCCCAAATGGCTGACTTTAGATTGGGTCCAGCCCTTCCTAGGCCCCACACTCATGAAGAAAATCTGAAATTGAGTTCCTAACCATTGGTAGTTCATGAAAAATGCAATTCTCGATTCAAAAAGAATCGACTGCTTCCAACTGAATTCTTCTCTAACCACAATCCAAATCCAGTCAACCGGAGACTTTGAAAAATCAACATCGATATATATTAGAGGGGATATATAGTGGAAAAGTGTAGTATTTCTACTATTAGAACAAAAATACCATCCTATTATATTCCCTACTGTACAAATATTCTACAGATTTCGGAACGAAAAAATGAAAATTAGGATGTCTTACCCATATGGGCGTTGTAGGCACATCACAGTTCCTTTTGATCTCGAAAGACCACCGATGGAGGTAGAAGAAGTAGCCATTGAGGGCGTGCAGAGCACTGGACCTGGAAGAGACCAAGACATCCTTTGAGTAAAATCAGTTCATCAAGTGTCTCCTATCAAGAAAATAAATAAAATCTCCTTCAGTAAAAAAGTATTTTGAAGAATATAAAATGATTACTAAAAATTGTGTACTTATTTGTCAATATATTTTGGTTATCTAATAAATTTATACGTAAATATTAAAATATGTCTATTCATATTCATTCCACTAATTTAATATATAGATAATATTAATATACAATATTATGTTTCATTAAAAATCAAGATTGTATCCATAACTAGCTATCAAATAAATAAAATTTAATTAATTAATAATTTATCAAATCATCTCAATGTGTTACATTATACACCATTAATAATGTATTAATACTATTAAATTCTATTACCTTATTATCAAAAATGACGATCACTCTATTTTATCACATCCTCATGTTCACAAGTTTCTTTGTGATATTTTTTATTCATCCAAAGAACATTAACCAGGCGAGTAGTCTTGTTCCATGGAACATTATCCCTATGATTATTATTTTCTAGTGGTTGTTCATCATAAGAAACAGCTGGGTAAAACTATAGTATCTCTGAGCTAAAAATATTTTATGGATCATTTTTTGTAATCTTTATGGACAGATAAATATAATATATTGTTACATTCATCATTTAAACTTATTATTACATTATTTTAAGTATAACATAACCATAATATAAAACCAAGGATAAATAATTCTAGTGTATTTGTAAGATTAGGTAAATAAACTAAAAATCATCGAAGAAGATTAAATAAATTTATATTAATCATCCATAATGTGATGACCCAGACTCTCTTGGTCCTTTACTTTTCCAAAAATCTGAATCATAAAGGGGTAGAGTCTCGGCACGACAGATCGGCGAGACCGAGAGGCACGACCGATCGGGGAGACTGATCTGTGAGACCAATCGGGGAGACAGATCGGTGAGACTGATCGGCGCGACTGATCGGCACGACCGATCGGTGCGACGGATTGGTGAGACCGTTCAGTGTGAGGGATCGGTGAGGCCGATCGGTGAGACCGATCAGCACGACAGATCGGTGAGACCGTTCGGTTCGAGGGATCGGTGAGGCCGATCGGTGAGACCGATCAGTGCGACCGATCGGTGAGACCGATCAGCATCAACCGACTTTGTCAGGGTTTTTCCAGTGACGTGCGCAAATTGAGTTTTAAACACTTCTTTGACACCCTTTAAGCTTGTTTTAAAGCCTGGTAACACCCATAAATTTTATAATTAAATATTTAATAAATTAACCTTGTGTGTGCGTTATTTTTAACCACCCGACCCCTTTAATAACATGTGGGGCAGCGTGGTCAACCCACGACCCCTGCTCCTTATGTGTTTTGGCGTTCTTATTTCAACCGTTTGCGGCTATTAGAAACTAAGGGTTAGTGGTGGTTTCCTCTTTTCTCGATCACCCTGTGCTGAGAGTACCCTTCGTCCATACGTGCACCTTTTCATGCAATGAGTCGCATCTCTATGCGTGATGTTCTGTGCCTGGCCTAAGCATTGATATATGAGGTGATTTACATTCAGGCAAACCGCATCTCTATCTGTGAAGTTCCTCCCCCGACCATATCATCGATCATTGATCAACAGGTAGGGAATTTCTTCGTCCCTCGCATTTTTGTATCATGTGTGGTGGGCATGCTTTTGATTCTGTAGAATTGGTTAAACCAGAACTCAATAAAGATAATGAACTGATTATTTGAAGAATGAAGGGGGGGCTATGATATTTAATGTTGTTTTATGTTATGATCATCTATCTGAATTGTGCGTGCATACGCCTACTGAAAATCACAGTCGTTGGTGGTCTTTCCATGTGCACTAATAAACCCCTTGGGATGTTTTAAATGACTTGTTTGTGGTTGTGAACTCCTTCTATGAAAAGGGTAATTGTTTAATCACGTACACCCAGCTAAATAAATTTAAAGCACCACGATCAACCATTCTGTGATAACCCCCGATTAAAGCTCACGAATATTAAACCATGTAGTCTGTTAAATCTTATAAATCTGAAAATACTGGAATGACCCTGCTTTGTGATTGTGGTAGTGGTTTGGTTGTTTTCTTTTATGGGCCGATTGCTGGAGATGTGGGAGGGGATGGGATCCCCTGTTGTTATGGATGCGGTTGTTGTGAGTTTTAAGATTGGGTGGTTACCTTGTTTATATCACGAATTGGGGTGGGATCCTCTGTTGATGAGAAACCATTTTGGGGGACACGGGGTAGTGTCTCGAGGGTTTCTTTGGTTCTAGTACATCGAGGGATCTCACTTATCCACATTATTGTTGTAACATTACAAGAGAACCGGGTGTGAATTTTTAAATTGACGTTTGGCTGGATTCTTTCTTTGGTTTTACTTATGGTGTTAGTTGACCAAGTTGGTGCATGAACTTATTTAAACATTGTTATTGAACATGAATACAATAATGGGAAAAATGAGTTTGTTGGCAAGAGTCGTGACTCAGACTTGAGTGTTGTTGTGATCTGTAGGCTCTCTGAAGAAAAACCTAACTTTGGGTGAGTGCTTGTTGCCTATGTATATTCGTTTTGTTTTGTGTTTCTTATTCGCGCCCCACCCAAGATGAGAACATAGTTCCGAACACCCCCATTTCATGGGGGAGGGTGATTTTCCCAACACTATTCTTAGTGGCTGGTTATTTTTTCCTTTTCTGCTCCCTTTCCCAGATATCCCAAGTAACTTCATGTAGGATGTGATGGTCTGAGGTCCATTATTAGCCCATGAATCTTCAGGCATGGTAGAGTGGGGGTTGGCCCAGGTGTGTGCGGGCAGGTGGTTTCCTAAGTGTCTTCAGGATGAGGCCCAGGTGTCTCCGGGGGTGGCATTGGATCTTCTAGCCCAGGTGTATTCTGGGATGGTGGTGGTTGTTCTGGCCTAGGTGTTTGAAGGCATGGTTACATGTGAAAGTTATGGCCCAGGTGTTTGCGGGTGGGATTCGGCAGTGGGACTGCGTGCGGTTGTGGCCTAGGTGTGTGCGGCCGGGTGTGGCAGTGGGACTGCGGTGAGAATGGAAGGATTGGTTCGATGCATAGGATATCTCAATAACCAGTGGGAATGTGGCGCAGGGTACCCAACCTTAGATGTGATCATATATATTACTTGGTTTGCATTACCTGGTGAGTGAAACCAGTGAGAGGGATGGGAGAACTCCTTCATAGTAATGGTTATCTGCTTCTCACAGGACTTTAGTACGTTCCCCCACTTGTGCACGAGAGTCTTTGGGTTTCCCTACCTAGTGTACTTGTATGATCACCCTATGTATATAAAACGACTTTCAGGTTTCCAGGAGGACTTCGGCGATCGCGCAGGACCATACTAGCTCGGACCATTGGTCAGTTGCAGTTTTTGTTTTCCTTTCTTTGGTACATACCCTTGTAGTCACATTTGTACCTTGTGGCTTTTACTTTTGGAACATGCATGTGGGAATGGTTTACTTTTGTCTTTAATTTTATTTTACATTTGGTATAGCTGGGTTTCATCATCTTATCTCCCGATCCTATAAAACAAAAAGGGTAATTCCTTCCACTTGTGTGTATTTCCCATACCCTTGGTGCTAGTCACCACTTCGGGACCTATAAAAGGTGGGTTTCGGGGGACATTATCTCTCCTTCAACTTAAAGAATGAAGTTCTTAGAAACCTTCTGACCCTTCCCTCCTTTTGGTGAAGGTGGGTCGTGACAGAATGGTATTAGAGGGAGGTTGAGAGATTGGATGGAGTCTGGAGTTAGGAACAGTGAGGATTACATGGGATGGTAAGGCAATAGTGTTGGGTGAACTTGGTGCATGAATTAGTCTAGGGAAGACCGGCGAGGACATGGGATTTTAGGGCCACTCGTGATATGATTCAAGGACTCTGGACCTACCGAACGACCAAGTGGGTCAATGCTGATTGTAGGGTAGAGACCCTAGGAAAGGTACATGCATCATAATGACTTGTGTTCTCGTGTTTCTGGGATGTCTTGGGAATTAAGAATAAATGAAAAGGTTTATGATGTTTTAAGAACAATATTCTGCACTACTTAGGCTTAGGCATTCTTTGTTTACCTTGCAGCTATGGCACCCGGAAGGCGACCACGTGTGGTACATGCGATCGAGGCCCCAGAGACTACTTTGGTCGATCGGCATAGAGCATACTGAGAGGAGGAGGATGACCAGTGGAAGAATACTCTTCAGGCCTTCCAGCGACAGACCCTCTAGAATTATGAGGGCAACACCTCTGACATGAAGATGGAAGGCTGGATAGAATTACTAGTGATAGATTTCGGCCTGATTCGGGCCCCGACCGAGTACTAGGGTCCTCTGGCCGTCAGTTAGATGCGGGAAGCGGCATGTCAGTGGTGGACGATTTACCTGGTGGAGTGGAGAGAGGCTGAGGTTCCATGGGATGATTTTGAGAAAGAGTTCTGGGGATGATGAAGGCGGAAAAGAGACAGGAGCTACTCTCCCACCAACAGGGGATTATGATAGTGAGGGAGTTTGAATCATGTTCAAGGACCTCCTACATTTTTCTCTGGACCTCTTTTCCGGTGAGGAGTCTCGGGCAAGACGTCTAGAGGTGGCGCTCCGACCCTCCCTCCATTATGATATTACACCATTTACCCTTCCAACGTACATGGAGGTCTAGAACAAGGATGAAGAGGTGGAGAGGATGCACACTCTAGGAGGTGTGTCACGAGAGGGGATACAGCTGGGACCATCGAAGGGGAAGGCTTTTAGAACCAGGCCTCCAGTGTCAGGACCATCCAGGTTCCGACCCGCAGGGAGCAGGCTGCAGTAGTTTCAGTTTCGATCCCCCGGTCCTCGCACTTTTACTTCAGGCCTGGGACTGCGATGCTTCATCTTTGGGAGCCATGGACATATCCGGAGTCGGTTCATGGAACGTGTATAGTACGGCGGTGGCATACATCCCCAACATCCGCCCCAGTAGCAGCTCCCAGCCAGACCTTTCCATCAACAGCAGCAGGGACAGCGAGCTCCCGCTCCTCCGAGGGATGATGTAGGAGGAGGAGGCTGACCTCAGGGAACACCTCATGGACCTCGAACGGGGCATGGTTGGGGAGGTAGCCGATAGCCGAGGGGAAGACGAGCTGGTCATGGATAGTTACATGCCATGGAGGAAGCAGTTTTATTAGGGCCGAAGGTTGTTCGAGGTACGAGCAGTTTTTTTAGTACCCTTGCTTATGCCTTTTTTGATACTAGATCTTCGCGCTCCTTTTTTGCACCAAGTCTAGCTCGTTCCTTGGTTCTTGATGTTGAGAGACTTCCAGTGACCCTGGTTTTGAGCACACCAGTCGGAGGTCAGACCAACTTGTTGTTTGTTTTTCGGGGATGCAGACTGATGATAGGGCCACATCAGCTGGTTAGGGATCTTCTTCTGCTACATATCCACCCATACGATTTCATCCTAGGCATCGACTGGATATTCTCTGTTCGTGCCATCATTGACTTCTTCTGAGGAAGGGTTGTGTTCTCGGACTTGGGCAGCCGATGTGTTACCTTTACTAGCGAGTGGAGCTATCAGAAGGGCAGCAGGCAAGTGGAACCCCCCCTCCCCTTGTTCGCCATGCTGTCGGTGGAGTCAGTAGATGCTGAGATGGTGGAGGTGCTAGAGGTTGTCCGTGAGTTTATGGATGACTTTCCTGAGGAGGTAACAAGTCTACCCCCTCTACGGGATATTGAGTTGGGGATAGACCTGTAGCCCGGTGCTCGTCTGATATCGATGGATCCTTACTGGATGGCACCTTCAGAGCTAAGGGAGTTGCGGATCCAGATTGATGATCTGATGAAGAGGGGTTATGTTCGGCCAAGTGCATCACTGTGGGGTTCTCTAGTCTTGTTCACAAGAAGACAGATGGTGGTATCAGGTCGTGCATAGACTATAGGAGGCTGAATCAGGTGACAATCAAGAATCGATACCCTATTCCGAGGATAGATGATCTTTTCGACCAGCTGAAAGGGGCAGGATGGTTCTTAAAGATCTACCTGCGATCTGTGTACCACCAGTTGAGAGTTAAGGATGTCTACATTCCGAAGACGGTGTTCAGGTGTATATATGGACCCTTCGAGTTTGTAGCCATGCCTTTCAGTGTTATGAATTCCCTAGCTGTGTTCATTGGGAATATGAACTCCATCTTCCGGGAGTACTTGGATCGGTTCGTGGTTGTGTTCATCGACGATATCCTGACCTATTCAAGGTTAGGAGAGGACCATGCAGAGCACCTGCGGACAATTCTGGAGGTCCTCCGACATCATTAGCTCTATGGGATGTTATCTAAATTAAAATTCTGGACACGAGAAGTGCACTTCCTCAAGCACATGGTGTCTGTGAATGGGGTAGCGGTAGACCCATCAAAGGTTGAGGTAGTTGTTTCTTGGGAATCACCCAAGAATGTGGCAGAGGTTCGTAGTTTCCACAGGATGGTAGGATACAATCAGAGGATCGTACCCAACTTCTCCCGGGTTTCAGCCCCTTTGACAGCCTTGACCAAGAAAGACCAGGTTTTCATGTGGAGTGAGAAGAGCGAGTCATCCTTCAGCTATCTGAAGGAGAAGTTGGTCAGTGCACCAGTGCTGAGATTTCCAGAAGAAGGGGTGGTGTATGAGGCGTTCTCTGATGCTTCAGGACAATGCATGTTATGGGTGTTGATCCAGCGACAAGGGGTGATCTCATATGGGTCTAGGAAGCTAGGAACTCGTGAGCATAATTACGCCACCCACGACCTGGAGCTTGTAGCGGTCATTTTTGCGCTAATTTTATGGCGGCACTGCCTCATCAGAGAACGCTTTGTGGTCTTCACAGATCACAAAATCATGAAGTATATATTCTCCCTACGTGACCTAAACATGCGACAATGGAGATGGGTGGAGTTCCTCTAGGATTACAACTTCGAGATAACTTATACTGAGGGAAAGGGAAATATAGTGGTCGATTCCTTGAGCATGAGGATGCATAAGGATGCAATCTGAGAGTCGGTGGACGCTTGGAAGGCGACAGAGGAGTTGGCTGCCTTACACCTGGATGCAAGGATGGATGGTGTTTGAGGTTGCCTATATCAGATGGAAGTACAGTCGTCTCTGTCTTAGCAAGTGGAGGAGTCTCAGTGTGGAGACCCAGAGTGAGAAGTGATGCATGACCGAGTTGACCAGGGAAATGATCTGGAAGGATGGACAGAGGATGGTCAGAACCAGATGCTTTTCCAGGGAAGGTTTTTTGTTCCAGGAGTGATGCGCGACACGGTTCTCAGTGAGTTCCTCAACTCACCCATGGCGGTACACCAAGGAGTTTACTAGATGTACCAGGGACTGAAGAGACAGTTTTGGTGGCCCGGAGTGAAGCAAGAAGTGGCAGATTTTTTGACCATGTGCTTAGTGTGTCAGCAAGTGAAGGATAAACACCAAGTTCCAGACGGCCTACTGAAGTCTCTAGATGTCCCCGAATGGATGTCGGATGACATCTCGATGGATTTTTTTCACAGGACATCCCAAGGTCCAAGGGGCATACGACGTCATCTGGGTGGTAGTGGACCGATTGACGAAATCAGCCCACTTTCTGGCGATCAGGGAGTCAAGTACTATGGATGCTTTGGAACCAAAGTACATGGATGAGGTGGTGCAATTTCATGGAGTTACAAGGTCTATAGTCTCATATAGGGATGCATGGTTTACCTTGCGGGCTGGAAAGGATTGCAACATGATTTTGGAACACAGTTACGCCTTAGTACTTCTTTCCATCCCCAGACATATGGATAACCAGAGCGCACCATCCAGACCTTTGATGATATTCTGCGGGCTTGTTTTCTAGACTCAAGAGGATAATGGGTGTAACACTTTCCCCTGGTAGAGTTCACCTACAGTAAAATCTTTCACTCTACCATTTGTATGGACACGTTTGAAGCCTTTTATAAGAGGCC
The DNA here is from genome assembly GCA_963277665.1 of Viscum album. Lineage (NCBI taxonomy): Eukaryota > Viridiplantae > Streptophyta > Magnoliopsida > Santalales > Viscaceae > Viscum > Viscum album. The sequence goes on from OY728138.1 coordinate 664,149,623, forward strand.
ATGCCATTCATCTGTGTGTTGGACCGAAGTAGGAGAGGCGGGAATCCTTGGACCAGAGGTGGTGTAGATCACGACAGAGAAGGTTCAGATCATATGGGAAAGGATGAAGGCAGCCTAGGACTGGTAGAAGTCATATGTTGATACCAGGGGTATGCCCTTGGAATTTGAGGTTGGAGACCACATGTTCTTAAGGGTCTCCCCTCGGTGCGGACAAAGGAGGTTCGGCAAGGGGAGTAAGCTTTCTCCCAGGTTCATCAATCCCTTCGAATTGTAACGGTGGGTCGGTGAACTGGCCTATCAGCTATCATTACCACCACCGCTACTGAGGATACATGATGTCTTCCACGTGTCCCAGCTTCGTCGTTATCTTCACGATGATTCACACGTCCTCAGCCGGGGAGAGATGGACATCAAGGATGACGTGACTTTTGTGGAGGGACCAGTGATGATCATGGATATCTAAGAAAAGGTTCTTTGTGGGTGATTCATTCCTTTGGTTCTTGTGTTGTGGAGACATTGTAGTCTTGATGAGAGTACATGGGAGATGGAAGCACAAATTCATGCCCAGTACCCATAGTTGTTTTGAGTTTTGTTCTGTTTGTTATATCTGTTGTGGTATAACGTTTTACCTTGTTGGCTATAAAATGATATTTTTATTTTCCTCTGAATGTGTTTGGAAATTCCTGGCTATGAGGGAGGAGAGAACCCACCCCTAATCATGATGCATTAAGGTGGATGCGATTAAACCCGTGCAGGCCAGTCAGTTCCACCCAAAGTGGATAATATATTGACATGGGAAGAGGACTCTCCAACCCCCACATGACTATGTAGTTTGATATGATATGTTGCTTGGTTCGTTACAGGAATGTGATCTTAGTTAACAATGATGTTCACTCTAGAGAGGTATCTTTCGAGGTGGTTGTACGTACCCAATCTTTCCTTATGGGTTGATTAAATTCTCTAGGGCGAGAATAGTTTGAGAGGTATCTGATGTGATGACTCAGACACTCTTGGTCCTTTCATTTGCCAAAAATCTGGATCCTAAAGGGGTAGGGTCTCGGCGCGACTGATCGGTGTGACTGATCAGTGAGACCGACCAGCGTGACCGATCGGTGTCACCTGGCTTTTTTCGGGGGTTTTCCAGTGACATTCACAAATTGAGTTTTAAACCCTTCATTATCCCCCTTTAATCTTGTTTTAAAGCCTAGTAACGCCCATAAATGTTATAATTAAATATTTAATAAATTAACCTGGTGTGGGTATCAGTTTAAACCACATGACCCCTTTAATAACATGTGGGGCCGCGTGGTCAACCCACGACCCCTGATCCTTACACGGTTTGGCGTTCTTATCTCAACCGTCTGCGACTCTTATAAACAAAGGGTTAGCCTTGGTTTCTTCTTTTCTCAATCACCATGTGATAAGAGTACCCTTCGTCCAGATGAGCAGCTTTTTGTTTAGGCTAGCCGCATCACTATGCGTGATGTTTCGCACCCGGCCTAGGCGTTGATAAATGAGGTGATTTTTGTTCAGGCGAACCGCATCGCTATCTGTGAGGTTCCGCCCCCGGCCTTAGCATCGATCATTGATCAATAGGTTGGGAATTTCTTCATCTCTTTCTTTTTTGTATCATGAGTGGTGGGCATGAATTTGATTCTATAGAATTGGTTAAACCATACCTAAATAAAGATAATGAACTGATTATATGAAGAATTAAGGGGGGGGGGGGGCTATGGTCTTTGATGTTGTATTATTTTATGTTCATCTTGTTGAATTGTGTGGGCTTACGGCTACTAAAAATCATGGCCACTGGTGGTCTTTCTCTATTCACTAATGAACCCCTGGGGATGTTTTAAATGACTTGATTGTGGTTATGAAGTCCTGCTGTGAAAGTGGCAATTGGTTAATCATGTACACCAGGCTAAATAAATTGAAAGCACCAGGATCAACCCTTTTGTGATAACCCCCGGTTAAAACACACGAAATTGAAATCATGGAGTGTGTTAAATCTTATAAATCTGAAAATACCGGCATGGCCCTACTTTGTGTTGGTTTTAGTGGTTTGGTTGTTTTCTTTTATGGGGTGATTGTTGGAGATGTGGGAGGGGATGTGATCCCCTGTTGATATGGATTCAGTGGTTGTGAGTTTTAAGATTGGCGGTTACCTTGTTTATATCACGAATTTGGGTGGGATCCTCTGTTGATGAGAAACCATTTTGGGGGACATGGGGTAGTGTCTCGAGGGTTTCTTTGGTTCCAGTACTTCGGGGGATCTCACTTATCCCCTTGTGGTTGTAACATTAAAAGAGAACCAGGTGTGAATGTTTAAATTGACATTTGGATGGATTCATTCCTTGGTTATTCTTATGGTGTTAGTTTCCCATGTAGGTTCATGGACTTATTTAAACATTGTTAATGAACATGAAAACAATAATGGGAAAAATGAGTTTTGTTAACAAGAGTCATGACTCAGACTTGAGTGCTGTTGTAATCTGTAGGCTGTCTGAAGAAAAAACTAACTTTGGGTGAGTCTGTGTTGCCTATGTATATACTTGTAGTTTTGTGTTTCTTATCCGCGCCCCACCCATGTTGAGCACTTAGTGCCGAACACCCACATTTCATGGGGGAGGGTGTTTTCCCCAACACTATTCTTAGTGGCTGGTTATTAGCTCCTTTTCTGATCCATTTCTCGGATAACCCAATTACCTTCGGGCAGGTTGTGATGGCCTGAGGTCCTTTTTTGGCCCATGAATCTTTAGGCAGGGTAGTGGGGTGGTTGGCCCAGGTGTGTGCGGGCAGGTGGTTTCCCAAGTGTCTTCTGGATGAGGCCAATGTGTGTTTGGGCATGGCAGTGGATTTTCATGACGAGGTGTCTTCGGGAATGGTGGTGGTTGCTCTGGACTAGGTGATTGTAGAAGTGGTTACATGTGACAGTTGTGGCCCAGGTGTTTGCGGGTGGGATTCGGCAGTGGGACTGCATGCGGTTGTAGCCCAGGTGTGTGCGGGCGGGTGTGGCAGTTGGACTGTGGTGAGAATGGCGGGATTGGTTCGATGTGTAGGATGTCTCAATAACTAGTGGGAAAGTGGCGTGGGGAACCCAAACATCGATGTTCTCTTATATATATATTACTTGGTTTGCGTTAGTTGGTGAGTGCAGCTGGTGATTTGGATGGGTGAACTCCTTCATAGTAATGGTTTTCTGTTTCTCACTGGAATTTAGTATGTTCCCCCACTTGTGTACGAGATTCTTTGGTTTTCCCTACTTAGTGTACTTTTATGCTCACCCTATGTATATAGAACATCTTTCAGGTTTCCAGGAGGACTTCAGGGATCACGTAGGACCATAATAGCTCGGACCTTTGGGCAGTTGTAGTTGTTGTTTTCCTTTCTTTGGTACTTACCATTGTAGTCACTTTTGTACCTTGTGGCTTTTACTTTTGGAACATGCATGTGGGAATGGTTTACTTTTGGCTTTACTTTTCTTTTACTTTTGGTGTTGTTGGGTTTCATCATCTTATCTCCTGATCCTATAACACAAAAAGGGTAATTCCTTCCACTTGTGTGTAATTTCCATACCCTTTGTGCTAGTCACCACTCCGTGACCTATAGAAGGTGGGTTTCAGGGGTCATTATCTCTCCTTCAACTTAAATAAATAACGGCTTGGAAACCTGATGACCCTTCCCTCTTTTTGGTGAAGGTGGGTTGTGACACATAATACAACCCTAAAATCTTTTAAACACTTATATATACATATGAAGACATAGGGAATACATAGACAAATGGGGTGAGCTAAAAATCCTAGTATGATTACAGATACAAAAATAATGCATTACATATGGGTTAGAGTGATAATATGATTACATTAAAGGAATGGAAGAAGAATAAAAATAATGAAGCATACCATATAGTACATGAGATCATGTAATCATTGAAATTTAAGAATTTGAAAGAAACAAATAACAAAACACAAACATGAGTGAATTCTAACTACCAAAGCAATATCATATAGTGGATAAAGTTCCATAAAGGAATCATATTTACTTTCTATCCAAACATAAAGTCTCATGAGAATAAAGAATTACCTAATAAATTTTGGTGAGAATTGGGAACTCCCATCATATCATTTTCATGCATATGTGTGCCACAATAAGAATCAACATTAATAATACATATTTTGGTTACCCATGGAGGAAATTTGGTATCATAATAATGTCATAAGGCATAACCAAAGGGTATATCATAACAGTGTCTATGAAAGAATGGATTTAAAAAAATCATGTATAGTGATAAGGTAAAGTAGGCATATATAATGACAAATTATGTCCAAATAATTTTAATTCATTTTAAAAATAGTGTTTAATAAACTTTAGAAATGAGACACTTTAGTGTCGTTTATGAGAAAATATTAACGAGACATTAAAAATGAAAAAATGTATAATTGTATTTATAAGAACAGAAATTAACAAATATTTTTAATGATTAAATGATTAATTTTTAAAAAATAATTTTTCCTTAAAATAGTTTATGATGTTTACATGGTAATGGGTATGGAATATATAAGTTCTATTTAAATAGGATTTCTTATCTGGAGATAATAAGAAGGGATCCTTTAAATGATGTATCTACACAGAAATGAAAGAAACATTGAGAACTTTATATATTTTCCAAACATATTCATAAAATATAAGAGGAATAAATAAGAATAATTATGAATTAATTTAGGGTAAAGAGTGAGAAAGCCTAACCCATAGGAAATATGGAGGTTCAGAGAGAATCCCTTATCTTTTGTCTGAATGTGTTATGCATGTGCACTTAATGTCCTGGATAAATGAATTAAATTTATTAATAATTTAATTCATGAACTATTGAACATATTTTTTTAATATAATATTATTATGTCATTTATAGACATTTCAATGAGTTATAATTTTTAATTTCGTTGTTCCAAGAGTATTTGTTTGTTGATTTTTTTGATCAGATCACTAGAGTATAAACATGTCATTTCTTTTCAAATTGGAATAGTTATATAGATGTAAAATGATATGGTATTATTATATATCAATATTTTTAAATGGTTATATATATCATTTTACTAACATGAGGATGATTTTTTTATATAAAACATTCATGAAATTGAGATTAGTTTATCTTGGTAATTTTTACAACCATCAAAAATTTGCATCATTTTATAGAATAATAAGTTTATATACTAGTTTAAAAATATTAAATAAGCTGTAATAAAAATAATATAGTATATTTTAACCAAAAAAATGTTTTTAACACTATCCTTTAATGTAGTAATGAAAAATTCAAACACATCATCCAAGAAGATGCTCAATCGACAAATTAGAGACCACGTTTCCTTTTTAGAAACATAGTAGAGAAGAAGAGATTTTAATGATAGATATACCTTTAAAATAATTAAATTACTGTACATATATGATATAGGATGTACCAAAATACTTTTTATATGAGACGTGAGAGAAGGATATCAAAATTAAAGAAATTAAATGTCAAATACTGAGGGTTTTACCTCATGAGTGTCATCTCATAAAAAATCTCATTAAGGCACTTTGAAATGGTATTTTGGTTAGACCATCAAGACTAGAACATTAAGAAGAGGCCTGGGATGGTATTTTGGTCTAATATATTAAATATCCAAGTATTATAAATTTTTAAGAGAAGAGGTGGTGAGTGGTGGAATTTATAATGGGAGAACATTGGTGTTTTTGATTATTTTATTCAGTTTTTTATTAGTTTGGATTAATAATTTCAATAGTTTTGATTAATTTCACCAAGTATTGTAAATAGTCTAGGTGATTTCTTGATAATGTATAATTACATCATCAATTAGTGAAACATTACTCAATTGATCATATACGTGGCTTAAAAGGTTAAATAACGTAAACTATAGTATTTCTCTATTCAATAAAAAATCCTATATTTTAGGAAAATCCCAAAAATTCACACTCAATGTTTTTCAATTATTATAATAAAAAATGGTATCCATTTTATGAAAATAGTATTCTAAATAAGAGAAATTTAAAAGGTTATTTAAATCATCATTTATTAAAAAATTACTGATTTTAAAATTATAACACATTGCATGACACTTTGATAAATTAATTGAGGCCTCATATAAATATCTGATAATAATAAAAAAAATATATTAATTCATGAGTTTATTTTATGAAAATTAAATTATTTTGAACCATCAAATTAATTATAAAATTTTAAATAAAAATTAACATTTCCAAAAATACAAATACTTAATTAATAAATTTTTATCATATTATTTACTTATTACATGATATTAATATATTATATTTTCATTCCAATGATACCTATATTTTATTTATACTATAATAGTTGAGGTTAATATTTTATTTTTCTTTTTAATATTTATAATGGTATCATTACTATTGCAATGGTCAAGTTACTATTTCATTGTTATTGGTTGCTTAATTTTTATAAACACCACATATTAAATTATGAATTTAAAAAAATAATGTTTTTATTAATTTATCTATGTTATTTAAGTTTTTTATATTATATAAAATAATCATATAATGTGTAATTCAATTGATTAAAATTTGTTCTTTACATTCTCCCCCCTTACGATATTTTTCCATTGAAATTTCATTTTACAAACCAATGTTAAAAAAAGTGAGGTTAATTACCCTAAAATCCTTCCTCCAGTTCTCATGTGTCCTCTTCACACATAAGGTTCCAACATATTCATTTGACCAACCAATTAGTATTTTTTATATAAATTTATTACTACAGTCTATGATCTTCACTGAATGCTCTTCATTCGAGAGGTCATTCTTCAGATGTAACACCTCCTGATTCGGTACATGTGAGGGATATTATATGTACATACACAATGGAGATATGTGGAATACATTGTGTACTTTGACTCGGTAGGTGTAAGTTCTAGTCGATAGGACACATATTTGACAAGATCAAGAATCTGGAATGGGCTGATGTACCTAGAACTCGTATTTCATTAACTCCAAAATCTCATGATCCTCTTCCATAGAGATATGCATGTGAATATAATGTCTCCAAACTAATATTTTAGGTCCTGTCAATGATTTTCTTCATATATTTTCTATCGACCGTAGGCTGCCATGATGTGGTACTTAAGTGTTTTACCATTTTCTACTATTTTATTAACCATTTCCATTCCTAACATCTTATATTCATCGATTGCATCCCACCATGTCAGTATTAAATATGTTATCCCATTAAAGCATTCAAATAGATTCATTTTGATACTTGAGAGGAAACTATTATAGTTATAGATCTCAACCAGAGATAGATGTTGGTCCCATCCTCCTGTGAAGTCCATCTAACATGATGTCAACATATCATCTATTGATTGAATAGTGTGATCAGATTGTCCATTAGTTCTAGGATGATAAGTCATAATAAAGTTCAATTTACTATTTATATCATATTAGAGACCTTTTCAAAACATTGAGGTAAGTCATAGATCATCATCAGATAAAATCGATAGTGGAACTCCACGAATCCTCAACACTTCTTTAATGTATATCCATAAAATTTGAAAAGTTAGAATTCCCCCACCAAATTATGATAAATTGGATTTTCTTTGTAAGACGATCCACAATGTCCCATATAGTGTAATTTTCATGGGATGTCATTGGAAGTCTAGTGAAAAATTCCATTATGATGTTTTCCCATTTTCTTGTTTGTATGGGTAATGGTAGCATCATCCCTTCAGAAATATTCTTTTCAATCTTCAATCACTAAAATTGCAGGCACGTTGATGTATAATTTTATAATCTCTTTCCCAATATTGTCCCTCAAATAGTGTTCTCATAGATCTTGATACATTTTTGTTCTTACACAATGAATATAAAATTTGATCTATGGGAATCATCCATAAGAACTTTATTTATCTTTTGATTGGATGATAAACATGGTCATGAAATAGATATTACAAATTCTTCCTCTTCAGTTCTGAACTATGAGGATTTCCCCTTTCTTATAAATTCTACATTTATCAGAATTTTCATATCATTTCATTTATTATACATTATTTTCATTAAATGTGATGGTTGTGAAATAATTTGAGAAAGAAGGGATGATGTTCCTCCCATAATGATCAATATGTCCATCCATTACAAATTTATGTGTATTGGATCCTTCTAAATTCTCATCATTAATAAATTTATAATATCATTTCTACATAGATCATCTTTTAAATTATTCTATTTTCTAGTATGGTACTAAATTGAGCATTTATAATACTTAGTGAGATCTAAAAATATTTACTGGTGCATGATAATCTCATTCCATAAGAATATATATTTTTGGCTCTTATGATAAATCTATACATCACACTTCTTTTAGTATAAATAATTCTGTAAGATTTTCAATTAAAAAATCATAGGTTTCAACTCTAAATCATGAATGGGATTGTTTTTCACATTAATTTTCATCTTGCTTAAGTTTTAGGCTATAAATTTATCATTTCTCATTAGTATAAAACCTAATCACTTCATTAAAGCATCATTTTATACCATAAAGATCTCACCACGTTTCAGTAGTGTGAGAACTAGTGGAGTGATAAGACTCTTTTTCAACTCATTGAAGCAATCTTCACATTCAATGTAATAGGAAACATTTTATACCTTCAGATTCACCATGGTTAGTGGGTTTGAAAATCATTATAATTTCATCACAAATGGGTTGTAAAACCCAGACAAAACAAGAAAACTATAGATCTATAATACACACATTTTTCTAGGCCACTCATTAGTTGTTTTTATCTTATAAGGCTCTAAAGATATTCGTTTTAGGATGATATCATTCCAGAATAATAAAACTTCCCCCTTATAGATGTCACATTTACTATAATTTTCTTATAGTTTCTCCCTTAAAAAAATTAACATAATATTCAAATGAACATTATTTCCCATCATAATCTTGGAGTATATAATAATATCATCAATAAATAAAAATAAATTTTTGTCAAGGTAATCTCAAAATATTGTTGTAATTAATTACATCAAAATTACTAGAGAATTAGTTAATCTAGAGGGATCCACTCTAAACATATATTGTCCAAACTCTATTTGGATTGTAGTCTTGAGAATATATTCATTAATCGCCTTTAATTATTGTTATCCAAATTGAAGGACCAACCTATAGAAATATTACTTTCTACACAATTGATAAGACAATACATCTATCTATGGTAGGGGATAAATTTTCATTATCATGTTTTTTTTATGTTTATGATAATATATTTAGAGGTGCATCAATACATCCATCTTCGTGATGAATAGGACTCAATCAACCCATGGTGATGCACTCAGGAAGATAAACTCCCTGTTAAAATTTTATTGTAACAACCTATTATTTTCTCCAACTCATTAGTGTTCTTTATTTATGTTTTCCTTTATATATATAAATATCTATGAATAATTTCAAGTGATAAATCAACCTATCAGTCCGAAGGAAGACTATTCAAATATTTCAAGGAACAAATCAATGATGTCCCTCACAATGGTAATGTGTTTGAGCTTGATTCTTACATTTTTCTCAACCATTAAGCTAGATATGCTTGATAATAAGGCAATTATATCCACATTTGTGTTAATTATTATAATGTATATTCCTCACTATCATTACTCTTATACTAAATTGAAGGATAGATCGAGATGTGAAGTATGATCTACCTTTCCCACCAGTTGTGGTTTTCATTATACAAGGATATCCAATCCATGCCAAATATATTATTAAACATCACCAAAGGAAGTAAACAAGATTTATTTGGAGGTTTAGACATCAAAAATTAACAAAAGAGGAGTTGTATTATTGGGATAAAATAATTTCACAATTTTATGTTCTCACAAAAAACAATACCTCCATATATTTGGGTGTTGATAGAATAGTTCTACTAAACATAGAAGATATAAAAGAATGTGTAGGGTTGGATTAAAATATTTTTTTGATATTCATTAATGAATAATATGATTACATATAACTACATCACTTTCAGCTTCCACCTTAGTGGTAGTTATATCATATTTCCTCCCTTGTTTCCTTAGATGTTGTTGTTGTCTTTGATTGCCTCCAACAACTCTTGGCTTAGGGAAATGGCTCTTCTAATTCTCATATTATTTGTAGTTGAAACATTGAACAAAAGTATGAGTGTTGATTTGAACCTCCCTTACATAATCCAAATTTATGGGTCTCAGTATATCCATTAGGAAATTATTATCCATATGCCCCTATATTACACATTTAAAGTAACTCTGGGATTCCCTTATCCAGTTTGTAGGATTATTCTTCCCAGAAATTTGACATGCGAGATGTTGGGTTTTCATTCCATCATGGGATTTATCTTATGGTCCACTCATATTTAACTCAATTTTCATATTTTAATCTTAATTCCCATGATACCACTAGGAGTCTCCAATATTTGTTTCAATAGAAATGTCACAACTAAAACGGCTCATCATGAAATCCTTATATGGTTTTCATAATACAACCTCATAGTCTCATCTTCCATTTCCATCAGTCCAAGGAACTCTATTTTCATATTAAAATAAATATTTCTAGGAAAATATTTAATGGAAAATAGTTTTTTGTATCCCTGTCAATAGAGGGAATCAATTATATTTTTCGACATTGTTTTTTTGAATAGTGTCCACTAATGATCAACTTCACCATAAAAATGATATACTTCCATATTGATGTTCTATTCTCTTGAGCATTGTAGGGTAGAGAATATATTTTTGATGGATTTAATCCATTTTTCTATGATGAGGGGATCATAATATCCACTAAGGATAATAGGCATTTGTACCATTACATATTTGACTAAAAATTTACCTTCTATAGAAAAAATAAGACATTCCAGATGATTCAAGTTATTAAACATAACATTTTCTAGTTGAGAATGTACTTTAATGAAGTATCGATCTCTCATTCACATTAGATTTGACATTTAATTGGAGAAATCATCACATTTCCAATCACATTGATTTTTGGGAAATACTCTGCAATTTTCATCCAATATCTATGAAATGAAATTAAAATTAGGGGTACTTAAATACATAGAAAATTATTATATAATAACGAAACCTTTATCATACATGTTTAAACTTATAAATGAAAATTATATCCTAACATATGAAATCTACTTTTCAATCTAGGTTATCTGTGGTGATAGAATTATTCATAGGGTTATTACTAAAATGATCCAGTCTTAATATCAAAAAATTACTAGGCGATGTTATGATATCAACAATAGATACCCATAATTTTACACCAATTAAAACATGATTTTAAGAAAAACATAACCATAAAATACAAATCAAGGATTATAAATTATAGTGTCTTTGGAATATTAGGTACATAAAATAGAAAACATGGAAGAAGAATAATAAATCTTTATATTAATCATCCATAATGATATCCTATGTTCATTTGACCTCTTAAATCTACATAAGAAAACATGTGGAAAACATAGACATATGGGATGAGCTAAAAATCAAATTAAGAGAATAAACATATCAATAAATCATAGAACATGTTTTATAAGAAATAACATGGTAAGATAAAAAATGAATAGAACATGACTAGAAATAAAGAAGAATAACAAATAAAACATGGGATTATATAATAATGGAATCATATGAATGTATAAACAAAATATAACATTATATAAACATGAGTTAAGGGTAATTTCCAATAATATATTAAATGGTGGATAAAGTCCCATAAATGAACCATGTCTACTCATTGTCCCAACATGTTATATCATGAGACAAAATCATTACCCAGTGCATTAAAAAACTATATTGACACACCCATAATAAAATATTAATTAATATGTGTTCCACAGGAATAATAAAACATGAATAACATATATAATGAATATATATGGAAAGAAATGGCTATTATAATCATGTAATAGGGCATATTAAAAAGAAAATATAATATTGGTTTCCCTATAAAAATGGATTTAAATCATACATGGAAATTAATAAGATAAAATATTAATATATTATGATAAATTATTCCCAAAAAAGTGAAAAGTTTTAAAAAGTCTATTTATGGGGCTTTAGAAATGTGCCACATTAGTGTGGTTTAAGGAAAAATATTAATGAATATTTAAATAGAAAATGGATAATTGTCTTGTATAAAAACAGAAATATAAAAAATATATAATTCCATGAAAAAAAGTGTGATTTTTGAAAAATAATGGTGGATTAAAATATATTATAGAGTGTTCATGAGAATTGGTAGGAAATGTGGATGTTCCATTTATTCATGCTTGCTTATCGGGTAGAATTAAGATGAGGTCCTTATAAAAAATTTATTTCCCCATCAACGAAAGAACCAGTAAGATAGGTTCATATTATGAAAATATAATAATAGAATTTATGAGCACAAAATAATAATTATTAATTACATTGGGGTAAATATAGTTATAGCATATCCTGAAGGAACGATGGTGGTTCAGAGAGAATCACATACATTATGTCTGAATGTGATCTTAAAATGAAATTACTGTAATTGATAATTAATTATATTCTTTAATAATTAATTCAGGACTAATTAAAAATATATTTTATTTATTATAAGTTTGTTATGTTCATTTATTGTTATTTCGATGTGTTATAATGCTTAATTTTGTTGATCCTAGAGTGTTTGTTTCATGATTTTATTATCGGTTCCCTTGGGTATAATTATTGGACTTCTTCTCAAATTAATATAATTATATAGAATTGAAAATATATGGTTTTAATCTCTTTACAAAATTCTATATGTTTCAAGATATCATTTTATTTTTTTACATAAGGATTATTCATTATATAAAACATTGATGAAAAAAATATTTGTTTATTTTACCAATTTTTAAGACTATAAAGAATTAGTATAATTTAATTTATTAATATATTTATATACTAGTTAGATAAAATTAAATTATATTTAATAAAATTATTATATTATCTTAAAATAGTAAAAACAGTTTTATGACCATCCATTAATGTGGTAATGAAAAGTGAAACATCAACATCCATGAAGGTGGTGAATCGACAGCTCAGGAACAATGTTTTCATTTTTAAAACAAAATAAAGGTAGAAGAGATAATGATATTAATATCCATTAACAAAAATAAATTATAGTATATGTATGATATTGGATTTATCATGTTACTTTTTATAGTTTTGCTTAGAGAAGTATAAGAAAAGGAAAGGAAATTAAAAGAGAAAGAGAGTGGCTTTTATCTTTTGAGTGTCGTCTCCTTGAGAACCCCTTAAAACACATAGTAATAGTCTATTGGTGAGAAAAAAAGACCAAAACATAGGGAAGAGGATTTATAGAGTATTTGGGAAGAACATAAGGAATATCTAAGGCTTAGAATGTGAGTATAAGAGGTTTCAAGGGGTGGTATTTATAGTGGGATGAGATGGTGTTTTTGATTATTTTGTTCATTTGATTATTATTTTGGCTCAAGACAATATATATTGATGGTTATTGTGACTCTGTATAGTAACTAGTTCATGTGAGTACAATATAATGTAATATTACATCATACATGACTCAACTATGACTCCAAACATCATGTATTTGGATTAAAATTTAACATACAATAATGTTTTGTGATTCAGTTTTCATAAAAATTCATCTTTTTTAGAAATTCCAAAAAAATAAACCGTAACATTTTAAAATATTGGGAATTAAAAAATATACACAATTATTTAAAAATATTTCTCTAAATTCAAGAAATTTTATTTTTTTACAACCATTATTTTCTCAAAATATATTGATAATAAAATTATATTTGATTATATGATATTATGAAAAATTAATTAAGGTCTCATAAAATTATACTATAATAATAAGAAATAAATATTAATTTATGAGTCCATTTTGCGAAAATAATTTTACTTTTAAATTGTTATATTAATTATAAAAATTTAAATAAACATTTACATTTTAAAAAAATACCAAAAGATATTTTATCATTTCTAAAACAATTATTTACTTATTACATTAAATAAATATATTATATTTTCCGTAAGAAGATACCTAATATTTTATATAATTTTATAGTTGATATTACTATTCTGTTGGGTGGTTTACTGTTCTTAATGATCTCGTTACTATTCCAATAGTAAAGATACTATTTCATTTTTATAGATTCATTTATTTCTAAAAGTACCACTTATTTGATACTTAATTTATGATAATAATGTATTGATTGGGTTCTATATTTTATTTATGTGTTTTATAATATATAACACAATTATTTCAATGGAGTTTTTATTGATAAAAATTTCTGTCAATATAGAAAACATCATGACGATAATAGTTGTTCGGTGGAGGTTCCAAACAATAAACTACCATGCCTACTTGATCAATAATATATAAGGGGAAAAATACATATGGCACAAAAATCACTTCTTTTAGAAATTCAATACATTATTTCATCGATATAATTAAAGGAATACCATATCCACATCATTAGAATCCATATTTCACAGACAATTTTCAACAAAACATTTCTATTGAATTATAGATTCCATGTTGTGATACATCATGGCTCTAAACTTTTATTATATTTTCTCATATAGATCACGTAAAAATAGATTTATTGATTTTCTTCATAAAAACATCATTCATTTGTACACAACTTTATATAGATGGATTTATAATGATATATATGAATGCATCTATATCTGTGAAGGTTTTCATAAAGTCATTATATATTTTACACCTTTTCCATAAAAATAATTTCTCTATATCTATAATGAAAAATTACTATAGCTAACTCGAATCATGATTTGGGAATTCAATGGGAAAAAATATCTCAAGGTAACTTTTATGTGTTTTGTTTTGATTGTGCTTCTTAAAAACTGAGTAAAATAGGTAATTTGGGGATCTCTAGTGTCATTTTTAACTAGATATACCAGAAAATAGTCAATTTGGAGGTATGGAAGATCCGGATGTGGTACAAAAAATACCGTGTACAAGATGGTGTGGTTTCCTTGTGTTTGAAAAATATTTGGGGTACAATCTTTAGAGGAATGATGATGTTTTGTGAAAGTTTTATTTCCAGGACTATCTCATGATAATATGGAAAATGAATTTAATTCAAAAAATTCTGGTTCCACAAATATTTATATATTAAATAAATAGTTTTTTTGTGAAAGGATAATAAACTGTGAAAGAAATAATGAAATCATATTCATGAGTATAAAATATTTTATAATGTTCTATGAAATATGGTATATTATGTGTTTTTAAAAAGTTTTGTAAAGGTAAAATTTACTTGAAGTTTAATGAACAATGTGAGTTTACAAAAAAGTGAATATTTTTGTGAAATATGGTGTAAATATTTTTTTTCATGAATTGGATGAAAATTTAATAAATATGTAGATACCCTACCAATTGAATATAAAAATCCTTAATGAAGATATAAAGTCTATAAATTCTCAAAAGGGTTTTAGGAAGGATTTTTCTTTTGTGAAGGATTTAATAAAACCATAAGTTTTATGAATAATTTATATTTTTCAAATATTTTGTGTCTCTCCAATGTTGTGAGTTTCAAGAAATTTTTAGGTTTTGTGAAAATAGAGAGTTTTGTGAAGAAATGAGTGTCTCTAAAAAAGAAACATTGATATTCATTGGAAGTGAATATTATGTGAATAAGTAGGATTTTCAGAAAAAATGTCTGTTAAATTGGTGTTCATCAACTATTTGAAAGAGAATGTTATTTATGAACCAAATGAGGATAATAAAATAATGATTCACATAATCAGTGGAGGAATATTCTTATGTAGTAGTGAGAACAAATCATTTGAGAGAGAAGTGAGCTCTCAAATTATGATTGGTTGTAAACGATAAGGGGTAGTGAGTCTGTTATGAACCTTGTAATAATAGTGTGTGTTTTTATTTTGTACATTGGACCAATGATTCTTTATTCTACTTGGTCATACCCTAGTTAGGGGAAAAAATAAAAATTGTCATGACTCATACGTGTTTCCATTTCTGATCATACTTTCTTATATTAAAATTATATAACATTATATTGTTTAATAGTAAAAAATATCCTAATGAATATTCACTTCATTAGGTCATACCCTAATTAACCACCATCCCCTCATGGTATTTATCCTTGTTGTACTAGTAGTAATTTTTCGCCACCTTGATCATTCTATAAGATTCATTTTCAACCAATTTTTACTACTATTGGGTTCCCCATTCGGAATGTTTTTGGATCCCTCATCGGTTGTTTAGTGATATCCTAAAGTTTTTTTGGGGTTTCATAAGTAATTTACAATCAACTAGAATAAATTTTTATTTATTGATATGAAATGAATTTCTAAATTATTTTTAAAATAAGAAAGAGATTATTGATGAATTAATTTATAATATCATGGTTTTTTTATCATATTTGACAATGAATTTTTAAATAATGTGTTGATTTCTAGAAATGATAATTTCTAACCTAAATGATTTATTTTATGAAAAACAATTATGATTCCTGAGAAATTAATGCATGAATTTTTTTATTTATTTTCAATAAAATGAATAGATTTAGAAGAAATGAGTTCTGAGGAAAACCAATTCATGATGGTTTTTAAATAAAATGGATTGCTTAAATCTTGAAATGTGGAACTTTATTAATGATTGATGAAATTGATTGAGAAGAGTCATTTTACAATCGTTTTATTTAATTGAAGCACATGGGATCCTTTTAAGATATATGGGAAGCCTAGGATATTCACACTAGCAATGTATTATCAATAACATGAATTGGATTAATGAGGAAAATTCCAAATGATATTATTGAGGATAAGTGATCATTATTTGGGATGAATTTATTACCCCTAGGTGGGAATATAGTGATGTGTGTACACAAAGAGATGTATTTCACTAAGAAGTTTTGGATCCATGGGCCTTGCTCTATCTAAACTAGTGACACGTAGACATAATAATATTATTCAAAATAAATATGTACATTCTAGGTTTTATGAAATGATTCATTCATGAATGGTTTTATAGAAAGTAATAATCATTTCAAATTTTATAGAAATGAACTTTTGAATCAATTTTAAACTATTTGTTATAAAAATTTGGAATGAATTATTTATTATGTATTTTGATAATATTACTATGTTATGTTTTATTAAATATAATAACTTTTTTGTTCAATTATTATATAACACTTATTGGATTCTTGGAAGGATCCTACTATTCTAGTGTTTATCACAGCCCGCATTTTTCTTTGGGAGTTTATAGATATTCTTCATCCAGGTCATGGAGAAGGGAATGTATAGATTGTAGATAGTGGGGTTTATAGGTTATGGGACCTTGGAAGATGACAATGACATGATGGGTTTGTGATCCACTTATTTCCAATATATTTTGTAATGATATCTTCATTGGATGATAGATATATTGGATATAGTTCCATTTTAGATGTTATTTTTTTCAACCTATTGGTACTTTTCTTTAGTGACGATTTTGGAATAAAATCTATTTGTGGATTATTTTTTCAATTTATGATTAATTTTGTTGTTCATGTGGTGATTATTTTCCATATTTGTATTGATACCCATATTCTAGTCTACAACTTGTGGTGATTGGGAATTCCCTTTCGGCTATCTTAGGATTGATTCACATTCATTTTTAGTGGGTACTCGAAGATATTTCCTGAGAAGGACCCATCCCAGTACCTTCTTCAATGCATCACTATAGAGATTACCACAGACTAATCATGGTAATATATAAATAAACTATCCATAAAATTATTTAATATAGTTGTGGTATTGCTTATTTCAAATTTAATCATAATAAATTCATAATTACCCTAAACTGTAAAAAAAATTTATTTTGGTTATTTCCACTTTATTGAACCTCGATAAAAATATTCAGAACAAACTTCGATATTGGAAAAGAATTTTTCTATATGTAGGTGATTAAAAATTATTAAATAAGTGGTATAAGATACATATTATTATTTTTTATTATTTTTATTTTTATATTATTCAATTAAAATATTATTTGTACCAAATTTTTCTAAACAGATTCCATAGGGGATACCCATAAATATCACTAGGGAAAATGTACCACTTATATATATTTTCTCATTGAGTAATATCTTCATTTTCTACAACTCAATTATATGTATTCTATATATATTATTTGATATAGGGGTATCATAAGGAGTTAGTTCTATTTAATAGTCAACTTCATGATTAAGAGATAGACTAAGAGTTCACTCTAGAAATACACATGTATATTCTTGAACAATAGGGAAATTTTCAAAGTTGATTTTCTCCAAAAACATTTCAGAAAAATATCCCTCGTGAGTATGTAGTGGAACCTATATAATGGATTTAAATTCTATTTGTAGTTCATGTTCATCCTCACACAAAAATAAAATAATACTTTTCTTAGGAATAACAACTGTGACTTTTTTCCATGGAAATACAAATTTTATCTTTATATAGAAATGAAATCTATGCCAAAAATAATATCAAATTCAACTATAGGGAGAACAATATGTTTTTCTGGAAGCGAATTCCCAAATAACATTTATTTGAGGCTTTTTGGGAGTATAAATCATCTATAATTAATGTATACAATAATATTATTATGAATCAAATTTATATTATATCCTAAATCATTGCACTTATTTTAACTCGTGACACTTTATTTTAATCTCTTATCAATATGGATTATCACTGGACTTCACATATTATATAATTTCATTCATTATAGTGGTTGTTAAAAAAGAAAAAAATTAACCCAAATAATACCACTCAAGAGTGTCTAGTAATGTGCCCATTCATTATGAATTAGTGATAATAATATTAATACATAATCTTCCCCTTCTATATTTATTACCCTTATTTGTATCAATGAGACAAATATATCTTGTTTCCTTTATATAGAACAATATGTATTTTTTAAGAAAACCACAAAATATCTATTTTACAAAAAAATTAAGGATATCACCCTTTACATAGACTTATACCTAGGGATTTCACAAAATGTCAATAATCATATTCTATAAAATTAAATAATCCAAACATGGATACCAATTGAGGCAAACCAAGTAAATGAAATGAAAATATTTTATCATTTAGATGACTATTTGTTACTTTCCACAATAATAGACACTTCAAGACCATAAATGTTTAGTGTATTTGGAGACTACATTAATAATAAAATTATTTCATTAAAGGTATGAAATCATTTATATTCAGTTCTTGTGTATGAGAACATATATTAAATATAATTTTTTTTTGAATACACATAATAATAGAAAAGCAGTTTCTTAGTCATGCATCACTCTCAGGGTTTTCATAGATGATTGGTTTCACCGTCGTTCTATTATTTACATAGTCATGGTTTACCCCCAAGATTATCATAATGGATATTTTCCTATACTAAATTGAATTTAATTCATATTAAAATCCATATTATCTCATGATATATTTATAATTACCCAAATATAAAGATATATAATTATAGACCCAAAAATCCCAAAATTAAAATAATATGTATTTTTACCGCATGAACATAACACATTAATCAATTAATTATATAATATGACTTTGTAAGAAAACATGTTTCACAAAAATTCTATCATTACATCATAGCATAACCGGGGAAAAGAATCACATTTCATAAATAAATCATCATAACATAATTACCCCATTAGAATGAATAATGTTTTATAGAATAAACCTTATACCATAATCATTATAAGAAATATTGAGAAGGAAAGTTGATGGTATCATAATAAAATGTATTTGATGAACCACAACAATTCATATATGATTTGGAAATAAATTAAAAATACCCTTCAAAGAGAATTATATTATTTATTTGAAAATAGAGTTATTATAATTCTATTTTTGTATCTTTAAAAATAAAAAATCCTAAAACATTAAGAAAATGGTATTTTTTAAAAAAATTTAAGAAAACATGTAATGGATTATCCATGGAAAATAATATTCATAATATAAATAAAATTGTTTTCTTTGGGTAAACATTATAATTGTTATTCCATTCACACTTTATATAAAAATGAAAAAAATCTTGTAACAAAAATTGTAAAACCAATAATTTACACCATTGAAAAAATAGATTTATTTTGAAAATTACATTCATCTATGTCTGGATTATAGAAAAGAACGGTCTTGATAAAATTTTATAATAACTAGGCTTGGGAGAAAATTTTCATATACTAAAGTGAACATTAGGTCATATTTTCCGTAAAAAACATTTTATCACTCCTTTGAAGTACGAAAGAGAGAACGATGTTACTAATATATAAAATTTAATTGAATAAAATTATAATAATAAAATATATTTTTTGTAATGTTTGAGATCAATAAAATTTTTCTAAATTAATATTTATCATAGATAATATAGAAATGAAATGAGATTGTAAAATAAAATATTTCCCCATTATTAATCTTAGAAAAAATACCGTATGAAAGGGATAACCTTTCATAGATTTCAAAATCCTCGTAATTATCATGATACGCATTATAAAATGAATTCATGGGTAGTATATAATCACAAAAAATAAACAAGTGTTGAATATGGAAAGTGTATTAATGAAACAAAAGGTGGGTAAGAAACCCTTACTCGAAGTATAATATTTCATTATACATGTTCAAAAATAATGTATAATAATGTTTTATTTATTTTAAATATTTTATATACCAATATTCAAACATAAAATACTATTTATTTTCATTTATAAGGATTAATTATCAATTTGTTAAAAATTTCTTTATTAAAATGAATATTCTTGTGAAAAATGGTTTGTATTCCATGCAAGTATCGATTTAGTGGTCCTTATACATGTACCACAGACAAGTTTTCATAATATTTCGATTCTTAATCATAAAATATGTATCCTATTTATCCATTATATATATTTTTCACTTTATAAAAATATTTTATGGAATTTGAATTACATCACTTCATGGGTATAATATTATAGATGTACGCATAAGTAATGATTTCACTTTTCTATGGATTAAAAAATTGAAGTTGAACAATAATTACCTATTATTGAATCATAATTTTTACATATATAGCATTTATATTAACAAAATTTATCATTTTACCATCTATGTAAATCATAAATAAAAAATGAATCATAACTCATTTTGGAGGTGGTAGTCTACACATATGCAAGAGTGATATTATCATTTTAAAATAGATTGGATGGTGAGAAGGTATATCAGATATTATAGTTAAAGAAGAATAATTATATGATAAACATGATATATAAAAATTAAATACATCATAATAACCAACCATTAAATATGGGGATGTAAAAGATTCATATCACTACGTGGAGGAGGATGTCCACACATAAGCATGGGTTGTACTTTAATTTTACTTTTTATGGGAAGGTGGTGAAAATAGATTTATCATAATAATAATAACATTTAAATATATTTATTATAATAGATTTATAATGCTATGATTCGTACAATATATTTATATTATGTGGTTTAAGAAGTAAACTTTTAATGAGACATATAAGATTATGACATCTTCTTTTAGAGAACTCCTTTGGATTATAACTAAAGACATCATATGATAGTAATTGTGTATGTAAAGAAGACCTATTATGAATTTAAGGAATCCTGGAAGGTATTATGGTTGTGAGTTCTCTAAAATTATTAATAAAGGGGAATAAGAGGAACCCTTTTATAAGAGAGATAACTGACACAATAAAAATTATTTAAATATAAAAATAAAATAGGTTACATATTCATGTCATGTGGCACGATGAAATAGATAATTTGAATACAATATAAGATATGGACAAAATTAACTCAACCAATAACATTTAAAAATGTTTGTGGATATATTACCTTCCATATATCATAGTTAAACCACTTTAAACCCATTTTAACAATAATAGTGATACATTAAATTTTTATCCAAATAACATAATTATTTGACAAACAATAATAGGGACTTATTTTTTTTGATATTATGATTAAAAATTAGGAATATATCGTATCTAGTTCAATTTTTTAGGTGGAAGAGATTAATTTTAATATAAGAAAATAAAACACATGGAAAATTGTTTTTAGAAAATACATGATTTAAGGTGAAAAAAATATTTTACATTGAAATAAAATAATTGTTTTTTTCCATTTTTTTTATAATTTTTTTTTAGATTATTTTAATAAAAAAAATGAAACCATCCAATCATACAATTACATATAATGTCCCAAAACTAATTTTTAATTTGAGTAAAATATTACATATGTTCAAAAATATCAAGCTTGGGTTACTGAAATAAATTTTTAAAAAACATTATTTTAACCAATAAAAGTATATTAGGTTGATACAATGGGTCTCCAATTTATTAAGGAATTCTTATATCTAATTAATTTTAAAATTGTGAAATTATTTGAAAAATCAGTATTTTTCAACAATCACTCAAAAGTCAATATTTTCATAAAATTTTGAAAAATTCATCCAATAAACTATTAAGAAAATTTAATCCAAAAAAATGATATCCATTTTATTAATTAAAATTTATAAAAAAATTAATAAATTAGTTATAATCTTCTTTCATAGTATGAAATAAAAATAATTTTGACAAAATTGTATTTTTGAAGAATTACATGACTTTATTTAGATTTTTTCCATAATAACCATAATTAAATGAATTTTAATATATAGGATTGAATATTTTTATTATTATTTCATTAAAATATTTCATAAATACTCATTAATTTAATTTATTAAAATAATGAATCTTTGAACATATAAAAAACCTTTCACATAAATATTTCCTTTATAATTCAAATGATTTTATTTTATTTTATAACCAATTGATCACCAATGAATTAATTTCATAAATGCATGAAAAAAATTTATTAATATTTATAGGGTCCTATTAGTACCAACAATTCCCATATCTAGGTTATATCTATCACATTAAATAATAATATTTCAATTGTACCTCACAGTTCATATAATCTTCACGTTCCATGTAAGGAATGATACCAATGAAATTAAATGTATTTAAAGAGAAATATGTCATATATTATTTGGGTGATACCATGGATGATTATGAAAAATTAATTATTGATAATATATAATATAAATAATTTAATAATTCTTTGTTTTTGGTTTAGAAATTGTAACATTAATAGTGAAATCTTTAATTATGATACAAATTATTATTCTTTAAAAATCTTATAAATATTCTCATCACTAATTAGATAAATAAGTATCATAACTAAAACTACAATATGAAGTAATTATAATATTATAAATAGTTATAATAAACCATTTCTATTAAAATGTTTGTTATGAGAATAATGTACTATGGAATTAGAATGAATAACAACACTGCTAAAATGAAACTATATCAACATGTTCATGATTACACTCACAAAATATTTAAATTAGTTAATATGTAACTAATATCTATATATAAAAATATATAAAATTTAAATTAATTATATAAAATTTTATGTATAAAAGAAATTATTTGAAATATGTGATTGAGTTATTTATATTTGTTTTATAAGATCACATATTGCATTCAAATAATTGGGGAAACTATAAGGGTTTCAGGTCCTAATTTTATACCATTTAGACATATTTCCGTGTATAAATAATATTCTCTTTGGAATAATTTAGCTACTTAATAATGAATTTATTTATCCATTTTAATTTATATTATGGGGTATGATATGAAATATCTTGTTTTCTCTATTAATGTAGTTTGATTCGAAAGCTAAAAAATTTATACGATATTTTTATAAATCAAATCAATTATTTTATTTGTAGTTACAATTTTAGTAATTATTTAATCCCTGGTTTTTTCTTTAAAATTATTTATTTTTTCATCATTATTAATATTACTATATACTACAAAACTGGCCTTTTTATTTAGATCTTCCTCATTGAAATTCATTTATTCTTAAAATTATATCACAGCTAAAAGTAATTCTCATCTACTTTATTGATAGTTTCACCACGTTGTCCATATTTTCAATTTCCTAAAATTTTATCATTTATAATTAGAAATATAATAAGGTTTTATCTCATGTGACCTCTATATTTTTCTTATACTCTTTCAATGAAATATTTTTTCAATCACTTTTTATGATGTTGTTTTTAAAAAATGATATTTTAAATCATAAATATGTTATTCCATCAATTTATGTAAAATATCACTTCTTCCACCCCATATCTATTTTTATTGTCACACCCAGACTTTTGAGATATTTTTATTTGTCATTGAAATATTTTATCGAGTTTTGGGTCATGCCTAATTTAATGTTTTTGTTTTTTCTGATAAATAGATGTTGTAGGCAAGTTAGTGTCTGAAAAATCGGCAAGGAACTGTTGAAGCTACAAGGCTTCTCTAAATCACCATGTGGCTTACTCTGTGCACGAATAATTAATTAATTAATTAATTCAATGATAATGTGGTAACATAGTAAAATGAGAAAAACATAAAATAAAATAATAAGGGTTTTAATAATAATAATAATATCATTCGATTATATTATTTATATTCTCTTGGATAACATTTTAATTGATAATTTTATTATTATCAGAATTTTATTTTTTTTATTATTATAAAGATTATTATTATCTAGTTTATTATGTTTATTATAATCTTATAATAATAATTATTATTATTATCATTATTAATAGATTATTATTTTTTAATGTTTATCAAGTTTATTAATATCATATCATGGTTATTAGTATTATTATTAATAATTTATTTATTATTATCTATATTTTATTTTGGGTTTTTTGTTTTGTTCTCCACTCCTCCAGCCCGTCGCAAGCCCCCTACCCCATATCTACCAACTGTGAATTTTCTCCTCCCCTATGAAACCCAATGTGTCTTGCCATTTCCATACTCCCTTGTCTTGTCCCTCCTTTCGGCGAAGACACTGGCTGGTGTAGCTCCATCACCCTGCTCTATTATGCCACCCTCTAATTTATCCCACTCACTCACTGGACCCCCTCTACTATCTGAAACCCCACAATCCTCCCCCTTCTGGCGACGTCAACCCCAACCAGTTTCCCTCCCTTACTTGACATGGTCATCAAACCCTCTTTATCTTAGTAAGCTCCCACCTTAATTTCTTTTGGGTTTTGGCTTTCCCATTTCCTGGTATTAATTTGGCCAGACCCAGAGTTTGATATTTTTTTTAATTTTTCTTAATCAATGTGTTAGGTTCCATTCTAGGGTTTCTCGTAGTGTGATAAAGGTATGATGGAAATTTTACCATTTTTTTTTCGAAAACTCCTTGGTTCGAGGTAGGTGGATCCATATACAAAAATTATTCGATGAATTAATTTGATTGATTAAATTATTTAACATCTTCTATGATTCATATATTTGGTAGGAAAGTATATTTTAATAATTATTATCATGTGTTTGATTTTTATAAGGAATGTTTATGTGAAACATGTTTTGTTTTGTGTATAATCCCATTTGGTATCTCTTGTTTGTGTTTTATGATTTTTCTACATGGTTTTTTTGATCATGAAAGGCATAAAAATTATTTTTTGGAATATTATTGGTGTGTGTTTGATTCTAAAAATGTTATTTTGGTTGTGTTTTTATAGTATGGCCATGTGGTTCTTCATGGTATGTTTTTATAAATATTCAAATGGTTTAATGAATGATATATTAGATGAGTTTTTTTGGAAAGATATTTTGGTAGGTACTTGTTTTTGAAATGGTTATTTTCAAAGTGATTTTTTTTTAATGTCTACCATTTTTTTAATGCCTTATGAAATTGATCAAATTATTTAGGTAACTGTAAAAGATATGTGAAATAAGTTTTTAGTCTATTTGTGTGTGTAATGTGATTAAATAAGATCTAGTATTTTTTCTGGTGGACTGCTTTTATAATCATTTGGAGATGATTTATGAATCATTAAAATCTATTTATGAAATGTGGTAAGGGCCTCCAAATTTTGTTTGTTATGGTATTGTTGGGTGTTTGGAATTTAACGTGAAATTTTAAATGAATATTATGTGAAATGTCTTATTTTTTCATTAAATTGTTTTATAAAAAATTTAAATAGTTTATTGAGTTACCCAAAAGGTTGAAAAAACATGATGAGTAATTTTTAGTGTGTGTGTGAGTCAGAAATAATTTATCCATGAGAATATGGTATTTTATAACATGAGGAAATTGTTTGAGCAAAAACATGGAAACTCGGGTATCTAAGTGGGAAGACTAGGACTAGTATTCTTGAGATATGTAAGTGGAATTTTTCTTCTTTTACATAGAACTATTGATGAATACAAAGCTAACTAGATAATTATGATGGATTAAAGAAAACTAGGTTATGGGTGTGTTCTCAACCAGTGGATTGTTTATAAGAACATAGACCTTTGTGGATCAAATTCCACATTTCACTAAGATATGATATACCTTGTGTCCCATGTTTAGATAGTGCCTATGGGTAATAATGTGACTAGTTCTAAATGATTATTAGGACGTACGGTTAGTATATAGTAGGTTGGATTATAAATTTCAGAAATAAGTGAGTTTTCATTAATGTGGAATTAATTGAATCTGTTTTATTTATAATTACATTATTTGAGACGCTTTTATTTAAAATTCATTTCATTGAAATTATTTTATATTTTACGTATCACCCATTCAAAAATGTTCTAAATGATAGTTATTCACTTTATATTATTCCTAAAATTTATATAATTATAAAGCTTGTAAGTTTATTTTTCATTTAATGTTTAATTCATGGAATATTTTATCTAGGTGGCATCTTACTAGGATGTGGCTCACAACCTATATACACCTTTGGGTGTATAAAAACTCTAATGTCTTTTGGTTCATATTAATGGAAGACATTGGTGTTTGAAGTTTGAGTTAATTATGGATTTCAGGGTGAATCATTTTGGTGGCTACATGACGATGTACTTCCTCTCATCGCATGGGGTTTTGATATTGAGTATTGTTTCCCTCATGTCGTACTAATAATTTTGGTTTTGTCTAAATGTGTAAATATTTATTTTTTAAAGTCATTAATGGAATGTTTAGAAATAAAATAAGAATTTTTTTTAATTTTTTTGGTCATGTTTATATGATTAAATTTGGGGAAAACATTTCCTATTTTTTTATTTGATACTCAAGAACATATACTTTCCCGTGGGGATCAAGAATACCCTTCAGCCCTTGCCGCATACCATGTTGGGTACCAGGTTGGATGCTAACCCAGCATGGATTGTGATATTGATAACATTTATATCAATTCGTGGAACTATTATTGAATTTTCATTTTCAAAATTAGTAGTTTTCAAATGTTTTCCTTCGCACCCTTTTAAAAAAAACAATTAAAAATAACCAATAAATTCAAAATTTGAATAATGTTTTTTAGAATATTTTTTAATTTTATTCTAGGGGAACAAATATTTCATCCATATTCATTTATTAATATGAGACTATATGTGTGGGTATATATATATATATGTTATCAAGTTTTGTAATACAAAAAAAATTCTCTTACTTTTATAAAATATTTTTTTAAAATGATTTCAAATGATCAATGATAATCAGTATTTCCCAGTTATTTTCCAAAAATCGAAAAATGTATACTTTAATATATTTTATTATCCTTTGATATATCTTATGCTTTATCATGGATATTATTCAAATGATTACATCCACCTTATTTCCGCAGATTCATTATGAAATGCTCTTTTTTATATTAGAAATGATCTCTCAGATCCTTTATCATTCTAAACCGTACATTATGAATATTAATACCTTTATTCAAAATTCCATTACTCTGTGTACACATTATTTTATTTTACTTATTTAATGGGGTTTACCGAAATTCCATACTTTTTTTAATATAGAAATTATTTAATTATCCATATAAAATTACGTTATAGGATTATAGATTGAGGATTGATTACATAGGGAGGTATTCCATAATTTTACTGTGAAATAATGAAAAAATATACAATAGTTATTTCAATATATATTTTTATTCAATTCTAAGGATTATTAATTATGTATTTCATAGATTATAAATTCCATCATATGGGTAATTAATTGAAATTAATTAGGGATGTGTGGGACTTAATATTGATAACCAATCAATGTGTCAATTGGTCTAATGATACAAACTTGCTTGGGTATTTTTGATTATACCTTTCTCACAAAATATATTACTTATAAATAGGATGCTGAAGGTAAGACCAATATGTCTAAAATTATGACATCATTTCTTAGGGCATGAAATTAGATATTGGACATCATATAATTTGTCTATAAGGAACTAGTTATTATTATTCATGTGATAATTTCATTTTCATTTTTATCCACATATATATTATTCCAAAAATTCCATTCCAACAGTGAATTATTTTTTATCTACTCGTACCATTTTATTTATGATCATCTTATGTATTCTTATAATCATTGATTGTTATCACATATGATTACCCCAACTGACAGTTCTAGTTAACCATTTATTTTTATTTCTATTTCTTAGGTAATGATGAAACGAATTACACATGATATATATAATAGAATATATATTATGTAAATAATTTATGTGATATTATGGATTAACTAGTTTCATATATAGTTGATAAATGTCATTTAATAAAAAAGGACATTGGTTTTTAGTTAATATTTTAACCTATTTATCTAACTCTCAAAACCATGTCCATTGGACTACATATATTGAAATATTTTATTTATGTCATTTAACTATGGGATATTCACGTTTGGGATGTTATAGTTGGCATCAAAGTGAATATGTAAATTAAATTTTTTTGACACCGAGCCTAAGAGTGTGGGACTGGGGAGCTTTTGTTGGAATTATAGCATACATTTCATACCATTGAATGTTAGGATATATTTTTTTATTGATTTAAATGTCATAAAGGGTAGAATAAGTAAATATAATCATAAATTAAAAATAATAGACAAACCTTTATGTTAGTTGAGGTATGGTTTTGTATTTTCGGGGTTACGATAAGAGTGTTTCAGTGAAACTCTAACGGATATGTTAAAGGAATAATTATATGTATAATAATACATCAATTTTTTGGTAATGTATATATTGTCTAGTTCTATAGATCATACATCAATTTATAGCTAATAAAAATTGGTTGGGGTTGTGACACCATTTTGGGTGGTAGTTCATATAATTTTTATATAAATTTACCAATTGGTTTTCCTATCGACGTTCAGAGTTATTTTGGTTAACAAATCCCATTTTTTGAAAATATAGTACATTGATCATGGTTTGTAAAAGGTTTTTTAAAAAAAATTATGAACTGTTATAGGGGGATATTGGATGGTACAATACACCTTTTCTCAATTTGAGTATATTTTTACAAACTTTGTGAGCCTAAGGGATAAAAGTGTACCCTATTTTTGGGATGTAAGTATCTCCAACATTATTGGTGCATTTTTTCCTACAATTTTGACAAACAATGTGTCCCTACCCATCTCATTAAATATTGGTATTTTAGTTTTTCCCTGCTGCTTTTAAGGATTTATTCCATTTTACATTACTACCATGATGTGTAACCCCTCCTCTTAGATTGGACTCTTCTTCCCTATCCATTTTGGTAGAACCTACTTGATTTTATGTGCTTTTTGCTTAAGGAATGTCCAAATCATCTTGGGTTCTTATTCCCTCCACATTCCTTATGATTCTCCACTCATTTTAATAGATGCGAATAATACTAGATTTGGTGTTGGATGAATGTAGGGTATGTAAAGTTTTTTTTGGTTCGATTTATTATTATTAATGTGTGTGAGGAATTTCCATACATATTCTATGTGGATATCGTCCTAGGCGATGAGGATATAAATAATTCCTAGGTAGATTTCTCTTTTTAAGGGTGTTTTTAAAAACTGATCATTAAATTACGAATCACCATGGGAATTTATATTTATAATTATCACTTGTTTGATATATGGTTGATGAATAACTCATACATGATATGCCTTTTGACATGGTTTGGAATCCTGGTTTTTTAAAAATGGTTTTAAAAATGGGCGTGAATTTTAAACACCTACAATGTTTGATTAAATAGATCAAATATTCTAATGGGTTCAAATTTATTTTAAAATTATTGTAACATTATGGGAATGTTTTTCATAAAAATGGGAATATTAATATATAAAATTTTATTGTGAAAAGTGTTTCATGTGTGTCACATTCATGTGATTATGTTGGTATAAATTAGAACATGTGTCCACCAAGATGTGAGTGAGGGTTTGTGTGAGGGATCATCAGAGCCTTCAAGGAGAAAAAATTTGAGAGATTCCATTATGGATTTCAAGAGATCATCAGAGACATTGTGTATGAAAAATGTGATAGATTCCATTTTTTTATTGAGAAACCATGAGATATTTGTTGTTGGACACTAGGAAGACTATGATTGCATTCATTATTCATAGGCTACTTGCATGCATTATTTAGTATCACTCACATAATACCATTATAGTTAGATCCCTTAGTACACTACACTCATTATTTATTTATTTATTTACTCATAGATTTCATTAACTCGAAGTTGAGAAGAAATCATGAGTTTTATGGATATTTAAATTTATATAGTTTTATTATGATGATGTTTTTCATCACCGTTATTATGAATTGTTGGATATATTGAGAATTTTATGCTATGTGGCCTTGTTTATTTATTTGATTCATGATGGTAATTTATTTTAAAAATATATTTAATTTGATCTGGAAAAAAATTGGATTTCAAATAATTATTTAAAAGTTGAATGTTTTCATTTTTTTGAAGTGTTTCCAAATTATATTATAGGTTTACATGGGTAAAATAATTAAATAGAATAATTTTATGATCGTAATGTGATTTATTCTACACACCCTACATATTAATTTGGTCATATGTAGACTTTCTCAAGGAGGACACATGTAATGGTAATGACACCATGTAACTGGGTAGATATTCATGATTAATGCTATTTATTTTTTAGTGAAGGATACATGGTCTCACTAGGTTGGATCATTAGAATTATTTTTGTAATTTTATATCCTTTCGAATGAATGTATTGATATTTTATGTCTACGAACCCTTTCTTATTCAATTAATCATATTTCTAGGTATACCTTGTTTTTATCCTATTTAAAGAATTTTTTGCATTAGATGTCTACTGCTGCTTATGGAATCTCATAGTATTTATTTCTTACACTAATTGTTTAATTATGTGATTTGAATATAATGATATATGTGTGGAAATCATTTTAGGGATTTTACATTCTGGTTTGCGATGGGTGAAAATATTTCCATGGGATTTTTTTTCCTAATTCTTATCACAATCCTTTTGCGATTGGGAACTTCATTCAAGCCATGTAGAGTTCCATCTTGGGTGATGGGTTATGTTGAACAAGTTTAGTTCATTAAACAATATTTCATTGTAGGTTTAATTTTGGATAATAGGTTATAATAGATGTTGGAACATTGGTACATGAGAGGTAGGAGTGGAGGAGTTCCAGGGTGGATCTTTTTTGTGTTGAACCATTTGTCTACATGGTTGTTTTGGGATTTTTGGTAATGTTCTGAACCTATTTTATGGGTGGGTTGGATTCATTTTTTTGTTATTTTTGATTAATTATTGATTCATTAGGTGATACTAGTATTGATTTGAGATTTATGTCGAAATATGGAGGTTTGTAGGTGTCCCATAGGTATGAAACATAGTTAGTAGTACACGTGTGTAGTCAGTGAGGCCTTGTATAGATGCTTCTAGTGACACATGCTCTGTTGGGGCACAATTTTTCTTTAATATGTGGAAAAACTATGTGCACTGATAAATATATACATTTTATTTTATTTATCATTATTCATTTATATATTATTTTAATGGTATTTTTCTTGTTATGAATCATTACATGGGTTCTTTTTAGTGTATTTTATTTGGATTGAGAGTGAAGTGTTCTTGATAAAACATATTTTTTTTGTTTTAAAGATGATGCCTCCTAGATTGACCTCATTGATGAATTAAAAAGGTTATATATAGAATTAACCGAAGGTGAAACCTCATCTTTATCATGATCTATTGGATTCAGTGATTTATATTATTGAATACATAGGTCAAGTGGGTGGTCATGAGAAGATTGGAATGAAAAACTATGTTCAGGGGATTTTGTAAAAAACACATGAGTGTTCCTTAGAGATTAGGGAACTATAGAGAATATGGAATGATTGCATTATATTGATTGTATATTTGAGTTTCTAAAGTTACCTAATACCACTAAGGTAGGAATCATAACATATGTGATGGAAGGAGTTAAAATGATGTGGTGCAAGTTGATGTTGCTTTGGAGGAGGCCTGAGGACTCACATGGAATGGTTTTAATGTATATTTTAATAAAAAGTTATACTAGGTGACTTTGAGGTTAGTGAAGGTCGGTGAGTTATTGAATTTGCAGAATGTGTATTAATTAGTGATTGAGTATTCCATATAATTATCAAAATTGGTTCATGTCTCTCAATATCTCCTGGAAATTGGTAACATCAAGGATCTCACTTTTCCGATTGGGCATAGGATAGAGATTTGGTCTATACTTATTCTTCTATACCTAAATAATTTTTCAAATGAATTTGATAAGGATGCTATGTTAGAGACTGACATTGTTGAAAAGATATGTCTATATGGAATCCATTCAGTGGGTGAAATTCAAATCTCTTAATCGATAAATAAGAAGAATCAGGAAGACTCTTATTGGGGTAATGGAATGAGTATTAGGTAGTCATCAAAAAATGGCTATAGTGGTTTATATTGGGCACAATATGGTTGATTTATACCATTTTTAGAGTGGTGGATACAACCAGACTAATTACCTTGAGATCTAAAATACATGAAATCTGTGTGGGACTTTGGGGAATCTTTAGTGATTCTGTCATATTTTTATGTAGGGTTGCAATGCATGCATCATGTTATTTAAGTGTTCTTATGTGCAATATGATGATACAAAGGGTGGATGTTCTCTCCATTAGGGTAAGGGGGATTCTAGACAAGTGAATAGGGATCTTTTAGATCTATAATCTATACATATCTATGTACTAGAGGCTATTCTATATGATTCAGATTCGTGGTTGAACACCAAGAGAGGTTTCATGTTTATTGTTTCATCTATGGAATCTATATTATTTGACATGGGAACATACCATTAAATCATTTCTCTTAAAAAAATTTATGATTGGAGTATGTGAGGGTATGTTATGTAATTTTTTATTAAATTTATAGCCCCAATGTGTAGAAAGAAATATCATGATGTTTAGTGCCCAAAGATACCTATTTTAGTTGATGATGTAGAATTCAGTTTGGATTTCCTCATGTTGGACCTAGAATTTTTTTGCCTAATAATTGGTATTGATTGGTTGATCATATTCAAGGTAATTATATATTACTATCACCATAGTGTCTAGTTTATTTTTCTTAATGATGTCAACGATGTCATTTATGGTGATTGGGATCCATGATTAAAGAAGGCCAAAATAGTATCATGAGATTTAGGGGTTTTTTAGGATCCATACAGGTAGTTTGATGATTGTTATGAGTAGAGTTTAGTTTGTGAATCTATAATGGTCATCGACTGGTACACAAATTTCTACCCAAGGGATTTCCTTGGATTAAGATCCCAATATAAAATTGAGTTCACTATTTTTATTATCCTCATGATGAGACTAATTTCTTTTTTGCCTTATAAGTTGTCTCCGACCAAGATGAATGATTTGAAAGTATTACAAGAGGATCTGGATGGTAAAGGATTTAACGATCCAAGAATATCAATATGGTATTCTACAATTCTATTAAAAAAGAAGGCAGATGAATGCCTCTGATTTTTCATTGACTATCATACGATTAACCTGGGGGTACGATGAATAGATACTCATTGCTCTGAATTGATGATCTATTTGATTAGATCAGAGAGGCCTGATAGTTTTCAATTGTCGATTTGATATATATGTAAAACAATTTTATGTTTTTGGTAGTGTGTGTCCTAATGATAGCCCTTGATATATAATATAGACATTTTTTACATGGTTACACCATTTGGGATTACCAATTCCCCAAATATCATTATGTAATTGATGAACCAAATCTTCCACATCTTTTTAGTCTCCCTCATGGTTGTATTTTTAGACTAAATCATTTTGTATTAAAAGATATAAACGTTTAATAATAACCACCTAAACATTTATTTTGGGTATTATGATGGAGTACCCTCCATATTGAATGTTTTCTAAGTACTATTTTTAGATCCTGGAAGAGTGATTTTAGCCAATATGAATTTTTATGTATATGTTCCAATGGATCCCATGAATGTTTGAAAAGTAATTTCTTTGGAGTATCCCAAGAATTTGTTTGAGATCCATATATTTCTAGGATTTTATTGTCATTATTTACAAAAATAATTAACAAATTCCTTGTTCTAGATTCTCCCATGATGTATTCGACAATGAATGAGGTTAGTTTGTGTTGCATGGGAGGTACCATAGTGATTTTCAGAAGTTATAGACCTATTTGTCATATGCACCAATTTTGATTCTTCCTAAACATGGTAAAGATTATGCAATGTATTGTCATAAATATATTGTGGTTTTGGGACATGTGATGATGTAGGATAATCATATAGTGGGTTATGACTCGTGTAAGACTTTCCCACATGAGAGGAATTAATCAACCCATTTTAATCAATTTGTTAATGAATGGTTTAGATTAAATCTTAATGATGTGTTTTATTTTCTACAATGGACACAAAATACAGGGTTACATTTTCTCCTAGAGGTACCTGAACCTCACACAAGAAAACTCAATTGAATATATTCAAACATTTGAATAAGAAATTGAATTTACACATAGTAAAAGTTATTTGGTTGTTGATTATTTGATTAGGAATCTTGAAGTTCATTCCATTCAAGAATCAGTAGATGAGATGTGTATGATTATTATACATAATAAAATGGCAGGAGATATTGATTGGGGAATTTGGGAGCGGCCGTGACGTCTTCGGCGATTCTTCGATGCTCCAACCCTAGGAGGTGATGGAGATCGCGGCGGCCCCTCTCCCGACGGGGGAGGGGCCTCATCGCCCTCAGGAGCACCGGCGCAATTCTCGTCTCCCCTATGATTGCAGTCTCATGCCCTGTATACGCATTGCACCAAGGGTTCCGGGGTGCTTCAATGGTCATCCGATTGTTCCAGTCTCTATGCAAGAATTCACTGTGGCCTCTTCAATGTTCTCCAACGCGCTGGTTGCAAGATTCGTGCGGCGTCGATCCTCGATTAAAGGGTTTGACAGGTATGTTAATGAGTCTTGGGGTCTGAATCGTAGGGCGGTCATCTGGATTTTGGGTCCAAAGTTGTTCTTGATATGCTTTGATGATGAAGAGGACTTGATACGTGCCTGGTCTAGAGAGAGTCGATCCTTACGTGGGGATAACTTTCATCTCTTTCGTTGGTCGTTTGACCTACATATGAACAGAGATCCTCCCACCTCAGAGATTTGGATTCAATTACCGGGCCTCCCACTACCCTTTCAGAATATCAGTCTTCTTCGGTCGATTGGCCATTCTCTGGGTCGTTTCCTATGTTGTGATCAATGTACGACGAGCCTCAATTATCCAATGGCTGCTCGATTGTGCGTTGAAATGGACACTTCCAAGCCGCCGCATGAGCTTTCCTGGATTGTTGTGGAGGGTGAATACAGATATTCCCAAGTAATAAGGTATGAAACATGGAGCCATTTCTTTAATTTCTGTTATAAAAAGGGACATTGCAGCTCTGATTGCCGCAAGATGAAGAATGTTTCTTCTCCCTTCATTAATGAGCCTCCTGAACCAGTTGTCCACTGTGAGGAGATTAACGCATGTGAGATTCCTGGTGGTAGCTGTAAGGAGGTTGGTGCTTCTGAGAAAATCAGCGGGAAGGTGCAAACCATACTTTCATCTGAGGTGCCTACCCCTGCGTCTCCTAATGTGGTGATTCCTCTTTCACTGGGGGCTTGCAAGGATGTCCTGAAGGAATCCTCACTGGCTGATTCCGAGGTAAGAACTTATACTGTTTTCTCGCGACCTAAAAGTGATCTTGGTTTACCTCGGTCTGGTGACTTAGGGGATGATTCAAAGGCCTGCTCCACTGGGATTGAGAACCTCGAAGGGGAGGGTGAGCAGGGCTGGCAGAATGAAAAAACCTGCTTGAAAGAGATCAACGGGTGCTGTCCAGATGTGATCTGTGAAGAGCTGATGGTCACTATGAAGTCACACCAAGATTTGGAAGTGGGAAGTGAGCATACTGGACAGCCAGAGGCCTCTTCTCTAGCTAAACAATCTGCTTTTCCCTTGAACAATGAAAAGTTAGGAGGCTATTAAAGCATATTGACCAAAAACAGCTTTGATGTGCTGGGTGAGCAACATGATCCGGTTAACAGGATGGAGGGAGAACAACCATGTCTCGGTGGAGATGCTATTGATGTCAACCCATCCGATGATGTCCTGGTAACCCGCGCTTCAAAATGCTCGGAGGTGGGGATGGGAATGGGAGGTGAAAAGGAGAATGTTACTCCAAGAGCCTCGTATAGTGACATCACGAAAAATGGATGCAAAAAGACCCTGTGTAAAGATGTGAGCTACAACACTCCACCCAAAAGAAGGACGAGGAAAGACTACTCTGATCTTCCGAAGCCCATGGCAACCAGATCTGCTAACAGATCGAGAACAGGGTCCATACATATGATGAAAAAAACCTAGTAGGAAACGTCCACCAAAGGAGAAAATGTCCAAGGAAATGCTCCAAAAGAAAATGATGTATCTTGAGATGATGCGGAAGTATGAGTCTTCTGAATGAGAGTCAGCTGATCCTGACGATGAGAGATCTGACTACAGGGACAGGGATGGGGAGAAGGATGAGTATGGGTTTGATGTAATGTAATGATGTAGTTTGTCTATTACTTTTATCTGCAATCTTTTTTCTTAATAAATTTGTGGGACTGGGCTTTCTCCTGGTTCTGACTTTCCTGGTATATAATAAAATGGGAATGGAGGTGATATAGGATAGAGATAAGGTATTATTGACTAGTGTGTTGGTCAAATCCTACATTATCTATCAGGTTACAAGTGAGTATGAGTCCAAATATGAGTGTTATTATATTCGTATTTATTTAAATAGGGGGTAGACCATTAGTGATTGGTCTTAGTATACTAATGGTTCTCTTCTTTTCTAGAGTTAGTTTGTAGTTCCTTTGAGAGTCATATAGAAGGTTATGCATGAGGTGAAAAATTCTAGGTGGGCCTTTACCCATTGGGTAAACAAGATGTTATATACCACGGGATGTCGATATGGGTGACCTGGGATGAGGCAAGTAGTCTTATATTTGATTTCAAAATGGTTGACATCTCAAAGGATAAATACTAAGTATGAAAAGCTATCTATGTTTTTGAAGACTCTTCTCATTCTAGTATGGATGTGAGATGAGTTGTCTATAAATTTTAGGATCATTCAACCATGTTGTCCCAGTTATAAATGGTCCATATGGGAAATGTTTGACTGCTTGATGAAATAATACCACATTATTCCCACCATGAAGTTGATGAAGGTAAAATACCTCAAAATATTGAAGTTTGAGACGTTTTCTAGATTCATGGAGTGTCCTATGAAAAATATTTAGTCTTTTATGCGTGTTTCAATTCATAATTTTGGAGGAACTCTTGGAATAATTGGAAACTGAGATGAGATTGAGAACTATGTATAACACACAAATGGATGGTCAATGTGAGAATATCATCTATAATATCAAGGATATATTATTAGGGTGTGTTCTTGATATCATATGTTCATGGTAAAGTCACCATCCATTGGATGTATTTTCTTATAATAAAATTTTTCAATCCATAATCAGGATGTTCTTGTTAAAGGAATTATATTGGAGTCTATGATAATCAATGTTATGTTGTATTGAGAAGGGAGATAACTACATAGTGGGACTAACACACATCCAAGAGATTAAGAAGATAATGTGATTGATTCAAAAAAGTATAGTGTCATATCAGAGTCACCTAAAGTAATATTCGTAGAAATTCATATGTCAGCTGATGTAAATTCCAATTAGTGTATCATGTTATTGGTTAGTTATTTCTTCGATTATCCATATGAATATGTCTTCATTACTAGATAATCAGGGAAATATACTGATATATTATGTCAATATACTTCATGTTGTGGAGAATATTATGATGGTATCCCATTGTATGGATTTCTCCCACACAAAACCATGATACCCAATGTATTTCAAAATTCACAGTTGAAGAGATACCATCCGGACCAATCTCAATTTCAAGAGTTTGGATATTTTATGTTTTATGTTGATTCCACCATCATTTACATACCTATTCATACATTGAATTATCCAAAAAAATGTGTTATGTAGCAATTTTTTCATGTTGGTTCACGTGCACCACCATTATTGTGGCGATAACCATAAGACATGAGAGCTACAAGGTTTGGTGATTGAATAGTTCCCTCACCTATTTTATTATAGGGATTATTAAAGAATCTTTTGGTATAGAAAATGCCATGATGGGGTGTTTTTTACATCTTGAGGATCTCTTTTATGTAAAATTTTGTGTTTTATTTATTGTTTTCTTTGTATTTGGATGTTTTAGGTTCAAAGGTTGAAAACAAAATTTTAGAGGAAGATAGGAATAAGCACATGGTTAACACATGTTATGTCTAATCGTGAAGCTTACCATGCAAGGGTTATGCAGGATGGGGCAATGCACCTTTTCACAGTTTGAGAAAAGTTCATCAAACCATGTTATCTTAAGTGATTACTATGCAGATGATTTTGGGAAAAGTAGTAGGTCTCATATATATTTTTCATAGTTTTCCTAGAAATGTGGCCAAACTCTATGTTACTTACAAGATCATTAAAAAATAGTATTTTATAATTTTTCCACTATCTATTTTAAGACTTTTGTCCAGCATTCCATCCTCTCATTACATGGATCCCCTATTCTGGGATTATAATTTTCATCTCTATCCATTTCGGTGGTATATTATCGATTTCATAGTGAATTAGATTTAAGTAAGTTCAAATAATCATGGTTTACTCTTCCCTCCTCTATAATTATTAATTTTAATCCATTTTTATGGATTTCTATAACCTATGAATGGGTTTTGGATGAATCAATGTTATTTAACGGAGTTCTTGGTTTGATATCATATGTATTAGGTGTGTGAGGCCACATTCAACCTATTTTCTGTGTATATCATTGAAGGCACTAAATTTAGAGCCAATACTGATATAAAGGTTCCTATTTAGGGTAAATATCCATGAATTACTTTGCAATTATGAATTGAAATTGGTTTATATTTTTAAAACTGACATTTGATTAATTTATGTTTGATGATTATCACATTATTTAATGCCCTGTCGATTTTTTGGCAACTTTAGTGTTCAAAGAGGGTTTTCAAAATTTTCATATCTTGTATAATCAAAAATTGTTTTATGAGATTTATAAAAAAAATTATTGTTTTAAATAGATTTCTAAAATGATTTTACCTTTTAGGATGGTATTTTTGGAATTGGGAATGTTTCTTATGAATTTTTCTTCATAAATGGATTTGATTCATAGAATTTTCTTGTGATAATGTTAGTATGGAGTAGAACATGGGTTAATCAGGGTGTGATTGAGGGTTTGTATAAGGTACTGTTAAACCCTATAAAAAGGATTATTTATATACCATCCATTGTCATTTCTAATGGATTGTGACAACCTTTTTTTGGAAGATAGTGAGAGGAACCATTTTTTACAAAGAGATCATAAGATATATTAGAGTTGGTCCCAAGGAAGACCTTGAGAGCTTCAATTATTATTTTACGATAGAATTAATTTTTTGTATAACTCATGATAAACCCTTGTGGTTAAAGGAAATGTGGAATCATACTCATTATATATCGTTTTATAGTAATTTTTCATTTTATTAGGTCTATGTTGATAAGATACCATATGTTTTATGACTATTTATATTTATATGTTTATTTGATGTTGTTGTTGTTTCTGAAATTTATTATCCCTGGTTGTATATATTGATCTTGTTGATCCATGTTGGATTCTTTATATATTTCATCCATGCTGAGAGTTTACTTGTAACTCATATTTTATTTTAAATAGAAAACTAAAGGGATTTAGAATTATTAATTTAATGTTGAATGATTTCAATGTGGTTTATTTTGGAAAAGGGAAAAAATTATATGTTTGAATGCATAAAATACTTAAATAGATTATTGTTGGTTCTATTATGTTGATCTTAAATCATAACCTATATTTTTATTTGTGCATATATAGACTTTATATTTTAATAAATACTCAACGGATAGTGAACTATATTCCTGAATGGATATTCTTGATTTCTATCATACATTTTTAGGGTGGATGTGATTTGGACTCACTATGTTTTCTAAAGAAAATATTATTTTGGATTTTGAATATGGTAGGATATATGTATTGGAATTTCTGTGATTTTCACACATTCTAATGATTTTGATATTATGGTGAGGGATTCTATTATTATTTCATTTTTAAGGAATGTTTTGTGTTTGTTTCATGGGGCTTCTTATGTTTTCTTTTAGAATTTTTTTAACCTTGAATGGTTATTTCTGTTATTTCAATCTGATGAAATATGTGTGGTTGTCTCATTTCATGGAATGTTCATGTTAGTTTAATATTGGTGAAACCATTCCGAAGGGATTATTGGTTATTCCCAGTTTTTATCAATATCCCACAAAAATTAGGAATGTGCTTCGGTCCATATATTGGACCATCTTGGTTGATAATTCAGGTTGAACTGGTTTAGTTCTTTATTATGTCTATGAAAGATAAGAACCTTGGGGTAGTATATTTAAAAAAACAAGTTCACTATTCACTGAATGTTCACTTTGGTGTAAAATGAGCTGTTTTAATACTTCACACCTATCTTGAAACCTTAAGGTGGATATACATTGGTTAATCACACTATAATTACTCTACAATAAAAAAAACTTATTATATTAAAAATTTGGTTATGTAATATGAGGGAACCCAACATAAAGGATCATATACTAAACTAAGGGTGACTCAGTTTATTTTGAATAATAATTTCTCATAATAATTAATTTTGAGGTTTAATTTATGACTTTATTTGAATATAATAATTATTGTATGTCTTTAGTTATTCATAGCACACATAGTCTACTTTTGGTATTTCAAATTGCTGATTCATGAAGGAAAAAATATAAGAATTGATACCATGTAAAATGTATAGTTTGTCCCAATTAAGGACCAAATAGGATAATATTTTGAGTGAGATATCTTGTGATTTTTAAAAACTAGTTATCAGGAATTGTGATTAATAACATAAATGTCATTGAGTTACAAAACACCTCAGAGAAGTGAATGATAGAGTGTAATAGATGTTTTCTTTAAAAATATGATGAATGAAAGAAGATTAAATTTCATTCATGTAAAAAATATATGAAGAGGCACCCATGAGAATGTCTCAAAGAACATGAGGATACTTCACTTGTTGAAAATGGGTACATTGAGAAATAATATGTATAGGAAAAAATAAATCAAATATTTAACATGATGAAGGGAAAATTATATTC
Organism: Viscum album; assembly: GCA_963277665.1. Taxonomy (NCBI): domain Eukaryota; kingdom Viridiplantae; phylum Streptophyta; class Magnoliopsida; order Santalales; family Viscaceae; genus Viscum; species Viscum album. The sequence goes on from OY728138.1 coordinate 664,191,342, forward strand.
ATAATTAAACCTATGATATTAAGGTATATTCCTCATTTGAAGATGTATCATTATTTGTTAATATAATTTTGATACCCTAATCTAATTTTATTTGTAGGTTATAGTTAAAATCATGAGAAAACAATTTAATTTATTGTGGAGAAATTAATATGTTGAGAATTTTAATTATGTATTTTCCTTTAAAACAATATGTGTTTAATAGTTAGTTAGCACACAACATCAAACCAAAACTAACCATGGAACATTTTATAACCATTAAAATGTATCCATATAATTTTCAAGTAAAAAGTATGTAATCAAATTATGATATATATATATATATAATAGAAATTTCATCATTATTATCGAGACATCATTGAAAATTTAATTAACATGTCTAGAAAACTATTAACATTTATTTATTCATTAAAATTGAACCCTTAAAATAAATGTATTTATATTATTTCAATAAACAGAACATATTTAAGGTAAAATATTTTTTTATATAAATAGTATAATAAAATTAAATATATTAGAAATTGATATAAAATAGTAATTATATTAGTTAATATTTTAAAATTTCATTTTTTATGAAAATGCGTTTCATTGTGTATTTGTGTTTTTATTTCAAAGTCAAATGTTCAATTATTAATTTTATTTAAATAAAATTGACAAATTTTTGTGATTGAAAAAAAGAATATTAAGAGAATATGAATTTTTAGGTTTTTTTCGGAAATAATTTATTTCTTGATGAATATAGAAAGATATAGTTTTTACTAAATTTGTTTAGTTTCTCACTATTTAATGATTTTAGTATAAAATAAAAAAATTGATTTTTTTTTATTGATTAAAAACATATTTATGATGTTAAAATATAAGTTTCAAAATACTATTATGAATTTAGGAAATGTATGATTATGATTTTGAATACCTAATTAATATTTTCCAATAATAATTGTTTTAGGTATTTTATTTTAAATAATTATTTGATGGAGGTGTGGTGGTAAATTTAAGTTTTGGATTTCATTGAATGGAAAATAAAATATAATTTTTTTCTAATAAATAAATTTATTTTTTATCCACCAATGACATTGAAAATTTTTTCCTATAAGGAAAATTTAAAATGAAAAATACATTTTGTAAAAAAAATTAGATTACATGTTTTGCATGTATTATTGATAAAATTTTATTTTATTACACATAGATAAATTATATGATGATATTTATTTCATATTTATAATTTGTTTGAAAAAATTATATAAATATCTCTATTATATTTTTATTCATTAATGTTAATTTAATGTTGTGTAAACTATTTATTTTCATAAAAAAATTTCAAAAAATAAAATTTCTAAGAGTTTCTTATTTTTTAAAAATAAATCACGAAAATTTATGGTTGGGGGATTCTAGATATTATATCATAATCTATCCATTTTTTAAATAATATATTTTTCTTTGGAGGTGAATCACGTTCTCCCTTTATATTAAGTTGAAATATTTAAAAAAATCCATTCACTCGATTTATAAAAGGTGCCTATCATGACCCCTTCTAGGCCACAAAATAAATTCGGTTTTTTCTTGATAATAAGACCATTTATAATACTATATAATTTTATTCAATTTTCATTATACAATGTTAAAAATAGATTATCCAAATTCATCAATTTATAAGGAATCTTATAATTGGAAGCAAAAGTCGGCATCCTAAATAACATCTTTTCTTTACTTGTGTTCTTTTCTTTTTTATTTTCTAAAACTAATTATCTAATTAATGTATAATATAATAATTATTTAATAAATAATTAATTTTAAAATTATAAGATAAATTACATTAAAAATATTTTAACATTTCTATTAATTAAAAATTTGTTGTTAATCATGAGTTACACAGACTACCACCTCTATGAAGTGATGTCTTTTTTTCACCACCACCTCTCTTCAATAATTATAAAGGTAAAATTATTTAATAAATTTTACATATTTAATATAATTATTATTATGAATATAGATATTATAATCCTTTTTATTTCCCTCTTATTAGTTAAGAAATAAATATTTTATTCGTGCATTTTGCAGACTACCACCACTATAATGTATCATATTTCACTATTAATCTAGTTTCTATTTTATTTATTAAAATATCTTAAATTATCATTCCCCTCATTAAATGTATCCATATAATACCATTATTCTTATATAATAATGATAATATTTCAAAGTAATACTCTTTAAAAATAAGATTCATCAATTTATTGTTGTATGTTCTTGTTTGGCTCGGTCTAACAACGTACTTGATGAATGAAATAAATTAATGACATAGATTATTTTAGAAATTAAATAATGATAATATTTTACATTAATATGTAATGAAATATTTTATATTTATTCTATTATGTAAATGTTAATATTAACCTCATTAATTATTATATGAATATCTATTCAGAAAAACACAAAAAAATATGATAATGATTTTCTTCATCAGTGAGAACAAAAACAAAAAATCCAATAGAATGAAATTTTGAAATAATAAATATAAAAAAAATAAATTCTAATTCTGATAATAAACTTGGTTTGGTGATTTTCATTATGAATAATTATGAACAACATAACTAGTATAAAATAATATCAATACATTAAGATTACTCACAACGAATTTTAATAATAACTAATTACTAACTAATTGAAATGTAAAAAATAATTAAAAATGAATTTAAAAAGTTTTTATTTATATGAAAAAAATTATAAATTTTTTTATTATTATATTTATGTTTTTCATAAAATATCATACAATCATCTTCTCTAAGTGGAAAAAATATAAATGTTTCTTGTCTATAATTTTTTCCCATTAGGTAATATTTATAGTGGTATACAATGTTTTATTTAATATAGTCTATGTAATTACTAACTAATTTATTTGAACATATTCATTTAATTCATGGGGATTTAATATTCATATCATTTTCCATCTTTAAATGGACTTGGATTCAAAATATTCTAATATTGTATTAGTTTTTTAACTCAACACCCTTACATTAGTTATAATGATACTTCATGAACTTAGTTGGTATAATTCATCTATTAGGGAATATTTAATTTTTATTTATATCATTTTCCTTTATAAAATATCATTCCTAATTATTATATCATTATTCATAATAATTATCATCCTCTTAAATGAAGGATTCCCATCCATGTCCATAATATCCATTACTAATATTGTTATCCATTATAATTAGAAACTTAATTATATTTTATCTTTTATTACATATATATTTTAATTTTAATATTAAAAAAACACATTTCTAGTACTTTTTTATGATGTTTATTTTCAATAAATATATTTCGAAACATTAAATCAATTTTCCTTTATGAAAAATCAATTGTTTTATCTTCTTTCCCAAATTTATTTTGTTTTACCATTATATATATTAAAGTATATTTTATTGAAGTTAACTTATCAAAATTAAATGTTGTTTTTTGACATCCTCTTAAACTTTTTGATAATATATTTTTAAAGTGACCCAAAATGTCATCATTTTATGAATGTGTTCTGAAAAATATTTTAATGTTTTTATTTTTAAATACATATAAACATCACATATATTTTATTATATGAAACATTGTCTCTAAATTATTATATATTTGAGAAATAAGATAATTCTTTCATAGTATTATATAATATTTCTATTGAAATTATTTCAATTATTCAAAGATTTTTCTTATTTTCAATGAGATATTTCTAAAACTCCTAAAATGTTTTTTTAAATCTAACACAATATAATTTGATATATCATACGCTTTATAAATTTTATTATTAAAATCATAACATCTATATTTTCCCCCAATATAGATTATTAAATTTTCTTTTACATCATAGTAATATTCCATTACTAACCACATATTTCCTAAATATTCATTGTGAAAAGGTATTACTTTTATTATAATGTATTTTCTTTGTGATCCTTCTATATTTTATTCCATTGACTAATGTGTGTTCATATATGTTTCATTTATTTATTAATTGAGAAAAGTATCGAATTAACTATATACCATTATACAATACTATTTTAGTTTTAGGAACACATATATATACATATATTGCATTTATTGATTGATAAAATATTAAAAATAAATATAATTATTATTCCAATATTGATGTTTACTTGTTACGAAATATTATTGGATATTTATTTAATAGTTTATTTAATACTTCGTTATAAAATGAATGACAAGTAATTAGTGATGGTTAGTCTTAGTATAGATAACCCATTGATACATCAATATGTCTTATGGGACAAGGAATATTGAGTACTTTGGTGTATCCCTACCTGAAAAAAAATATTTCTTAGAAAATTTACCTTCAGGGTAAAATAAATATGTCAGGTATTAGGTCATGGAATTATCAATATGTAATTTTGAATTTCAATTCAAATGAACAAGTGATTATTCCATGTTATATTTACATTTTCTTTTTATATATGTGTATATTATGATTTATATTTAATTATTATATGATTTTTTTTGCAATATATTCCTACCAAATTATTTATTCTCATATTATGCTTAGTTATGGTATATTATTTTTATCATATGTGTTTACTATTATTGAGAATTTTAATTCACCCCTTCTTTTGTTTCCTTTCCCATGGTAGTGATGAATTGGTTTAGTCATGATATATCTAACAAAATAGCTTTTGTAGATAGTTTTTGGGGGATATTGAAAACATATTTTTTATTAAGTTTCTTCTAATATTTTGAAAATATGTCCTTTAGTTTTAAAATAATATATTTTTTGAAATATTTTATCTTAATAATTTTATAAATAAACAATCCTAAAGGATATAGTAATTCTTGACCTGTAATATATTTCATATTCATGTAATTAAAAGATAGTTATTTCCATGTTTATATAGTTTGTATAAAAGTGTTTAGGTAAATTATCTACTCTTGGAATTCGGTATGGGAGTGCAGGTATGGGTTTTATTATATCCCATATAAAAGAATCCTCCATCCATCCATTCCATAAAAAGATAAAGTGAATTATAAACTAGTCTACGAAGTTTGTTGGAGTTGGTGAGCTCTAGTATCCCATCATGCTGTCCCAAATGGTGTCTCAATCACCAACCCATGCTCTTCAATCACATACTAACCTATATTGTAAATAGATCCCCTATGGATCTTTTCATGGAAATGTATCACTATTGATCTCTGCTGACTATCTCTTTTAGATGAAAATTCTACATAGATATATGTTTATCCTTATGTTGTGATATTTTTTAATAGAACCTCTTGTTTTTTTTGTAAAATCAATTGCAAATTTATCAATCATAAATAGAAATCATTCATTATTTTTTCCTTCAATACATAGGTATCTATAAAAAATTCAAATACAATAACTTCTTTTATTTCCTTTCAATAAATTCTTACAACTTCAAACCAACTTCAAAGGCTTTTGAAATTATTTTCATAGAATTAAAACTATTAAAAACCTTCATAAAAACTTACTACTCTAATATTTCATGAATTTTTAAACAAACATCCCATAATATCCATTTATACACAATAATTTCACTTCTGTATTGATTTGAAACATATTTTTTAAATAAATAAAATTGAAAATATAGAAAAAAACTTAGCATACTCCACATATAGATCATTAATCTAGATATTATAAATTAATATTAAAAAAAGAGGATACACCCAACAAAACCTTTAATTAAATATACAGACACCATCAATTCATTATAAATAATTTTAGGTATGAAAATATCCCCACTAATATCGTTTATATGATGAATATGTATTTTATACATTACCTTGACAAATTTTGTCCAATATTTATAGATAATAATTTCATGAAATTGTAGTGAAATGAAAAACGTGAAGAATATTTAAATATTGTGATAAAAACCAAGTGCAAGGATAAATTTTTCTCTATATTTAGCATGTAATATTTATATATATAACAGATTCATTATTTCATTATCTAATAACAAGTGAGTGTATATCGGTACTTTAACTAAAGAAATTGGTGATTGTAGAATAAATTAGACCAAGAACTATGATGGAGATTTATAGAATTATTGGATTAGGAAGATACCATTAAAGAATTGTGATAAATTTATAATGATTTTTGAATATACGATTGAGGATAAATTGGATGGGATTCAGATTTCTTGAGATAGATTAATGTGAAGAGAGGTTCATGGATATGGAGATATGGTTAGTCACTACACATATACATATAGTACCATTTAGTGGTGATTGGATTTTTATATATAGTGATGACTCAATATACATATCGGGGTATGTACTTATGAAAAATGATTAGTTTATAGTTTTTTTCCCACGTGAATTAATATTCAATTAGAATCATTACTCAACACATGAACTGGTGTCAAAAGTTTAAACATTTTCATTAATTATATAGAGGAATCATCTCTACAATGGATGTTTTTATATTTATACTAATAAGAAATTCCTAAAGTTTATATTTACATTGATGGAGTTGTACTTGTCCTCACATAGATCATTCGAGTTGATCAATATCTATAACTACTCAATACCATAAAAACATAGAAATATAGATAACGTGGCAAGTGCTCTAAGAATAAAAGATTCTTTAACACTTTTCATGATGTTGGTAAAAAGAAACCCAATAAACATGTGTTTTCAATCAACAAACCTATCTATCAAAAGATAATGTGATGAATCCTATCTTACAAAAAATAATACTCAACTATTTATAAATATATTGTTTAAGGATACCTATAATGAGTTTAAGGAGTTATTAATTATGGTATTAAATTTTAAAAAGTTTAACATGGTTATTAGTGGGATTATTATATTTTTTAAATTAGTATGTTTTCTAATAAAATTGGGTTTAAATATTGATATATTAGATGATATATAATCTTATTAGTCTCTATTAATCATGTATTCAAAAATATTCATAGACATAAAATGGATAATTTCTTTAATGAAAACATGGACAAGGATATTTTAGATGACATATCTAATTCAATGGTATGAGAAAGCATTATAGATGAATATTAGAACCAAATAGAGATAAAAATCCAATACCATTACCCAAATTGAAATAATAAGATATCCCCAAGGATTTTTTTGGGATTTTATAGTTCAATGAAAAATATAATTCCATTTTTTGTTGATCTCCATAAATTTCGGTGCATTACTTTGTGTTCTTAGATGATTTATTCATCTGTTAACATTCAGTGATATACTTAATATATATGGTAACATTTCATGAAGAACCTCTTTTTTGTGATTTTTATATGATGATTTCATTTTTATTCATGAAAAGTTTTCAACAGGGATTAAATAAAAACATAAACCATATCACTGATTATCATCCCCAAACATATGGTATATCCAGAATAACTGTTCAAGTACAAGATAATATGATGGGATATGTTTGACTGCTTTTAATGTAGGTTGATATCAATGTCTTCCTAGTAGAGTTCTTAGAATATATATTCTTCAATTAAAAATAGACTATTTGAGGCATTGAATTGGAAGAGTTTTAGAACAGTCGCATTTTGGGAAAGAGTCATAGAGTGGAAGATATAAAAACCATGTATTTCTCATTTAATATTAGAGAAAATTGAAAATATTTAGTGAAATATTAATGCATTAAAAATATTAAAGAATATGTATAGTAATAATAATGTATGAGAGTTATAATTTAATGTTTTAGATGATTTAATACTTAAAATATGACCATATAATTTTGTTAAGACAATAAAATAGAAGGGATTGTAACACCCAAGTAATTTAGAATTGAATTTCCCAGTCATCATCCAAGTATCCCAAAGAGGGGGAGGGGGTGAATCAGTGATATATTTTTCATTTTATGTTTCATTATTTTAAAACAACCATCACCTCCTGTTATAGAGTTTCTTCCCTCCTGAACACACACAACCACAGGAACACAATATTTACAAGGTTCACTACTCAACAAGAGTAGCTATGTCCTTAGTATGGAATATAAATAATCCATTACCACACAATCCACTAGAAGAAAATCATTTGATGTAGAATATAGTGATTGGGACATACTGTTACAATAATGTAGAACATGGAAAACAATATAAAAGTGTGTGTGAAACCACTTAACATAAATAGTTAATTTATGTATTTCAGTGCTTCATTACAATTGGATAGTTGTATTCTCTAAAGTACAAATAATCACTTTTATACCCAAAAGTTGGTAAAACCCATATTACACACAATTTAATACATGAATAGAACCCAATTCATTCACACACCATTTTAGGTGTCTATGCACAAAATTTATTCCATGGACACAATATTTTACATTTTTCTTGAAATACCTCTTGCGCACAACTTCAATCTTTTGCACAACTCTCTTCTTGCGTGAAAATTCTCCATCTTGGGTGCAATAGTATTTATTTCGCGCACTCTCCTTTACTTGTAATTAATTCGCACCTCAGTTCTCAAAATTTCTCTAATTGTAGATCTATTCAATTATGAGGAGGTCACATCTTATTTATAGACCTCATCAACCCCTGCATGCAAAATCCCCAATGTGTCGTGCAAGATCTAGACACAACGCATAAACCCCAATTTCACATCGCCTTGGGTGCGTAAGTCTCTTTTGTACCAACATCATATTACAAACAATTATTGAATATTTCGTGCACTTTATTACTTTTCCATTTTTTAATTTGGACCTCAAATAATTCCTTACATGCAGATATGATATTTTCTTAAATCTGACACGAAAAAAACCATCCATGCACACAAAAACCAATATTTCTCACAAGCCTCTCCTTTTCCATATTTTGATATTAGTATCATGGAACTCCACTAGTGTGAAACATAAAAAGAAATAATCAAACATGAACACAACAACCTTTTCCAAAAACAAATTTCCTTATCTCCCAATTTTCAATCCATAAAATTTGGAAAACACTGGAAAATCGAACCACCCTAAAACATTCATTTATGACGCCTCTAGACTGTCCTTTACTTTGACATTTCTCTATTAACTACATCCAATAACCATTATTCATATTTTATCACGAAATACAATATCGTTATATATATACATTGAATGAACAACTTTAGCATCGTTAGATTTTCAATGGGATGTACTGAAACTTCCATATCTTCTAGCAGTATCATTCATTCCAATCAAAACTGTATATGACAGGAATCATCGTTTACCCACATTCCATCATAAGTCTTGCATCACAAGTCTCCTAACTTGTGATGTTTTTGAAATATATATCAGCAAAGAGTCATTAGATTTTAATGTCCTTTACAAAGTGAATTGATTTATCTTCATTGACAAAAAATGACAACACTCTATAACTACAAAGTCTTCTTACTTCCTTCTTCATCCAACTTGTTCCTAACAATAATTCATTTCTTCTTAGATGAATAATATAACTAATATCTTTTTTCACATGGAACACCACAAAAAATTAAAATAATATACTTTAATGGTAAATTATTAAATTTTACTAGTATTATATATCAATTATATTAGAATGTATAACTAAATGTAATCACATTATGAAATATTCCCTGAAGAAGGAAATAAAATTATTCAGATTGTATATAAGTCATTCTTATGATGACCATTTTATCAAGAAATTAAGGGAGTCGACCTCGAATAATTACAGTTTGAGTAAAATAATTTAAAAGGGGTGTTCAATATTTTTGAAATTTTAACAACATGTATACTAGATGATCTTCCACCAATGAATTCCAATAGGGCATGCCATATCCTTGGGAGATAATAAAATATCATAAGGGTTATTGTTTGTAAATATTAGGATGATATATAATTGTAATTATTTTTGTAATTATTTATTTATATATTTCTCATTACAAATTTTACGTAAAATAACGTATTTTTTTAATAATAATGCATTGATAAAAGACAATTGATATATTAAAAAACAAATATTATCATTTTGTGAACAATAATACATTTTAATAAAAATTTCCGTTTTATAAGCTATCCATATTATTATATAAGGGTTAAATAATGATTTTATGAAAATATATTGATAATATGTACACTTAATTAAGTTATCATCTATCCAATAGTAATTACTTGTGTAACAAGACAATATTTCACTATGATATTTCATTAAATAATTATTGTGTTTGACAACCTGATTCACACACAACACTAAACCAAAATAAACTATAGAATATTCTAAAACCATTCAAATATTGATATTGAATTGGAGAGTAAATATAGTAAAAACTGAATTGTTATATATATATATAAAAATAAAAATAATTATTTTTTTGTAATGCATTGTTATAATTAAATTATTATGTCCAAATAACAAATAAATTCATATTGGATATATAATGTATTTTCTTAAAAAAAATAATTTTTCATGTGAAAGGAAGTTTGTTATATTATGGTTAAATAATGGTTTAAATAGAATGAATCTATAACATATATAATAAAAAAGATATAATCCATCAAATAGTTACTTATAGGAAAGTAATAAATTTATTTTATACTAAAAATACAAATTATTCTTAAAATAACTATGAACTTATATTAAAATTTATTTTTATCCCTATTATAAATTAAATAATATAATTTTTTTGGACATTATTTAATTATAATTCTAAAATTCATTAAAGGTTTAAAATTTATTTTTAGTCATCTAATAAAGTAACTAGGATTAATACTTCTGAAAATGGTAAAATAAATATTTTTCAAGGAATAATAATTTTATAAATATTATGATTAAAATTCTAATTGACTTCTGTTAATATAACGACTATGATATGATATTTAAACATATATAAAATAAATTAAAACTAATTTAATTATTAATAAATATTTCATTATATTGAGAACATTTAATGATTAAAACAACTTTTTCTATAGAAATATTTTTTCAACACATTATATATTTTAATTTAAACATTAATGTTAAAATATTTAGAAATTTATATTGACTAAATAGAGTAAAAAATATTATTTGGAATGTAAAAAGTTATTATGATTGTTCTTCTTATATTTTAACAAGGATTAAATTCTAATCAAGATTAATTAATGCTAAAATGGGTAACCTAATTTCGTTCAAATTTTAGTAAAACAATTTGTAACATATAATTTCTATAATACCATTTATAACTTATAAATTCATAATTATGTTTCATAAAAACATCTTCCCACCTAACTCACCTAACTCTCAAGAAATTTTATTATTATCTCTTAAATAAAATTCTTTTCGAATGGGTTTTCCCTTTTATCACATATAAAAGGAGTCGAATTACACTAACATCAAGAAAAATCAAAATTTTAAAATTAAAATAAAACTCCACCCAATTAATATATTTTATATCCAATATAATCATCCGTAATGCTATTGCATTAACAATGATTCTTCAGTATTTTATTTATAATTGACACTTCAAGAGAATATCCAAATTGCTTATATATGAATTATTAACCCCTTCAATAACATTATTTATAGTTATGAACATATAAATATAACTAAATAATTATAAATAATACACATAAATTTCATTATTTTAATATTATAACCATTATCCATTCCACTCCCATTCAATCAAAAATATGAAAACGTTTCTCAGGTGTGTGCATAGATAACCACCTCTATGAATGATAGATTTTATTTTTCATCACCATGATTCAGGGATGTTTATGAAATGGTTTATTGGATAATTATGTTATTTATATCATGATTTATACTCTAAAAATATACATTCGTCTTTATATATGTAATATTATAAATATAGGATCATTGTAACACCGGCCTCCTAAAATGACCATACCATGAGAAAAGTTTATTTAATTATAAGTTAGATCGTGTTTTAAATTTAAATTGTTCTTATAAATCATTAAAATTATGATTCATCACCTTAATTACGTAAAAATAATTTATTTTTAGATTTTTTGTAATTATATTATAAAAAATAAACTACTCCATAGCTATAGTCACACAAATATTGTATAATGTTCTTACTCGGTTGATTTAACACCATATATAGACTATGCTATAAATTTCATTAAAGGATCTATTTGGAGAAATAATATTGGATATTAAAAATTAAATAATATTTATTTTGGAAATTTAATGTTAATAAAAAAATGTAACTCGTTAATTATGATAACAGAGTCCTTTTTTTATAAATTACATAAACATGCTCATTAAATATTTATTCATCATGAGAATTGACAACAATATATATAAAATAAAACTATAACATTATGAAAAATTAAAACGAATAAACAATGGAAAATTTTATGAAATTTAAGTTATTAAATTTGATAAAAATAATGAATAACAACTACACTATAATGAAACTAGTTCAAAAATTTCAATATAAGTCATAACAAATATGGGAAATAGATAATAAAAAACTAATATACATGAATAAAAAAGTAAAATTAAGCATAGAAAAGATTAAATATATTTAAAATAGTATAAAATAGGTTATTAATATATTTATGTTTGTATTAAATAATTATTTATTGTGTTTGGCTATGTGGTGAAATTAGGTAAGGGTTACTTATCTTAAATTTTCACCCCTTGAGACATACTACTTATTATACACCATGGTTTCATTATTATAGTGTATCTACAATGAATTTAATATTTTTCTTATCATGATTACAAAATTATTAACTGAATTTATTGATTTATTAGGAATCATTTCATTCAATGGTTTTTTGGATGTAAAGTTTCTATACTAGTAAGGGGTTCCTTGTAAGAAATTTAACTTTTTAAGGTATGTTTTGTATTGTACAGTGATGTTTATTATTATAGTTAATTCACAAAATTATTTCCTTCATGTAAAATTAATAGATTAAATATCATGATATTTTAATTTCCATTTAAATTTAAAGATATATCATGTTATTTTGATTTTCTATGTTACCATTACAATAAGGGTTTTTTTAACTTAACAAACGTTGTGGAGTTAAAATGATTCTTTTTTAACTTATTTCATCAAATATTGGTTTCCACTACACCAATATTTTATTAATTGGTACATTATATTATACTCTACAAGAAAATTAAATTTTTATTAAATATTTTAAACATTATAGAATTAATTTCTCAAATGTTAATCAATATTTAACATAAGTCTCATCCTCTTTAATGGACGTTTCACGTCCTTGTAAATAATTTCAATTCCAAATAGTTTTATCCATTATAATTAGAAACATAAATATTTTTTATATCAGGTAACAACCATATTTAACTTCTATAAGTTTTAAAAAATGATGTTCAAATACTCTTTTTTTGATGTTTATATTCAAAAATGATATTTAAAAATATTAAAATGAGTTTACATCTTTTAAAGATAATATATTTTACAAACATCCAAACAATTTATTTGATAAATATAATATATTTTCATGGATAAATTATTAGTGATTATTTTATAAAGGTAAATATATTTAATTTTTTCACTTCACATTTTAGATAATTTCTTTTCAATGTGACTCGTAACTTATTCTTTTTATGATATAGTTATTTTTTCCTAATGAATATTCAAATTTATATTCCAGGTGAACACATTATTATTCCACCATTTTCATTTTATAGGATATATTCCCTCAAAACATTTACTATTTATAAAGGAAACTAATTTTATCCATGTTTTATAATATATTTATTTGAAATAATTTCAATAGATCCAGGATATTAATTATTTTCAAAGTGAGTTTTCTAAAACTCATAAAAACCACTTATAATCTAAGTCAAATTTCATTTACATATCATATAATTGATCAATGTTGTTCTTCAAATGTTACCAACCATTTTCTATTTCAGTATGTATAATGAAAATTAGTTTCTATAAATGGTATGATTCATCACTATAGTTACCTTTCCTTACAGCCCACAATGATTAGGAAAATATTTTCCCCATTACATTTTTTTGAGAATTACCGATTTTTTAATTCATTAATCTATGGGTGTCCACCTATAATCTATTCATCCATTTATTGGTATGTTATTGAGATAAATATATACCATTTATCTATAATGTTGAAATAAAATATAATTAGTTATCTTGATTGAAGGATATTTACATAAAAAATTGATGAATGTCATTCAATACTAATTAAATTTCCATGGGATATCATGATATTATTATTAGTGGAATTATGAATTATTTCCTTACGTGAATAAATTTTAAATGAATATGTAACACATTTTCATTACATGTGTTAATTATGATGTTATTAATGAAATAAATTTTATTTCTAGAGGATCAATATTATATGAGCAATGAAACTCATTCATATTCTCAGGGGTTCTTTATGAAATTTTGAACAATATATTTCAAGTGGTGCGTATAATTATTAATGAACAAGAGTTGGTTCTTATATCACCCTCTAATGCATTAGTTAAAAATATACATATCATGATATAAGAATTCATGATTACGTTTTATTTTTCATAAGTCTAGGAATTGATGGCATGATTCATGAATGTAATATTCTCTATACTAATGTTTGTGGTAAATAACTATGGTATCACAATTTTGAGATCAAATAGAGAATGTTTGTTAAGTCATGTTTCCCCACCATTTTTATTTGTGTCTTATTTTATTCCATATATTAATAAATGATATATGATCGTTGATTTATTTTTTATATGTTTTTTTATCTATATTATACCCCCAGATAATCTTAGGGATACCTATGATTGTTGATCATTATTATTTATGTTTACCCTTAATGATAATTTTAGCTGTCTATTTATTTATGTTTCCACTTTCACTAGTTGTGAGAATTAGTTTTATATAGAATAAATATATTTGGGAGTCTATTATAGATCATTTAGGGATAAATTTTCAAAGGGTTAAAAATATGATTATTATATAATTAGTCCTCATTGACACTAAACCATCCTTTCAGGAGATTTTGATATTTTTTATGATTTAATCTTTATATTATAAAAATTATATAAAATAAAAAAGTTTCTATCATTGATTTATTTAATTGGTATGAGAGTAGAGATTTTATATTTTAGATGATTTCTTGTGGTTATATTATTCAATTGGTAGAGATAAATTTACTTAAATCTATAGGGATAATACCAAATAATAAATTTATGTATAAGAATAAATTATTATGTTTTATTTAAGAATATATTTGTTGCCTCTCTTAGAAAATGAATCTGAGAATGGATACTATAATGTGGATGTGGTTGGGGAATATATAACAACCATGATCTTTATTACACACATAAACATTATTTATTACATAAAATTTCACTCTAGACAATTATGTGGATTCAAAGGTCTAGTGTATTAGTAAATTAAAGACATTACAAAAAAAACATATAATATAAAACCCAACATATTTATTGAAAAAATCATTTACAAGACTACAAAATTCCTTCGTACATAGTATTCCATGGGATAACCAGAGGACATACATAAAAAAGGAGAGATATAAAACCTTATAAGGGAGTAAACACGACATAAAATGAAAAATATAGTACACGTTAAAAAATAGGCATATCAATAGACTAAAATAGAAAATTGTACATAAAGGAATGATATAGCATGATTATCATAACATTGAAATGTGGAAACAATATTTAACATGATATTAGAAAGAGGCCAGGCTCATTGTACATGATGCATTAGTAGACCCTCATGGTACTTGAATTGGTATGAGTAAACCCTCAATTCTCTAGACGTATCATGAAAATAATCTATACATAATTCATTGGAGTTCTATCAGGGGACACCCTTCTTTATAATTTCATTCCAAGCATAATGGTGCCATATGGATTATATAACATGGATTCATTAAACATAATCATTTATTACACGATAAAGAAATGTGGAATTAATAAATGAAACGACATAATAAATAAGTAAATGTTCGTAAAAGTGAATACCCTTGATTATAAAATGGGTATGTTATTCACTATACAATGACTTTGGCATGGAAAATCATGGTCCAATTTAGGTAGCTTAATAGTGTTTCAGAAGAATTCATAAAAAAGGTTGATGAGAGAGAAAAAATGTTCTCACCATATGTAAAATAAATGGATAGTAATGGTTTGATTTAGATACATGTCCCAACATATTTAATGGGATTATGATTCATAATATAATATAATTTCATGAATGTAAATAGGGAGAGATAAATCCCTTATGGAATTCTAAAATTGTAATACGTGTAAATGGGAATCATTAATGAGAGAAAAAGTGGTATATAATCATTCAATAATAAGGAGGGTAGTATAGGGGATGTGCTAAATTATACTCTAAAATTTTTAATTGAAACAAAAATTATATAGAAACATAATGAAACATGGAAAAATGAGAGAGTGAGAAATCCCTTACGGAATTTCTGCATGGTAACAGGTGTAAATGAGAGCCATTAATGAGAGATAAAAAGGTCTATCATCATTCAAACATATGTAGGTTAGTATGGGGTTGGTGCTAAATAATACTCCAACATTTTTAATTGAATATAAAAGGGAATAACAACATAATAAAATTTGGACAAAAATGAGAAATAAAGAAATCCCTTACATGGAAGTGTGGTCCCAAAGGCATGGGACAGGATTGATAAAGGCTTATAAAAGATTGGGGAACCTTTTTAGGATTATGTAGAGATACGGGTAGAGGTTGGTCAAGATCCAATGGTTTTTAGTGAATTGAAATGGGAGATTGAGTGGGATTATATAAGAAAGGAGATGAAAATCTTAATTATTTATGTTTTGGACCCCATACATTAAACTAATCAAAACCATAAACCATTCCATTGGTTTTTCACTTTTCGTTTTCCATATGTGAATTTAAAAAAGTATATTATCAGTCCAATGGGAGAAATTATTAATATTCTAGGATTTATTATTTAATGTTGAGTCACACTCTCAAAGAAAATCATTTTAAATGCGAAAATATTCAATAAGCCTTGAGTGTCAACTAAGGCTCCATAAAATTAATCAAAAAAATAAAATCAAATCAAATTATTTTAAAGGTAAAATATATGTTTTCTGAAAATACTTTCAATAGAATTTTATTAAATCACTATTACGGTATTTTGATGTCATAAAACAGATTATATATTTAAACGATACTTCATTTTTACCAAAAATCCAACTATCTAAAAAAATTATAAAAAATTCACATTTCGATAATTTCAACATCATGAAACCAAAAATGATATTAATTTTACCTATATAATTTTCTAAATATGTTAATTTTAAATAAAAACATAAATTTATAGAAAATTAACGGGTTTTTAAAAAAAAAATTGAATCCAGAATTTAAATTAAAATTTCATTTACTAAAAATTAGACGATCATTTATATTTAATATAAAGTGAATTAGTAATAATTTTTATTTAAATATTATGTAAAAAAAATTATTAATTCATCAAAATATATTTCTAAATTGAATTTGAATATTAGCTAAAATAATACTATTTATGCTTTAATAACCATTTTCAAAGTAACTATGATAAAATAAATGTATATTATTTATTCTATATAAAAATAATGCACTTACTCATAGGGCTAGAGTCTTTTTACATAAACCCTTATAACACCAACATATGAGCTAAGGTAAGGTGTGAAATGGTGATAGACTCTTTGGGTGGCTCGGATATCATCACTCATATGTTAATCTTTATCAACATCCACATCTCCCATAGTCGGTGCTCTTCAAGAAAAAAATAGTGATGCTATGATTGGGTTTGGTCATCACCGAAGCCTAGTAACACTACGTCCTTTTTAAGCACTGACAAATGGGATTTGATGGATAAATTATACTGATTGATGCCATCGCTTCCATTTTCTATGTAAATTGGATTTGTTAATGCCCAATATTTTTACTAATCAGGTGATCGCATTTCAACAACAATATTAGCAACGATAAATAGTTGAAAAAATATTTTTAAATCCAATAACATAAATCCATGGAAGTGAATATTTCTTATATAAGCATTTTACATAATATGACATTTAATTAGATCAAATAGAATTATCATTAATAGAAGTTTAGGTCATTAAAATCTCCCCCCTTATAGAATATCACCCTCAAAATTTCTTTTTCCCACACTAAAACATATGAGGGAAACTATTCTTCATTACTTCCTCTGATTCCCTCATCACTTCTTCAAACTATTGGTTTCACCACAACACCTTAACGAGGGCCATTGTTATATTTATTTGAACATTTTCCAAATTATCAATGATCTTCACTAAATTCTCTTCATAAGAGAGGTCACTCTCCAGTGGTAAAACATTTGGATTGAGTAAATGCTATGGGGTTGGTATGAACTTCTTCAAGAGTGATACATTGAATACATCATGTACTTGAGATAGGTTCTATGGGAGTGCTAGTAGATAATCCACTACACTAATTATATCAAGTATCTAAAAAGGGTTGATGTACTTTGGAATATGCTTTCCCTTATTCCATAATTTGTTATCCTTTTTACTTGATGATATGCAAATGAATACCATGTCTCCAACATCAAACTCTAGGTTTCATCGACGATTATCATCAAAGCTCATTTTTCAACTCTGATCATCTTTAATGATCTTGTGAATGGTTTTAACCTTATACATAATATATTCAACCATTTCTAGAAATAGGTTTTTTCTCTCCCCAACTTCATCCAAACATACCATTTTTCTACATCTCTACCCTTTAATGGATTCATAAAGAGCCATTTGGATTCTTGAGTGGAAACTGTTTTTGTAAGATAACACATCCATATGATGATGTTGATACCATCCTATTTTGATGTTTATTAATCATGATCTCAACAAGTCCTCAATTTTTTTTAGTCTTCTTAGATTATCCATCCATTTGAGGATGATAAGTCGTACATATGTTCTTCACAGTATTTAGAGAGTGTTGGGGACACTTCTGAAACATTGAGGGGAATCCTGGATATCCATCAAATACACCAGATAATGGTAATTCATGCATCCTTACCACTTTTATGACGTATTTCATGGCTTTTTGATCTAATTAAAAATCATCCTGAATAGAAATGATGTTTTTGGTCATTGAAAGATGATCCAAAAAATCCCAGATAGCATTGTTTCATTTGGATGTCTTCAAATGTCTGGTGACAATGTCCCCCGTGATGTTGTACCATTTCAACATTGGCATGGGTAATGGTTGAATCATCCCCTTAGAATTCTAGATCTCATGCTTCACTTGCTGACATACCAGGAACATTGATGTATACTAAATGATCTCCCACTTCAGGTTATCCAACAAATAATGCACTCGGAGATCTCGATACATATTTGTGTATCCTGGGTGAATGGAGAAATTCAATCTATGTGCATCATCCAAAATTTCATTCTTTAACTCCGTATTTGATAGAACACATAGTATTTACCCAAATCTCACAATTCCATCATCATTAATAATGAATTCCAAGGATTCCCCTTTTCTAATAGTATCCATATTCATCTAAATTCTCACATCATCATTTGGAGAAACCTTTAACCTTTATAAAAGATATTTTGAGAATTAATTTTTGAAAGGATTGATGATGTTCCTATATTTATGATTCCTATTTCCATCTTCATCAAATCTAAGAAGATTTGATGCTTTTCAGTTATCATAAATAATATAATTTTTGGGTCCTTTATGCTTAATGAATCTTCCACCTTTTTCGATTTTTGAGGGTGGTAATGGATTGATAAATCAAAGTCATTGATTAGCTCTAACCAACTTCTTCGACACATATTCAACTCTTTCTTTGTGAATATATATTTGAGGCTTTTGTGATCCATGTATATTTTACACTTACTCTCAAATTAGTAATGTCACAAAATTTTCTAAGCGAACATTACTACATCAATCTCCAGATCATGTGTTGGATAGTTTTTCTCATGAACATTAAATTACCTAGAGTCATAGGAAATGACTTTTTATGTTTTCATCAACATGAATCCCATGCACTTCTTCAAAGCATCACTATATACCCCAAAATTTTATCCACCTGTGGGTAACATGAACATGAGTGTAGTGATAAACCTCCTTTTCTACTCCTTGATGCAATTTTTACATATGTTACTCTATGAAATAGGACTCCCTTCTGAGTTATCTTGATAAAAAGGTAGGAAAAGTGTGCAAAATATCTCAAAAATCGGTAATAATATCCAGGTAACACCAAATATCTATAGATATCCATCACCAATGTTGGCCTTGTCCATCCATCAATTGCATCTATCTTGGAGGAACCCACATATATCCCATTCCTTATGATGATATGACCCCTGAATGTGACATCCTTTTACCATAACTCCCACTTGTTGTATTTTTCATAGAGATTCTATTTTTTCATGGTCTCTAGTATAGTGCTTAGATTCTTCTCATGATCCTCTTGGTTAGGTAGTATATTAGAATATCATTTATAAATGATACCACAAATTTTCCAAGGTAATCTCTAGAGACGTTATTCATAAATTCTAGGAAAATTGTTAGAGAATTACTGAGTTCAAAAGTCATTACTATGAATTTATAGTGCCTATACCTTGTATAAAAAAACCAATCTTGTAGTTATTATCTTTTTTCACCATTATGTGGTAATAACCTATCCTCAGATACACCTTGGATAAGTATTGTGCTCTATATATATGATCGAATAAATAATCAATTAATGGTAGAGGATACGTGTTATTTATCATCATTTTGGTGAGCTCTAGATAATCAATGAAAGTGCACATTAACCTATCCTTATTCTTGACGAAGAGGACTATTATACACACTGGTGAAGCACTTGGACATATAAACCCTTAATACAGATTTAACTGTAGTTATTTCTTTAGCACCTCATGCTCCAAAATAGTTATTCTATATAGAGTATTGGATATTAGAAAATACATAGGTATAAGATCAATCGATAATTCAATATCTAGTATTGGAGGAAGAGAAAAAATTTCCCTAGAAAATAGTTCTGCGAATACCCTCATAATATGCATGTATTCAAGGATGGTTTTTTCATTAGACTTAATCATCTGAGAACGAAATGAATGATCATTAGGCATTAATATCATCTCTTGAGATTATTATACTAATGAAGATTCATCCTCTTCATTTCACTTGTATTAAACCGGAAGTCGATTCGCCAAATAGAGATTGATATACCTCTCGTGGTAATTTATGTTGGCTCTTTATAGGGAAAGCCAATCCATGCAATAAATTTCTTCAAATTCCACCAAAGGGAGTATGAGAAGGTTCTCTGGCTCGTTTAATCCACAAATTGTGATCGGGGATGTGTTGTACTCATGGGCTAAAATGACTTCCCCATTTCCTTTTTCACCGACATTTTAATTCCTTGATTTGTGGTAGAGTTGGGAATGTTCTACTAAAATTTCAGGATATAAAAGAATGCATAGAACCAGAATCAAAAATTATGTTCACTATTATTGAATAAATAACTAGAGTACATGTCACCACATCATTCCCAACATTTTATTTGGCTGTATTGATGGAAGAAGGTCTCGCACGATTCCTTGAAGGTTGTTTTTTTTATTTCGAAAACACATTCCATAAGCACTTATTTGCAAGGTACCCTGGTTCTTTGTAGATTAAGCATTGACCAATGCGTTTAGGGTTGAATAGAGAATTTTGATCCACTATCAAAGAAGTGGGTTTTTCTTTTCGGCAGTTAATGGTCAGGTATCCTTCTATTATACACCAAATTCTATTCCTCGTCCCCTTCATGAAATTTTTATGGTACCTCTTTCCACTACTTTGGAAACTGGGGTGGGGGAATTTCATAGCACCATTGGATTTATCCATCGAACCATCAGAATTAATGTCCACCTTACCCATATTATCCCAATGATACCCCTGATATTCTCCGATAATCATTTTGACTTTGATATCACATTGGACAATTTCTTTAAAACCATCAAAGTCACGGATCACTAGGGCCTTCTATAGGATAGATTTTAGACCATTAACAAAGTGATCAACCTGGCATTTGAGGGTGATGACAAAGCTGGAGGCATATCTGGCAAGCCTTGGGAATTATTCTTCATATTCTCTGATGGAATCGTAATCAATTTACTTGAGGCCCATGTAGTCCCATTTCATATTATGTCAAAGGGTGCATGGAAAATATTTATCGAAAAATATTTTCTCAAAATCCTTCCATTCCAATGCCTCAATCAACTCCACATGCTTCATATTTTTTTCTCAATGTCCTCCATTGATCAAATTCAACCACCTTATAATAGGTATCCATAATAACCTTCCCTTTTTTGAACATTGAAGGATATAGAAGATATTTTAAATAGATTTGATCCATTGTTGAACAATTTAAGGATCATATGATCCCTTAAATGTAGGAGGACTTTGTCTAATGAAACTCTCTATTGTGACTCATTATATCTTAGGGGGTTGAAAGTACTCTTGACCCACGTTTCTATTCAAAACATTTGTTAACTGAGAGTGTATCATGACAAAGTTTTCAATTCCCACTCCCATTGGATTGAGTATCTCATTAGAACAGTCGTCGCATTGATCATTACATCAGTTACATGCCGAGTCCATATACTAATGGCCATTGGATAAAATAAAAGGAATGTTAAGGGAATAATATAAATACAAATACAATGAAAAAAGGAAAACATATAAATTTTATTTATTTAACATATGAATTTATACGCTTCAATATATGTTATCCATCATCTATCTCTTAAAATATATTATTATGGGTTTTTTCTTTTAATAATGGCTCATACTAAGCATATAAATTAACCATAGAATATCCCCTGGGGATGTCATAACCAAGAGTCCAGCAAAGACCATTTTTATGAACCCATTCCCATTTAAGTCTATCTTAATGCGAGTTTTTTCAGGTTTTACCCCCAGATACAACTGTGTCAGATCCCCCTATATTTTCTCATTTCCAGACATTGATGTATTTTCTTGATAAACAACATACAAAATAATCACTAAAATATAGGGATTTTTTTTATACATAGTCTTATCTCATTGTATTTTACTAGGGTTTTATAATCATATTCCAAAAAATAGCTAAATATATCATATGATACCAACTGTAACAACCCTGCTCATTATTACACACATAAGCATGATTTATTACATAAAATTGCACATAATAAAAATATGAGGATCTAGAGATCTATTTTCTTGGGAAATGAGGAACATTACCTAACAACATCAAAATTAAAACCCATAATCTTTATTGAAAACATCTTTTTCATACCCATAACATTCCATCATACATAGCAGTAAATGGGATAACATGAGGACATGCATAAGAAAATGTTTAGCTATAATTACCTTTAAGGGAGTAAAAAAGCAATAAAATGAATAATATTTAACATTTTAGGAAATATAAATATCAATGGATCACAATAGAAACACGAATATAAAGGCATGATATAGCACGATTATCACAACATAGAAATGTGGGAAAACCATTTATAATGATATTAGCATGATCCATGGAACATTGAACATGGAGAATGAGTAAAACCTTAGTGCACATTAATTATCTTGTGTAACAATAATTTCACTTGATGTATCATGATATTAATATTTTCCCAATTCATTGGAGCCCTATCAGGGTAAACCCTTTTTAATAATTTCATTTCATGCATAATTGTTCAAAATAGATCATATAACATGGATTCATTATACATCATCATTTATTCCAAGATATAGGAATATAGAATTAATAAATGAAACTATATGATAAATATGTAAATGTGCATAATGTTCAATACCCTTGATAGATTAATGGGCATGGAATTCAGCACATAATGAGTTTGGCTTGGAAAATCGCAGTGCAATTTCGGCAGCATAACTACTTGACATAAGAATTCATAAAAATGGGGGATGAGATAGAAAAGGGTTATATCACCATATATACATGAAATTTATAGTAACGGGTCCATATAGAAACATTTTCCACTATATGTAATGGATTTGTTATTTATAATATAAAATAATTTCTTGAATGTAAATGGGGAGAGAGAAATCCCTTATGAAATTTCGACATGGTAACAGGTGTACAAGGGTGTCATTAATGAGATATAAAGGGTTCTATAATCATTAAAAAAATGAGGTAAGTATATTGGAGGTGATAAGTCATACACCAACATTTATAATTGATGATAAAAGGTTATAACAATATAAATAACCATAGACAAAAATGATAGAGGAATAAATCCCTTGCATAATTTCGGCATTGTAATAGGTTACATGGGATGCACTAATGAGAGAGAAAGAGGTTTATATCATTGAAACATAAGGAGGGAAGTATGGGGGTGGTGAGAAATCACACCCCAAAATTATTAATTGAATATAAAAGGGCATAACAACATAATGAAATTTGGACAAGAATGAGAAAAGAAGAAATCCCTTACTTAAATGTGAGATCCCAAAGGCTTGAGAGGCTTGAGAGAGGATTATAGGGAGATTGGTGAACATTGGGAGGATTATATAGATAATAGGTAAGAGGTTTGCCAAGATTCCAAGGTTTTTAGTGAATAATAATGGGATATTTGGTGGGTTTTTATAGGAAGGTAGGGGAAATTATTTGTTATTTATGTTCTGGACACCACACATTCAACAAAGAAAAACTACAAACCATCCCATGTTTAATACCCATGGTTTTTTCCAAAGGGGATAGGAAGAAAATATTTTATAAAGAAAATTTCCAAAAGTATTTAAATTATAGGCTTTCCTATGTTGAGGTGAGTCACACTCTTAAGAAAATCATTTTAAATGTCAAAATATTTAATAAGTCTAGGAGGGTCCACTAAGGCACCATAAAATTAATAAAACAATTATAAAATCACATTATTTTAAAGTTAAAGAATATATTGGCCTAAAAAACATTTTATAGTATTTTATTACATCACTATTAGGTCATTATGATGTCATAAAACAAATTATATAATTAAATGGTATTTATATTTTACCCAAAAATTCGACTGTCTCAGAAATTTATGAAAAATTCCATGTTTGATAATTTAGAAGTCATGAATAAAAAAATTATAGTAATTTTATCTAAAAAACTTCCTAAATATTTTAAATTTCATTAAAAACCTATACTTATTGATAATTCACCGGTTTTGAAAAAAATAATTTTCAAACCATAATAAAAATTACAATTTTATTTCTTAAAAATAATGCATTCATTTTTATTTAATATAAAGTTACATAGTAATAATATTTTCCCAAAATAATAGTTAATTCAAAAATAAATTAATTCATCAAAATATATTTTTTTATTGAATTTGAATATTAACTAAAAAAGTATATTTGTGCTTTAAACCCATTTATAAAGTAACAATGATAAAATGAATGTACATTCTTTACTATATAAAAAATTAATGCACAAAATCATAGTGCTAGGGTCTTGTTATGTAAACCTTTCTAAAACCTACAAAAGACCTATGTTTAACATTTTTTATGAGGACATACTCATGGGGTGGCTTAGATAACCTCAAATGGGTGGTAATCTATATCAACTTCCACTTCTTCTATAGGCGGTTCCATTTAATCTTAATGTGTTGAAGCTCATCCTGGGCTTGGTCAAGAGATAATCCCAGTGGCACTACCTCCTTTCTGAGCTCAAATAAATGAGATTCAAATAGAGTATTTCTACTGGATGAGGCAATCACTTTTTTTTTCTGAGTAAATTTGATTTGATAAAGCCCTATATTTATACTAATCATGTGATCACTTTTCAACAGCTATATTTGCAATGATAACTATTACTATCGGTATTTTGAAATCCAAAAACATAAAACCGTGGAAGGGAATATGTCTTATATAACCTTTTAAGAAAATAAATCATTTAATTAGTTCAAGGGTTATTTTCATTAATATAAGACTGGGTCATTCCATCATAGATCCCTCAATGGTTAGTTACCCAAAAAGGGCCAGTTGAACAATTAATCTATCATCACTTTTCTATACAATGGATGGGATTTAGAATTCACACTTGTCTAGATACTCCTGGGTGATATGATATAGCTAATAGAATCTTATATACCAACCATTTTTATGAATTTATTTTGTTAAAAAATATATGTTAAGGAAAATCAAAGAAAAACATGTAAATAAACCATGATTGAATAGAGACAGAGTTTGATTTAATTGAAATCTACTATACTAATTACAATGTTTAGGAAATTATAAGGTTGACTTTTTTTCTGTAAATAAAATATAAAAAATTTCTTATGGTGTTCATCAGCCACATTAAATCCATTTTTTAGTAGTTGATAAATATTCAAACAATCTATTTAAAATGGGATGTCATTAAAATTATGGAGATTCTATCATTGTGAAATCAAATGGGATAAGATATTGAATTAGAAGACACATGATTATGAAAACATAAATATCACGAATCATGGTTAAAAAACTGCGATTTATATAGTTTGTAAAAACACCAAATTAATTAAGGATATATAATCAAGGGTGTTCTAGTGATGAAGATGATGAGAAAATATAGGTTAACATTCTTTAAAGAAAAAAATACAGAATGAATCACATTGATGAATATTTTAATTGATGTAGGAGATGTTTGATGTTTTTAAAATGAAGAAATATAGTAACTATTTTTCAAGGAAAATATTAGAGATCATTGGATAATTTGAAAGGATATAGTTTTTTTCTAGATGTACCTTTAAAATTTTAATTTCATAAATGTTTGAAAATTATAACTTACAAATCAATGGAGAAATAAAAGTTAAAAAGGACAACCTGAAATATAAATTTCCATGGCCATTGGAATAATAAAATTCATTTGTA
Organism: Viscum album; assembly: GCA_963277665.1. Lineage (NCBI taxonomy): Eukaryota > Viridiplantae > Streptophyta > Magnoliopsida > Santalales > Viscaceae > Viscum > Viscum album. Next base: position 664,218,126 of record OY728138.1, read on the forward strand.
ATGAAAACTACTGATTTAAGGTATGAAAATTATGTGGATTTAAGGATATAAATCATCCAATTAAGATCCATTTGTTGTAACCACATCTTTTTCAATCAACTCCATTATAATGAGTATGTTTTCATGGAACATCAAATCACCACCCTAATTACTATATGTTGAATTAATAATAATAACATTTGATGGTTTGATTATTTTTTCAAATGTATATTACTCCTCCTTAAAATATTTTTTTATAGATTTAATTCCAGGAAATCTCATTATCATTTATTTATTAAATTTGAATCCATTATAAGAATTAATTATCTCTATTATCAGTGATAATTTATATAATAAGAAAATAACTTATAAAAATCAACCAATAATAATGTATTATTACAAGGAAGAATATATACTCCCTTTGAAAAATTACCCCTATTATATTGGGTTATTTAGCATAATTTTTTTATATAAGTTGATACGTTGACATAATCCAATTAGGTAGGAAGTGATTATTCAACAAGTCAATCTATGTATAGTGAGGATGAGATAACAATAAAAATTTAAATCTGGAGTCATGATTATATTATGGACACCCTTAACAATTACATTACTTAGGAATATTTAATATTTGGATGATCTAATTTATTTAAGGGTGGAGGAATGTTACAACTTGATATTTTATAGTGCTCTTTCTATAAATAATTATTGTATTTGATAATCCTGATCACATGAAACACTGAACAAAAAACAAAGCACATAACATTATTTTACCATTAAAGTTAATTCATTGAAGTTATTGGTAAGTATAGTGTTACCCAAATTATGGAATATTAATTTATTTAAAATTAAATCTCATATTTTAACTAATTAATTGATAAAATTCAACTAGTACAGTTAAATAACAATAAAATACCATTTGTTGACATTAATTTTCTTAAACCGTTAAATTTTCATGAATTATAAAGTTTATTAAATTTTGTTTAAATTCTGGTTTCAAAGGAACATAATGATAATATACATAATTAAATAACTTACCTTCCATAAAATAATTATTACTAGGAATATAATAATTTTTTAATTCTTAGAAAATAATATGTTTTTAGAATTTTTTTTGTGATTATATTAAAATTTAGTTTTATATGTTTTATAAACCAACAAATATGATATAATGTTTACATTTTTATTCATCATTATAAAATTAGAAAATGGGATCAATTTTATTTGTAGGTATAAAATTATGTTTCCACGAAAAATATAATTCACATTGGTAAAAAATATATTTTTCAAAAACTAATAATTTTCTAAATATAGATAATTTTTAATTAAAATGACATATTTTTAAAAAAGTTTATAAAATTTAATTTTCAGTAATTTAATTTATAATCACTTGTAAAATAAATTTAAGAAAATTTTTTTATTTAAATTGTGTTTTCTATAAAAAATTCAATACATTATATGTTTTAATTTAAATTTAATTTTTACATAATTGGAAATTGAATATGATTATATAGAGTCAAAATTTTGATTAATTACATTAAATGTATCTATAATGGTCATCTAATATATTTATTACAAAATAATAATATTTTACTTTTAATCATGATTATTAAGTGTCAAACAAGGTAATGTAATGTGGAAATAATTTTCATAAATAAATATGACACCTAGACCTTATATAATATAAATTTTAGGATATGAATTCATATATACTTTCCTCATAAATATTTTATCACCAAAAAATCCAAACACGTATGCAATTCCATTGATATCATTTATGAAAAAATCATTTCAACGGAATATTTTCCCATTTTTCTCCTATAAAAGGAGCCCAGTTCCACCCAAATCAAAAAATACCTATTACTTGAAAATACCCTGAATCCAATTCATTATTATTCTTATATATACCCACTATTTTTTTTGGAATCCTCAATCCTTAAAAAAGTTCCAGATATTTTTCATTTCTAAATGATACATCAAGAGATGATCTAAATTATCAATGTAAGTATTACTTACAATTTTACATAATTTCTATATCCTTCTCATAAAACCTCCTACAATTAATTAATACCACATATATATAATGAAATTATTTTAAATAAAATACTTAAATTTTATTATATTTATGTAATAACCATTATTAATTCCCCTACAATTTAATTCAAATAATTAAAATAGTTCTCAGGATTGTTTGGGAACTACGACCTTGATAAATGACACATTTCATTTTTGAAATCCAACTATCATTGATGGATATATATAAATATGTGTGTGTGTGTTTAGTGAATATGTATTTTATTTATAGAAATTATTATATTCTAAAAATATAAAATAGTAATTAAATAAATAATATTTTCAATAATCTATCACTCTAAAACTAATAGCCTAAAATGAACATAACAAGAGGAAAATATATTTTTTATATATGAAAACATCATTTTTACTATAATTACTTCTAATAACATACAAAAATACTATTTTAACACCCTAATAACATATAAATAATTTCATTATATGTTTTTGATATTTATTTTATAAAAAAAATTTCTATTTCATAATTATACTCAAAAAATGTTATAACATCTTATTATTGGGTTACATTAACCAATGACAATAACAATGTTATAAATTTCTTCCAAGGATGGATTTGGAATAGAATATTAAATATTAATAATTAAATAATTTTTATTGGGTTCTATATTGGTAATTTGAATATTTAACTCATAAATTAAGGCAACACTGCCTGTTAATTATAAATTACTAAAGAAATATCATCATTTACTTCATCATAACAAATAATAACGTTAATAATGATGAGATAAAATTATAAAATTATAACTAATTACAAATAATAAAGAATTATTTGTTTTATGATCTATTAAATATAAAATTTATGATAATAATGAATAAAAACACAAAAATTAAAAAAATAGTTCAAAATGATCAATATTACTCATAGCTGTTATTGGAAATAGCTAATAAATAACTAATATATATCTAATGAATGATTTTATATGATTTTTACAAAAAGATATGTATATGAAAATTTTATCATATATGTTTATAATATATTAATTTTTGTTATATAGAATCATAGAGTGCATTAGACTTGGTTGGGTAATGAGAGAAGGTTTTCATGTAAAAAACGTTCAACAATTGGGACATATTCTTTATTATAATACATGTTTTTTGTAATGGTGTATATGTGATCCTATTAATTTTTTTGATGATAGAATCATTATTCGTGATATTTAATGCTTCATTTTTAATCATTTCCTATAATGGATTTTTTCTAAATTTTTTCTGTGATTATAAGTGGTTCATTGTTACAAATTTTAAATTTATTAAGACAACTTTGGTATTACAGAACATTATTTATTTTTATTGGTTTTCATATCTATATATACATGAATTATAATAAATTTAATGCATATCATGCATGATAACCAACTCTTATTCATCATCTTGATAATTGATAGGTGCCACTTGAATTATGTGACATTCTGAAGACACCAAAGGCCCATAATAAATAAAAAGGGCCCCAAGAACATTTAAGTGAAAATTTCCCAATTTTTACATATAGAAACCCTATACAACATAAAAAACTGACATCCAATCATCTATATAATTAATGATTAAAAATAGAACTCAAAAACATAACTAAAAAATAAATCATTATCAGAATACAAGAAAAAATATTCATACTAGAAATAAGCTAAAAACCCAAAACTCATAGACACCCAAGTGAAATAAACACTATAAACACCCAAACCACACTAATAACCTACTCCACATTTCAATAACACATTATAAAAATTCATCACAAAATAACATAGATATACTTCTTTTACCTGTGCAGTGATATATTATATTTGATGACATAAAACAATGAATAAGCAGGGGGTGGGTCTAAAATCCAGAGATTTTACAAAATTATTCTATACTCAAACCACTAGCATAAGAACCATTTATCAAATTTCATATAAAACAATTTCCAAGGAGGATAAAATAGTTAATATTAAAATCGTAAACATGTTTTTAAGGAAAATATGTATCAAAACATATAACCATTCATTTGTATTTGGAATACCCAGGAAAATGTCTCCAAAAACAAAGCTCGTGAATTTCTAGGTTATAGTTATGTACTCATGAAAGGTATCACAATAGCCCACCAAGTTTCCATAAGGTGACCAATACCAGGTTTCCCAACAGAACATTCCCCTTTTACAGGGCCATGTCTGTTAATGAACTCACACAAACTATGTATACATAATTTATATAAAACAAATCGACATAAAACCAATGATTCATTAAATAATTTAAATAAAAATATTCCATTCATCAAAACAATACAATAATATTAAAATCTCTTTTTAATAAATATCAGTAAAAATTAATTTTTAATGAAACCATTCAATTTCAATATTCTAATTTCATAAACCAAAACATGTTTCAATGAAGAACAAAAAATGAAGCATTTTTTTTTCAAGAAATCCATTTTAAAATAAAAAACCTATATTGTATAAAAAATTTATATGAGATAGAATCTAGGTACATGTAAGTGATAGGAAAAAATAGATAAAGGCACTGCAATTCACTAGATCCAAGCTTGTATATTATTCCCTTCAATATATATAATAATAATGAACCTCGAATCCCATTATTGAACATATATCTATCTATAAAAGACTAGATATATGGTTTTGGGGAGGTGGAGAAGAATACATTAAAGAAGATAGAATATTAATAATGATTTTCTGATGAATCAGAACCTTCAACTCGATTTGATTTTCCGAAGAATCAATTTCTGGTCGATAGGGATCATCTATCAAACATATAGATAAAAAAAGAATTTGGGATATTAAGGTGATAAGGTATTTTAAAGGGTTTTAATTGTAAATTTGGATTGAATCTATAAATTATGGGGTTTAAATATAATGTCACAAAGAAAGTCCACGTAGTTTAGAAAACATTATCCCAACCATGCAGTATTACTTTCTTTAAACACCACCTCCCACAACTAGCTTTCATAGTTGATATAATGGTGTGTTAAACAAATTTTTCTCAATGTACATAAATACATGGTTTCCCCGATGAATTCACATATGTTTTGATAAAATATTTCCAACCTTCCAACTTCTCAAAGACCATTGATCTCCCTTTCATGTTTTCCTAATGATAGTGCACGATTTATATTAATCATGCACAAATTGTAAATTTTAATAAATACCTAAAAATACATTTCTAAACCAATTGAAAAATCACTACTCATACACCATGTATTCAATGAGATCGATATATATAAATAAAGGGTCATGTACCTAAAACAAGGGTGGATCATTCTCCCCACCATTATACATTCCATCCCCAAAATGTAGACAAATAGAGTTATCAAGGTAGAGTATTGGCCACCTCTCCAACATTTCATTTTCCTTATACTAAGTTTTTCATTGTATCTGACTATTCTACTATAAAAACCAAAATAGGCTGATTCTATTCTCATTCAAGGTATTCTCATTCCTATCCAAAATCATCACCGACACATTAATTAATATATCATTTAACTCGAGGTCAATATGACCCCGTAGAATCAAATGTTAATGATCGGTTTTATACCTATTAAATTAGGATACATGAAATATTTTTTTCAACAAAATGAACATTGGTGGAAAATCTAATTTATATGACACCTCAACAAACCATTCAGGTATTTCCAAAGGGCATATGTTCCATGGGGACAACATTCACTACTTTCTAAAATGATGAAGCCCATGTATGGAAGAGATTCTCTAGAAGACATGATAAATCATGTAAATATAAAATGGTCATTAGCAATGATCTGTATCTAATTTATGATGAATCTGAGCCATATATATCCTTCATATGTTCAGTTGAATCTTCTCAGATTTATCTTCAACATTATTGGGACCAATTAGTGAACTATCACCTATTTCCACCCAAAAATGTGTGGAATGATTAGGATACACATAAAATTATTCAAAAGGAAATTTATGAATGATATTTGATAAGTTTCATTGTAAGAAAAATACCCTAATAGTATATTACACTCCAATGTGATGACAAAATATATCACTCAACCCCTATAAATTTTGTCTAATATTCAGATCATTATTTCATATTTTTCATCCATTTGAGGATGATATTTATTTCTCATAGTCAAATTGGTTCCAAGGGGTTCCTATATTTGTTATAAAAAATGATTCATAAACATGGTGTCTTAGTTAGATACAAAATAGAATAGAAACCCCTGAATATTTAAATTTGCAGAAATTTAAATTTTATACAAGTCTTCCAATGGAATATTTTCATGAATAGTGATTAAGTGGGCCAATTTTATAAGTTAATCCAATATCACCTATATAGAAGGGTGTTTCCAAATAGTTCATTGTTATCATACAACAAAATCCACAAATATATGCTCTCACTTTGAAAAGGGAAACTATAAATACCAAAACATACCATCCTTTTGTTGATGCTCTAACATTAGCTACTAATGAGTTAGGAATTTCCAAACATACATTACTGCAACACTTTTCATAGAAACCCCTGAAATAGATGCTTTAAATTCATTATACATATTTTGAATTCTAGGATGGATATCCCATTTCAAGTGGTGGTAGGGTTAATGAAGTTATTTATTATAAGGAAAAGTTATAACCATAAACTATATAAACCATAAAAATAAAATAACATTAATATTCTATCACTTAATGGTCTCTACAATTTTGATTTTTAACACATTGTAAAAAAATTATAATTGAATATTTGATCACATCTAACAAACTCATCCAAAAAAAGAAATGACAGGAACTAGAAAAAACCCAAAAAATCCTTTATTTTCATAATCCATATTATTAACTTCTATAATTGATATAGGATTTCATTTATATGTAACCTCCATAGATAACTGACCATATTATTTTCCACTTATAGATTCTTGTACAGAATTTTCATTAACAACTGAATACAATAAGTCATAGTAAAACATTTGTAGTTTTTCTATCCTTCTTTATTTTCTTTTATTAATATCTCTTTGTGGGAAAATGTGTTTCAAAAACTTATGATCTAGAAACATGATAAATTTATAACAAAAAATACAATGATTCGAATTTAATGTCATCAACTACTACAACCATATCAAAATCATGAATTCAGTAATTTTTCGCATGAATCCATAATTGTGTTGAACTATAAGCAATAACATGACCTCCATACATGAGAACACATCCCATATCTAGTATTGATGCATGATAATTGAATAAATTTCGTTGTCCAGATTCAGGTTATTTTAGGATTGGTGATGATGTAAGTGTAATATTAATTTCTAAAAAGGATTTTAGTAATTCATTATTTCATTATAATGGAATGTCTTTCCATATTAAATTTGTAGTTGGTGTGGCCAAATGTGACAAATCATGAAAAAATAATATGATTTATTCTATTAATCCAAGGAACATATATATCTCTAAGACATTCATTGGTGGTTTCCATGGGATAAAAACTTCAATCATTTTAGAATCTATTTAAAAACCTTATTTAGGAATTTCATTCTAAGGAAACATAACAATTTTATCAAAAATCTAACATTGATAACATAGTATAAAAGTGATTATCCCAAATGATACCCAACACAATAGCAAAGTGTTTCTATTAATATTATTATTTACATGAATACACTATAATATCATATAAAACACAACAACATATAATCCATAACCCTCTAAAATTGTTGATTAATAATTTCTATATAGATCACAAGTTTATTCATAAGTCCAAAAGGATTAGAAAAAAAATCATAATGGACTATTTTTTATGAATATTTTCTTTATAATATCCTCTTTCTGACCTCAGAAGTGATGATATCTTGAACACATGTATCATTTTGTGAACAAATGGGATCCCCTAAATTGGTCAAATAGGTAATTGAATCGAGGAAGTGGATTCCAATTATTTATAATATATCAGTTAAGATTATTATAATCCCCAGAAAGACTAAGAGTTTCATTACAGTTTTTCAAAAAACAAATTATGTTTCATATGGAGATGTTATCGGTTAGATAAAATATTTTATTTCCAACACTTCCTAGTATACATTCATTTCCCTCAAGTTTATTAGTATTGTCTAATAAGATGGTTGTGAAATCCTACTAGTCCCCAATATGATTTCAATGATGAAATACACTTTTCTTTTTGGTTAAAACCTCAATATGATTCATGGAAATCATTGCAAGTTTGTTCAATAATGTTTGTAAAATATCCATTTATGGCCTCATATTTAGATTACAAAGCTTCCACTACTAACTGAAAATTGATAGTTCCAACCACTAGTTTCAAAAAATTTAATTTACTTTCCTTGAAGTCCTAATCTTCTCTAATGACAGTCTTGAGGCCATCAAGAGATGTGAAACTAAAATTTTGATCATAACATTCAATGTTGGTGTTAAATTATGTCAAATAATCCAAATATAAATTCATGTCACAAACATCTGTCTCAATCATACAAAAATCTATATGAAATTGAGATCCATCGATAGTTATAGAACAAGAGTTACCTACAGAGGCTCAAGAAACATTTTTTCCAATAGGATATTAATATATCAAAACTAAAGGCATTATCTCTATATTAAAATACACGTAATCTACAAAATAAGAATAAATAAATGTGTTGGACATTCATGTATCAAACAAATCATTCCTTAGGTTATAATTTAAATAAATTATACCTCACAACATCGAATGTCATGACTCGTCCTCGGGGCCTATTCCATAACTACCCCAACCCCGCCTTCCATAGGCCAGGGGCTGGAGACTAGTAGAAAAGGTGTAAATCCCAAAAAAGGGAAGGCATTGCCTTTATAAATTAAAAAAACAAAATAGAGTACACATATGAAGTAAAACAATGTAAAATTTGGTACAAAGAAAGTGTTGAAAAGTAAAAGGGCCAGTATACAAACCCAATTTAAAGTACAGTACAACTGAATAGAAGTACAACAATAGTAATGTAAAACAACAACCCCGAGTCATCCTCTTGAAATCCCACATGAATGGTGGGTATAGATAGTATCCTCAACTCCTCGGGTCCGGCTGTCCGCTCTGTGTATGTCCCACCAAGTGGTCCACCTCTGGTTACCGTCTATCTCCACAAGACTCCACCTTGATTAGTGTTTTCTGTCCTCTGCATCCAACACATCATATTGTGGGCATAGCCCATGCAGGGGTGAGTATACGATACTCAGTAGGGACCCCAAGACCCCCTAAGGTCTCTCAGAATCCACGAAGGATAAACCACAAAGGAAAGATACAATCAGGAATTATAACCTCACTCTACCAAGGTATATGACCATACATATACCTAATTCATCAATTTTAATTCGGCTCTACACTTGAGCCCAAGCATAACCTATTCCACACAAGAAAACACCACCCAGTCCACACAGGAAGCACAACCTAGTCCACCTAGGAAAGCAAGTCAATCACATAGATGATAATGATTGAAGAAAAGAGTCATCTCACATGGGTATAAATCATTCGTATTATTATAGAGATGATCAGATGTAGCCACTGATTCATCTATGCTTTCAGAACCACACAAGATTCAAGTCCAAGTAAGCTGTCAGACTCACACAGGATACAAGACCAGCTACTCTGCCGGACCCACACAAGATACAAGGACATAGGTCAATACTGCCGAACCCACACAGGATACAAGAATAGTAGACATCACAGTCAAACCAATTAAGGAACCCAGTATGGTAGTCGTCGATGTCGAACCCATGGGGGATTCCAAAACAGTTGTCGATGTAGTCGCAGCCAGCTCTAGGGTTCCCACACACAGCATGCTCGATTCCGGGGGGTTCCGCTCATTGAGCAAGGGGGTTCAATACATCAACTATCACCAATTCCAAATTATATATATCCCAAAGTTCTATCTCTACAAAATAATCCTATCGCGACAGACTGTGTTTCAATCGGATGCCCGGTCTAAGAGTTATTGGATTTTTCATTCCAGGGGCCCAGATGGTTTTTAAGCTAAAACCAACCTGACCATAATCCAAATATGTAAAAACATCATTGGATGTATTCCAAAAGAACCATATCAACAAAATGCATTCAATGTAGTTGACGGAACGCCAATCGGAAGTCTGGTCTTAAAGTTATAAGCGTTTCTGATCCAAGGGCCCCATTGGATTCAGGTTCGAGCCAACTCGGCCATACACAAACCTCACTGAAACCTCAAATGTAATATTCTTAAACGACCACCATGATCCAAGGATTCTTATGCAATTGACGGTGCGTCGATCAGAGGTCTGTATCTCATGTTATGCACAAAAGACTGAAAAACTGTCCGAAGTGGGGGTCTGGGCCCGGTCTGACCAGGCCCACCCCCCCTGGGTCAGCCCGAATCGGGTTGACCTGTCCGGGGTCTAGGTCGGGCCTGGCATGGCGTGGCCCAGCCTGGCCGGTGCGGCCCAGTCCGCATGTCCCACCCCGGCCCGGCCAGGGGGGGTGTGTTGGCTCAGCAAGCTGGCCGCGCGGGGCAGGACCCCCTTTTCCGCAAACACATTGCTAGGCAAGTGCCCTTGTATGCCCTGGATCTCGGGCGGCTGCAGGTTCCTCTCCTCGCGGCCGAAGCCGATGTGGCGGCGGTCTTCTATCGGTGGCATGCTGGGGAACCACCGCCTCCATGGTGCCGGCTAGTGTCGGCCGAAACCTTCGGCCGCCTGTGACCCGCACCGTCAGAGTCTTCTTGTGGGACGTCGGAGTCATTCCAGCGGTCCGTTTTTTCTTTACACTGTGCCTGTGGGCATCTCGGGATCCATACATCCCTACGAAGGCCCCAAATTGTCATTGTGGTCTCGTTCCGTCATCTCTAAACACCCCTTGCATCAAGAACAAAAAAATAGCGGTGGGTCATGACTTGTTCGTTAGTCCATACCCACTGCGTTAGTGGTTTCAACATCACCCAACAATTTAAATGCCATGTTCAAGATTAATAAACATGTATATGAAATATACAAATACACCTACCTTGAAGTTGTTGTCGTACGTCGTCGATCTGCGGTTGACGAGCATCGCGGTAGACGAGAGTCGCAGAATAAAGTTGTTGTTCCATCAACGATGGAGGAAGGGTTGCTATTGTAGGCGACGTAGGCTCCTTGACGTCGATGTGTGTCTGAGGAAGAAGTTTTTCGCGTTCTTCACCAGGGGTGTTCTTTGTTGATGAAGTATTCACCTCTCTTTTGGATTCACGAGTACCTTTTTCACAAAGTGTTTCACCAATGTAAACAGAATAAGGCGGCTCACCAATTAATCGAATTGCTGAGAAATTCATTTTAATTCCAAGTGGTGCCAATTAATTTTACACTAAAATTAAATTAATTGGTCGGCATGTTTAAAGGGATGAGGGAGGTAGGAAGGATCCATCATAATCAATATCTGGATTTGTCAAAGTAATTAAACAAGGGGTATTAATGGGTAATTATCAAAGGAAATAAAAGGGAATTAATGGAGAGTTTATGGTTAGGCTCGTGTGGGCCCCACCTCACAAATATCCACACTCGGGAGGAAATAATCAACTCAAAAAAAAAATTGTGTACCAAACAATTTTATTAAAATTTAATATTAAACCCCAAAAATTAACTTTCGACCCGCATAAAACTCAACTGCGGTAAAGGTCCTCTTAAGAAAATACCAGCACTGCGAGTTCATCATTTCCCTCAGATTTCAATTCCGAGCACCGCTTCAAATGATAGAAAAAACCGCTTGTTCGTTCACTGAATGTACCCAAGTTAAAATTCAAAAAAAAATTCCGGGCACACAGGGCCTCGGAATCAGGTTCCATTATATGCTACGTACTGATAAAAATGTTCCAAAGTATTTAAAAAAATTGTTTAAATTTCTTGGTCTTTACATTACTCCCACCTTAGGGCTTTACGTCCCCGTAAAGCTAAAAAATAAACTAGTGAATCAAATGAGGGTACTAAGAACACATATGAGAATCCCACTCCCATGTGATCTCCTAGAGGTTCTCGTGCAACCAATGAATGCGCACCAGAGGAATCGACCGTCCACATAGGACCTGCTCCTGTCAATCCTCGATCTCCACCGGGACTTCTGTGAATATCACCCCGTCGTCGATGTCTAGCTCATCATGATCTGTGATGTGGTTCATGTCATGTACGTATCCTCTCAGCTGAGATACGTGGAAGACGTCATGCACCCAGTGCAATTGAGGTGTATGAGCTAGGGGGTAAGCCACCTCGCCTACCCTGATGAGGACCTGGAAAGGCACGATGAAGTGTGGCGATAACTTTCTGCCTCGGTCAAATATCTGTAGTCCTCGTTTAGGTGAGACACATAAGAAAACGTGGTTGCCATCCTCGAACTCCAGTGGTCTACCTCTCCTATCAGCAATGGACTCTTGTCTGCTCTGTGCAGCCTTCATCTACTCCTGGATGATCTGCACCTTCTACGTCGTAGCCTGAACCATCTTTGGTGCAACAAGTGCTGACTACCCAGGGTCAGTCCAGAACAGATATGATCTGCATGGTTGGTCGTACAGTGCCTCGTGAGGTCCATCCCTATGGTGGAGTGGTAGCTGTTGTTGTACGCAAACTCCACCAAGGGTCTGTGGTCATCCCATCTTCGACCAAAGTCAAGGACACATGCACAGAGCTTGCCCTCAAGAGTCTGAATGGTCATCTCCGTCTTTCCATCCCTTTAAGGATGGTAGGTGGTTCTCAGACGTAGTTGTGTCAAAAATGCCTACTATAACCCCTTCCAAAGCTTTTATGTAATGAGATCATCTCTACCTGAGATTATAGACGATGGGACACCATGAAGATGTACGATCTCCTGAACGTAGAGGGATCCCAAGCTCTCTACTAATCCCTATTGTCTGATCGGTCGGAAGAGGGCCGACATGGTTAGTGAGTCTACGATCACCCAGATGTAGTCCTGACCCATGTATGTACGTGGAAGCCCTGTCAGGAAATCCAGGGATATCTCATCCCACTTCCACTCTGGAACCTCTAAGGATTGTACCAATCCTGCTAGTACCTGGTGCTCTGCCTTCAATTGCTGGCGAGTGAGGCATCGTGAAACGAACTCTGCTATAGCCTTCTTCATTCGTGGCCACCAGTGCTGTTTTCTGAGGTCCTAGTACATATTCACCACTCTTGGATGTACCGCTAGAGGGGAAGTGTGAAACTCCCTCAGCACTTCCTCCTTTAGTGCAACTGGTACAATGGTACATCCCCTGAAGAGGATGACATGATCTCCTCCTTTAGAAAATCCATCAGGCACCTGTCCAGTGGAAATCTAAGCATGTTGCATCTCACAGTCAACGTCCCCACGTTGTGCCTCTCTAACCCACTGAAGTATTGGAGGATTGATTGTGAGATACTGTAGAAAGGTTGCCCCATCTCTATCCACTAAGGATATCTGCAACCTGGCTAGCTACTCTGTCGCCTCCCCTAGAAGTTGAATGCCAGATCACATGTTGAGAGCATTGTCCCCAATATTCCCTTTCCCAAGCGTAAAGACTATCTCAAAGTCATTTTCCTAGAGGAACTCGAGCCATCATTGTTTTCTCAGGTTCATGTCCTTCTACGTGAAGATGTACATGAGACTCTGGTGGTCTGATTGGACTATAAATTGCTCGCCCATTAGATAGTGCCACCACATCTTCAGGGCGAAAACCACTACTGATAACTCCAGCTCATGGGTAGAATTGTTCTTGTCATGTTGCCGTAACTGCTGTAATCCGTAAGCGATCACAACTTGCTCTTGCATTAGGACACACCCGAGTCTGGTCCCTGATTCTTCGTTGTAAACTGCATACCCTACATCCTCCTCTGGTAGCCTCATGAGGGGCGCACTGGTCAGTCTCTGCCTCAACTCTTGAATGCTCTGCTGGCATCTATCTGACCACATAAAGGGTTTCCCCTTTTCATCAAAGATGAAAGCGGTGCTGAAACTCTAGAGATGTCTGGAACAAATCTCTGATAGTACCCAGCAAGTCCTAAAAAACTCTGCACCTCTATCACGCTCTTGGGTGGCTCCCAAGAAAGCACTGCCTCGATCTTCGTAGGATCCACAGCAAATCCTTCCTCAGAGATGACGTGCCCCAAGAAGTGAACCTCTATAATTCAGAACATCCACTTAGAGATCTTTCCATAAATCTGGTGCTCTCGAAGTTTATCTAGTACAACCCGCAAGTGGTAGGCATGCTCCTTCTCAGTGGTCGAGTAAATCGGTATGTCGTTAATGAAGACTACGAAAAACTGATCGAGGTAAGGATGGAAGATCCTGTTCATGAGACTCATGAACACTGTTGGAGCATTGGTCACGCCGAAGGGCATAACCATGAAATCATAGTGGCCAAACCGAAACCTGAAGGCCGTCTTATGCATATCCTCTTCTCAAATTCTGAGCTGGTGATATCCTGACCTGAGGTCTATCTTCGAGAACCTTCGTGCTTCCTTGAGCAGATCGAAGAGGTCATAAATCCTCAGAAGTGGGTACCTATTTTTTATGATTACCTGATTCAAGCGACAGTAGTCGAAACACAGTCACAAGCTCCCATCCGCCTTCATGGAAAACAAAATCGGAGAAGCCCAGGGTGAAACACTGGGTCAGATGAATCCTTTTACTTGCAAGTCCTCCAGCGGTAACCACAACTCACAAAGCCTGGTGGGAGACATCCCATATGCTGGAGTAGATACTGGTGTTGTCACGGGGTTTAGGTCTATGTAGAATTCTACCTCTCTTGGAGGAAGTAATCCTGTAACGTCATCAGGAAAAACATCTGCATACTGATCCACCACAATAGGGAAACTCAGACTCCACACATAAACTTCCCCGAGTATGAGACTATAAAACTGATGTGTGATGGGATTCCCCTTCATCTTCGTAAGTCCATCAGGTGCTGCAAACGCTCCCTTCTCTCTGGTGAAGGTGAATCTGGTCCCATCTGTGCGGACACATCGCACTTTGCGTCTAATACAGTCGAGCTGAGCATGGACGGTAGACAACTAGTCCATACCCAATATGACGTCGTAAGGACTTGACACCATTACAAGAAGATCCCAACCCAAGATCTCACCCCCTATAGTAAGACCACACTACCGAATCCAGTGCGTAATCATCGATTCTACTCCCGTAGGACTCTCTATCCTTAAGGATCGAGCCAATGACTCTGTCGGAATCTTCGAGCACCGAACAAGGGTAGAGGGAATAAAAGAATGACTCACACCTGTGTCTATTAGAACTGCAGTAATGTGGAGTATACATAGATAGTATCTCGAATCATCTTAGGTGTGACTTGTTCATAAGCCTCCGCGGCCTGAAGTTGAGTCTGCCTCTACCTGCAATCATCCTGTGTTTAGGGTGGACCTTTTATGGGTGGTGGTGGTAGAGCCACAAAACGTCATCCACAACCCGCTACTCTCCCAGATCCACTTCCTCGTCCACCTGCTCCATGAGGACCTCCATGTTTGAACCTTTGCCTCTTCATGGGAGGTCCCTCCACTGTCCGTTCCTTGTCTGCATGGTGGGTCGGGTAGTCACAATCCATGTGGCCATGCCCACAGCATGCATAGCATTGACTGTCCCTCGTAAGACTGGCTCTGTTTCGTGTGCCCCTCACAACTGAACCTCTATCCTAAGTTTGACCACCTGATGGTCTGGTCCTCTTGTACCCATGTGGAAACTATCTACTTTCGGCTTCAAGATGACTCCGCTACGTGTCTCCCTACGATGGGTCTCGTAGCTGGTGGCTGCTCAGTGAGAAATATCTCCACTAAAAGTGCTCCCTCCACCACCCCTTCCTACTTCGGGATGCTGAGGGGAATCATTCAATCCCAGATCTCATGCCTCAGTCCCTGCTCAAAGGTCCGGGCCCTGAAGAACATGCCACGTACCATATTTGTGGAGTAGTGTGAGAGGTCAGTAAACATTTCTGAGTACGGAGCTACTCTCATGCTTCCCTACTGCAGATGAAGTAAGTTCTGAATGTGCACCGCATTGAGGGTGGTTGGAAAAAACTCTGCACGGAAGAGACTCTCGAAGTCTGTCCAATGTATAGATGCCTCATCGTGTTCCTGGAGCATTAGGCTCCACCATCAACCTACTAATGCATGTAGTAGATTCGCGGCAAGGATCAACATAATGTTAGATGGTGTCCCTACAAATCTGAACAGTATAATGGTAGGATCCTTCCAATCCTCAGGTGCCTTAGGGTCCATCTCTCCGTGGAACCTGGGCAGTCTCTGTAGCTGTAACTCGTGCCATGCGCTCAGGAAGCATGCACTCTCCACTGCTGGGGCTGGTAGCCTCGGTGGCTCACCGGGTAGTGGTACTGCTGGAACCTCTACTGTGAAGGGACCCTATACCGAGGCCTCGTCACTCGGTGGGTTTCCATCTCGAACATAACTAGGAACCCTGGCTGGCTGCCTTCGTGGGGCCATACTAAAAAGAAATAGTTGCACCACAGTCAAACAGTACACCTGTTGAGTTGACACAAAGTATTCACAAAGAAAACTTTTGAATCACACAGTTGTAATCAGTCTTTTCATGCACTGAGTCGGAAATCATAGGTCAGGGTCCTGGTGTATGGATATGTCCGCTGCCGCACCAACACCTGACTTGTTGGACTGAAGAACACAATCATTACTCTTAACACTATTGATTCACAGAATGGAATGATTAGAGTCCTGAGTTCTATTGTAGAACTGACTCCTCTGATAGCAATTTGTCACAACCTGTCCATGGGGCATGTGCTGTGACTGCCCCAAGCCCTCCTTCCATAGGCTAGGGGATGGCGACTAGAACCAAAGGCATAAATCCCGAAAAAGGTAAGTCATTGCCATTATAAAGTAAACAAACACAACAGAGTACACAAGTGAAGTAAGCACTATGTAAAATTGGGTACAATGTATGTACTCAAATGTAAATGGTACAACATACAAAACCAACTGAAAGTACAGTACATATGAATAGAATTACACCAACAGTAAAGTGAAACAGAAACATCGAGTCGTCCTCCGGAAATACCACCTGAAGGGTGGGTATTGATAGTCTCTTCAGCTCCTCGGGTCCGGTCGTCCGCTCCGTGTACATCTAGCCAAGTGGTCCACCTCCGTGTACAATCCAGATCCACAAGACTCCACCTCGATAAGTGATGTCTGTCGTCTGCATCCAACACAATGTATTGCGGGCATAGCCCGTGCAGGGTTGAGTATACAATACTCAGTAGGGACCCCTGGACCCCCGAAGGTCTCTCAGAATACACAAAGGATTAACCATAAAGGAATGATACAATCATGAAGTATCAACCGACTCTACTTAGGTATATGCCCATACATATACCTAATTCATCAATTACAATTCGGCTCTAACTCTCGATCACAATCACAATGCAGTCCACACAGGAAAACACAACCCAGTCCACACAGGAAGCACAACCCAGTCCACACAGGAAAGCAAGTAAATCACATCGATAATAATGATTGAAGTCAAGAATCATCTCACATAGTTATATATATTTCTTATAGCGATAGAGATAATCAGATGTAGCCATTGATTCATCTAAGCTGTCGGACCCACACATGACACAAGTCCAGCTAAGCCGTCGGACCCACACATGATACAAGACCAGCTACTCCGCCTAACCCACACAGGATACAAGTACAATGGTCAATACTTCCTAGCCCTCCAAGGATTAAAGAACACTAGACATCATCATCGAACCCACGAAGGATCCCAGTATGGTAGTCATCACTGTCGAACCCATGGAGGATTCCTGTACAGTTGTCGATGTAGTTGTAGCCAGCTCTAGGGTTCTCGTATACAGCACGCTCAATTCTAGGAGAGTTCGCTCCCCGAGCAGGGGGTCGATACATCAACTATTACGAAGTCAATAGTTGATGTATCCCAAAGTTTGGTCTTGTAAAAAGAAACCCAACGTGACAGATGACACGTCAATCGGACGCCCGGTTTGAGAGTTATTGGTTTTCCGTTTGAGGGGCCCGGTTGGTTTTTATGCTAAAAAGAACCTCAATGTACACCAACTGCGTCCAAAACTCAAGTGTAGTTTTCCAAAATAACCATCTCAAAAAATGGAATTCAACGTAGTTTATGACACGTCAATCGGGCGTCCAGTCCCTATGTTATAAGTGTTTCCGCTCCAAGGGCCCGGTTGGCTTCGGGTTCGAGCCAACCCAGCAATACCCAAACTTCACCAAAACATCAAGTGTAATATAATGAGACGACAATCATGATCCAAGGATTCCGATCCAACTGACAGTGCATCGATCAGAGGTTTGTATCTCAAGTTATGGGCAAAATACAAAAAAAACGGTCTGAAGTGGGGGTCGGGGCCTGGACCGACTCGGCCCAAACATGGTCGGCCCAACGAGGCGCAGCCTGGGCTACATGACCCGCCCCAGACCAGATGAGGGTGCGTACTAGCTCGACCAGCTGGCCACGCGGGGGCGCATCCCACTGTTCCGCGAACGCGGCACCTGGCTGGCATCACTGTCTCCCCTAGATGTTGCGCGGCCGTGGGATCCTCTCCTCTCCGCCGCAGATGATGCCCTGGAGGGCTTCTTCTAGTGGCGCACTGGGGCACCACCGTCTCCAAGAGGCTGGCCGGTGTTGGCCACAACGCCCATGGGGTCTTTCGTGGGCCACCAGAGTCATTCTGGTGGTCCGTTCTTGCTTCTGACTGTGCCTGCGGTCATCTCGTGATCCGTACTTCACTATGAAGGACCCAAATCGTTGTTGCAGTCCCGTTTCGTCGTCGCCAAACACCCCGTGCATCAAGAACAAAATAAATAGTGGTGGGTCTGGACTTGTTCATTAGTTTGTACCCACCGCATTAGTGGTTTCAACATCGCCCAACAATTTAAACACCATGTTCAAGAGTAATAAACACGTATACTAAATATACAAATCCCCCTACCTTGAAGTTATTATTGTACGTCGTCGATCCGCTAAAGTCGAGCATCACAGTAGATGAGCAGCTTGGATGAACGGTTTCGTTCCGTTAACAATGGAGGAAGGGTCGATGTTGTAGGTGACGTAGGCTCCTTGACGTCGAGGTGCATCTAAGGAAGAAGTTTTTCGTGTTCTTCACCGGGGGTGGTCTTTGTTGAAGAACAGTTTTCCTCCCTTTTTAATTCACCAGGGAATTTTTTCACAAAGTGTTTCGCCAATGCAAAAAAAAAATAAGGTGGATTTACAATTAATAGAAGTGTTTAGAAATTCATATTAATTCAAAGTGGTGCAAATTCATTTAATGCTGACATTAAATTAATTGGTTGGCACATTTAATGGGATGAGGGAGGGTGGAAGGCTCCATCATAATCAATATGTGGAGTTTTCATGGTAATTAAACAAAGGGTATTAATAGGGAATTGTCAATGGAAATAGTAGGGAATTAATGGGGAGTTGAAGGTTGGGCTCGTGTGGGCCCCACCTCACAAATATCCACACTTGGGAGGAAATAACCAACTCACAAAATAAAATTGTGTCCCACACAATTTTATTTAAATTTATGATTAAACTCCAAAAATTAACTTTCTACCCGCATAAAATTCAACTATGGTAATGGTGACCTTAAGAAAATATAGGTGCTATGAGTTCGGTGGTGCCCTCAGATTTCAATTTTGATCACCGCTTGAAAATATAGAGAAACCCCCTCATTCGTTAACTGAATGTACCCGAGCTAAACTTCAGAAAATTATCTCGGGCACACGGGGCCTCAGAATCAGGTGCTGTCAGAAAGTACGCACTCGTAAATAAAATCCAAAGTATTTAAAAACAATTTCCTTGAATGTTATGTGTCTTTATATCAATGGATGTCATGGATCATCCATAATCACATTCTCACCTCCGTAAAATTTCTAAGTCAATATTCCTTCCCCTTTTTCTCACATTGGATATTGTATAGGTTATAGAGTCCTAATTTTCCTAGAACTACCTTGGATCACAGGATTTTGATGCCAATGATTATTCTATATATCTCATCCATTTGAATAATACAATGTTTGAGAATTATGATATGTGTCTCTAGAACCATACAATGGATAAATATGAAAATAGTTTTAAAGATTCCTCATCTGATTATAATTTTGCCATGCTATAGGAGGTGTCATCGAATCATTCCTTATATGATAAAAATAACCAAATTTTAACCGAGGATTACTTTTTTCTCAAGGATGATTTTTCAGATACCATAGTCTGATTTTAAGGTAACCCGCCAATTTGGATATAGGTTTTTATCTAATATTTATTAAAAATATTTGAGTTCACATTGATTAAAATAGGAAAAAAAATTGCAACTGTATTTCCTGATATATCACATTCAAAAATCATCACTCATGTAACGACCCAAGTCCAGAGCCCCTCCACTAGTGCCCCGTACCCGGTTCACCACATGACCACAAGCACATTTCCCTGAACACCGGAGTCTACCGACCAGTAGTGAGGGCCTTGGTGAATAGATGGGGAACTATACCATCATTCGGTAAGGTATACAGCAGAAAAACAACAATCAACAGTGGAAGCAGTAACAACATGTATAACAATAGGAACCAAACAGTGGAAGCAATGAATATATATATAGCTATGACGACAATGATGCAGTAGGATCAAGTATCTATGGAAAGCAGCAAACACAAAAACGTGTTGGAATACAACTGAAAAAAAGTGCAAATGAAAAACAAAATAAACTCCTCAGAATCGCGAGCCATGGCTCAGTCCCATGCTCCCCACCTACAGTGCAATCAAGAACATGAATTGGAAAGGAATTTTCCCTTATCTATACCTACATTAACATAGTCGACTTGGTCCCAAAAGCATGGCCCAAACAGGGAGTGAGATGCAATCCTAGTAGGCAATCACCCAATGATATGTGCCTAACAGCCAATGAATACACGGAAAGTAATAGAATAAGAATTAGTAAATAGGAAAGTACGAACAACTACAATCCACAGTTCTAACGAATAAAGTACACAAGAAAACAGCCAGAAACAAGAAGAAAACAGGTAACCCTCTGGGTATCTCTCACAGCCTAACCCCTATGGTTCAAACCATAAGTAATAGCAACCCTCTAGGAGGCACACACAGTCTAACCCATAAAGTTCAGCTAAAAAATTAATAGACTCTCTGTGGAAGCACTAACTGTCAATTCCCCCTATAGTTTTGTATCATGCTAAAGGCTCTCTGGGGAGGCACTCAACATCTATTTCCCTTGTGCCCACGTAGAGGAACTACCGACTCACGGAGGAAGCACTCAACATCAATTCCCCATGTGGTCTCGCATCGTAATTTAAAAGACACACTGGAGAAGACCTTCTGAAAATTCACCCTTTGGTCTACTATTATAGGTTCTCACAGTCCTGATTGAAACTAAACATGCTCAACGCACATTCATTGTCCAAGTAAACCACAAGAACTACTTGGATATCTTCTAAGGCTCAACACCAAAACAAGGCAACCGTCCACAATCCTATAACTAGGCATGAAAACTTGCGAAACGCCTAATAAGAAAAACAACCATGGAAAAGAAACCTGAGCAAAAAATAAACTACTCTACTCACAAGCATCAACCTCTACTAAAGAAATCAATCAAAGCAGGCAAAAAGAAGGGAAAAAATAGGGAACTTCCAATTCCCCGTTCAAATGAATTGGTGAAATTTGCTCAAAATATCCATCGACCTTCTACAGAAAGGCACAAACCACCTACCTCAATCCTAGGAGATCGATATACGTGAACTACGATGACAGATTCCCGTTAGAATGATGTAGATCATTGAAAACGCAAAAAAAAAACGCTCAAACTACGATAACATGAAAACCAGGTGGAATCAAGAAAAAAGACTAAAGCAGAAGGGAGAGCTCACCGCTGTGATTCCAACAAAATTTACCGCTCTCAAAATGAAAAATGGATGACGAGGCGGGAGATCGTCGATGATCCGGCTATAAGGTCACTCTCGGCGGACAGAATCTGGAGAATAAGATGAAATCGTGGGATAGGCACGACCCCAGTCAGTTTAATGAAAAAAAAATACACATTGTTTACTTCTTGAGTACATGGTGTGTACATCAGTTTACCGTAATCCGCTTTAACTGGCCTCCACCTCACCCTTACACACTGTGTGTGTAGCCCGGACATGGCCAACACATTGCTTCAAGCCGAAAAAGAGTACACGGTGTGTACATCAAAAATTTCCATAAAGTTCATTTTTCTTAAAAACTCCAGAAAAAGGAAAATTGTACCTCAAAAGAAGATCCAGGTTCTTACAAGCATCCCCCCTTAAAGAAATTCATCCCTAAATTTACCTAACGAGGCAGAGAAAAAGGAACCCCCAAACAGCTCCAGCCACTGCGATCGTACATCGGCCTCCCTCTCCCAGGTCTCGTCTTGTACTCACCCGCGCTGCCATAACACCCGTACCAGAGGAACAGACCGCCCACGGAGAACCTTCATAATGCGATTGGAAATCCGGATAGGATTCTCCTTGAATGATGCATCCGCTTCAAGCTTGACTTTCTCGGGATGAAAGACGTGAGACGGGACCGAAAAGTATTGTCGGAGCTGAGAGACGTGGAAGACATCGTTCATGGACTGATACCCTTGAGGTAGCTGCAATCGATACGTGACTAGACAAACTCTCTCCAAGACCTCAAACGGCCCATCATACCGCGGTGAAAGCTTACCATGTCTCTGAATCCTCTTGTGTCCCAACCTCGGTGTGACACAAAGGAAATCCTAATCACCGACCACGAACTCCAGAGGTCATCTCCGCTGATCAGCATAAGACTTATGTTGAGACTGCACTGTAGTCATCCTCTTCCGAATCAGCTTTATCTGCTCTGAGGTCTCCTGAACACGATGAGGTCCAAGTAAAGAGGCATCTCTTGCCTCCATCCAACATAAGGGTGATCGGCATGTCATACTGTACAAATCCTGGTATGGCATCATCTGAATGGTCACCTGGAAACTGTTGTTGTAGGCGAACTCCACAAGAGAGATATGATTCTACCAATAATCGCTAAAGTCTAGGATGAAAGCTAAGAGAATATCCTCAAGAACCTGGATCGTGCGCTCAGACTGGCCATCAGTCTGGGGATGGAATGCTGTACTGAAAAGTACATGTGTACCCAAATCCTTTTGAAGTCTCGGCCAGAACCGAGAGGTAAAGCACGCATCCATGTTTGAAAGGATATAGTGTGGGACTCCATGTAGATGAATGATCTCCCAGATGTAAACTCATTCCAAGTCATCAATACTGAAGGTCTCCTTGATCGACAAAAAGTGAGCAACCATCATAAGCTTGTCGACGATAACCCAGACAACATCATTCCCTCAAGGCGACCTCGGAAACCCAGTCACGAAGTCCATCGCGACGTCGTTCCATTTCCACTCCAGAATGGGTAACTACTATATAAGGCATTCTGGTTGCTGATGCTTTTCCTTCACCTACTGACAAGTAGAACATCTCATGATGAAACCAACATCATCCTTTTTCATACCTAGCCACCAGTACTGGAGATGAAGATCCTGATACATCTTGGTGACTCCAGGATGAACTACCCAAACTGAGGAATGAAAATCCTGTACGAGCTCCTCACGTATGTCTTCTGGCACCCATACACGTCCTTGGAAACGCAATATCTCATCCTCGGCCACTATCCCTCTGGGAAGAGGTTCTTCTCCTGATACACTCTCCCATAGGACTTAGCCTTCTGAATTTGATAGTTGCCTCATCCTTACCCGATCAAGATGTGTATAGGTAAAAACTACAAAAGAAATGTATGTTTGTCCCTATCTGTCGTGCACCTCCATATACATCTCAGAGAATAGATCCATCAGCTGCCACTCACTACTAGGCTCCTGAACTTCCTGAATCTGAGTTCTACTGCTCGGTGTATCTGCCACTGCGTTGCCCATACTTGACGTATAGGAGAGCTCGATGTCAAAGGACTATAGATACTCAACCCACCCGTGTAGCCTCAGATTCATATCACGCTGATTGAAGTTATACTTGATACTCTTGTGGTCAGTGAAGACCCCAAAGTGCTCCCCCAGCAGATAGTGTCTCCAATAGCGTAAGGCATTAACAACAGCAGCCAACTCTAGATCATTCGCCGAGTGTTTCCTCTCATGTGGCCTCAACAGCTTAGTCTCGTACGCAACAACTCCATCCCCAGTATAAGTACAACTCCAAACCCAATACCTGAAGCATCATAGTAAACAGTGTAGTTCTTGCCCTACTCCGGCAAGACTAGTATCAGTGCTGACGTCAACCTCCCTTTCTGCTCTTGAAAGGCTAACTCACAATAATATGACCATAAGAACTTCACCCCCTTCTTGGTCAGACCTGTCAATGGTGCTTCTAGACGAGAAATGTCCGGAAAGAAGTTTCTGTAGTGTCCAACCACCCCTATGAAACTCCTCACCTCAAAGAAGTTCTTTGGCTGCTCCCATGAAACTACAGCTCCCACATTCTCTGGGTCCACTGATACTCCTGCCATTGAGATGACGTGACCCACAAAGTGTATCTGATCCATCCAGAAGTGGAACTTTGAGTGTTTAGCATAAATTCGATGCTCTCTCAGTGTACTCAGAATGATCTTAAGATGTGTGGCATGGTCGTGTCGAGTGTAAGAGTACACCAAGATATCATCCCTGAAGACCAGGACAAGAGAGTCCAAGTAAGGATGGAACACTCGGTTCATCAGTGCAATGAAAACTATAGGGGTGTTCTTGAGACCAAACAGCATGACTGTATACTCGTATAGACCATACCTTCTCCTGATGGCTGTCAGGGGTATATCTGATGGCCTAACGCGCAACTAATGGTAACCGGACCTCAAGTCGATCATCGAGAACACCCAGGCTCCTCGAAGCTGATCGACAAGGTCATCGATCCTCGGAAAATGTTATCTGTTCTTGACAGTCAACTAGTTCAGCTTCGGATAATCCACACAAAACCGAAGGGTACTGTCTGCCTTCTTTGCAAATAGGACAGCCGAACCCCAAGGATAAGTACTGGGTCGGATGAAACCCATACCCTATAGCTCCTCCAACAGATTCTTGAGCTCCTGCATCTCGGGTGTGGCCATCCTATAGGGAGGAATGAACACCAATGCCACTCATGGCACGAGCTCAATAGATAAGTCTACCTCACGCTCCGGAGGCAAACTTAAAAAGTCCTTTAGAAAGACATCCCTGATGCAATCCACCACTGGAGGAAAGCCTAACTGTGGAGTCCCCTGGTCATCCAGATAATGACTACCAATCTAGGGCATCACCCTTCCTAGCCTATGATGCTCGAGTCCTACTCGACTCGCCTGAACATCCCATTTGCCTCTATGAAGAAAATACTCACCCTTCGGTGAGACGAAACTCACTCTGCAGTGATAGTAGTCGATGACTTCCTGGAAGGGAATAAACCAGTCCATGCCGATGATGAAATAATATCCTGTAATCTCTAGTACCTAGAGATCCTATATGAAGCGATACCCTATAACCTCGAGGGGGAACTCTCTACACTGGCATACACTAGATGTCCTCATCCCCAAGGGTGTGTCTAGTGTCAACGAGTCGACAGAAGAAAGGATACAGAGTCCAAGGCTCTCCACAATAGAAATAGAGATAAATATATGTGTAGCACCAGTATCGAAAAGGGCTGAAGAAAATACTAAGGCTACTAAAATCTTACCTCGAACAGAAGAAGGGTCGGGATCCTACTCTTGATAAGTATGCTCCACGGCGAAAGACTGGCCTGCATAGTGGCCATGCATCCCTGGCTGACCACTCGGAGCTGAAACTCCCGGCTGGTGCTGAGGAACTGTTGGATGAACACCACGGCCTCGACCTCCACCTCGGCCCGAACAACCGAAAAAACTCCAGGTCCCCGACTGGTGAAAAACTGGCGGTGCTGCTCCTGAATGAGGAGCCATGGAAGAACCCCAATCACTAGCTGCTGGTGAGAAAACCTGACAGAAACACTGAAGGTGACCCATCATTTCCCAAGATCGGCACTCCACATGATCCCTCTGGCACTACGGCCTCATGTTCTTTGACTGGCCACACTAGTAGCATACCACCTGGCTGCCTGACGATGCATCTTGCTTCCTCGAATTACCGCATGTCGGCTCTCTACGGCGCTTCATGCTATCATCTGGAGGAAAACTGGCTCAGGAAGCAGAATCGACCTAGCTCACAGCTCCAGAGTCTTTTATATTGCACTCCGAAATCAGTGCCTAATTGACAATGGAAGTAAGGGAAGTCAGCTGGAAGATGTTCACCTGCGATCAGATCTCATGTTTGAGACCATCCTCAAACTTCCTTGTTAAGAATACCCCACTCCCATCCCGAAGGGGTGTAAATCGCTGCAGCTTAGTGAAATGAGTGGAATACTCCATGAAAGAAAGAGTACCCTACTCTAAGCTCATGAACTCCTGGGCCCAGTCGGCCCTCAGGGTCTCCGGTTAGAAGCAGTCGTAGAACACACGCTGGAACTCCTCCCAAGCCATAGCCTGCTGCTGACCCGCCTGTGAGATCTTTTCCCACCACCTCTTGGAGGAGTCTCGGAGCATGTAGGTGTCAAGCATGACTCGCCTATCTAGATGCGTTTCCAAATGCGTGATGATTGTCATCATGGCTTCCAGCCATGACTCTACAGCCTGAGGTCCTCCTTCCCCTGAGAATGTGGGAGGATGCTACTGATGAAAAACACACGTCATGTCTTCCACAAACGTGGAAGGAGGAGGTTCTCCCCAGAAGGCATGCATCATCCCTATGAAACCTTCCCTGAACTGTGCATCTGTGCCCACACCTGGTTTGGCAGCTGGTGCCAAGGCTGGACCGACTGGAGGATCGGTAGGAAGACCCTGATCATCCATATCTGGCGTCTGATCACTACTAGACTACAGATGTACGACCAGAGGATGTCTCGTTGGCATATCTCTGAAAATTCAACATCACACCTTAGATCATGAAAACAAGGACAGAGAACACAAGAGTAAAAAATGGGAACAGGGGAAGAAAAACACACAAGATTGCAAAACACAACTACACGAAGAGTATAAAAACTACACGGAGTGTCTTCTTAAACCACTAACATGGGTGTGTACTTATACCCTACAAGTAGTGTAACACCTCAAATACACAGCGTTTTGACCCCAACACATGACATGTACTTGAAACAATTCCCCGGACCGAGTCTCTTTACACGGCTAACCCACACGATCCGACTCAACCTGAGACTACACGACATGTTCGAATCAAACATGGCATGTACTAGACAAGGTTTTGGCACCCCGTTTTGTTAAGCACACTACCGTCTACATGGATGAACCTTACATGGCATGATCCGAACAAACACATCGTGTATAAGTGAAGGTGACACCGTCCCATGTTGTTCGTGACAGGGCCGGGTACCTGGACAAGACTTCCCGGCGTGTTCCGAACAAACATCGTGTGCGGAAAAGAAGGTATATTTGGACTGTGTTGTTAGTGACACAGCTGGGTACCTGGTTAGGACTACATGTCATGTTAGCTTTGGACACGGTGTGTTCTACCTGAGCTTCCCTGACCAATGTTGTTAGTGACACGGCCGGGTACACAGCCAAGAACTTACACGGTGTGTACCTACCGTACACGGCGTGTTCCCGAGATTACATTCATTGACACAGCCGGAAGACTACACAGTGTGTATCTAAAAAGTACTCTTCTTATATTCTGGGTTTTTCTGGATAGTAGCTCAGAAACTGCATAGAATTACAGAAACACTAAAAAAACGGGAAGAGGTTCCAAATTCCAATCAGTGAGGGCCCATACTCCCCACGAATCATAGCCTGGCATCTCCCATAATCATATAAAGGGAAAACAGGATCATGATCTTCTATGTTTCGATTAATGAAGTCCCATAACACCTCAAGAACCAAAACTTGGCATTCATTTTTATGCAAGGATCAAAAAAATAGTTTTCTAACACGACTGCAGAGAATATATAAAGCATCTATCACAATAGCACGAATAATCTACACAATGTCTTTCACAATAGCATGAAATCTCTAATGCACCCTAGATGGCATGGCAAGAATGCATGCCATAATATTTCTACAAGTTCCTATATGATGAATGAGATGGAATACCCACATCTCATCGTGTTGCGATAGAAATAGAACCGAAGTATAAAAACAATACTAGCACTAGTAAAGTGAATAACTCTAGGTGAAATCAGCTCAACCATAAAATCTAAGAACCAGCAAAAACTGCAATTAACGAGGTAGTATGGCTTTTCCCTGAACATAGGTTAGCTACTCCCGAGTAGAGCTTAATTCCAAGTACTGAATCCATCTTATCCCTGGATAAAGTCTCCATATAGAATGCAAAAGAAAATAACTCATCTGATACCACTTTGTAACGACCCGAGTCCGGTGCCCCTCCACTGGTGCCCCGTACCCGGTTCGCAACATGAACTCAATCGTGTTTCCCCGAATGCCAGTTGATGCCGACTAGCACCGAGGGCCTTGGTGAATGGATGTGGAAACTATTCCCTTATTCAGTAAGGTATATAGTGGAAAAACAACAGACTACAGTGGAATCAGTAACAACATGCATAACAACAGGAACAAAACAGCTGAAGCAATGAATATATATATAACAATGATGACAACGATTCAGCAGGTATATGTATCTATGGAAAGCAACAAACACAACAAGGTTATAGAATAAAACTACAAACAATGTGCAATGGAAAAACAAAATAAACTCCTCAGCATCGCGATCCACGGCTCGGTCCCATGATCCCCAGCTCCAGCGCAATCGAGAAACTGAAGTAGAAGGGTGCTTTCCCTTATCCATACCTGTAGAAACATAGTTTTCTTGGGCCCAAAAGCATGGCCTAAATAGGGTGGGAGATGCAATCCCAGTAAGAAATCACCCAATGATCTGTTCCTAACCGTCAATGAATACAAGGAAAGTAATAAAACAAGAAGCCGTAAACAAGAAAGTACAAACAGCTACAATCCACAGTTCTAACGAATAAAGTAAACAAGAAAACAACCATCAACAAGAAGAAAACAGTTAACCCTCTGGGTAGCTCTCATAGCATAACCCATATGGTTCAACCCATATGTACTAGCAACCCTCTAGTAGGAACACACAGTCTCACCCCACTGGTTCAACTATTAAATTAATAGACTCTCTGGGGAATCATTCACCATAAATTCCCCCTATAGTCTCATATCGTGCTAAAGGCTCTCTGGGGAAGCACTAAACATCTATTCCCCCTATGGCCCATGTCGAGGAACTACAGACTCTCTGAGGAATCACTCAACGTCAATTCCCCATGTGGTCTCGCATCGTAATTTAAAAGACACAATGGAGAATCCCTTTTGACAATTATCCCTTTAGTCTACTAGTCTAGGTTCTCACAGTCATGAGTGAAACTAAACATTCTCAGTGCATATACATCGTCCATGTAAACCTCAAAAAAACTTGGCTATCAACTAAGGCTTAGTATAAAAACAAGGCAACAGTCCACAATCATAAAACTATGCATGGAAACGGGAGAAATGCCTAATAAGAAAAACATGCTTGGAAAAGCAACCTATGCATAAAATAAATCACTCTACTCACAAGCATCAACCTCTACTAAAGTAATCAAGCAAAGTAGGAAAAAAGCCAGGGAAAAACAAGAAACCCCCAATTCCTCATTGAAAGGAATTGGTGGAATTTGCACAAAATATCCATCAACTTTCTACAGAACGGCACAAACTACCTACCTCGATAGTAGGAGATCAATATACGTGAACGACGATGACATATTCCCCTTATAATGACGTGGATCTAAGAAAACGCACAAAATGCTCAACCTACGATAACTTGAAAGACATGAGGAATCAAGAAACAAGGCTCAAAAAGAAGGGAGAGCTCGCCGCTGCGATTCCAACTCAATAGACCACGCTCAAAACAGAGAGTGTACGACGAGGCGGGAGCTCGTCGGAGATCCAGCCGTACAGTTGCTCTCGGCGGATGGAATCTGGAGAAGAAGATGAAATCGGGGTTTAGGCGCGACCCCGGTCCATTTTATGAAAAAAAAATAAACGACATGTATTTCTTGAGTACATGGCGTGTACTTTAGTTTTCCATCCCCCGCTTTAACCGTCCTCCACCTCACCCTTACACACCGTGTGTGTGGACCGAACACGGCCAGCACACGACTTTGAGCCAGAAAAGAGTACACGGCGTGTACATCAAAAATTTCCAGAAAGTTCATTTTTCTTAAAAACTCCAGAAAAAGGAAAAGCATTCCTGAAAAGAATATCCTGATTCTTACAACTCAATTGAAAATTTTTTGTATATTATGTAACACAATGAATGAAATTATTTATTTTAATATATTTTTACAACCATTAATGAAAAAAATAATTACTTAAAGGCCACACTTGTAGAAATGTATGATGAAGAGCAGGCTAAATTCATAAATTTAGCCACATACTCTATTTTTGAGAGATTATCCTTCTTTAAGGTATATAAATATGTTGTTCACAAAATAAGTATGTTTTGATGATAGATTTTCATGTTAATAAATTCATATAAATCATCCCATGTCATGCCTTCATCAACATTATCAATACAAACTAAACCCACCATTATTGTTTTAGATCCAACAGAATGTATGTTTACAAAATTATTTTTAACTTTTCATGTGTCCCATGTAAATGGAAAATTTGATTCATAATATTCTACTAGACTTATTAGTTTTTCAACTCAGAATAACTCTAAATGGGGGGTAGCTTCATATTTTTTAATTGAACCAAAATGACTATATTTGAGGATTATTTTACTAATTACCCATATTAGTGGGAAGAAAATTCTGAATAGTTCTTTGTACCAACAGTTCGTTCACCTATGGTTCATGTGAAACCAAATGTTTATCAGAATCTTTTATTTGATTCTTGTAACATCAACTCGGTGCAATTCTATGGAACTAGAAAATACCCATTTATTTAAACCTATTATTTATTAATGATTTTGGATTTATAATTTACCATATATACAGTTTTCACAATCATATATTTTAAATCACCAACCATTGTCAATATTTTATTCATTTTAAAAAAAACTAGAACTCTTATTTTAAAATCTACACATTTAAATATATTCAAAAATAAAAAAATTCCATCATTTCACACACAACTAAATAATGAAAGATAAATTATTTCACAACGGGAAGTCTTAATATGAATCCATGGCATGAAATTATCTGAACTACAACAATTATGATGGGGTGAAAACTCACATAGAAGTGTCGTAAAACCCTTATGTACCCAAAAACTCCAAAAATTTTAAATTGATCATTAAAAGGATGTCTATGTATTTTTAATCTATAAAATTCATGTTCTGAAAAGAAAATATCCTTGATTCCCTCCCAATGTTAGACTAATACAATTTCGAACTCAATTACTAAAAATGATGATACAATTTTTACCAAAATGATATATTGGCCGACCAAGACTGATACCATGAGTAACATCTTAACCCTTTCCGTTTTCATGAGATGTGTTTCGTGATAATGGGCATACATAAAATCCCAAAGACACTGATGGAAGGTAATAAATACCAGGGGACTCATGAAAATTTGAGGGATGATTTTCCCTTTTAAAAGATAACACACAATGATAACAGAATCCATAGACATCCAATCATATATATAGGAATAATGAGTAAAAAAGTTGTAGGAAATATATCCAAAACATTAAATATTATTAAAGAATAATAGGAACCCAATTGAAATACCAAAAATGAAAAAAAGCAAACAAAACTCAGACACCCTAGTTAGTTCAACATAAAAAACACCCAACCCATTCCAATCTCCAAATCGACATGTCGTGCCAATAGTATCAAGAATTTTGACTAAGGAATTGATATACCTTTCACATATCTTTGTATCGATAGATTTAATTAATTAATTAACAATATATCCCATGAATGGGGTGATTATAAACTCATTAAGACACCCCCAAAGATAACATGACCCATGCCACTAGTATAATAACCATTTAAAGCAGTTCATATAAAATTGTTAATAACAAAATTAGTAAAAAAGTTCCAAGGATTTTTTTTTCAATGAATTAAAACATTCTAAAATTTTTCTCATACCCATAACCATTTCTCCAAATATAAACACACATTCCCATGTATGCTTAGGCCATGATTAAATACTCATGAGTAGTCTATCATCGATCTACCATGTTTTCACAATGTGAAAAATACAATGTGCCCCAATAGAAAATTCCCCTTGAACAGGGTCACATATATAAATGCACTCAGACCAACCTTATATTCCTAATCATAATGAAAACCATTATTGGAGAAATCGTTATTTTATTAAATCATTCCAAAAAATGTTTTCTATGTGTTAAAATAAAGAATCATTTTAAAATTATCACAAAAAATAATTTTCGTTGAAATAATAAAATTTATAGAATTTCATGCCATATCCCAAAATATGTTTCTTTTAGTAATCACACATTGAAATAATAGAACATTCAATCAGTTTATTTAAATAAAAAATTAACCTCATTATTCTAGTAAAATGTTAATGGATAAATAAGCAATCTACCTCTCAGTTGTTGTAGAAAACAAATAATGACACTATAATTCACTTGATTCGGGCTCAAATATTCTTCTCATAAATAGATCCAACCCTTAATCAACAGAAACACGTCATATAGAATATATATATCCACAATGAACTAGATTTAATGTTATAATATTGATGAGAATATTAGTTCTAATAAGGATGTTTAAGAAATATGGCTTACAGATAAATCCAAACCTATAATGCACTTTTAGTTTCCTAAGAATCCCAAAAATATAGAAGGGGATCATATGTAATGATTAGGGAAGAAAAATAATCAAGGATACAGATAGAATATCATATTAATGTGGGTTTTGGCAGTTAATTTTGATTAGATTAAAAAATAAGGGGATTCAACTATAAATTTCATGGTTAGGACACACATTTTGGAAAAATGTGTGCCAACCTAGTAGTGATACTTCCTTAAGAAAACCCCTCCCGTAGTTGGATCACATGGTTGAAAAAAAACATGAGAAAGCCAGGTTTTTTCCTAACTGACTAGGCATACATGGGTTCCCCTGGGCATTCACACAATTTATCCAAACCTTGTTCTAAATGAGCATCATCCTAGTGACCACTATCCTCTCTTTCATGGTTTCTTGGGGATGGTGTACATTTTATTATAACAATCCACAAACCATGACCCTATATAAACACCTCTAGAACATATCTAAACCACCCAGAACCATCATGAACACAACTATGTTATTTTAGAGACATAAAGTATATAAATAAAGGGTCATATACATTATATTTTGGGTTATATATCATGAATCATGAATGTAAATTAAATGGTATCTCTCTCTCATGTTATATTGAATTGCATGATACCGTTACTAGAAGGGTTTTTTTAACTCAACCTCTTTCATTGATTTATGGGTATTTTTCATTAACTTTTTCATTCTATGATTGGTTTATTCTCCCATAATAATTAATTTAAAAATAATTTCAATTCTTATAGTGGTTAAAATGGCATTCTAATTTAAATCATTGACATTGGTAACATTTCATTCTCAAATGTACATTAGGTTTATGTAATAATTTCTATCATCTTTATTAAATATTTCCCCTCCTTAAATATATTTTTCATTCCCACTAATGTTCTCCTATATAATTTGAAAACTAATTATTGGTAATTTCATATGAGCTCCACATTTCCCTTATCCATTTTTAGAAAAAAAATCTTACTATTTAACAATGTGTTTTTTTGACAAGGATATTTCAAAACATTGAAATAGGGTTTAATCCATTCAAAATCAAAAATCAATACCTCCATCACCACAATTTATTTGATAACCATTACGTATTTTCAATGATCTATTATTGTTCGACCTTTTCATAGGTAAATGATTTCAATTTTCTAACTTCACCATCTAGAATATGAAATTTATTTTTGATCAAAAACATAATATTTTTCTAATAATGCTAAAAATGTTTTATAAATACTCATTTTATGTTTATTCTATATGAACACACCTCCTCATCACTGATTTTATTTTAAATTATACATTACCTCTATATTTTCTAATTTTAAACCACATGAAAAGGATATGAGAACAATTTTTTTTCACAGTTTCGTTATTATGTGGTGAATGGAAATCATTTTCTCTCAATGGGTTATTTTTTAAGTAAGGAATGAAACCCATTTTTTATTCCATTGGTTCAATATGATATGATGAATTCATGATTTTTTGTGGGACACATAAGTATATACGAGTAATAGGTGGTGTTCTTTATCACCCACTAATGAAATGGTCAAAAGAATTTAGAACAATGGATAATTATTTTTGTGCCTTGACCCCCTCCTACCAAATACAACGCAATGTGGGGAAAGTGATAGTGACCCACGAAGTCCCACCTCCAGTAGGCCTTGGGTTGGTGACCAACATCGAGGGTATTAAAATCTTTGGAATTTAGAGGAATTCCCCATTATAAGAATATAGGATTTGGAGATAAGATGAATCATCTACAAGAATATCTTTGACATAATACAAATTAATCCAAATCCATCCATAATGAAAGTAAAAATAAAACTAATACAGATAATGTGTAAGAAATTAAATAACCAAAATCAAACTAAGGTACTGACTTAAGAAATACCCAAATATCCTAGATATTATTACCCAATAAAGGTCCATGTAGACCTCCTGGAAACATGAAAATATTTTCATATTAATAGTGTGATCATATAAGTATACTCACTATGAAAAAATTTCTCTTGTGCGCATGTGAAAGAAGAATTATAAATATACCGATGAGAAATAAATAGAACATACAACAACAGAACAAGTCAATTATCCATCCCAACCTCACCATGGAACAATCACCAAATAACTCAAAACATCTATATTACCATAATAGGAATGATATTAATAATTGGTACACCACACCACATTCCCACTAATTTTACACTATCTTGAGGAAATTACATACGGCATGGGGCCCCCATATCATCCGAATAATATATAACACTACCCCCTAGCCTGGTCAAATCTCATATTACCCCTAGACACCTAGGGCATTTCATCACAACCATAACTAGAGTAGAAGGGTATAATGATGTTGAAAAAATAAACTATAATCCCTCCTCCTACCATTCAAGAACCAAACCATAAGCCCCCCATATCATGTACAAATCACATCTCATTCCAAAGAACCTAGCCTACCACCCCACATCATAGTCATTTCAAATATCACATGAATACACTTAGGCAACTACATTAAAGAACTTTCATAGAACTTCCTTCCTTAAAACACATGGGCCATCACCTAGTGTGCTAACAGACATCAAACAATAACATAATGTACATATGTACTCACATGGATGATATAGAGGTAAAAATGTGTAACCAACCATACATCTACATCACGAGGGAGTTAGAAAAAAACCCAATCTGAATATAAAGTTTTCAGTACATATTTCTCGATATTGGTGGGTGTGTGTACTGAAATCAAATGGAAAATAAAAGTATATACATATATCCATACACAATCCCTGCCTATGTGTTCAAAACCAATCAATAACCAACTCACAACATCCCAACTTTCACTACCACATCTAAGTTCATAACACCACATACTAAGATGTAAGCCCCGTTTTTCATTTCCAACCAATTCCATTATCCAAACAATTAGTTTCATTACTAAGATTCTTCCACATTTAACTACACAACCCAACAACTATTTTTTCATTAATTATTTCCATATCATTAAGTGAAAACCATACATTTAAATCATTATTATATAATTATTTCATCACTACCCATGATTTTATCGCAACAAAACCACACATAAAAATATGATCATAATTTTCATCACACCATATCTTCACCATATCATAAGAACAATAAAAACTAGCACATCATGACCCCAAATGAAAAACAAGAAACAACCAACTTGCAGCCCCAAAATCATGTCCTTATAACGACAATCACTCGGCCAAAAAATCATAGACAAAAAACCAGAACCTCACCACCAAAAAATTGGGACAAAACCACCACCACCTCAACATTCTAAAATCATGGAAAAAAACCACCACCACATGACCCCAAAATCATGGGAAAACAACAATCACCAGAGTGCCCTAAAAGCATTTCCAAAAAATAACCACCCTAGTACCCCAAACACAAGGGAAGACATCCACAACCTCACCTCCATTAAAGCACATCCACATATCACCCATCAACACCAACTTATATAAAAACATATCTACACCACAAGAAAGTCCAAAAATTACAACACATTGAATAAAATTCCATATTTGAAAAGGGTTCTTTTATTTTATTTTACTTTATTTTAGGATTATTATCATGGAATCAATATTCCAATGGAAACCATTTTGTTAACTAGTTATAAGTGGTTATGAAATTTATATTTTGGGGAGGTTTAAAAAAAATCACAACATACAAACTAGTTGTAAAACAGATCATCAAACACAAACAAATCCAACAAGGATCATAATTTTTAGTGGGGCATCATGTTCATACAATCCAACATATCATAATAATGTTAAAGCTATAATAAAGGTGAATAATTCAAGATTTTCCCTTAAATTTAAATTAGAAAATTATTTATATTTGAATAAGAAAAAAAAACATAAACCAT
The DNA here is from genome assembly GCA_963277665.1 of Viscum album. Lineage (NCBI taxonomy): Eukaryota > Viridiplantae > Streptophyta > Magnoliopsida > Santalales > Viscaceae > Viscum > Viscum album. Next base: position 664,254,899 of record OY728138.1, read on the forward strand.
ATTTTAACAAGAGTAAAACCCTATTTCATGATACATAGTAAAAATAAAATAAGGATTCCCTACCTCAAAATGATTTCACGACTCACGATGCACTGTGAGATGAAGAACAAATTCTTAAAAACTATAACTGCACATGAAAAACAAATATAAACCTATACCACACCCAAATACCATCAGAATGTATCCCATCATACACCCCAAGTGACAAAAATGAACTGCTAAATTGGATAACCAAGAGAAGAATAGATGAAAAACAACCAAGAAAGAGATAAGTTCTTACCACCAATCACCAACAAGAATCCACCATAACACAAAAAAAAAGTTGGAGGAAGGGTTCTAGAATATCCTCTTAAGGTGAATTAGTAACCTCCAACATGAGATAGGGAGGGATAAGGTGAATGAAATGAAAATAATCCATTGTGTTTAAAAAATAACATAGAATATACATGTTTCAAATCATGTAAACATTAAATGGTGTTTAATCCATTCATTTCCTAATATTTAATCTTTCACAAAAAAATTGTTTCTCCATGGATTTATTTAATTAAAAATATTGAATTACATTTCATAATGTGAATTTTTTTATGGGTACACATTAGATTATTTTCAATCAATAAACCTATAGGCTACACATTCTATTAACCACCATTTTCCATTTTTTAAATAATAAACTTTTTGTATTTCCTAAACCATCTCTGATATACATCCAACATCCACAAAAAACTCCTAGAAACTCACTTGAACACCATTTACAACTGAAACTATATATGTAATAGACTAGGAAGGAATGAACCATATCATGAGATAACTCTCTAACTATTTTCCCTAGGATAATCCAAATCTAATCCCATTAGGAATTGGGTCTAAATGAAAACCTTGTGAGATACATCATAGAAAATCATATGTGCCAAACCCAAGGTCCATAAAAAATTCCACAAAACCTCATCACTCCACATCCACATCACCAAAACCATCCAAAATCCATAAAATATAATCCAAAACGAATTTAATCCAATAAAAAACACCTTATGGAATATATGACTCTGGGAAATCAGTCATCCGTGTCATGATATTATTTTCTTATAGATGGCACTAACTCACCCACATGGGTTTAATCGCATCGTATTTAATTATTATTGATTATGAATTAGGTATTATTCTTTTAATATTTCATAGATCTATCACACATCACACAACACACATTAAATCAAGGTAAAACAACACATCTCATAAAACAACAATGTCTGAACATCACATCATAATGAATAAAGTGAAAAGAAATACTCAAAAAAACTCCTTGTCCAAAGAACACATATTCATATATTTCTCATAAGTAATATCATCATGAACTCTATTGATATAAAACACAAAAAAAAAATGGAAGGGTTTATCTACACAATGCCTTCTCTCGGGGATCTTATATCTCCATCTGTCACTCCACAAACTTTTTATGATCCCCAATATCCAACCATCCTCATTTACTGAAATGGGAATCATTGTGTATATGCCGATGAAGGTAATAAATGTTGAACACCTAGTGGATATTAACTAGATGTAGTGTTTGTGAGAACTGATATGTCAACTCAAAAACTCACCTAAACACCTCAAAGGTCCCCACAAACATAGGAGAAAAATTACTCCATATACCGAACAATTAATACCCATATCGAGGGGAAATAGTTATGAACACATGGTATAAAACCTAAAAATACAAGGGGATTATACTATGATCTTCTTAAGAAATTGGGGTCTTACTATACTTCAATCCTCTCATGAATATGATCATCCTTCTATGTTGTGATCTGTACCACATTGGGTCTAAGAACTGTTGCCTCCCCAACCTTCTTCTAACACAATTGAGAATGACATAGTATCTTATACAAATCCACTAACATATAAATTTCTTTCGAATAATGATAAATATTTTTTCCATGATAAGTAATCAAAATAATTGTTTCATACCGAAGATTCTATAAATTCTAAGAAACACACCCACAACATTTCATCCTATTTCTGAATGGTCTACTCTATCCTTCTGTTTAAGTGAGGTTGAATAGTAGGTTTATGGGATAACTGAGTTCCAAAATCATGATGTAATCCCCATGAGACTCACGAGGTAAGTGTTTAATGAAAATTGTATACAATGAAACTCTTAGATCCATGAAACTTCCCCACCTCGTCACATTCCTCTTTTCTAAAGCATCCATTGTTCCCAACTCCTTAATATCAAAGAAGTAAGTTGATTTCAACCACAGATCTATAATCACCTAGATATAATCCCATACTCCTTGAGTTAGGGGTAACACTATGATGAAATCCATAAATATTTCATCCCATTTCCACCTAAGAACATACCAAGGTTATAGAAAACAACCAGGAATGTGACTCTTTATATTTATATTCTAGAAAAACAATCACTTTTCCAAAGACTCCACAACTTGTCATTTCATCCCTGGCCACCAAAACAATTGTCATAAACAAAGATATATATTAGAAACTCTTCTATGTACCACCAAAGGTGAGATATAAAACTCAAAAAGGAATCCATAAGAAATCACTATAAGAACAAAAAATATCCCATGAAACAATATAGTTTTCCAACCATCCTTGAACCATCCTTCTGGAGAATCACCATGGATAACACAAATGCTAATCACCATTTCCTCTGAGTCTTCCCGATAATACTCCTCCACCTCCCATGATAGAGAATAGTACACCATCATATAAAAAAATAATCATCTACTATCTTCCACCATTGAATTTAAGTGAAACACTGACAATGCCTTCATTTCCTTCCAAGAATCCCAAAACTCATGAACGACAACCTTCCACAATTTCATGCTGAAAGCATCAGGAACAAAATTCCATATTATTGAGGTGTTGGAGATCTGAAAATAATAATCATAAAGAAACTAAATCCACCCATACTTCTATAAATTCATATCACATTGAAAAAATATATAACTCAAACTCTTGTAATTTGTGATAACCTCAAAGTGCTCCCTAGTGAGGTAATTCCACCCCAAATATAATAAAAATGAAACCATTTCAAGCTCTATATCATGTGATTAATAGTTTTGATGAAGGGGAAGTAACTACCTATACAAATAAGTGAAAAACTACCTCTATATAAAAAACACACATCTATATCCTAGATGGTATTCATCATAAAACACGTTACACACCAAACCCTCATTAAGAAACATAATCATTGGTGTAGTGACCAACAATAAATTATGTTATCCAAATGATGTTTGGAACTATTAAGTTTATAAAAAATAGTGTTCCCTATGGCTGAATTATATTAATAGGGAAGAAACTCAATATAAATTGGGAACAAAGCCCCAATAGTAGCTTGTACGACCCTAAAAATTGAGAACCTTTACCATGTTGTTGAGTTCATCATATGAAAAAGCTATCATCAATTTCTAAGATTCTACTACCAAACCGAACAAAAATAAAACATAACCTAGTAAATGTGAATCTCATGTCCAAAACATACACTTTGAAAACATCCAAAGAGTTAGGGGTGTCCATGGGTCAGGTTGGGTCAGTATGTGGTCTGTTTTTGACTCGACCCAATCATAAAAGGTTGTGTTTGGCTGGGTCATGTTTGTAGTATTTTTAGGTACAACATGACCAAAACCAATAAATTTCAGATCTGTTAGGGTCGGGTTAGGTTGATCAAGATAATAAAATTAATCATATCCCACAAATCTGTTGTATAAACAAAACCTTATCTCACCCCTACAACGTAACCTTCACACCTCTTGCAACTTTTTTTCCAAAAATGAATGAGATGAAATTTCATAAAATTAATGAATTGTTACTATTAAATTAAACACATATTACTCCAAAAATAATAATTAGTGATCAAAATAAATGCTAAATGATTTTTCTAATCCAGAAGAATGATCCCAAACATGGTTTAAACCATTTCTCTTTCTCAACACACAAGATGGGTCCAAAATAAAATAAGAAAGATATGATAAAATTGTTTAATAAGATTATAGAGATCTGAAGAACCATCAAATTACAAAAAAAGTACATATAGATCAAATTCAAGGTAAATAAAGGAAAAAATTTATAGATTTATCATTATTTCTGAAAAAAATAAAAAATCCATTTCAGTATTCAAAAAATACATCTATTGAGGAAACTTGTTTTGGCCGCATAAAATTATAAATATGATATAGATCCCACCCCTTTATGGTCCTCCCAATCCCTCATCCACATAGTGAGTTATCTTTGACATCTTTTGTGATGTCATAGAGATAGTAGATGTATGAATCAGGGAATTTGACATAAATTGAATAGGTGGGTGATGGAAAAGTTCAGAGATGGTTATGGTTTTAGAATAGGTAGCGTATCAATAAGCGTTATAGACAGTAGGAGGTGGTGAGAGTTAGGATAGGTAGAAACAATGTCGATGAAGTGGAAAGAAAAAAGAAGTATGAGGAATCTATATCTAACTATGAATGAAGCACCATTATAGACAATGAGAAGTAGGATATCAGGGGGGGAGGGGAAAGTGAGGATTACTATTTGGGTGTGATTTTGTGGATGGATGTATGGTAACCAGTGGGTAGATGGGTTTGTCGGCTCGAGTCAGGTAATAAACCCGCCAAACCAAGACTCGACCAACAAATTTACAAGTTAACCAAACCTAACCCATCCCATTTATATTATGCATGCAACGATAAAAATCTCAATCCAAAATGATCCCGCCCAATCTGGTCAGGTAGGGTCTATTGGTTTGGTTTGGGTTTGGACACCCCTGCATAGAGTTGGTGGGGTTTAAGAACCAACAACATTGACTTGAGATGATCTTCAAGATCCTCATCTGAATTCACATTGATCAATTATTCATCAGTGAATATCATGTTGAACAAGTCAATGAACTCATAGAACATAGATTTACTATGACTGAAGATCCCATACTTACATATTAAGACATCACTTTTATATCACCTAATTTCACCATCAACTCATGATATCCAAAATGAATATCATTCCTAGAAAACAAACTCACCCCTCATCGCTTGTTAAAAAGATCTCAGATCCCCTAGATCGGGTAACCGTTATAGACTACTACCTGAGTCATCCACTAGAAATATATACAAAACCTTAGACTACCATAAAACTTCTTAGTGAACAACATTGGATCACCCCATGGTGATACACTGGGTAGGATAAAACCCTTCTACATCAGATAATAAATCATAACATTCAACTCCTATGGCTCATAAGGTTCCATCAAATAAGGATCTATCGAAATAAAAAATCACCATGATGCTTGTATATCCTAAATTTAACATCACATAGAGGGGGGAGAATTACAACCTTTATAGGTAAAACATCCATAAAATCTCAAACAACCATGGGGACTACCATTATCCTAGTATCTACTGATTCCATAGAAAACTATTCCATCAACGAAAGAATGTGCTCCCCATGCTGACTACTCACCTGATAACCCCACACTCCAATGAATTCAACATGCCACCCATCCACATATGAGAACCCAAATATTATCTAGAACTATTCAATAACAGCACATATAGAATACATGAAAGTGATTCCAGGAATGACATCCTAAGAATTCATATGAAGAAAGAAATGGTTCCCACTAAAATATATGGCCCCATAATCAGTCTACACTCCCATCACCCATCTAACAAGTGGATTAACCCTATGAATAACATAATCAACGCCGGGGGAATGGGAAACAACTATACATACTTTCTCGGAGCATTGTCTAGGGTGGGAGAAATAATGGAATGCAAATCTCCTGAAATAAATAAAGTAAACAGAAGAGTACAAAACAATCTGACATTACCTGTGATGACATTAGGACCCTCGTGGTTTTCCACCACTACTTAAAAAACTAACCAATCCCATATCCTATATCCCATTACTAACAACCACCTCTATGAAAATGCATGAGTCCATGTCCCTGAACACGAGGAACATCTTGAGGTTGGAATCTACCCACTCTTACTCTCGTTAATGCATCATAAGACTACATCTCCTATTACTAAAATGATCTCACTATCCACTGCTATTGATTCTAGTGCTTAACCTATCCCCCTCCACCAAACTATTCCAAGGTAACCATTGGGAACTACTTTTTACATTGGACAAAATCCCTATAACCAAAACACAATAGTACCGTTTTTTCATGAAAAACATGGAATCCAATATCCCTAGAAAGATGAAAGGGAAAACAATGAGTTCAAATATCTAATGGTTGAAACCTCAAAGGTCTTATTGCTTTAGACCTACCACTATTAACTATACACCTTAAAGAACCCTATTAATTATCCTATCATACTAAACATCCTTATGAGTTCCAGCCCTTAATACATCCACCTTCCTATAATCTTATAGATACACTAGAAACATCGAATGAATGAATAAACACAGTATATAAAAATGGAGTGCCTCCCCATTACATCTCACAATTGAAAAATTATCTTGAATAAGATCTAGGTAAAAAGAAAAAGTTCCTCAAACATGATTCCCCACTCCAACACTGACACACTCCCTATCCAAAGAGAAATAATATCATATCTCTTGAATACATCCATAGTTGACTAATGAAAATTTTCAAAGAACTATATCTAAATTTCAACCCATAAAACATATACATAATTCCACTCCCAAATATATAATGGCCACCACAAACACATATCTCTACACACACAACTCATTTCCAATGTGATACAATATCCCACCAGGCCCCAGATGAAGCAAAAAGCAACCTTGAGCTCCTCCAGCCATGTTATTAACTCCCTATTAGAAATTACCTTATAATTCACCAAATCATGATGTTGAAAAGTGTGAAACACACTCTTTTAATACTCATACTCCTCTACCATATCTACCCTATGGAAATCAACCAAATTGGCTGGTAGAACCTCAACTGCCTGATCCACATGAAGATGATGTATATTAGCCAAACCTGAAATCAAGGATAATATCCTAGACCGATAGAATGTAATTTTATATTGATTCATTTAAGTTCAATTTATTATTTCTAACATAACCCAAAAAATCCTATTCAAATAAGAACACAAGTCACATGATTCATGTACCTCTCTTAAGTCTTTACCATGAAGATAAGTTAAACTCACATGGTTATCCAATAAGATCAATGTCTAAGTACTGAATCATGGGGGGGTGAAATCACATGTACATACTAGTCTCCATGTACTATGTTTCGCACTAAGTTCAATTATCATTTTTTCTATACCAACCCATGTAATCCGCAGTGTGCATAACTCTAAACTCCTTTCTTTCTCTCAACCTCCCTTTGATACAACTCTTTCCTGAACCTTTATTTCTAAATATAACATAATGTGGGAGACAAATAATGACCCCCAAATTCCCACCCATAGTTATCCATGGGTTGGTGACTAAAACCAAGGGTATAAATATCTCCTGTATTTGGGTTCATTATCCTCTTTATCAATATAGGATATAGAGAAAAGACGAATCACCTATAAGAAACTCTATAGAATAAAATAAAAGAAACCAAAACCACCCCACAATTCATATATAATTAAAATTGATATAGATAAAATATAAATAAGTAAATTTCCAAAAGAAAATAAAATGTAGTGACACAATAGCTATCCAATTAATTGAGCTAGTAATGTACGAAACATTCCATATAGTTCTCCTGCAAACTGGAAAATTAGTTCATATACAAAGAGTGGGAATACATTTATACTTAGGAGGAACATCAAAGAATCTCTTGCACATTTTAATGAAGAAAACTAATTCACATATGAGTAAACAATATAACCAATAATACCTAAATAGTCTAACTAACCATCAAATCCTCACTAATCCATTCCCACCAAATAATAAATTCCGTGTATAGTAACATAATGAGAAACATATATATAAAGGGTATCATGCACCTATTTCCCACTAATCATCCACGCAAACATCACAATTATTTATATCCCAATGATATAAGCTCTTCCAAATAAAATATACCACCTCCCCAAAGAAAAAACACATCACATATTACTTACAGAAAGTGGGTTCATCAAATCACAACAATAACTAGAGTTGTAGAGCACCATGTACCTGAAAGAAATAAACTTTTTTCATTATCCTACCATGGATGATCCACACCATAATCCTCCCCAAAATATAGACATATGAAATATCACCAAAAAAGGCCTGCAACACCACCCCATAAAATGGCCTTATCACATCGTTCCCTAAAACACATTTTCCACCACCCGATAACACAATTATATCACATATCACATGAAAAAACTTTGTATAACACCTAATACACTAAGAGACCTCCAACTGTCACAACCTATTCATATATACTCACTCGGACGAGAGATAAAGGAATATCATGCATCAATCCATCCATCACAATCACTGTGATGTTGGAAAAATACTCGATGTGTGAATATATGGGTGTCGACATTATTTTCTTGACAAGGATGGGGTTCACATATAAATATAATGGAATATAAAATATATAAATATTTCCATAGAAAATCACAACCTATGGGTTCACAACTAATCCCTAAACTATTTACAACATCCCCACATTCTTGCCACCTCTATATGTATAACACTACAAAAAAAGTCGCAAACAACATTTTTTATATCCAATCCATTCCATTGTCCATCCCATTTGTTTAATTATTAAGCATCATACATGTTTACACACTAATCCCATTGTTTTTTTTTCATTAATAATTTCCCTATCACTTGGCGAACAAAACCTAATACATTTCATTATTATATAATTATTCTATCACTACCCCAACTTTTAGCGCAACACAACCAAAAACCACAAGTATCACATCATCTCCAACACAACATCGCCTACCCTCCCTAAATTTATATCCAAAAAACGACCACCTCAACACCCTAAAATCATGATAGAGCAACTACGAACTATCTACCCCAAGTGCATAGCCAAACAATAGCCACATCGCCACACCAAAAGTACATGAATAAAAACCACCAACATGCCAACCCAAAATCATGGACAAAAAATGACCACCTCACCACCCCCAAATGAATATCCATACTGCCTCCACATCCCGAATATGAAATCACATCCACATCTCACCAAAAAACTCCAGGTTGCATTGAAATTATACATCACCGCCCCAAAATCCTGGCTACACATCAAACCACATCAAAACCCATTTTATGAATTTAACAAATGTATATTTACCACATTTCACTTTATTTTAGAGTTTTTTCAACACAATATTTAATACATTGGAAGATATTTGATGTTTAAAATATACGGGCGTTGCTAATTTACCTTTTGAGGTGATATCACAATAATAACAATATACATGGATACCACAACACATATAATATATGGAAAAATCACCCAATGACCACAATTTTTAGTGGAGAATTGAGATCATAAAATACATCATATCACAACAACATTAATGTTGTAAAATGATTATAATCATTCCCAATTTCCAATTAAAATTAAATTAACCAATTTTTATCTTTGATTATTCCATCACAACCAATACCTGTAGATGAATAAGAGTAATCCACTATTACATGAAACATAATAAAGATACATTACATATTCCCTAGACCAAAGATGTTTTTATAATGCGCTCCACAGAGAAGAGAGTAAAAGAAATTCCCATATAACACATCCAAAAATGGGCCACTATAGATCAACGTGCACCACATCCATACATAATCAAAATGTAGCCCAACTCAAACCCAAAATCAAAATAGCCACATCACTACAGATCCTTTGGGGAAGAATATAAGAAAACAACCTAGAAAGAGAGAATGTTTTACCACTAATCACAAACATCCATCCATTAGAACAAATAGATTGATGTGGTAGGAAGGGGAATAAAATATCCACCAAAGGTGCCTAGATATCTTCCAAAATTATATAAGGAGGGAGTGACCAAATAAAATGAAATTCACATAGAAACATTAGATTATAACATCAAATTTTTCAGTTTCAAATTATGTAAATATGAAAGATTTGTAATCAATGGTTTCTGAATATTTTATATTTCATGAAAAATTACATCACCTTATCGTTATTTATTCCATATTGTATAATGCCCCCAAAATTATTAAGTTAGAACCTTGTATTTGATAGTGTGTATGACACACAACACCAAGCGTGTAATGGGATTTAAAACCTAAATACATTAAAGTATATTTAATATTTCAAATGGATTTGATATATTTTATATTTTTAAGCCACCCAACACTGAGTTAGCGTGCATTTCACACAAGAGTGTATTTCTTTGAAATCTTACTATACATGTAAGACTAAGTTTTAACCAAACATCAATATATTATTAAATTATTATGATTTAACCTAGACAATCAATTTGTGGTTATGAATATAATTATTTAAATTATGAAAATATATGGTTTACAAAAAAATGAATTCAAAGGTTATAAAAATTAATTACTAATGAATATAAGAACCTATTGAAAAAAATTTATTATTATTTTTATGCTCACAGTGATGTTTTACAATAAAAATTAAATTAATTACAAATACTGATTGATATTAAAGAGATATATATATTATATTTACAATAAAGTATTTTTTATATTCATATAATATATTTGATAATTATATGATAAAAATCCCAATTTTATGCATAAAATACTATATTTTTATTAAGGTACTTCTACATCCTTTTGATGGAGGACCCATTATAAAGAAATTTTTTAAATATTCTATAAATTCAATATTTCAGAATGAACTTATTATTTGAGATTGAAACATAAAAATTATGGTTTGGTGAATTTTTTATTATGATTCTTTATATTATCAATAGTTAAAGATACTGAATTTCAGTTCAAAACTAATTTTTCATTGTGATTTATCTATAATTTTAATTAATGTTTTATATAGGTTTAAATGTTTATTTAGATAATAAAGTTTTCAATTAATCCAATTAAGTTTATTTTAATCAATTCCACATTGAAATTGACTATATGAACATTGAATTCTTTTTTACATTTTTACTTTAAAAACCCATGTTGTCATCTCCGTTTTGGGATGAATTTGAAATTAATTTCAATAAATTTTGTGTTTGAAATTTTGAAACATGGATTCTTTATTAGGTATTAGAATAATTTATAATATAAAATAAGGTAAATTTTGTTTTGGACCAAAACTATTAGTGAAATTAATTAAAATCAATTATGATTATTAAGAAAAAACTAAACACAAAAATGGACAAAACATTTTTCTTAAGAGACCAAATGACATATAAACATGTCAAAAACCATTTACTGGCCATATATAAGCAATAAAAATTTCATAATTTCATAATTTCTGGGTTTTTATGACATTTTTTGGTAAGAAAATATCAACAACTTACTTGTTTCTAAAAATTTCTTCGGACTCTTTTCTATTTTCTATAAAAAGCCACGAACAGTCCAATTTACTAAAAACTCTAAAAAAATTAAGTTAGGAGAATATATAAAGAAATATATTCCCCAAATTTCTCCACTATCCATTGAAGTATCACTTTGTGAATAATTCATTCTAAAGAAGCCTTTTGATAAAATCCAAAAGTAGTTACCTGATTAAGGGGTAACATCTTCTCTCAATATTTCTAATTTTATTTCTATTCTCCACCCCAAAAAATATTTTTATTCCATGATTATATAAAAAAAATTATAATATCTGTACTATTATGTATTTAGGTAATATATTTATACCTACACAAACAAACACCTCTATTTAATGGATAACGATCATATTATTTCTATGTACCACAAACAACAGCCTCACTAAACGATGATTGTTCATTTTTCTATTACCACCTATCATAGTGTCCATTATGAGGGAAAATATATTTATATATGTTATAAGTTATATTTATAATGTCTTTCTTCTTTGGTAATTTTTATTTTAAAAAAACCTTTTTTCTTTTCTCCTTGTAAAAGTAAGATATTCTATCTTAAGAAATAGTAGACTATAACCCCCTCAAAGCTATATAACACATTCATGCCATACATGGAACATATTAAGAATGATTTTAAGAAAAAATTTAAAATTATATAACATATATATGAAACCATGTTTAACATATAAATATTTATAATTTATTTTTTGTTCTATTAATAAGAAAATTTTATGAATGTAGAATTCATGTCTATGTATGACCAACAGTCTCTATGAAAGGTGAACATTATTTCTTATCTCAAAATAGTAAGGAAAATTATAAATACATATGTAATTAACATATATGATAATTAATTCATGGTTTAAATCATTTATATGATGATATAATGATCTATAAAATTAGAACAACATGTAACAAGTCAAAACATACATGATAGAACTGTGCAATTAACACCTAAAATAGTTAAAATAATGAATGAGTTTTAAAATAGGTGTAATAAAATATTATGAGGAATTAATATATGTTATTATAAGCCTGATTGGGGTTTTTTATTATTTATTAACATATTTTCAACCAATATATATGAAGATCATTACCACATAACAAAAGTATGGTTACGGTAAGTGATTTCATCTCAATTTACATTCCATTGAGACTATTTTTGTTATGAACCAATTCACTTTTATTTTTTGTATATTATTCCTTTTGACTAGTTATATCAAGAATTTAATTATTCATAAGAGATTATATGTTTTATTTAATTAAAATGAATTTTTTATTTAAATGTTTCAATATGGTTTGGGACTCATTGGATTATTTAAATATTATTTTCCTCAACAATGTTTTAAAGTCAATAACCCTTCATATTACTTATCCTCCTCCCAGGTATTATTTAAAAATCCATATTCTGTATTAATATATTTATTTTATAGGTAAATTTATATATTTTCAGTATGAGTAATGATTTTTAAATTAAATACACATTTTGAGGACCATTTAAGATTATCTCTATGGGATGGGACTAGATAATGAAATCCCCTCGATGCATCGATAGAATCATGAGATGAAATAGATTGAAAAAATATATAGGTTTTTACCCATTAACTAAATTGTACTCTAGAATCTCATTGAGGTACTAGTTAAATGTACCAAACAATCATGGAGTCTAATAATTATGCATTTAAATATTTTATTTTTAGTTAGTATTCATCGATGAGATTTTTCATCGACATATCTCTAGATAAGTATAATTTTTAGGTCATTGATTTGGTGGCATATGTTATCAGTTTCAAAAATTTTCATGTCAATATTTCCTTATTTAGTTATTTTGATGAAAATTTTTATCTATTATTTACCCTTCCAGGTTAATTAATTCCTATTTATTAATTATTTTTTCAGCTTTACACACCCATACTGAGAATTTGGGCTCACCATTATGATTTTTTCGTTCCATTGGTTACGAAGAAGAACTCTATGATTAAGCATTCAAGACAAAATTTATTTTTTTTTATCTTTATTGTATTTTCTATTTCCAAAATTATTATGGGTATGATGTATGTAATAATTAAATGAAAGACTTTTAAACGGAATAGAATTTTGGGATTTGATTCCATGTAATCATTCCATTGTAACAAAACAATTCACCGGATCTCGACTTCTAGGTTTTGGGGGTTACAAACCATGAATTTAATTTTCACAACATGAATTTGTTTAAGGGATCCCCCTTATATGTTGTAAAATTTGTGGACAAGCTATCTTTATACGTCATAAAGCACAATTTAATGTTGGGTAGACAATACAATATGCGTTTTTCATGCATCATCCCTATTGCACTCCAACATCTTATAAAAACTGTCATAACCACTGCCTAACACCACCAATACCCAAAAATATAAATTTAATAAACTATGAAGGAACAAAAAATCACATCATGATTACACCTGAGTATCTAATTATAATGGGAAATGAAGGTGTGGATCATGAAATTAATGTTCCCAGTACTAATGTTTGTGACAGAGTTCTAGTGTATCATGACGTTATTCTCTAGTGGATGATTTTTAATGAATCATGTTTCTAAATTAATTTGATTTCTGTCTTATGCTATTATTATAGTAATTTTATGAGGTTTGATATATTCTTTTTTTATAAGTTTATTATATATATAGGTTATCCAGATATGTAGATGTTAATATTAGTTACAATTCTTTATAGTTGTCACATAGTTTTATCATTACTATGAATTTTAAATCACACCATTAGTATGTATACATTTACATATGTTAGAAAGATGATTATAAATTATTACATGTATATAAGAGAGTTTATATAAACTCAATTATGTATAAATTCTCCCAAGGGTTAACAAATAATATGATTATATTTCATGTAATCCAAGGAAGAGAACATTCCATTCATTAGCTTGTGAGATAGTTTTTCATGATATTTTATTACATTATGTATATATTTTATATAAACACGTTTTTAGGTTGGTTATCTAGATCTAAGAAAGTAATTAAATCATTTTATTCTTAAATGATACTTTTTTTGTAAAATTATATTTATGAATTATGAATAGATACATTAATGTTAATTTCTTATACTTTTATAAATTCAATAAGATAAAATTATGTATATATTTTTAATAAATATGTTCTTTTTATGTAATATGTGTAACTTAGGTATTGGGGAAAAAAATTAACCGATATTATTTTTAAATACCATGATAAAGTTAATATGTCAATTTTAAAAGAATTTTTAACATAAAATTTTGTAATATTTATACATAAAAATTAATTTAATAACATTTAAATAATAAAAATAAATTATTTATTAAATATTTAATAAAATATATTTACACTCATTTTGTTAGTAATAGGAAGTACATTATGAAAAATAATAATAAATTTTATTAACACTATTTTTCTTATAAAAATATTTGTCATTATAATTTTTTATTCCATTTAAATTTTAAAATCGAAAACCATAGAATTTGTATTTCAAAAATTGAACATTATTTTTAGATTAATTATAACAATACTATATAAGGTTCAACATATTTGTTTTTCTTAAAAATAACTATTTTTAGGTGAATTATGAAAATTCTATTTTTTAGAAATTCTATGAATTTTTTGAAACCATAAGGTTATACAAATGAAATAAATGTTTCGAAACATATTTTGTGAAGAAATATATATTCAATAAATAAAATTTTTAATTTAAAGATGAATTTTCAATCATATATTTGACATTTTATTTAAGGACCTGACATTGATAATAAATTATTCTAGTGTTTTGGAACTACAGTTCACATTCGAGGATTTGTTATGATAATATTTTTAGAGAAATAAGAAAAATTCCAAAATAGTAAAATCAAACATTACATGTGAAAAATAATACTCAGTATCAATTTTTTCACCAATGTAAACCCTTTTAAAAATTGATTTCATTTCAAGACACATATTCAATAAATTCATCATGAAATCTTCTTTTTCCTTACCAATCTTATAAATTGTGATTTTTTTATTCATTGGATGAGCAAAAATGCTCAGTAGGGGACATAAAACGAATGAAACCAATATTCTATTTAAAACATGATAACCCATTTAACATTATTTGGGTGAATGAAACAAAAAAAATCATATGAATAACAATCATACTTTTTCTCAAAGATAAACATTAAAACCAATAGAATTTCATTAAAACTCATTTATGTGACATAGAGAATCAAATACCTAAAACTATTTCAATCCTCTTCAAAATAGAATAACAATATGTTTAGCTTCTAAACTGGAGATCTATAATTGGAATTACCCTTCATGTAAACTATATCGGGCTCACCCATGATCTATAATGAGGATCAACCCTTTATATGAGCTATAACGGGCTCACCCGTGAGCTATATTGGAGCTCAAACCTTTGTATAAGTTGTTTTGGGATCACCCATGAGTTATAACATGGATCCACCCTTCGTATAATCTATATCGGGCTCACTATATTCATATAATACTCAAGTACCCTTTCAAAAAACATGTTTATCACAAAACCCTTTTGAAAAACTCTTCTAATAACAGATGAATTGTTTTTATAAAAATACCATTTTCATCTAAGAACCCGTTTTCTATACACAATACCCAAATAAGGTATTTATTTTCCTTTAAAAATATATTTATGTTAAGAGGATTCCAAATATCAAATAATTGTTATGACATTATAGATGTCCTTGTCATCGTATACGTTAAAACAAGAAAAATTCATTTTGTAATTTAAAAAAAATTAAAACACATTTTCTAAAAATATTACATTTTTATAACATTAATTAAAATTAAATATTGACATAAAATTTCCTGTATAATTCATTTATATCCATATAAATAAATTTGTAAATTAATATCATGATGAAAAGTTTTTAATAATTAAATCTTTAATTGTTCAAGGTGTCTTATAACACGTTGAACACTTAAATGTTAATATCAATTAATTAATAAATATAGAAAAACATTAATAACATTATTATAGATTATATATTGATATATAATGTCATAAAGGCTGTATATACCCATTAAAAAAGAATAATGGTGTAAAATTATCAAGAAATGCCTTAATGAAAGGAGATTGAGATGAAATCCCTTATCTCGAGTATGCATCTTCTCTTATGATATATTTTTTTAATGAATAAAAAACATAAAATAATTATTTAATATTTTAAGAACCATTAAAAAATTTTAATTAATTTTATAAAACTATTACAATATCATATTAATTACATAATTAGTTATGTTTACATAAGTTGTTTTGTCGATATTCAGTACTCAAGTGGAAAATAAACCGGGTAGGATGTCAATAGTCTATAAATTCTTATATCCATAATCTCCAGAATAATATCCCTAACATTATAACAAAATATATCAATTATACCTTTAAATATTTTTATTAAATTTGGATATGAAAAATGAACAACGTTATAATCATGGATATGGTAAGTCGTATGTACGCATGAGTAACATATTCATTTTTCATGGATTGTTATGAAAAGGAGGTATGCACTATTTTATATTTCAATAATGATAATAAAAATAATTATTTCATATTAATGATTTAAATATAAATATAAATATATATATATCATACAAGTGGTGTAGTGAATAAATACATCTCACATCACTTCTTGGAGGTGACAGTTCACAAGAACACACGAACGACGTTATCATTTTTATATACCAGGAATGTAAGTATATAATTTATATATTATTAATTTATAATGATTAATATGTCATGAATATCAAATATGACCACAAATACCATCATTATAACAATTTTTTAAATATGGAGGTGAAAAATGATCTATAACGGTTCGCGAGGCAATAGTCCACCTTATACATGAACGAAATTTTCATTTTTCATTTGCCGAAATTGGAGATGGATTCAGGTAATAATATTAAAACAATAACTTATATGTATACTAAGGATACATTATATAGTATCTCTTCGTGGTTTGAGGATATTTGAAGGAAGTGTAAGAGGAAATAAAATAGAAATTCTTAAAGAAAATGATACCTCTTCATCATTTGATCACCTTT
This sequence comes from Viscum album, assembly GCA_963277665.1. NCBI lineage: Eukaryota > Viridiplantae > Streptophyta > Magnoliopsida > Santalales > Viscaceae > Viscum > Viscum album. The sequence goes on from OY728138.1 coordinate 664,272,393, forward strand.
GAAGAACACCTTAACACTTATAAAGAGAGTGTTATACATAATATAAGGTGTCATGAATTTGGGGTTGGATTATATTAATTGTATTGGTTATATCATCACCGATCCAAATTTTTATTAATTTTTTAGTAATATATATCTGTGGGTAACTCTTTATATGTGAGGGGAGGGGCACCATTGGAATCACTTAAGAAATAAAATTAATTTAAATTACATTTCTAATCCAAATGAATAAAACACGAGAAATGTAAAATATAATATTGTTATATTTATAAATCCTCTTATATAATAATTTCTCGACATTTATTGAATTTATTTTAAACCTTATCTCTTACGATTAAATTTTATTATTCTCTTTTAATTTTCACTGTGGTAACAACTTTTTAATTATTTAGAGGATATAAAATTTACTTATATAGAGAAAATTTCACATAGTTGTAAAATTTATTAAATTTTGGAATGTATCATAACCAGTTTATAGTTTGAAAATATTTTTAGTATTTTTCAATAATTTAATAATATTTTATTTTTATAAATATCAATAAAGTCAATTTTCTCACTATTGATTTTATTGAATTTAAATAAAATCCAGAAAGAAATAAAACATTGAAAAACAAATTTATAATATTTATAACTTGTAATAATCACCTAAAAAATTCATAGGTAATAATAACAAATAATAATTATATTAATATTAATATTTATAAAATATATTATTTAATATTTCTATAAGAAAATAATTTCTCTAACACTGTTCTGTCAATATTTATGGTACTTATTTTCATCTAAAACTAGAAAAAAAATTAAAATAAATAATATAATATCATTATTTTCTAGATACTATTACATATAGATATTATATCATAACTAGAAATGTATTAAAATATTCATACTTATAAGAAATAAGTGAGTTCCATATTTACACATTCTTTTGATTTAATAATATTTCTATCAATTTCATGGAAAAAAGACAATTAAATGAGTCGATTACGATACTTAGATTTTAAGGGTAGACATTTATTCAACTAAAATGATTTAGGTAGTTATTATGGTAATTTTATTATCCTTATAATATTCTTTGTTAACCTAATTTACCTGATTTACATTTAACAACGGTAAATAAAAATTACCAATGTTAGTGTTCAAAATATCATAAAAAATAAAAGATACATATTTATGTAATTTAGACCCACTAATTCCAAATATGTAATCCATTTATCAAATTTCAAAACATAGATGTTTTAGTAAATAATTTAATGTTAACCCTCGTTGCCAAAAGATTGACATGTGTTTCTATCAAATTTCAATGTGAAATTACATATAATGAGAATTATTGAATTAAATAATATAAAAATAAAGAAGATATAAATTAAATAATTTTAAAAATATAATATAATGATAAAAATATTATATTTGAAAACGAAGGTTTGAATTATAACATAGTATTTTCAATATACATTAAAATAAGAATTTTATTATAAAAATACCAAATCATTATCCAGAATTTATTTTGATTTCTTATTTCTAAATAAGAAATAGGTTTTCTCAAATTAAACATATTAATTTAAAAAAAAATATTTAAAATGTTTTCACCCTCAAAAGGTGACAAAAGTACAGTTTAAATTTTTTTGAGTGTTTTATTCTTAAAACTGGATATATTCCCATTTTAAGCTAATAAAATGTATTATAATAATGTAAAAATTATAATAAATAATTTTAAATATAATATATATAGTTCTGTTCATTCCCTCAAATACAATTATTTTTTATTCACTGCTATTTAATATAATAATATTAATATTGAATTATTTTTTTGTATATCTCAGTCTTGGGTGCAACATATGATTTCAGAGAAAACTATTATTTCATGTCGGGTATGATATCAGATAAAGCATAGTTATTAATTTTAAACAAATATCTAATTTATATATATTATTATTAATGAAAATTTCTTTTATATAATTTCATAAGATGTTATATTTTAGATTATGCGTTATATTTTTATAAGACACTATTTTAATGAATTTAACATTTAAAATATTAGAATTAATTTTTACCTCTTTCAAAAAAAATTATATCAAAATGTAGATATAATTTTTAGAATAATAATTTCAAAATTATGTATTAAGATCTATTATAAAGATATAAAAATAAAATATTTATGTAATCCTTATTTACAATCACATAAAAAAATATGGAAAAATTGTCAAACCCGATGCTAAATGAAATATATAATCTTGTAAACAGTTATAAATACTAGTTTATGATGTATTTATCAACTCAAACGCATCTTCTCCCCATTATGATTGAATTTTGGAACCACTTTCTTTGAATAGTTACACTATTATTTCAAAAATTCCACTATTATAATTTAATAAATGATCCATAAACCAACCCACTTATATTGACACAAAATTCTATATATTGAACAAAAACATCCAATAAAACTCCCCATTACACATATTCACATCATAGTGGTTTTTTTCCTCTATGAATAAAATCTAAAAGCCTTATTCCAGTTTTCAAAGGAGTTATTCTAGTACTAAGTTAAAAATTACCAAATGGATCCTTTTAATTTCTATTTCTAAAACTCTTATTATTATATTTCAAATTATAACATACTATTATAAAATAATTAAATTGTAATCATTTTTTTAATTAAATTATATTATATTTATGAAAAATTTAGTATTTGCATCCCCTTTAAAAAATCATAATTTTATGTGTACATTGGTCCAGACTACAACATCAAAAGAGTGACATAATTTTTTTCATAACCACCTTAAATTACAAGTTAAAAGTTTTTTTATTTAATAAATGTGATATTTATAAAATTATTAATATTATAATAATATAAATCATTTTTTAACTTCATTCCTTTCAATGAAAAATGAAACTGATTTATTTAATATGTGCATACTACCACCTCCATCAAGTGATGTATTTTACTTTTCATCACCTCCTTACAAGGATGGTTATTATTATTTTTTAATATATATTATATCAAGTGGTAAAATATTTCTTTTAAAAGAATTCATAACATAAATATAAATTATCATTATATGTAACCTGTGGATATGAGTCAATTACCCAACACAATGTTATCATGTATTCTGTTCTTATGAAAAACACTGAATGTTTCCATAAAAATATCATAGATATGAATTAATAAATGATAAAATTGATTTAAATATCTTTTATAATCTATTAAGGATTAATTAGGTATCATATAATGTGTTTTTAGGATTCAATTATAAAAAATATATGAAATTATTGAAATTTCTAACACCCAATAATGTAATTAGACCTTAATTAAGAAAAAATGTATAATGAGTGATTATAATTAATATGTGGAAATGAAAATATATATGAACATGGTTATGAGATATGTTATTAAAATGGTTATTTTTGCAATACAATATATTAAATAATTTTTTTAAAGTTTAGAGTAAATGTAATTTTTTTTATATCTTGATATTTTTTAATTGAGATATATGTATTATTCATCTCATATTTCTTGAGTTCATTTTTTATATTACCATAAAGATTATTTTTATCATAAATTTCCTGAAATTCAGTTGGTTTAGAAATTAATCAGAAGTTAAATTTTAAAAAATTCCTTTCTAGTATTAGTAATTTCATAAAGGTTTTTATTAACTGAACTATTTTTCCTGAGTCATAATGATACTTAATTGACTATGATTTTAATGACTGATATCATATTTCCTATGATAATATTTTATTTCATTTCCCAATTCATTTCAATTGAAATTAATTATTCACTTCAAATATATCTTCTTGGATGGATTCTTTCCTTTATAAAATTGGATAATGATAATAATAATTCTCATCCTCTCAAAATGGGATATTTCTCTTCAATATATATATATATTAACTCTTCCAAAAAATGTTAAAAAAAAATATTTTATATTAAAAATATTTTTTCCTTCTGTTTATATTCAAAATATTATTTAAATATTTTAATATTTAAAATTTATCACTCTTTTTTCATTTTGGTGTTTAATAAAGGTATTTCTAAAATATTAAAAAGAAAATTACATTACTGATTGTATAATTCAACTTCAACCCGGTATTTCATAAGGATGAACTCTATAAATTTTCATGTATATTTTATTAAAATTTTATTTCAAATAGTTTTTTTGAAAATAATTTATCGCAATTTATCTAATACGATATTCTTTAAATTGAGTAATGACTTCATAATTTTACAAAAAGCTAATTTTTTTCCACATAAAATTTTAATATTCACTACCATTTTTTTATTAAACTCTAAAATATCTATCTCCTATATTGATTTATTTTAGGAATTACCCAATTCATTCCTCTTTTAAATAATCTTTTTGGATTTCTTAGTTTTTCTTTCAATATATCAACTTTTGATATCACATTATGTGATATCATTTAGAATTGATTTGAAACACATTCTATTCTAGTTATTTTTAATTGTTATATAATTAGTAGTTATTTTATAGGATGCATATATATGTCTGTTATTGGGTGAGGTCCTATATTACCCTCCAATAAATTGGTTAGGGATTTATATATCATGAAAAAATTATTTATAGACATAGTTAAGTATGTTAAAAAGTGTGGATGAAATTGAGTGGATCGTGAAGGTGGTGACTCATAAAACATATGTTCCCACATTATTTCAATGATATTATGTTTCATTATATCATACTATCAGTACTAATGACCAATTAAACATGATTATTTGGAATGTAATAATTTATATAATCTCTAAATGAAATTTTTATAGTCATATTTTTCTATATCACTATTCCAATGTTAAAGAAACAATTAATATTATCACTTATAATTTCATGATCTTTTTGATATGTTAGTTCACCCCAATTCATGGTTTTAAAATTTATTTTGTTCTATCCAATATGATTCTTTGATACGTTTTACCTTACTCGGTGTTTGAGCTAAACACTTTCATATATTTTCATTATGTAGGTTATTATGATTAGAATAACCGATGAAAATGATAGAAGGTGGTATTTTATGGATCTATTATATGGAAATATTGCAATAACAAAGACATTTTTTAAAAGATAATTTTTTACAGAGACAATGTGTGTAATATTATATTATACAGAACAAAACTATATCTATTTAATAATTATGTGAGCATTAAAAGAGATTTTACCACCGTGATTCAACCGTTATATGACCATCTGTCAAATATGACCATTGGTTAATATTAACATTAGAAACAATACTCTTGTTAATAATTATAAATTATAATTATCATTTATGAGTAGAAATGAAAAATGATAATTAATGTAGAAAGGACAAGAAATGGAATCAACTAGTAGAGTCATGTCATATGAATTATATTAGTTTGAAGTTGGCAGGGAGGTATCATAATTGCGGTTCACCCTTGGCTATGCCTAATATTAGATCTAAAATGTTAGGCTAGAACTAAATCACACAGTGGATAATTTCATGTTAGTGGAAATTAACACTTGGTCGATGTTAGCCGAGCTACCCCATGAATCTATCACCATCACACATCATAGCCTCATGTCATGTGTGATTTGAATAAGGGGATACATGTCCCACACTTAATAAATTAATATTTAATTATTTTTAATATATAAAACATTTCTTCCATCAATTCTGTTTTAAGAATAGTTTTCCTTAATATAAATTTTCGTTAATTAGGATATAATCTGATAAATTGATTTTATGGACACAAATTATACATTTTAAAAAAAGATATAAATAATTATAATACACATAAATATTAGAAATAAATTTATTTTAAATCAATTTTTTTAAAAAAATACCCTTATATTATTATAAATGACAAACTAATTTTATATTTTCATTTAAAATGAATAAATGTTTGAAATTTTAATATACATTGTTAAGCAATAATATTTTTAAAAAATAATAATTTTAAATTAAAATTAAATTTTATCATATATATAAAATCATTTTGATAAAATAAACATAATTTATTAAATCATCATTTCAAAATAAGGATAGGATGAATAAATGGGAATTTTCAAAAACACTTTATTTTTCTATGCATTGTAAAAATACAGTTTGGGGTTCTCAATAATTTAACGACTTTAAAATTATGTAATAATAATATACTAATTAAGTATAAAAAAACCACAAACTTAAATGTGCCATTTTATTAATAATAATTTCTAAAATATTTTAATTAATTTACAAACCTATAAGTTACATTCCAATGTCTAAAATCAAAACTTTAACATTAAAAAACATATTTTGTGTAAACAGTACTTTTCACTTCCAAAAGATGTAATATAAATTTAATCATGGTTCAAATGAGTTAAAGTAACAAAAAATATGTACCAAATTCCCAAACCCATGGGGAAGCACTATGTTCAATCACATGTTTTTCATTTTCCACAACATATATTTCCAAGGCCTAAATTAGGAAATTATTAAACAATTTATCCTCATTTGCTATAAATACCCACCCATTTATCCATTTCATTTCCCTAAAATTCCATAATCTTTGAAGAACTAGTTTTTTTCTCTTAAGGATTCTTCCCAAGGTTTCATCATACCCCCTTGGTTTCATTTCTCAATATTTGGGTGTACATTTTCAAGGTAAGGGAACTATCCTTTATTTCCCTTTAATTCAAGAACAAATTTTCGTATAAGTTTACAAATGTTATGGTTACTCTATTATATTACCATTTTATAATTACATTAAATAAAAATTATGTTTTATAATTGGGATACTCTTGTACCCACTTATTTTACCTTTTTCTAAGGCCACATTTTGTACCTGTTATGCTTCTGAATTTACTTCTCCAAATCTCCATCCTCTCCTAGTTAAATTCTTTTTGATTTTATTCATGAAAATTACCAACACTCTTTATTTAAAAATTTCATTCACATAAAAGTAAAAATTATTTATTTTATTCTATTATTATCATAAATGAACCCACATTTCCACTACATGGGGTTATAATGACAAAATGATCATGTTTTTTTAGCAATTTTCAAACTACAGAGTTTTGATATGAAACCCATTTTTTATTCTACCAATGATATTTATTAAATACTTGTTTATGATATATGTGGATCCCATTAATCAAGAAAAATTATTGGTTCACTCTGATTGTGATCCAAGGAATTAGGTATATAATTTAATCTCTAGTGGTGGAACGTTTTACGATACCTTTGTAAATATCTATAGTGATTTTCATTTATGACCCCCTAGTTATTAACCTTGGTCATATGATTTTAAATGTAGAAATTGAATGTTATATAAACATTTACATTTTATTATTCCTATTATTTTTATTATTATATTGTTTATTTTCTTTTTCCCAACATTTAATGAGATTCATCATGTTCTTATTTATAATCCTCATGATCACATGTAAACGATTCTCACTATTGGGTCTCTTGGTCACATCTTTACTTTGATGTATGTACCTAGGATATGAGTTAAAATAAATTTAATTTGGATTAACACATGACAATTTATTCATGTTGATTTAAAAGAATTTTTTTTTCATGTTTTATATTCATGATTTTCCAGAAACAAATCTTTCAATGATCCTCTGTCTGTACCATGTAATAAAAAGTAATGTTATAAGACATGGGGATTAAATAGTTGGTATCAAAATGTGGTTTAGTTATTTGTGGAAATTAGGATTTAAAAATAGTAGTAATAATAGTAGAGAATATTATAAATATAGGAAAATATTCTGGTATTTGGGTGATGTATTAATTAAGTGGATTCCGAGAAACCATTTCTCAGTCTAGATACAAACAAGTGGACGTGGCACTAGAACATGTGTATCTATGGGTATCACCCATCAACAAATCATTGAGATATACTTGAATAGAAACCCGTGCATAAAAATTATCCTAACTACACTACAATTTTGATACTCTTCTGGGATATGTTTTGTAAATCAAAACCTTTTCATGAATGATTATGAATTATTTATAGAATATATATTTGTATTTTAGAATAGAATATTTATTAACTATTTATAAGACAAAAAATTAATTTTTAAGTATATAATTATTAAAATAAACACATTTCTCACTAATGACTTATTATTTTATAAAATGGTGGGAAATATGAGGAACCAAATAAGTGATGATTCTAACTGAATAGGTGCTAATGTCCCACTGATAGAATCTAGAATGAGAAACTTCATAAGGATGATGAATCCAATAACTCGAGTTATGAACATTAACATGAAATAATCTTACAGGCCAGATTCACCTCGATGGGATCAACTTTATGTTGATTCCATGACACTTCAAAAACCACCTTCTTTAAATGGATATACCAGCCCATTTTTTTATAAACAATGGATATGCTATATAGAAAAAATATTTTCATTAATCAATTGTTTGGAATAAGAAAAAGGCACCCTAATAATATACCAATTAGAGGGAGAAGAAGATCAATGGTAAAAATTAAATAAAAATACAAATCCAAGAATATATATTGATGTTACTGATTATAATTAGATTAGGGGTTCTTTTCAATAATGATGTTCCCTTGTTCGATGGAAATGAAAATGGAGAAGGAATTACTATAGATAAATTAGAAGGAAATTGAATCAATGGTAATCTATGAGATGAATGTTACATGACTTCCTCGTTACACCGATATGGTTTATATGGATCCTAATGTAAAGGTCTACATTTTATTCGATCGACTAAGACACCATCTATGGAGGATTCTAAAAAATCAAGACTATTAATTGTATTAGGAGATATTATGAAGTGTTATAAAGGATGAACTCGCGTTCGAGGATATGTAGTGTAAAGACCCGAAAATTCAATGGAATTGTTTTTTAAATACAATGGATTTTTACGAGACCGCGAAACATGACAGAGCTTGATTCCAGGGCCCGGTGTGCCCGGAATGAATTTATGAAGTTTTTTTAGGGTCCATTCAGTAAATTTACAAGTGGTTTTATATAACTTTTGAGCTGATACTCGGAATTGATATCTGATGGAACCTTTTAACTGGCATCACTAATATTATCTTAAGAAGACATTCACTTCGACTACAGTTGGTCGAGGATGGAAGTTTGTTTTGTGGTTTTAGTGAATAATTTAAATAAAAATATGGTGTTCAACTTATTTTTATTTTTGTGGTTAGAACCACCAAGTAGAGGTTTGGGGTAGAGGCCACCACACCTTAACCTCCCATGAGAGGTTATGGTGGTGGGGCCCACAAGAACATAACCTCCCTTGGGAGGATAAATTTCAGTGGGGACCACCCGATTTTCTAACCCCTTTAACACCCCAATTTATGTGAAGGAGACTATTGATCTTCTCCACTAATTAATGGAGCCTACTCCCCTTTAAAATCCTGAACTCCCTTAAATAATGAGTGCCATCACACAAGAATTAAAAAATGGAACCTCCCCAGAAATTAATTATCCATTTGAATTCATTATGCCAACAATTTAATATAATGTAATATTTTTTTTATAGTTAGGTTGGCATAATCTTTTGCGGGAGCTTGGGGAGGAGACGAACTCTCCAGCGAAGAACGTGAAAAATGTCATCTTTAAATTTGTCTCCTCTGGACACTCATCAACCAATGATGAACACCTTCTTCCTTATTCAACTGAAACAAAGGAGGGAGTGTTGTCCTTGATTAACGCTGACGACTCCATTCTCGACATCTTCATTTTTGACATCAATGAATCAACATCCACCCATTTCCCATAACTTCTTCAACGATCATCGAAAAACGAGGTACGGTTGTTTTGTGAAGTGAGTTGATTTTGGCTCTATTGAAATGTCATTCAATCATGGGTAATTGTTGTTCCGATTGAAATAATCATAATGTGGAGGGGTCGAGCCACGCGAACATATCCCAATCCACCGACTTCATTTCTCCTCATTTGTTGATGACCGTTGTGAGGAGAAGCGGCGGCCGACGTTGAGCCAGCCGCAAAGGAAACTGGCGGGGCAAGGCCACTGGGTCGTCGGGAGGAGGCACGACGCAATCGTACCACGCAGAGGAGCAGGGGGCGCTACTAGGCTGGGCCGTGGGGGAGGCGGCACAACATTGTTGTGCAGAGTGGAAGAGCAGAACCATGGTGTTGTCGTGCCGTGGTGGAGGACCCCGGACGACCGGTTGTGCCCATCGTCGGCGGTGCAGAACATGCTGTCTACTTTGCTAGCCCGACAAAGTGGGACCCCCCTATGGCGCCAGCCGGCCATACAGGCCACCAGACATCTTGGGCATGCGGAAACCAACTAGCCAGGCCCCACAGGCTGCCATCCAGCATGGCCCCGTGAGTAACCAGCTGGGCTGCCCTCTTCGGGTCGGGTTGTCCACTCAGGAGGGCCGCCCCCTCATATCGGGTCAGTCCGACTGGGTCGGACTGGACCAGGATCCTCTTTGGCATGTTTTCACCTATTCACCCATATCATGGGCTACACTTGTTCGATCGACGAACCGTCTATGGGGATGAGAAACATAGAGTGAGAGGGTTATTTTGGTATACCTCAGATGAGGTTGGGAACAACTAGGGTGCGTTCTAGTTGGATTGAACCTAAAATCAAACTGGGACCTTGGAACAGAAATGCCAATAACTGACAGATCTGGCATTCGATTGACGAGTCGTCTGTTTCGTTTAGATCCTGATGACGAGGCAGACCGTTTAGATACATATTTGTGGGACTTAGTGACAGATGGGGAATCGACATGTAGCTCGTGGAGCGGATCCTCCTGGAGATGGGAAAGCGGAGTATGGAGACCTATTAGCAGGATGTTACGTGAACGAGTGCTGATCTTTCGACTCGGATTTTTTTTACTAGCCCAGTGGGGAGCTCATCTATGTGACATAGCATACCCGCAGTGGGGAGCGCCTCTGTTTGACACGACATACCCATGGTACTCAACATAAGGAGTACCTCAGCAGGCTATGAGGGAGAGCACCTCTGTGTGAGCATGGTAGACTGACTGTGGGGAGTGCCTCTATGTGACATAGAAGACCCACGATAGTCGGCAGGAGGAGTACTACAGTAGTTCAGGATAGTGGCAAGCGCCTCTATGTGATGTAGCAGGCCCACAGAACTCTATAGAGAGGGAGTACACCAGCAGCCGTTGTTTCGACTGTTTGACTGGGAGTGTTACATGTTACCACCCCTATAATAAAATCCTGGGTTTAAGAGGAGTCAGTAAAATTTTTTATTCGTCATGTTTGAGATTAGTTACTATATAACTTTGGTATATGTATGTGCATATACCTAAGTAATGGTTATCTGTTGGATTCATACTTTTTCGTTTATCTTTGTTAGATTTTGTGAGACCTTGAGAGTCTCGAAGTCCCTACTGAGTATCGTTATACAAACCACTACACGATATATGCACGCACCTCATTGAGTTGGATGTAGAAGACGGATAGCGTTGACTGAGGCAGAGAGTAGCAGGACTGAACGATACCTGGAGGTGGACCCCTCGGTGTGCCGGTATACGGAGCATACATACGAATGTGGAGTGATGAGGAGGCCATTTATAACTACCATTCAAGTAGGAACCCCCGGAGGACGACCCAATAGTTGTTTTACTCTTCTTCAATTGTATTTATTTTCATTTGTACCTGTACTTCACTATTTGTCTTGTATTTCTGGCCCCATTTAATTTACAACGCTCTATTTTGTATATAGTTTTACATACAGTTTTACTTTCAGTTTCTTACTATTTTGTTTTTTCTTCTGTTTATTAAGGCAATTCATTCCCAGTTTAGGTATTTACACCTTTGGGGCTAGTCTCTAGCCCCTGCCCAATGGATGGCAGGATTGGGGTAATCACAATATGGGACCTGGGGGATGTGTCATGAAAAATTGGTATCAGATGATTTGGTTCTACTGCAGAACATAAGAATATGATCTTTATTTTCTATTAAGCAATAATGTTTAGGTTACTATGTGTGGTTTTCAGTTTAGGTTGTCTATTTCTGGGCGGGCGGCCGACGTAACCATACACCAGGACCCTGACTTCTTATTTCCAACTCAGTGCACAAAAGCACTTATTGCGCATGTTTTTTTCAAAAAAAATTCTCTAAGTCATCTTAACCAGGTCAGCTCACCAGGTATAATATTTTGACCGTGTCACATCTTTTTCTTTCAGGATTCCTCCTCGTAGAGCCCTGAGAGTTGTATGTTCTGACAGCCCTCCGACCGATGAGGCCTCGGTGTATGGCCCTTTACCAGCGGAGGAACCAACAGTACCACTTCTCATTGGGCCATCGATGCCACCAGCCCCAGCTGCAGATGATGCATTCCACTTGAGTGGGTTGCACGAGTTCTAGCGCCAGAGGCCACCAAGGTTCCAGGGAGAGATGGACCCATAGGCGGCTAAGGATTGGATGGAGGCTATGGTGAGAGTCTTCAGGCTGGTTGGGACACCAGCAGACAACATGGTGATCCTTACTACGAGTCTCCTTCAAGTAGCAATAGGCAGATTGTGGAGACTGATTCCCCATATCCATGATGAGGTGACACTAATCTAGAAAAACTTTGAGATCCTGTTCCGGGCAGAGTTTGTACCATCCACCCTTTATGCATTGCAGATTCATGAGCTACATCATCTGCAGCACAAAAACATGATTGTAGCACGGTACTCAACAAGGTTCACTGACCTCTCGCGCTACTCCACAAATATGGTACAAGACCCATTCTTCAGGTCTTGGACCTTAGAGCAGGGGACCAGGCAAGAGATCAGGGCCTCGATGATTTCCCTCAGCATCCCGACATAGGAAGGGGTTGTTAGAGATAGCCATACTAGTGGAGAGTTTCTTTTCTGAGCATTCACCAGCAGAAAGACCCAGTACTAGTAGACATTTAGCAGAGTCTTCTTTAGCTGGAAGTAGACCGATGACAAAGAGGTCAAATAGGACCATACCCATAGGTGGGTGACCGTAGGACTCAAGATCTATTGTGCGGGGAACCCGGGAAAGTGACTTAACTTCCAGAAGCAGGCAGTGTTAATCATCCAGGGGGCAGAGTCACATGGCTCGTGACTATCTGACCTGCTGTTCAGATGATCACCAATCTGGTTAGGTACCTCCCAGGTAGAGGAATAGTTTCAATCGAGGTGGTCCTCAGGGCACATGCGGATATGGATGAGGAGCTGGTTGAGCAGCAAGTGGTGGATGACGTTACGAGGTGATACTGCCACCACCACTAGGAGGTCCACCCTGACCACAGGGAGAAGGTGGATAGGGGAGAGCTCAATTTCATGCAGCTGAGGCATACAACCATGGCTCTCTAGAGATGACTCGAGGTACTATCTGTGTATATTCCACCTTAGTTGTAGTTCTTATAGACACAAGTTCCAATCACTCTTTCATTTCCACTTCTCTCATTCTAAGAATGAAGATTAAGAAGGAGCCGTAAGTTCTATATTTACAGCTAGATACTTCTGAAGGAGTTGATTTGATGATTATAAAATGGTTCTAGTAGTGCGAGATTACTCTAGGAGGCGAGAGATTCAGCTTGGAACTCCTAGTAGTGGCGTCAAGGCCCTACGATGTCATCTTGGGTATGGATTTCTTATCTGTAGTCCATACCCATTTCGGCCGTATTAGGCGCAAGGTGTGGTGTGTCTGCACGGATGGGACCAAGATCACCTTCACCGGTGAGAGGGGACCCTTTGCAGTGTATGATGGACTTACTCGGAGGAGGGTGTAGCCGATCACTCACTAGTTGGCTTGCTTTACCCTTGGAGCAGCTGATGTGGAGAGTCCAATTTACCGTGTGGTGGAGGACCAGTACGCGGATTTTTTCACTGATGATGTTCTAAGACTACCTCTTCACGGAGAGGAGGAATTTTACATTGTACTGTACCCCGGGACGACATTGATATCTACACCAGCATATTGGATGGCTCCCTCTGATCTTCATGAGTTATGAGTACAACTAGAGGACTTGCAGGGAAAGGAATTAAATCGTACCAAGGCTTCTCCTTGGGCAGCCCCGATTCTATTCCCCATGAAGCCATATGGGAACTTGATGATTTTTTTCGACTACCGTCAGCTGAACGTGGTGACCTTAAAGAACATGTACTCACTCCGGAGGATTGACGACCTCTTTGATCAGCTCTAGGGAGAATGATGGTTCTCAAAGATAGACCTCATATCACGCAATCACTAGCTCAGATTTCGAGAAGTGGATGCGCAGAAGATGACCTTCAGGTGTTGGTATGACCACTATGAGTTCTTGGTTATTCCCTTCGGTGTAACCAAAGATCCAGCAGTGTTCACTTGTATCATTAACAAGATCTTCCAGGCATACCTCATTCTCTTTTTCGTAGTCTTCATCGATGACATAGTGATCTACTATACTACTAAGGAGGAACATGCCTACCATTTGCATGTAGTGCTGGACAAACTCTGAGATCACTAGATTTATGGTAAGCTCTCAATGTGAAAGTTTTTTATTCGAGAGGTTCACTTCATGGGACACGTCATCTCAGATGCTAGAGTTGTAGTTGATAAAGTAAAGATTGAGGTGTTACTCTCTTTAGAGCCACCCAAGAGTGTGATAGAGATACATATTTTATTGGGCTTGGATGGTTACTTTCATATATTTCTTCCACACTTCTCCAGAGCTGCAGCACCAGTACCATCCTTGATGAAGAAAGGTCAGCCCCTTGGGTGGTCAGAGGGATTCTAGCAGAACTTTTATGAGATAAGGTGAAGGCTGACTAGTGTCCCCATTATGAGGCTTCCAGAGGAAGGCATAGGGTATGTAGTCTAATGTAACGCATTAGGAACCGACATGGGTGTTTCCTGATGTAGGAGCGAGCTGTGATCGCGTATGGTTCTCGGAAAATGAGACATCATGAGAAGAACTACACTACCCATGACCTGGAGTTAGCAGCAGTGGTCTTCGCCTTGATGATGTGGAGGCACTATCTTAGGGGAGAATGTTTTAGCATGTACTCTTATCACACGAGTATCTGGTATATCTTCTCCCAGAATGACTTGAACCTGAGACAACATCGATGACTTGATTTCCTCCAGGACTATGACTTCGAGGTATTATTTACTCATTGGAAGGGGAAAGTTGTTGTAGAAGCTCCTAGTAAGAGAGCTATTATTCATATACTAGGAGAGGCGACAGACCAGCTGGCTACCATATAGATATCCTTTATGGGTAGGGATGGAACAACCTATCTACAGTCTTTTACACTCACTCTTCCACTTCATCAGCAAGTTAGGGAGGCACAACTTGTATATGCTGATTGTGAGATGCGACATGATCAGAGATCTATAGGGCAGACACCTGATGGATTTTTAGATGTTGAGGAGAACTTAATCCTCTAAAGGGGCCATACTATGGTACATGAGGAACATCACCAGGAAGTGTTGAGGGGGTTCCACACTTCTTCCCTAGTGGTTCATCTAGGAGTGGAAAAATTGTACCAGGACGTTCAACGATAGCACTGGTGGCTAGGTATGAAAACGGTAGTAACTGAGTTTGTCTCACGATGCCTCAATTGTTAGCAAGTGAAAGCGGATCAACAGGTACCAGCAGGCATGGTACAACCCTTAGAAGTACCATAGTGGATGTGGGATAGATTATCCATGGAATTCGTGATCGGTCTTCCACACACATCCAAAAGTCATGATTCAATTTCAGTGATTGTTGACGGACTCACCAAGTCAGCTCTCTTCCTACCAGTCAGAGATTAGGGATCACATGAGTGTTTGAGATGCCTCTATGTATAGGAGATTGTGAATTTTCATGGATCACCTACTTCTATTGTCTCTGTCCATGATGCATGATTTACTTTTTGGCTATTTAAGGGGTTTCAGGAGGCTTTCGGGATGCAACTACGTCTGAGCACCGCCTACCACCCTAAAAAAGATGGACAGACCGAATGGACCATCCAAACCCTCTAGGACATGCTCCACGCATGTGTCCTCAACTATGGTCATAGCTAGGATGATCACTTACTTTTGGTGGAGTTTTCCTGCATCAACATCTATCACTCCACTATGTGATTGAACCATTTGAGGCCTTGTATGGTCGTCCTTGAATATCGCCACTGTGTTGCATAGACCTAGGGGAGTTAGCACAAGTGGGACCTGAGATGGTATGGGATCCCACAGAGAAGGTACAGAAAATCTAGGAGAGGATGAAGACGGCATAGACCATGCATAAGTCGTATGTTGATAAGAGACAGAGACCTCTGATGGTTAAATATGGAGACCATGTTTTTTATGGGTCTCAACTCGACAAGGTCTACATAGATTTGGCAGAGGTGGAAAGTTGACTCCGCTATTCATCAGACCTTTCCAAGTCCTCAACAGTGTAGTCAAGGTGGATTAATGCTTATCTCTACAACCTTAGTTGCACCGAGTAGATGACGTCATCCATATATCTTAGATGTGGAGATACATGCATGACATTTCCCCATCATCGACCATAGAGATATGGACATCGATGACAAGGTGACTTTCATGGAGGTTCCAGTGGAGATTGAGGATCGAAAGGAGTGGGTCCTTCATGGATGGTATATTCCTCTGGTGCAAGTTTTCTGGGAGCATGGGAACCTCCAGGGGAGCTCATGGGAGCGGGAGGCTCATATGCGTGCTCAGTACCCAAATTTGTTCCCTTAGTTCATGTTTTAGCTTACAAGGATTTAATTCCTTGAGGTGGGGAAAATGTAAAGACTGAGAAATACCATGGATTTATTTAATACATCTTATTTATATGATTCCATGAAAATTGACGGTGCTAGATTCCGAGGCCCAATATGCCCAGAATCAATTTCTGAAGTTTTGTTCGGGTACATTTAGTAAACGTACGAGTGGGTTTATATAGCTTTTGAGCTGGTGCTCGGAACTAAAATATGACAGCACCATTGAACTCGCAGCGTCGGTATTTTCTTAAGAAGAGTTTCACCTTTACAACAGTTAGTCGAGGATGGAAGTTAGTTTTGTGGTTTTAATGAATATTTTAAATAAAAATATTGTGTACAACATATTTTCATTTTAGTGGTTAGAACCTACATGTAGAGGTTGGGGGTGGGGCCACGACACCTAATCCTCACATGAGAGGTTACGATGGTGGGGACCACCCAAACATTACCTCCCTTGGGAGGATAAACTTTGGTGTGGACCACCTAAGTTCCTAACCCCTTTAACACCCTATTTATGTGGAGGAGACTCTTGAAATTCTCCACTAATAAATTGATCCTACTCCCCTTTAAACTATTGAAATCCATTAATTAATTTTTTTCGACACACAAGAATTAATTAAGTGGATACCCCCCACGTAATTAATTTTCAATTTGAATTAATTATGCAAACAATTAAATAAAATTGGATAATTCATTATTGTTGGGTTGGTATAATCTTTTGGTGGAGCCTAGGGAGGATAAGAACTCTCCAATGAAGAATGAGAAGAACGCCATCATCGACTTCTTCACCTCCAGACGCTCATCCGCCCACAACAAACAACTTATTCCTTCTTCAACCAGAACAAAAGAGTGGGCATCATCCTTGAATAATTCCAACGACGCCATACTCGACATCTTCATTTCCGACATCAAAGAATAAACGTCCTCCCTTTTCCCACGACTTTGTCAACGATCATTGACAAATGAGGTAGGGGTTGTTTTGTGATTTGACTAGATTTTCTCTCCGTTAAAATGAAGTTCAATACTGGGTAATTATTTTACCGACTGATATCATCATAATGTGGAGGGATCGAGCTGCATTAACACTGCCTGACCCTCCCCCTTCTTTTCTCCTCGTTTGTCGAAAACCATCGAGCGGAGCAGCAGCGGCCGGCGTTGGGCCAGCCATGAATGCAATTGGTGGCGCAAGGCCACGAGGTCATTGGGAGACGGTGCAGTGTAGTCGCACCGCGCAGAAGAGCAGGGGGGCTGCGGCCAGGCCAAGCCGTGGCGGAGGTGGCGTAGTGTCGTCACGCCGTACGAAGGATCAGGGGGTCGCGGCAAGGTCGGGCCATGGTGGAAGAGGTGCGGCGCTGTCGCGCCGTGCGGAAGTGCAGGGGGCCATGCCAAGGCCAGGCTGTGGTGGAAGCGGTGTGATGTCGGCACTCCACACGGAAGAGCAGAACTGAGGTGTCTTCGTGCCGCGGTGGAGGATCCGAGACGGTTCGCCAGGCCGGCCGCTGGCGGTGCAAAACCGGCTGGCCTTGCGGCCAGCCGTACAAAGTGTAAACCATATGGTCCCACGGCTTCTAAACAGGTGCTTAGTGCTAGTTACATTACACAACCAGGGGGAGAGTCACCCCCCCCCCACATGTGGCATGTTGGGCCACCCGACCGCCAGCCAGCCAGCCACGTGGGCTGCCAGCTAGCCGGACCATGCGTGCCGCCAGCTTTCCGGGCCACGCTGGAAACTAGCCGGGCTTCCCCTCTCAGGCTGGACCACCCACATGGGTCTGGCTTCCACTTCGGGCTGGGCCACACCCTCAAGCCGGGCAGCCCCGTCATACTGGGTCAGACTCCAGTCCGGACCCGCTTTGGCCTGTTTTCACCTTTTCACCCATTTCATGGGCTACGGGTGTCCGATCATCGAACCATCTACGACGATGGGAATATTAGAGGGAGACGGTTCTTTTGGAATAATCAACATGAGTATTGGACACTATTGTTGTATGGTTTGGTTTGTTTGAACATAAATTCCAACATGGCCCCTAGAATAGAAATGCCAATAACTCACAGACCAGACGTCCGATTGATGCGCCGTCTATTGCGTTGACATCCCTATGATGAGGCGGACCATTGAGATACTTTTTAGTGGGAATTAGTGACCATTGGAGGATCGAACTGTAGCTCGTGGAGATGATCCTCCTAGAGACGGGAAAGCGGAGTATAGAGACCTAATAGATGACTGTTACTTGATGATAGCTAACCATTCAACTCGTAGTGTTTAGGATAGCCGAGTGGGGATCGCCTTTGTGTGATGCAACAGACCCATAGTGGGGAGTGCCTCTGTGTGATGCGGCAGACCCATGGTACGTGTCAGGAGGAGTACCTTAGTAGGATACAAGGGGGAGCGCCTCTATGGTAGAATAGTAGACCCACAGTGGGTATAACCTTTGTGTGACATAGCAGACCCACAATACTGGACAAGAGGAGTACTACAGCTATTCAGGATAGTGGGAAGCGCTTCTGTGTGATGCGGCATGCCCATAGCGCTCTATAGAGAGATAGTACACCATCAACCTAGGATTCTATAGCTTTACTGGGAGTGTTACATGGTACCACCCTTATAATAATATCATGGTTTTGAGATGATTCAGTAACATTGTGTATTCCTCATGTTTGATATGGGTTACTAGATAACTTAGCTATACGTATAGGCATATACCTAAGTAATGGTTATCCGTTGGCTTCATACATTTTGGTTTATCCTTGGTGGATTTTGTGATACCTTGAGAGTCTTGGGGACCATACTGAGTATCATTATACTAAAACTTACACGGGCTATGCCCACACCTCATTGTGTTAGTTGCAAAAAATGGACAACACTGACTGAGGAATAGAGTAGAAGGATTGGATGGTAACCGGAGGTGGACCACTCAGTGTGACGGTACACGGAGTAGATGGCCGGATGTGGAGTGCTGAGGAGGCCATCTGTACCTACCCTTCAAGTAGGAACCCCCTGGAGGATAACCCAATTATTGTTTTACTTTTCTTTAGTTGTACTTGTATTCAGTTGTACCTATACTTTACAGTTGATCTTGTATATCTAGACCCTTTTACTTTACAACACTCTCTTTTCTATAGTATTTTACTTAGAGTTTTACATCCAGTTGCATACTCTGTTGTGTGTGTTTTAGTTTATATATGCAATTCATTCCCAGTTTAGGGATTTACGCCATTCGTGCTAGTTGCCACCCCAAGCCTATGGAGGGTGGGATTGGGGTTGTCACAATACGATCCCCATGGGATGAGTCGTGACATGTAGTGGTCTCATAAATTGAATGATAATAAAATAGAAAAAGAGAAAAACAAGGGAATAAATTTTATCATGAAATAGGTGGAAATTAAGTACAACTTCCAACATGAAACGTATGTGGGAATATGAATTTAGTGAAATAAGATCTTAGGAGTGTAAAATTTTAAATGTGAGGAAGTTGTGTCCATAAAGCTCAGAAAAATCCTTAAGACATGAAGCCTTAACTTCTCAACATAAAAGAAAAATGGAATATGGTGTAGGGATAGTCTTAAGTCTAATGCTTCAAGAGTAGAAATATTGCAAAAAAATTTAATCACTTAACAAATTTGAAGTGCCCGGATCAGTGTGATCACTGTGAGGGGGAGGGGTGAATCAGTGATCCTTTAAAACTTTTTACTAATTGATTCATTATCAATTAAACCTCTATGGCTTGTTAAGGCCTCGATCCACTCTTCTTGTATATATCAGCATTTCCTAGAGTAATGCAGCAAATGTAAAGGCATAGGACACAAGGATTTACAAGGTTCGGCACCAAAGGCCTACGTCCTTGACATGTTGGTTATACACCCCAACATGGTTTCTCCCATTATAATCTGTTAGTATTACAATGGTCGATACAGAGTCACACTGTATCTCTCCTGAGTCCCACAGGAGGTTCTTTATACTGCATCCCACATTATTACTAGAGTCCTACTGGCCTGCTCCAGAATCCCACTAAAGACTTCTTCCACCATGAGTCTCACATGGGGCTTCTCCTGGCTGCTCGAGTCACACGAGTAGCTCGTCTGCACTTCAAGCTCTTCAAGTATCTTCAGCAGCCTGGGATAAAGGCTGATAGCCTTGATCTTCACTTCTGATCACTTGACCAGGTCTTCTCTTCTTTCTCAAGATTTATCTCCTTCTTCTCAGGATGACCTAGCCTCTCTCTTCAAGAATATTCAACACCCTCTGATAAGGTTTGTTTTTCTTGCTCAAAACTTCTAATCACTTCTGTTGATCATGATCTTCTCAATCACTGAAAACTCAGGCAGCTGATGTCTTTAACTTCTTTCTGGCTTCAGTCTCACTTCAAATCATCTTCATGCGCTGAGTGCATGGCAACTCTTCTTCCTCATGCACTGACTGCATGGCCTCTCAAAATCTTCTTCAAGATCTTTCAGTCCTGGACAAATCAAAATGAACACAAGCAGATTCAACTTGTTCACGTGTGCACATGAATGCGTGCATGCATTCACTCCTCTTATTCCCTTCCTTGGTGTGACAAACACTCAAAGAGTGTAATTTCTCCTTAAGAACACACACCTTCGTCACTTCACACACTTTGTTCTTTTTTCCCACACACTTAAAATTGTGTTATACTTTAGTGGGAGAGTCTTCTTCTCTTCTTCTAAATGTGTACAAACATCTTAATGCACTCACATAAGCTTTATCCTTGTTCCACTTCTTTACACACACAAGGTGTGATCTTCCTCTTCACTTGGCACACACAACTTGGTGTAGTTCTCGGCCTCTCCTTCTTGCACACACTCCACTTATTCATTTAATCTTCAAATGTGCACCCACAAGGCTCAGCCTTCACCTACACTATAGCACACACACAAGGGTGTGGTAAACTGCCTCACCCAAACTCCCTGCCAAATGATTGCGCGTAGAGGGTACGGCCAACCTCTTCTCCACTGCCGCGCAGGGTCACAAGGCGCAAGGGCCGCGCAAGGGCCCTGGCCGGGGGTGCGCAAATGTAACACCCGCGTTCACTTCCTCCTTCCATGCAAGTACGCAGGCAGTGAGGGTGCCATCCTTGAGCGCGCAAAAAGATGCGGCTCGGGTTCTTCCTATTGCGCAAGGCAGGCGCGTAGGGGTATTCTATTCACCTCTTTCGTGCAAGGGGTAGTGTGAAAGGAACACACGAAGCCAAAATAAGGCTTTGGGCTTCTGTCGTGCAAGTGGTGCGTGCATGGCTCCTTACTTCGCTAAGCACCAAGGCTTCGTGGGACATCAGATCTTCAACAAATATTTAGCAAGCAATTCTGTGTCTTGGGTGCTCCTTTTATAGGCAGAGGAATCCTCAAAACATCTGCGGGATATAAATCTTGAACCACCGAGATTTTCGGTTCTTTGAAAATCATTAAATGCGTGCTGAGAATATCGTTTCTTTCTCTCTGTTCAACGCATACTTCTTCCCCTTCTCCTTTCTTTACGTGCATGCGATTTCGAACGCATGCATGGCCTCTTCTCTTCGATTTCATGCAAAACGCGAACCACTTGGCCTCGACACGTCCTTTTGCCTCAGCCGAACTCAAAATGCTCCCCTCATTGCATGCACACCGATTTTTATACATGGATATGTTTAGTAGGGCCAGACGATCAGGCTGGAGACTTTACTTCGATTGGAGGTGGCCGGACACTCGAAATTCATCCTCATAGGGACACTGGTTTAGGCGGCGTCGTGGGAGGTTCCTCGGCCGAGCTCGAGGAAGGGGACGATGCGGCAGCTGTCAGATTAGGAGTTTAATGAAGGCGGATGGTTGAGATTATAATGCGGGTGGCGAGATGCGATGAGCGGCGGAGATCACACGCAGGATCAGATGGATGGCTCAGATTCGCTCCACGGAAAAAATGAATGTCCCACATCGAAATGGCCCATGGATTTTCCGCGGATTATCAACCAGCCACTCCCATCCACTCTCCAATTGAACTTCCCCCTCCACGGTGCCACCCCGCACCATGTTCTCTCTGTGGGCGCGCTCTTGCGCCAACCCCTACCTCTTTCGGGCGCGCTATGCGCCCACTATGCACTCGGGCGCACGCTCTGGCTCCCACGCTCCGCAGGCTTGATTCCCCTGTGTGTCCTCGGGCTTACACACCGCCCGACCTGCCTCAGTGATGCGCCTTGGCCTTGAGGGTTCCCTTGAGTGCATTTGACCCTCGGGTCCCGCATATGCTCAAGGTTGAGGACCCTCAGCTGGCCTTCCTTGGTGGCTTAATTTTTTTTACAAAATGTTTGTATAAAAACAAAGTAACTCAAATGTCAAATGCCAAATGTCAAGCCATTCCTCATTTCTTCTCTTCTTCAACTTCTCATGCACTAAGAAGTAGTACATGGACTCTTTCAATCCACTTCATCAACTTAGAGGTTGTGGATGGATCTCCTCATCTCCTCATGCATTGTGAAGACAATGCATGGTCTTCAAACATTGTTGTGACATTGTATCTAGTTGATACAAGTTCTTTGAACTTAAAGACTAGCTCATCAATCATCTCATGTAATTATGCTTCATTATCATTCATTCTTCAAGTGTTTTCACTTAGTATCACCTTGATACACGTATTGAAACATTAAGATCAGTTCTACAATCGTCTGATATAAGAGAATGTTTCAAAACATCATCTCCTATGCCACTTAGTGAATCTCCTATGTGACATGCATCTTAGTACCATGGCCATTCTCCATTCATCTCCAACACCATCACATCCTTTTTCATTCACATATTGAAACTCCTTGACATCTATCCATTCCTTGACAACAACATACCTCATTGACAACAAATGCAACACAGTGCACTTCAATCTCCCCCTTTGTATTTGTTGTCAATACAATAGAGCACATATGAATGGGTCAGTATGTGTGCCAATATTTCTCCCCCTTATTGGCAATCAAATGCAAAGATTTGGTGTGGTTCTCTTCAAAAATCACTTCCTCCCTTTGCAAAGTATTTTCTTGAAAAAACACAAAGGGAGGGATGATGTCACATGTTCTCTATAGAAAAGAACCTTTAGTAAATCATCTCTAAGTCTATTTGGGCTAACCCTGTGTAGAAAACAAGATTGATGTAATCAAGAAATTCAATGTTGTCCATAATTCACTGCACATTTGAGATCATGCTTCAAGGGGTTTGAAATTTTTCAGATATATCAATGAATTTATAAACCCTGCACATACTTCATAAAACTCATTATAATGTTCAGTGAAAAGATAAAGCTTCCCCTTTCATCCATTTTCCTTCAATCAATACTCCCCCTTAATTGTCATGATGAATACAATTAAGAAACAATGGATGAAAGTATGATAGGAATACCTTCAATTTTCTCAAGATGATATTAAATCTCAGAATCCCATCTTCTATAGATTGGCTCCCCCTCAAGGGGTGCACTCCATCCTGTCCAAACCACTCTCCAGATGAGAATTATCATCATCTTCAATTCCCTGCAATGTTAGCACATGTAAATACCAGAAGTATAAGGGAATAATATGGAACCTCCTTGGTTCATCAATGTAAACGACAAGGTTGAGAAGATTCTCTCAACCGAGATGTTCCACTATCTCCATTCTTCACACTTGCACATTAGATCTTCAATGATTTTTGTGATGGTGTGGATATCAATACATCTTCATGTGAAATTTTATTCTTCCCTTTTGCCTTAGAAATTCCCAGAACATCATCTTCTACTCTTTGCAGATCATTGGCAAGTTGCAACTAATTTGTCCATATGACTAGTAAGTCACTAGTAAGTGTGGCCTCAGTTCTGGATATTCCACATGGTTCCTTTGATTTTTTCAAGATATATTTCTTAGGAAACTTGTTTTCAACCAATCCCTTCTTCTTCATCTGGATTGATTGTCTGTTTGAGTCCAGTCTGCCTCTATTGAATTTCATGGCTTGTTTACAAAGATCCATGATATGTATTTTCTTTCCACAGTAGAAGCATGTTTTCTTCTTGGTGATCCTTATGGATGCATCACCCTTCTTGGATTTAGACTCCAATGACTTATTTTCCATTTTCAAAACCTTCTTGGGAGCATCTTCAACTTTCTTCATGCTTCCCAAGGATTCCATTTTAGCCAGATTCAGAGATCTTCTCTTCTTTTTATCTCTAGATACAGTTGGAGATTGACATGTATCTTTTTGACCACTTTTGAAATCATCCCAGATGTTGTCAAGTAATCCAAATCTATTTGCAGTAAACAGATGTCTCTGGACCTGTGGATGTTGCTTCTTTCCATCTGGCTTGCCCCCCCTTGGCATGGGCTTCCTTCGTGCTTTGACATTCAGTGGATTTTACAAACAATCCTTTAAATAGTGCCCATACTTATTACAACACCAACACTTACCCACAAATCTTGACCTCTACAGTCCTTATGATTATAGGGTACTTTTCTTGACTTATTGTGCTGTTTTAGGAGAGCTTTCTTTCATCATTGTCTTCATCCATACTTGTTCAGAGTTATTCTTCCATCCTGCACATTTTGTGGAAACACATTTAGAAGCATGAGTACAAGACGGAATGGATGGTACCTTCTTCTTAGTAGATGTTTCCCTTTAATTAGAGGATGTACTTCTTATGGAATCATCCTGCTCAATGCATACTTGTGTAGCAACATTTCCTCTATCAGCTGACTGGGAGGTTCCAACTTTGGGTGATTGCAGATTTTTCAATATCACCTCCAGTTCAACGCATTTCATGTTGATGGAGTTCTTCTTATTCTCAACCAATCTTATCCTTACTTACCAATTTTCTTTTAGATCTTTCATCTGGTCATCATTCACCTTTTTCAATTCTTGCAATGAGTTTTCAAGCTCCTTCACCAATTTGACTTTGTCTTCAAGTTGAGCATCTTTGACAACCATTGACACTTTGTGAAACTTTTCCAGTGCATGGAAAACATCTTTTACCACAGTCATAAAGTATTCTTTCTCAGAAAGTCTTCTTTTCAATTCTTCAGTAGTGTCTTCATATCCTTCATTGCAAAGAGATACTATTTCATCTTTAGCCTTCAACAGCTTTCTGAGAGTGTTGGTTATGCCAACCCTTTTAGCCAACTGGTCTTCCATTGTATTGGCTTCTTCTTCTAGATGTAATTTTTCTTCTTGAAGATCATGGATTCCTGTAGCTATACACTTTGCCACTTCAATGGGAACTGTCTTTTGAAGATATTTGAGTGCATTTTGAAGATCATTCATTGTTCCAACTTCATCACAGCTAGGACATGATTTCTTCATCTTCTTGGCCTATTTCTTCTTTCTATTTTTCTGAGTCTTGGAAGATATCTCCATTTGAGGCTGGTCGCTTATTTCCTCAAATCTGCACTTCATAAATACTCCCTTGGATCTTTTAGAGGTAACCTCCTCTGATACCAATTGAAGTACCCGGATCAGTGTGATCACTGAGAGTGGTAGGGGGTGAATCAGTGATCCTTTAAAACATTTTACTAATTGATTCTTTTTCAATTAAACCTATATGGATTGTTAAGGCCTCGATCCTCTCTTCTTGCATCTCTCAGCCTTTCCTCGAGTAATGTAGTAAATGTAAAGGCAGAAGACATACAGATTTAAAAGGTTCGACACCAAAGGCCTATGTCCTTGCCATGTTGGTTATACGCCCCAACATAGTTTCTCCCATTACAATCTGTTAGTATTACAATGGTCAATACAGAGTCACACTGTATCTCTCCTGAGTCCCACAGGAGTTTCTTTATACTGCATCCCACAGTGTTACCAGAGTCCCACTGGCCTGCTCCAGAATCCCACTGAAGACTTCTTCCACCCTGAGTCTCATAGGGGGCTTCTCCTGGCTGCTCGAGTCACATGAGTAGCTCTTCTTCACTTCAATCTCTTCAACTATCTTCAACAGCCTGGGATAAAGGCTGCTGGCCTTTCTCTTCACTTCTGATCACTTGATCATGTCTTCTCTTCTTGCTCAGGATTTATCTCCTTCTTCTCAGGATGATCTAGCCTCTCTCTTCAAGAATCTTCAACAGCCTCTGATAAGGTCTATTGGTCATTCTGAAAACATCTGATCACTTCTGTAGATCAGGATCTTCTCAATCACTAAAAACTTAGGTAGCTGATGTCTTTAACTTCAGTCTGTATTCAGTCTCACTTCAAATTCATCTTCATGCACTGAGTGCATGGAAACTCTTCTTCCTCATGCAATGACTGCATGCCCTCTCAAAATCTTCTTCAAGAACTTTCAGTCTTGGATAACTCAAAATGCACACAGGAATATTCAACTTGTTCACATGTGCACGTGCATGCATTCATGCATGCACTCCTCTTCTTCTCTTCCTTGGTGTGATAAACACTCAAAGAGTGTAAATTTCTCCTTAAGCACACACAACTTCGTCACTTCACACACTTTGTTCTTTTTTTCCACACACTTAAAAGTGTGTTATACTTTAGTGTGAGAGACTTCTTCTCTTATTCTAAATGTGTACACACTTCTTCATGCACTCACATAAGCTTCGGCCTTGTTCCAATTCTTTACACGAAGAAGGTGTGATCCTCCTCTTCACTTGGCACACACAACGTGGTGTAGTTCTCAGCCTCTCCTTCTTGCACACACTCCACTTATTCGTTTAGTCTTCAAATGTGCACCCATAAGGCTTGGCCTTCACCTTCAATATAGCACACACACAAGTGTGTGGTAAACTACCTCACCCAAACTCCCTGCCAAATGAAGGTGCGCAAGGGGTGCGACCAACCTCTTCTCCTCTACCGCGCAGGGTCACAAGGTGCAAGGGCCACGCAAGGGCCCTGGCCGCGGGGTGCGAAAGTGTAACACCCGCATGCACTTCCTCCTGCCGCGCAAGTACGCAGGCAATGAGGGTTCCAACCTTGAGCACACAAAAAGATGTGGATCGGGTTCTTCCTATTGCGCAAGGGAGGCGCGTAGGGGTCTTCTTTTCACCTCTTTCGCACAAGGGGTAGCGCAAAAGGAACACATGAAGCAAAAAGAAGGCTTTGGCCTTCTGATGTGCAAGTGGTGCGTGCAGGGCTCCTTACTTCGCTAAGCACCGTGGCTTTGCGGGACATAATATCTTCAACCAAGATTCAGCAAGCAATTCTGTGTCTTGGGTGCTCCTTTTATAGGCAAAGGAATCCTCAAAACATCTGTGGGATATAAATCCTGAACCACCGAGATTTTCGGTTCTTTGAAAATCATTAAACGTGGTCCTAGAATCTTGTTTCTTTCACTCTGTTCAATGCGGACATCTTCTCCTTCTCCTTTTTTTACGTGCATGCGATTTCGAACGCATGCATGGCCTCTTATCTTCTATTTCATGCAAAACACAAACCACTTGGCCTCAACACATAGTTTTTCCTCGGCCGAACTCGAAATCCCCCCCCCCTCGTTGCATGCACACCTATTTTTATACATGGATATGTTCAGTAGGGCCAGACGATCAGGCTGGAGCCTTTACTTCGATTGTAGGTGGCCGGACACTCGAAATTCATCCTCATAGGGCCACTGGTTCAGGGGGCGTCATGGGAGGTGCCTTGGCCAAGCTCGAGGAAGGGGACGATGCGGCAGCCATCAGATCAGGCATTAATGAAGGCGGTCGGCTGATATTATAATGCGGGTGGTGAGATGCGATGAGAGGCGAAGGTCACACGCAGGATCAGATGGATGGCTCAGATTCTCTCCGCGGCAATAATTCACATCCCACATCGAAATGGCCCGCGGATTTTCTGTGTCTTATAAATTAGCCACTCCCTGCCGCTCTCCAATTGAACTTCCCCCTCCACGGTTCCGCCCCGCACCATGTCCTCCTTGCGGGCGCACTCTTGCGCCCACCCCTGCCTCTCACGGGAGCGCTATGTTCCCACTATGCACTCGGGCACGCGCTATGGCTCCCACGCTCCATAGGCTTGATTCCCCTGTGTGGCCCCGAGCTTACACACCGCCCGACCTGCATCTGGGATGTGACTTGGCCTTGAGGGTTCCCTTGAGTGCGGTTGACCCTCGGGTCCTGCATATGCTCAAGGTTGAGGACCCTCGGCTGGCCTTCCTTGGTGGCATAATTTTTTTTATAAAGTGTTTGTATAAAAACAAAGCAACTCAAATGTCAAATTCCAAATGTCAAGCCATTCCTCATTTCTTCTCTTCTTCAACTTCTCATGCACTAATAAGTAGTACATGGACTCTTTCAATCCACATCATCCACTTAGAGGTTCTGGACGAATCTCCTCATCTCCTCATGCATTGTGAAGACAATGCATGGTCTTCAAACATTGTTGTGACATTGTATCGAGTTGATAGATGTTATTTGAACTTAAAGACCAGCTCATCAATCATCTGATGTAATGATGCTCCATCATCATTCATTCTTCAAGTGTTGTTACTTAGTATCACCTTCATACAAGTATTGAAACATTAAGATCAGTTCTACAATCGTCTGATATAAGAGAATGTTTCAAACCATCATCTCCTATGCCAATTAGTGAATCTCCTAAGTGACATGCATCTTAGTACCATGTCCATTCTCCATTCATCACCAACACCATCACATCCTTTGTCATTCACATATTGAAACTCCTTGACATCCATCCATTCCTTGACAACAAAATACCTCATTGACAATAAATGCAACACAGTGAACTTCAAAATTATATGATAATTTATTGAAATCATCATCAACCTCAAAAAAGCCAAGTGGAGAAAGAATGATCATTTTCTTTCATAATGGCTGAAGTAGAAGCTACAAATGATGTGGTGAAAAATAATCTTACTATATTATCGAAGCTATATATTTTTTTTTTATTCATTTATTTTCTTAATTTTTTCAAAGAGTATAGAATAATTCCATAAAAATATTTAAATAAAGTAATACATCAATAATCCTTGAGGCATTAACCAAGAATCGACTGTATATAGAAACATCAGTATTGAATTTGGAAATAACAATCTCATCTCAAATCAAGTAATCATTCCCATTAAGGAATTTGACATTATAAATGAGATATAATGGATCTAAATGTAAGATTCTAGGATCAACTATAGAATAAATGAAATCTCAATATTATTTAATAGAAAACATTTAGTAATTTTCAAAAAAAGATACTCTGACTAGAGATTTGTCTATAAGAAACTCAGGTAGAATTATCTATGAAGATGATCTTTGATGAGAAAGAAGGAAATGGAATATTAATAATAGAAAATTTATCTATCATTCAGAAATACGTTAATAGATTTCTAGAGGAGTTACCTAGACCACCCAAAAAAAAAGAGAGGTTGAGGTCAACATTGAACTCATTCATGGATAAAAAATAATTATATGACATCATATGGATTGGAAAATGTGGATATTTATTAATAAATGAAAAAACATCTAATTTTTTATAGAGGTGATTTATTTGACCAACTGTGTATCATTATGGACCATTTTTTCTTTTTGTGAAGAAGAATGGTGCAAAAATGTTAATAAGAATTGATTATAGAGAACATAATAGTATCAAAATAAACAGAAGGTACCTTCTCCCAAGGATTTATTATTTATTTGAACAGCTTCATGGGGATCAATTTTTATTTACGATTTATCTATTATATGGATATAATGAATTTATTGTGAATAAATAAGATATTACAAATACTACATTCTTAGACTGATATGGGAATTGTATGTTTTTTCCATTTGGTTGAATAATCCCCTAATATATTTATGTATTTGATGAATATATCTTTAGTAATACCTAGATAAATTTTTGGTTGTTTATAATGATTATATTTTGATATATTAAAAAATTATTGAGGACCATGAGGATCATCTAAAGGGTCTATTGAAAGCTCTAATGAAGGAGTGTCCAAGAGGAATGTTCAAATATGTGATTTTTTTTACAGAATGTTTTTTTCATAGAGAAAATTGTAACTAATGAAATAATATCAGTTAATAATTTAAAGAAAAAGGATATAGGGGAGTGGAATTATCCTACAACTGTAATAGAGATACATAATTTTCATCGTTTAGCAACATAAAATTGGAGTTATGTGAAAAAATCATTACAAGATTCAAATCTAATAACCTTATTATCTAAAAAAGAGAAAAGATCATTTGGGCTATGGAGTGTGAAGAATGTTTCTAATAACTGAAGATGATATTGGATAATGCACCAATGTTAACACTACCCTATATCAGAGAAAGATTCATTATATTTAGAAATGAATATCTGAATGTGATTTCATGCATCCTCAATAAAAATGATAAGCTCATTTCTTATGCATCTCAATAGTTAGATCATAATAATCATAATTATTCAACAGTTGAACCAGATCTATATGTCATTTTTTACTCTAAATATAATGTGGCAATATATTTATAGTGTTTAATGTGATATATACACAAACCAACAATCATTGAAGTATATATTCACAAAAAATGAATTGAACATGATAAAATGAATATGGATTAATGTTCATACTGTCAATGACTGTTCAATTCATTATCATCATGTAAGATAAAACAATATCCCTATTGTATTATGTTGTAAATTACATGTTATGCTACAAATGATGAGGATTCATTGAGATCATTTGATCACAGACCTAGGAATACTGGACATGGGCATCATAAGATAAGGCACCTCATCAGCCCTTTCCTAAAATATTTACTACCCATAATTACTAGAGAAGATCACAAAAGATCAAATAAAAGATACTTTATTCAAAATAGGAAAGATTATATGAGGAATGGAATGTTTTTCTAGTTAAACATTGATCAAGAGGTTGTATTGAATTTATATACAATTTTATTTCTTACATCTATTACAGAGATAAAGAAATAACTGATAGATACAGCTCATAGATCTACATTCTATATACATCTTGGAATCACTTAAATGTATAGGTACCATCATGATCATTAATAGTGGGATAATATGAAAATTGAGATTGCTGACTACACAGAAAGGTATGTGGTATGTATGCAAGTGATGTCAGAATGCCAACTTTCTAAAATGGTATTGTAACCATTACCCATACCAATGTGTGTGTGGGAAAATATCAATGTCGACACATTTACTGTTATCCTAATAACATCAAGGGGAAACAATGATATATGAGTTATAGTTGACTGACTTAACATGTCTACCCATTTCATTTGTATTTTGGATTATTTTTCTCTGCCAGAACTATCCATTATTTACATGATGGAAGTTGTGTGGTTTAATGGGGTACCACTTTCTATCATTTATGGTCATGATCCATGGTTCACATCAAAATTATTGGGAAGCCTTTTACATGCACTAAATAATGAATTGAATTTCAGTATGGCATACCTCCCCAAAATTATGGACAATCTGAAAAGACTATTTAAACATTCAAGAAAATACTAATAACATGACTAATGTAATTTAATGGTGTATGCGATAAACACCTCCCTTAGTGAAGTTATCATACAAAAAATGTCCCTCTCATGTAGTCAAATGTCACCATATGAAGGTCCTTATGGGAGGTGATGTAGGAGTCCTTATTGCGGGGATAAATTTGTAGACATAAAGATGATTTGGCATAATCTGATACAAGAGATGAAAAAGGGTTTGTTACATCCAAAAAACATAAAGAGCAATGAGAGTTAGAAGTTTATCTATGTAGAAGACCATAAAATGGGCTTAGAGTTTGATGTTGACGACAAATTTTTCATTCAAATATATCCATAGAATAGAGTGACACAATTTTTAATGAAAGAGAAGTTTAACCATAGGTACATTAGCCCCTATGATATCCATGATCACATAAGAGCAGTGACCTACCCTCTCACACATCCATCAAATATTGATGATGTTTTAGATGTATTATATGTATCACCATTAGAAAAGAACATACCTAATCCTTAACATGTACATAATCTGGTGGTGGTACAATTGGAACTTGGACTCTCTTATGAGGAGCATCTGGTGATGATATTAGACCATAGAGACTTGGTTCTATGAAACATGACTAGCCACCTTATCAATGTGTTGTGTATGAACCAAAAATATGAACATGTGATGTGAGATCCATAAGAAACAATGAGACATAAGTACCAGCATATTTTCTCAAATGAGGAAACGAGTTGAAATTTCGTGGATGAAGTTTATTAAGGGGGGAAGAATGTAACAACTCCAACATTATTATAAATTATAATTTTTTCCTATGAAAATGTGTGTTATATTATATTATACAAAAAATAAACATACATCATTAAAAATGAATTGAGAATAAAGGGATATGTGGCCACCATGATTCGAATGTTCTATAACTATTAGTCAAATAGGACCATTGGTTAATATGGTTGTTGTAACCATAATATTTTTATAAAATTTAATGTTATATTTATCATTTTTAAATAGAAATATAAATGGAAATTTAATGCATAAAGGAGATTATATGTCCTCAACCTCTAGAGTCATGTTGTATAAATACCATTTTTCATTACATTGGAGGTGTAACACCCCGATCTTCCATGATACGCTTCTCATTCAATAATGCAATAGCGTGCATTGTACGCAACTTCGAGTTCTAACACACTGCAACTAATCAAAGTAGCCGTTATGAATATTAATAACCACTTTTTGAATTTATATAAATTTTATATTTCAAAATGCACTTCATTTTTGGATTCAGAATATCAAAATTATCCTATGTTGAATTTTTGGTATTTTTCTGAGAACTTCCAATTTTTTTATGAATAGTGAAAAATAATTAAAAACAACTTTTCTAATCAAAATAATTTATAGTGATAAATTATAATATTGAGTGGTTTTCAAGTAAAATTAGAATATATTTTTTCCATTTTATACAATGGTGTTATTTATAATTAATTTCACTTTGAAATTAGGCATAAACAATTGTCAATCTTTTGATATATATTGTTTCTTAAAAACACGCTATTTGTTGTGACAACGGGAATTAATTCTAAAATTAATAAATTCAACTTATATTTTTGTAATTTTGTAAAATAGACATCATTTTTGAATTCGGAATATCAATTACATCTTAGGGTGAAATTTTGGCACTGTTCTGAAAAACTTCAATTTTTGATGATTAGTGAAACCACTAAGTGGTAGATAAAAAACTGATTTTTTGTTTAAATGAAACATTACCACTTCTATGATTTGATTTTCAAAATTCTGACATATATGGTTGACATTAAGAAGTAAAATTTGGTTCAATGGGATTAAAATATTTTTTTTTGGTGAATAGTAACTTTTAAGATTAATTAATCGTGATTAAAGGTAATTAGTGAAATTTAATGTAAAAATAGTATTATAAAAATATGGAATGAACTTTACACTTATCCTACCACTATGGTATGTGTCATGGCCGACCAAGACAATCCATGGGTCAACTTGGGGATCCCCTGGAGCCACTTTGGTAGGAAAATGACATTAAAAACATTTATTTAATGTTAAAATAAAAATGTCACAAACAAGAGTGGTTTTACTAAAAGAATTTTTAAATGGGGTTATAGAAGTAATATTTTTTACTATAAATATAAATTAGAAATAAAAAAAGATTTCCTACATCATGATATTTTTTTTATAATTTTTAGACATTAAATAAATGAAATTAATTATGACACCATGATGATGCAGCGATTACCTCATTAATTAACGATTTAAATAAAATGAAAAGATAATGTAAAATCTAAGACTTAAACTTGTCAAAAACCTATTGGATGAGTATATTTAGAACCATTATCCCCTTATCCTCGAAATATAAAAGTGTGGGACCTTTAGAATCTGACAAATCATTTCATAATAAGGTAACATTTCAATCTTTCCAAGAGTGCCCCTTCTCTTCTCTTATAAAATGCCCCCACCACTACCACCTTACTCACACCATCAAAGCCTTTTGGATAGGCCAAAATCTTCCAAAATACTCTCCCAACATCCATATATTACTCCTAGAAGCCTCAATTTGGGCAGAATGCTTACCAAGAAAGCCTTTGGATCAAATCAAAAAAGAGTTACCCGATTTTAAGGTAATGTGTTCCCTTATGTTATTTTGTTTTAATTTTCTTCTCCAACCCCCTAAACTCCTTTTATTCATTTATTTTGTAACAAAACCAATATCCTAAATATACTAGGATGTTTTTATAAGAATTATTTTATCTACACTTACACACACCTACATCTAATCGTTAAAGAACATACTCTTTCTGTGGATGGGGAATTTCTGCCTCACGAAACGATGATTTTCAACACTCATATAACACCTCTAATGGTGGCCATTTTGATGAAACTATTTTCATATATGATATATATATTATTTTCATATTTTCCTTATGCTTCTGTATCTCTCATTTCTGGCATACTTTATGATTTCCATTATGGGTAAACGCGATAATTTCATTTTAGGAAGTGCGGACTACCGCCCCCTCAAAGTGATTTGAATCATTAATGCCATATGTGGGATGTATAAAGGATGGATTAAATGGTATTATAAATTATATTATACTGGAATTATATTATACCTTTATATAATTATAAATTCAATCCATTAAATATGAAATAAAAAATGAAATTAGCGTTCATGCGTACGTATGTCTTTCCATCTCCATGAACGGTGCATTTCACTTCTTAACTCTAAACGTTATGGAATATCATAAAAGCATGTATATACTGGATATATATGAGATATATGATATAAATATCATGAATATAATTCTGGATATAATGGATATATCACCACATGAACAACTTGTAATTATAAGAAGTTTATTTTTGACTCAAGTACCAATGATCGACAAAATGACCGTTATTAACATAATTAATTACATAATGTTCATAACATGGTAATAGGTGATATAAAAGGAATTATGAACTTAAAAAAGGTTCTTAAGAAGGTATATATTAACTCTAGTTTATTATTCAGGAGATCAAAGAACGGTCAAGTGAATTCGGAAACGAGGTAAGGGAACTTCATAACCCAATTTCAATTCTTTGGGTTAATCTCCTACTTTCAAATTATGTCTTGATATTATTATATCCTATCTTGTATTTGTAATTTCATTATGTTTACTTATAGTTAATACACATAATATATCAATTTGATTTAAAAATAATAATCTTTGTAACGTACTTTGACTCAATCTCCATTCATTGAGGCATATTTTTTTTATACAAAAATTTCTTTTATACGGTGTATAAACCCCTCTGAAATTTACGTTTATTCAAAAGAAATCTTTTTATACGAATCGTTTTACTAAACGAAAAAAAGGAATGTTTTTCTTGTCGTACATATGTGGCGACAATGACTTCTTTTCCGTTGTAACCATTATTTGAGTTTCGGCTTCCTCTACAAGCCATAACTTTTTTTTAAATGAAAAATAAATACCATGTTTTAATTTTCTTTTATTTTGGTATTGAAAATGGTTTTGATATGGTTTTTATTATATCAATGTGCTGTATTGATATCTTGTGATTGAAACGTGGAAATGTTATGTTTCCTTTATTCATGTTTTATGTGATATGATTATGTTATGGTTTATGATATTTTTAAACATGTTCATATGTGGAATTCATTGGACTTAATAAGTGACATGTGGGGCCCGCTATAGCTCCTCGATGCATCGGTAGGTCTCATGACACAAACTAGTGTCTTGTCACGAGGCCTTGACAAAATCTTATTTGTGGTCTTGGCATGAGGCCTTGGATACGTGGTTATGATAATATGACATTATGCATTCCATCATTATGAAAGTGGTTGTTGATATTGCATGTGACTATTCGACTAGTATAATATCCTTGTGAGTAAGTAAATGGCATTATTTAATTTTATTTTTGCCATATTATGATGAAGTTCATGTTTAAAAATGATTTTGTTTTATTTATACATTGCCTTAAATGTTAATGTTTATTTATGAAAGCTTCTGCTATATTGTTATCCTTACTGAGCATCTGAGCTCACCCCTTTCAATGTTTTAATATTTTCCAGGACGTGAAGAAGTATTTTATGAATGAACTGAAGGGATTGTCAGAATAGGATATGAGTGTGGAATATGGAGACTTTGTTATTGTAGTTTTTCACTTTATGATGTAATGTAACATTTATGAATGTATCTAGTGTTTCCAAGGATACTAAACTAATTGGTCTTTCAAGATGTGATCTTTTGTGATCATGCCAATGTTACGAAGAAACGCACTGACTCTGGGTAGCTCGGGTTGGGGCGTTACAGTTTGCATCAGAGGCAGTTTAGTACTATCCTCGGAAGGTAGATTTAGATAAACTCTGATTAGAGCACATAGCCTGAAGATAGACATTGAGGATTAGTATATAAGATATTCCTATAATTTTGGTATTATATAGATTTTGTGAGTTTTCTGAGCAATACATCCATGTCTGGATACGAGCAGGTAGAGGTGGCTTGGGAACAGATGTACCTAGGGGAAAACCCGAAAACACCGCTTTAAGATAGGCTCGAACGGGAACCGGTGCATGACAATGGGTCTTGCTACACTCTTGGTTACGACACTCCCCGGGGATATGCTTTGGATAATTCTCGTTTTCTTTACAAACCACTATGAAGGGTTATGATTATATACTTCCTAAAAAAACATTTTTATGGATAATATCCATAAATAGTTCAATTTATGTTAAGTATTATATATGTATGGAATTATGTATTTTGATTCATAAACTAATCTTGTTTATGCCATTGATTAGAAATGGTGCCTAGTGGAAGGAATGGAAACCGTATCAATGCACGCACTCTGTGTAGGGATTTCCCTCCTGCTAAAGTTAATTATAATGGAGCTGGAGATACAAATGGTGCTGATCAACTTATTACCATATTGGGAAAACTAACTCAGGTTATTAATAATAACCTTACGTGTATGGATCACCCTGATCCACAATGTAGAGACCCGAAGCCTGACGTACATGGACTTTACATTACTTTTGCGGAATACTTAGTACATTACAAAAACACACACACAAGGACCGTAATAGTTTAGTGTCTTTGGAAACTCGGACTATAATCTTCTAATCGTGGTGAAAGATCTTCAACATCTCCCATAAAGATCTTCTTTTTTTTTTACCTAAAACCTTTCTTTATATCCTGGGGAAAAGAAAACATAAAAGGGTGAGCTCAAATGCTCAGTAAGGGTAAACAAAAGAAATATCAATCACATCATATTCATAAGAACATAACATTTTGGAAATCATAACCTGCAAAAGAGAGCATAATTTCATAACATGGGATAAATCATGGCAGTGAAATGTAATCACAATAATCATAACATAAAACATGGAACTTTGTGGCATACACACATAATCATAGAGAATCATTTCTTGTTAGTCAAGACTCATTGCCAAGACTATCTTAGTGGACAAAGTCCCTTTCTGAATCGAGTAATCCTCGTTTCAGTCCTGTTTCACTGAACCGGTATAACCTACCATTCCAGCCATGTCTATCTCATGAGATATAAAATCTTTACCCAATGCATTGGAGGGAGATATAGGTCCCACCCATCTCTTAATGAATCCTTTCTTATGTGTGCCACAAAATCATAAATCATACATCATTGCATAACCCATGTAATAAAAATGGGATTCTTGAAACATCATGACATCATAAATCAATTCATATAAGATAAAGGAATTCATAAACATAATTCCATCACAACATAGTCAAACCAATGTAAAAATATGGATAGAAACAGAACCCTTTATTATCTTAGATGGAAAATAATTTTGATAAAACACTTGAATTGTATTCTTGAGGAAAATATCCTTTCTTCTTCAAAAACATTTTTCCTTTCATAACATGTCATACAACTTTAAAATAAAAGAAGTTAATTAAAAATAAACTTGAAAACTTGTAAAGGAAGCTTCTTTGAAGTAATGTTTTAAAAATCCATTCATTCCGTATAAGTTAAAAAAAACATTCTTCGTACATTTGTCGGAAAAGTCAAAAAGTACCTCGTACGGAAAAACGACAAAAGATTCCTTTCATATTCTTTACTAAAAACTCACCTAAGGGTAAAATTGGATTTAAACTATTTCAAGTGGATGGAAACAATATTACATATTGAGGGAACATGGATGTGGATGATAAAATACACCCCAGTAAATACTTACGAATAAACAATCTCGGATAAAAATGAGATTGTGATATTTCCCTTACCTTAGGTCCGACTTGCTTTGTAAGTGTCCGAACCTCCTGTATAATGATTTAAATCATGTTATTGACTTATTACAGAATCATATTCATTGTTATGATATCATATATGGTTCACTTATGACATTATATTACCCGTTCTTTTGTAAATTCCATGTTAAAGAAGCGTTTTGGGTAAAATCGTTTCATTTATCGTAGGTGTTTTGACTTGTTGTTCTTGACATCATTATTACTTATATCATGATTTAATTACTTCCAGAATATAAAATATGATTTATATATCATATATATTCAGTATATATATATATATAATAGATAGATAAATAAAATGAAAAACACCGTTCATGGAGACGGTAGTCCGTACGTACGCATGAACGCTGTTTTACTTTCCTTATTGTCTTGAAATGGAAGTAAGTATATTACATACATATATATATATACATAGATCCAGTAGATTTATAATGTCATATATTTCATTATTATTTCTTATATATACTTTATAATCATTCTTAAATGGTTAACATGGAGAATGAATCTCATCGCGTCGTGGAGACGGTAGTCCGTACGTACGCACGAGCGATGATATCATTTCTATAAATATTGAATTGAATTGGAGTGGATTATACAATATATCAGAATCAATATGATGTTGTAATAACTATGTATAGTTATTCTTTACACCATTATACCCATCCATGTAAGGTTGTGGTGGAAAATAGATTACACCACGGCGTGGAGACGGTATTCCGTACGTACGCACGCGCGGTGATTTCTTTTTCCGTAGGATGGATAGATGGTGAAATAGGGTTGTTTCATACATATAATAACATATCAGTATATGAGTGATACTGATGTTATTACTTCATAATGAAACAACCTAAGAAGAATAAGTGGAAGAAGAAATAAAGATGAAAGAATTGGTAACGGTAATTACCTCTTCTTTGAAGTGCCTCTTTGAGACCTCCTCTTAGGGAACTAAAATTGGTCTTTGAGGAAGACCAGAACCTCTAGTATGTTGCTAGGGAAGTGGAGAGGAGAAATTGGCAGGGGTTGGCCGAGCTTGAGTGCTCAAATTGGTGTGAGGAGGAGGGGGAGGATGTGTCCTTTTATAGGGGAGGAGAGGGGCACCTTAGGAATATCTCAAAATATTATTTTATATTAAAGTCAAAATCGGTTTATAATGGTTCCAAAGGGTCTTATTTCGAAGATAAAGTAAGGATGGGTAGAAATACTATCATCCAATAGAATTTAGACAAGTTTAAGATATTATTTTAACCTTATCAATTAGATTTAACTCTAAGTTAATTAATTTAACTTTTACCGTGTCTTTTTGTTTTCTTTCACTATATGGTTAATACACTTACTATAACATGCCAAACGAACCCAAACTTGTTTATTATTAATATATATATCCTTATCTAAGTCATTTGGCCGAACCTTAGATTTTTAGGAATAAAATAACAATTAATAATATAATATTTTATTTAAAAACTATTTTGTGTCAATTTTGACACTATTTGATATATGATTTTTGTGAAAGTCATAACAGAATTATATGTTCGAACAAAGTTGATTAAATCAACAATAATATATCATAGTAACCTAGAAAATTAGTGGAATTCATAAAAAGGCTTAAATTACATTTATTTTGGTATTTATATTATCAATTATGTCAATATTTCATTAATAAGATAATTACTGCATCATTTTTGTGTCATAAATAAATTATATTATTTGATGTCTAAAAATTACAAATAAAATACCATCATGTAGGAAATCTTTTTAGCTTTCTAATGAATATTTATAGTCGAATTTATCTTATGTATAACCCCATATTAAAAATGATTTACTTATTAAACATTGATTTTAACTATTTTAACCCTTCTTTAAATAAATTAATAATAAATGTCCTAATCTAATCCAAGTTGGCCTAAATGGTCATATTTTATTCCTAAGTTTTTTTTTGGTCGAATTACACTTGTCCAATAGAATTAGGACATGTGTTAGGGTAATAGTAATATCATATTTACCCTTAGTTACCCTATTTACTATTAACCGCGGTAAAAATAGTAAAAAGTTACTATTCACCAAAAAATTATTTTTTTCTCATTGAACCACATTTTAGTCCTTGATATTAACCGTGTCTCTCGGATTTTCGAAATTCCATTCACAGAAGCGGTAAAATTAAGTTTTATGCAAAATTCAGTTTTTAACCTACCACTTAGTAGTTTCACTATTTATCAAAAATTGATGTTTTTCAGAACAATGCCAAAATTTCATCCCAAGCTATATTTCATATTCCGAATTCAAAAATGAAGTCTATTTTACCAAATTCATAACATAAAAGTTGCATTAATTAATTTTATAATTAAATCCCGCTGTTAAAACAAATAGCGTGTTTTTAAGAAACAATATCTATCAAAAGATTGACACTTGTTTATGTCTAGTTTAAATGTGAAACTACATCCAATGACCGACATTGTATTAAATTGTAGAAATATATTCTAAATATACTTTAAAACCACTCAAATTAATGATTTATCACTATTAATTATTTCGATTAAAAAAGTTGTTTTTATTTATAATTTAGTAATTTTCACTATTCATCAGAATATGAAAGTTATCTGAAAAGTACCAAAATTTCACCTTAGGCTAAATTCGATACTCCGAATCCAAAAATAAAGTTCATTTTGAAAAATAAGATTTACTGGATTTCAAAAAAGTGGTTATTACTATTCATAATGGCTAGTTTTAATAATATTTTTATAGCATATCGTTGTTTAGTGAAACTCGGTATTACGTACTACACACGCTATCGAGGAAGGTCGTGATTGCGTGTAATGCAAGTCAAGTCAAGGATGTGTGTTGTGCAAGCTCGTTTTGGTGTAGCGTACAACACAAGACATTAATAAAATTAAAAAGAATATTTTTTTTTATAAAATCTTGGGCTGTTACATTCTACCCCCCTTAAAATGAATTTCGCCCTCGAAATTCGTCGGGGTTATAAATGGTTTACTATTTGAAAGTTTCTTTAATAGAAACCCACATCGTAAAAGGGAATACCAAAACTAAAGTATGAAATGTAACGATTACCCAAATAAACTAATCCTTGGGTTTCCACATAGGTGAAAATATGGATATGGAAGAGAAATCTAACCATCATGTTCTGATGGAGAGTGGTAGAGAACATGGCTATGGAAAAGCCAGTAATCACAAATCCATAAATTTGTGACGATCTAAGGTACCATCTGATTCATCAGGTATAAGATCACTAGGACAACATTTTTGGTTTTCAAGATCATTTCCCTAAAGTTGAAAATTTGAATTAGAATAAATACTTACTTTATTTTGATACAATATCACTATTATTCGTGCCTTGAACAATTTCCACTTCATCTATTAAATAAATGAAGTTGAATTTGTTATTCGTGAAGTGTTAGCAGATCATGTGATAGAATGACGGGTCATTCCATCTGTCTCAAACAAAAGGTAAGCAAAAGTTATTAAATATACATAAGTCATTCTATAGTGAGATTAATCATATATAGTTCCTAAAATGGACTTATACTTCATATATCATACTGCTTAATATAATAAAACTAGTTTCTACTAAACAGGGACTTCATGTAGGTCAGTGGTAGCCGATAAAGGCCAGTCGCACTTCGGTTGTGGGTTCGATTCCCACAGCCTTGTCCGAAGCGATGGGCTGTCGCCCGTCCTGCAGGTTGTCCTTTTTCCAAAACTATATAACGTCCCATCAATAATATCGAAAATCTTCTATCCTTAAACAATACTAACTTATGTCCAACATAATCCAGTCTAATCTTTAGGCTTATACATAATACTGCAGTCCATTCTCATAATATAGTGACAACGATTACCAGAGATTTAATACTGTCGTTGATCCCCACATATCATAAGATATGTCTTGTTGGTCACATTCCAAACATTCAAAGTCCTTAATCGTGTATTCTCTTGAATACCTTAGTGAAAACATGAGTGCAGTTAAAAGTTAACACTTTCCACATACCAAAATCCTCAAAATTCTATATACTCAAACCATGATATCACTTAGTCCTTATATCAATCATGAGCTCATGAATACTATTAAACATTTCATTTTCTGGTCTTCATTATGCGCATATCATCTTATTTCCAAAAAATATCTCAATCACTTTGAATACCACATCAATAAATATTGCAATACTCAATGATACAACATTATTTTGGAATCCCATTACATAAACACTTAATCATTCCACCACATCGTTGTCATATTCAACATTTCCAATAGTGATCGCATGTGATTTCCCTTTGTCCTTTACCTTCAGTGGTTGCTCATGTTGATCATCACTAACCCTTGGATTAGGGCAATTATTAGCATAATGCCCCATTTCCTTGCACTTGAAGCATTGAAGTGTTGGCGGTGCGTTCTCTGCAGTGTTTGCTTTATTCACATCATTAGAAACCCTTTTTCCATTACTTCGACACTCAGCTGCTCGATGACCTTCTTTTCCACACTTAAAACATTTTCTAGTCCCTTTTAGACAATCTCCACCATGCTTCTTTCCACACTTTGTGCATAAGGAAACATTCATCTTCTTTTCACCATTATTCTGAGATTTCTCCTTGAACTCCATCTTTCGTTTCTTGTCAAAACCATGAGATGGATATGTAATACCAACTTCCATTTCTACCTTGATAGCACAACGCACAATTTCTTCATAGCTACTGAAGTCTCTTATAGCTAATGCCCTTAGAAGACTTGGTTTTAAGCCACTGAAAAATCGATCAACTTTACTTTCAGGTTGGATGATAATTCCAGAAGCATACCTTGCAAGTCTGGTAAAATTTGCTTCATAGGTACCAACAGATTCATCATCCCTTTGCTTTAGTTCAAGAAACTCTTTCTCCATCTTTGTTCGAAGAATACGAGGGAAGTACTTACTGAAAAACAAGTTCTTGAACTCGTCCCATTCCATGGACTCAATTTCATCTCTTGGCCTCGTATTCTTGATAAGATTCCACCATTGATCAGCTTCACCTTCCAAACGATATACTGCTAAGATGACTTTATCATGTTCAGAACATTGAAGAACTGAAAATATCTTTTCAGTA
The DNA here is from genome assembly GCA_963277665.1 of Viscum album. Classification (NCBI taxonomy): domain Eukaryota; kingdom Viridiplantae; phylum Streptophyta; class Magnoliopsida; order Santalales; family Viscaceae; genus Viscum; species Viscum album. Next base: position 664,316,340 of record OY728138.1, read on the forward strand.
GTACTAATCCATTGTTCAGCAACTAATGGATCAGTAGACCCACTGAAAGAAGGTGGACGTTGCCTCATAAAGGACTCAATAGAATATTGTTCCCTTCTCTGCTCATTTGGAAGTCCAGAATGATTCATAGCTTCTGTAAGTATAGCAATAAGATTTTGCACTCCATCTCCCATAACATTTGTTTGTTCAGGAGGGCAATCATTGCATTGTCCATTGCATTGATCAACACGGTTCCTTCGGGTTCCAGCCATCGTCTAAAACCCATAAAGAATAGTGTGAGAGGAAAAAATCATGCTAGGGAAAACAACATAATAAAGGGGGAGTACCTTCAATATCCAACATCTTAGGTTTAATTCTATGATCGTTAGCGTAATTCTATTACTATAACCTATACGTATACTTAACCTTAGAGACATCCCTAGACATACCTTAGAAATATTTCTAGGGATCTCACTAACGTTTTCGCATCCTAGTTTCCAAAGGTTGACTAAACCTTTCCACTGATACCAACTGTAGAGACCCGAAGCCTGACGTACATGGACTTTACATTACTTTTGCGGAATACTTAGTACATTACAAAAACACACACACAAGGACCGTAATAGTTTAGTGTCTTTGGAAACTCGGACTATAATCTTCTAATCGTGGTGAAAGATCTTCAACATCTCCCATAAAGATCTTCTTTTTTTTTTACCTAAAACCTTTCTTTATATCCTGGGGAAAAGAAAACATAAAAGGGTGAGCTCAAATGCTCAGTAAGGGTAAACAAAAGAAATATCAATCACATCATATTCATAAGAACATAACATTTTGGAAATCATAACCTGCAAAAGAGAGCATAATTTCATAACATGGGATAAATCATGGCAGTGAAATGTAATCACAATAATCATAACATAAAACATGGAACTTTGTGGCATACACACATAATCATAGAGAATCATTTCTTGTTAGTCAAGACTCATTGCCAAGACTATCTTAGTGGACAAAGTCCCTTTCTGAATCGAGTAATCCTCGTTTCAGTCCTGTTTCACTGAACCGGTATAACCTACCATTACAGCCATGTCTATCTCATGAGATATAAAATCTTTACCCAATGCATTGGAGGGAGATATAGGTCCCACCCATCTCTTAATGAATCCTTTCTTATGTGTGCCACAAAATCATAAATCATACATCATTGCATAACCCATGTAATAAAAATGGGATTCTTGAAACATCATGACATCATAAATCAATTCATATAAGATAAAGGAATTCATAAACATAATTCCATCACAACATAGTCAAACCAATGTAAAAATATGGATAGAAACAGAACCCTTTATTATCTTAGATGGAAAATAATTTTGATAAAACACTTGAATTGAATTCTTGAGGAAAATATCCTTTCTTCTTCAAAAACATTTTTCCTTTCATAACATGTCATACAACTTTAAAATAAAAGAAGTTAATTAAAAATAAACTTGAAAACTTGTAAAGGAAGCTTCTTTGAAGTAATGTTTTAAAAATCCATTCATTCCGTATAAGTTAAAAAAAACATTCTTCGTACATTTGTCGGAAAAGTCAAAAAGTACCTCGTACGGAAAAACGACAAAAGATTCCTTTCATATTCTTTACTAAAAACTCACCTAAGGGTAAAATTGGATTTAAACTATTTCAAGTGGATGGAAACAATATTACATATTGAGGGAACATGGATGTGGATGATAAAATACACCCCAGTAAATACTTACGAATAAACAATCTCGGATAAAAATGAGATTGTGATATTTCCCTTACCTTAGGTCCGAATTGCTTTGTAAGTGTCCGAAACTCCTGTATAATGATTTAAATCATGTTATTGACTTATTACAGAATCATATTCATTGTTATGATATCATATATGGTTCACTTATGAAATTATATTACCCGTTCTTTTGTAAATTCCATGTTAAAGAAGCGTTTTGGGTAAAATCGTTTCATTTATCGTAGGTGTTTTGACTTGTTGTTCTTGACATCATTATTACTTATATCATGATTTAATTACTTCCAGAATATAAAATATGATTTATATATCATATATATTCAGTATATATATATATATAATAGATAGATAAATAAAATGAAAAACACCGTTCATGGAGACGGTAGTCCGTACGTACGCATGAACGCTGTTTTACTTTCCTTATTGTCTTGAAATGGAAGTAAGTATATTACATACATATATATATATATACATAGATCCATTAGATTTATAATGTCATATATTTCATTATTATTTCTTATATATACTTTATAATCATTCTTAAATGGTTAACATGGAGAATGAATCTCATCGCGTCGTGGAGACGGTAGTCCGTACGTACGCACGAGCGATGATATCATTTCTATAAATATTGAATTGAATTGGAGTGGATTATACAATATATCAGAATCAATATGATGTTGTAATAACTATGTATAGTTATTCTTTACACCATTATACCCATCCATGTAAGGTTGTGGTGGAAAATAGATTACACCACGGCGTGGAGACGGTATTCCGTACGTACGCACGCGCGGTGATTTCTTTTTCCGTAGGATGGATAGATGGTGAAATAGGGTTGTTTCATACATATAATAACATATCAGTATATGAGTGATACTGATGTTATTACTTCATAATGAAACAACCTAAGAAGAAGAAGTGGAAGAAGAAATAAAGATGAAAGAATTGGTAACGGTAATTACCTCTTCTTTGAAGTGCCTCTTTGAGACCTCCTCTTAGGGAACTAAAATTGGTCTTTGAGGAAGACCAGAACCTCTAGGATGTTGCTAGGGAAGTGGAGAGGAGAAATTGGCAGGGGTTGGCCGAGCTTGAGTGCTCAAATTGGTGTGAGGAGGAGAGGGAGGATGTGTCCTTTTATAGGGGAGGAGAGGGGCACCTTAGGAATATCTCAAAATATTATTTTATATTAAAGTCAAAATCGGTTTATAATGGTTACAAAGGGTCTTATTTCGAAGCTAAAGTAAGGATGGGTAGAAATACTATCAACCAATAGAATTTAGACAAGTTTAAGATATTATTTTAACCTTATCAATTAGATTTAACTCTAAGTTAATTAATTTAACTTTTACCGTGTCTTTTTGTTTTCTTTCACTATATGGTTAATACACTTACTATAACATGCCAAACGAACCCAAAATTGTTTATTATTAATATATATATCCTTATCTAAGTCATTTGGCCGAACCTTATATTTTTAGGAATAAAATAACAATTAATAATATAATATTTGATTTAAAAACTATTTTGTGTCAATTTTGACACTATTTGATATATGATTTTTGTGAAAGTCATAACAGAATTATATGTTCGAACCAAGTTGATTAAATCAACACTAATATATCATAGTAACCTAGAAAATTAGTGGAATTCATAAAAAGTCTTAAATTACATTTATTTTGGTATTTATATTATCAATTATGTCAATATTTCATTAATAAGATAATTACTGCATCATTTTTGTGTCATAAATAAATTATAGTATTTGATGTCTAAAAATTACAAATAAAATACCATCATGTAGGAAATATTTTTAGCTTTCTAATGAATATTTATAGTCGAATTTATCTTATGTATAACCCCATATTAAAAATGATTTACTTATTAAACATTGATTTTAACTATTTTAACCCTTCTTTAAATAAATTAATAATAAATGTCCTAATCTAATCCACGTTGGCCTAAATGGTCATATTTTATTCCTAAGTTTGTTTTTGGTCGAATTACACTTGTCCAATAGAATTAGGACATGTGTTAGGGTAATAGTAATATCATATTTACCCTTAGTTACCCTATTTACTATTAACCGCGGTAAAAATAGTAAAAAGTTACTATTCACCAAAAAATTATTTTTATCTCATTGAACCACATTTTAGTCCTTGATATTAACCGTGTCTCTCGGATTTTCGAAATTCCATTCACAGAAGCGGTAAAATTAAGTTTTATGCAAAATTCAGTTTTTAACCTACCACTTAGTAGTTTCACTATTTATCAAAAATTGATGTTTTTCAGAACAATGCCAAAATTTCATCCCAAGCTATATTTCATATTCCGAATTCAAAAATGAAGTCTATTTTACCAAATTCATAACATAAAAGTTGCATTAATTAATTTTATAATTAAATCCCGCTGTTAAAACAAATAGCGTGTTTTTAAGAAACAATATCTATCAAAAGATTGACACTTGTTTATGTCTAGTTTAAATGTGAAACTACATCCAATGACCAACATTGTATTAAATTGTAGAAATATATTCTAAATATACTTTAAAACCACTCAAATTAATGATTTATCACTATTAATTATTTCGATTAAAAAAGTTGTTTTTAATTATAATTTAGTAATTTTCACTATTCATCAGAATATGAAAGTTATCTGAAAAGTACCAAAATTTCACCTTAGGCTAAATTCGATACTCCGAATCCAAAAATAAAGTTCATTTTGAAAAATAAGATTTACTGGATTTCAAAAAAGTGGTTATTACTATTCATAATGGCTAGTTTTAATAATATTTTTATAGCATATCGTTGTTTAGTGAAACTCGGTATTACGTACTACACACGCTATCGAGGAAGGTCGTGATTGCGTGTAATGCAAGTCAAGTCAAGGATGTGTGTTGTGCAAGCTCGTTTTGGTGTAGCGTACAACACAAGACATTAATAAAATTAAAAAGAATATTTTTTTTTTATAAAATCTTGGGCTGTTACACACAACGTGGAAGATCAATGTTAGACCGCTTCATGAGGAAACAACCACCAACATTTAATAGGGGTACAAATCCATTCGTAGCTGAGAAATGGATAAACTCCTTAGAGAAAATATTCTATGCCTTGGGGAGTAGCGAAAGGAAGAAGGATATCATTGAAGTTTACCGCCTCACTAGAGATGTCGATCAGTGGTGGTCGCTGATTCAAAACACAAATGAAGATGATGACGTATCGAATATGGAATGGAGGGAGTTCAAAGAGAATTTCTTAGCAAAATACTTTCCTCGTGATCATCGAGCAGATATGGAAAGGCAATTTCTGAGTCTGAGACAAAAGGAGGATGAGAATTTCGCAAAGTATGAGGCCAACTTTACAAGGTTAGCAAGGTATGCTGCAGATTATATACATAACCCAAGAGGTATGATTGATTGTTTCTTTGATGGGTTAAAACCATTTCTCCATCAAGCTTTAGTATCACAATCCTTCTCATCGTACGAAGATATTGTCTCATGTGCTATCAAGACAGAAAAGAAATTCTCTAAATATTATGACAATAAAGTAAAGCAAGAGAAGAAGAGAGTGGTGGAACATGAGAAAGATAAAGGGAAAAAGGAAAAGAAGGATATTCCATTATGCGATAATTGTGGGAAGAATCACCCTAGTACATGCCTAAAAGGAATGGGAGTTTGTTTTAAATGTGGAGTAAAAGGTCACCAGGCTCGTGATTGCAAGGGAAAGAAAGAGGCTATCAATGTTGAATGATACAATTGTAGGGAAATGGGGCATTATGCAAATGAATGTCCTAAGCGTCAGGGAAACATACCTCCGAAAATGCCAATGGATGAAGGCCAATCTTATGCTATTACTACAGTTGAAGTGGAATAATTTATGTATTGGTGCTTTGGAATCAAGGATTATATTTTGGTTATAAGAAAAATGTAATATATATAAGGATTGTACTACAATACTTGTTGTTTCAGTAAGGTTTTAATATGATGAAGGTAATCATATTTTTAGTATGTGACAATAAGAGAAAGTTTAATTTGTTTGGGGAATCTGATGTTACAATTGATTTTGGAATATAGTGACCTTTTAGAGAAAGTCTGGACAGAGGTATTTTGGATAACAATTAAGGTTGGAATGGATTAAGTTGAACTATGGATTGTATTGATTAAGGTTAAAACATTTCTGAAGATTATTTTTGGAATATTATAATACTATAGTTTTAGGAAAAGGACAACCTGCAGGGTGGGGCATAACCCGTCGCGTCAGACAAAGTTGTTGAAATCGAACCCACAACCGTAGTGCGACAGGCCTTTATTACCTACCACTAGCCTACAAGATGTCCTTTGTTATTAAAAAATAGTTTTACTAATCTAAATGGTATGTGTTAATATTTGTAACCTTATACAATTAGGATAAATAGAATAGTTTTGAGTTCTATTTCCTTTTAGAGTGAAAGATGGGTTTGTGGTCAAAATTTATTAAAGAATGAAAGTCTACATGACAAGTATGTATATTCCCTTACGTTCTTAGTAAATCTACTAAATAAATTCTTCAACATTATGAAAGGTAACATAAAACAAAAATTTTGCCGGTTAACTTTTCCAACTGAGGATTCAATGACCATTTATCCAATCACAAGTTTTTGATTTTCTTATGGTTAACTTTCTCCTAATCCAATTTTCTACGAATCTCCATCAGACCTTGATGGTTTGTTTTTCCTCCATATCCATATTTTCCTAGAATCCTAGTATGGGCTATCTCGGGTGACCTTTGTACTTATATTTCAATATTTTAAAGTTATATGTTTATTAAACTTATTTCAGATGTGGGTTTTTCACAAAGGTATTTTCTATTTTCAACCTTTTATTTTCAAAAAAAATTTCAAATTGCGAGGAATAAATTTATTGAAGGATGGTAGAATGTAACACCCCGAGCTTCCATGATACGCTTCTCATTCAATAATGCAATACCTTGCATTGTACGCAACTTCGAGTTTAAAACACTACAACTAATCAAAGTAGCCGTTATGAATAGTAATACCCACTTTTTGAAATTATATAAATTTTATATTTCAAAATGGACTTCATTTTTGGATTCGGAATATCGAAATTATCCTATGTTGAATTTTTTTTATTTTTCTGAGAACTTCCAATTTTTTATGAATAGTGAAAAATACTTAAAAAAACTTTTTTAATCAAAATAATTTATAGTGATAAATTATACTACTGAGTGGTTTCAATGTATAATTAGAATATATTTTTACTATTTTATCCAATGGTGTTAATTATAATTAATTTCACTTTGAAATTAGATAAAAACAATTGTCAATCTTTAGATATATATTGTTTCTTAAAAACACGCTATTTGTTGTGACAGCGGGAATTAATTATAAAATTAATTAATGCAACATATAGGTTTGTAATTTTTTAAAATAGGCATAATTTTTGAATTTGGAATATCAATTATATCTTAGGGTGAAATTTTCGCATTGTTCTGAAAAACATCAAATTTTTATGAATAGTGAAACCACTAAGTGGTAGTTAAAAAACTGATTTTTTGTTTAAATGAAACATTTCCACTTCTGTGATTTGATTTTCAAAATTCTGAAATACATGGTTGTAATTGAGAAGTAAAATGTGGTTCAATGGGGTTAAAATAATTTTTTGGTGAATAATAACTTTTATGTTTAATTAACCGGGATTAAAGGTAATTAGTGAAATTTAGGGTAAAAATAATATTATAAAAACATGGAATGGCCATTAAACTTGTCCTACCCCTATTTTATGTGTCATGGCCGACCTATAAAATCTATTGGTCAACTTGGGGACCCAGTGGAGCCACTTTGGTAGGAAAATGACATTAAAAACTTTTATTTAATGTTAAAATAAAAATATCACAAACAAGAGTTGTTTTACTAAAACAATTTTTAAATGGGGTTATACAAGACATATATTTGACTATAACTATTCATTAGAAAGATAAAAATATTTCCTACATCATGATATTTTTTATGATTTTTAGACATTAAATAAATTATATTATTTATGACACCATGATGATGCAGTGATTACCTCATAAATTAACGATTTAATTAAAATGAAAAGATAATGTAAACCCTAAGACATAAAATTTTCAAAAACCTATTTGTTGAGTAGATTTCGAACTCTTATCACCTTATCCTAGAAATATATAAGTGTGGGACCTTTAGAATTCGAAAAATCATTTCATAATAATGCAACATTTCAATCTTTCCAAGAGTGCCCCTTCTCTCCTCTTATAAAAGGCTCCCACCACTACCACCTTAATCACACCTTCAAAGCCTTTTGGCTCGGCCAAAATATGCCCAAATACTCTCCCAACATCCCTCTATTACTCCTAGAAGCCTCCCTTTGGACATAATTCTTTCCAATGAAACCTTTGGATCAAATCAAAAAAGAGTTACCCGATTTTAAGTTAATGTGTTCTCTTATGTTATATTGTTTTAATTTGCTTCTCCAACCCCCTAAACTCTTTTTATTCCTTTCTTTTGTAACAAAACAAGTATACTAAATATACTAGTATGTTGTTCTAAGAATTATTCGAGCTACACTTACACACACCGACATCTAATGGTTAAAGAACATATTGTTTCTGTGGATGGCGAATTTCTGCCTCACGAAACGATGATTGTTCAACACTCATATATCACCTCTAATGGTGGCCATTTTGATGAAACTATTTTCATATATGATATATATATTATGTTTATGTTTTCCTTATGCTTCTGTATTTCTCATTTGTGGAATAATTTATGATTTCCATTATGGGTAAATGCGATAATTTCATTTTAGGAAGTGCGGACTACCGCCCCCTCAAAGTGATTTGAATCGTTAATGCCATATGTGGGATGTATAAAGGATGGAGTAATGGTATTATACATTATATTATACTGGAATTATATTATATTTTTATATAATTATATATTCATTCCATTAAATATGAAATAAAAATGAAAGTAGCGTTCATGCGTACGTACAGCTTACCGTCTCCATGAATGGTGCATTTCACTTCTTACCTCTAAACGCTGTGGAATATTATAAATGCATGTATATACTGGATATATATGAGATATATGATATCAATATCATGAATATAATTCTGGATATAATGGATATATCACCACATGAACAACTTTTAATTATAAGAAGTTTATTTTTGTCTCAAGTACCAAAGATCGACAAAACGACCGTTATTAACTTAAATAATTAAATAATGTTCATAACATGGTAATAAGTGATATTAAAGGAATAATGAACTTGAAAAATGTTCTTAAGAAGGTATAGATTAACTCTAGTTAATTATTCAAGAGATCAAAGAATGGTCGAGTGAATTCGGACACGAGGTAAGGGAACTTCTTAACCCAATTTCTATTCTTTGGGTTAATCTCCTACTTTCAAATTATGTCATGATATTATTATATCCTATCTTGTATTTGTAATTTCATTATGTTTACTTATAGTTAATACACATAATATATCTATTTTATTTAAAAAAATGATCTTCATAAGGTACTTTGTCTCAATCTCCATTCATTGATGCATATTTTGTTTTATAGACAAATTTATTTTATACGGTGTATAAACCCCTTTGACTTTTACGTTTATTTAAAAGGAATATTTTTATACGATGTGTTTTACTAAACTACAAAAAGGAATGTTTGTTTGTCATACGTATGCGGCGACAATGACTTCTCGGCCACTCTAACCATTATTTGAGTTTCGGCTTCCTCTACAAGCTATAACTTTTTTTAAATAAAAAATAAATACCAAGTTTTAATTTTCTTTTATTTTGGTATTGAAAATGGTTTTGATAAGGTTTTTATTATATCAATGTGTTGTATTGATATCATGTCATTGAAACATGGAAATGTTATGTTTCCATTATGCATGTTTTATGTGATATGATTATGGTATGGTTTATGATATATTTAAACCTATTCATATGAGGAATGCATTAGACTTAATAAGTGACAGGTAGAGCCCGCTACAGCTCCTCGATGCATCGGTAGGTCTCATGAGACAAACTACTGTCTTGGCACGAGGCCTTCATGAAATCTTATTTGTGGTCTTGGCACGAGGCCTTGGCTACGTGGTTATGATAGTCTGGCATTATGAATTCCATCATTTTGAAAGTGGTTATTGATATTGCATGTGACTATTCGACTAGTAGAATATCCATGTGAGTAATTAAATGGCATTATTTAATTTTATTTTTTCCATATCATGCTGAAGTTCATGTTTAAAAAGGCTTTTGTTTTAGTTATACATTGCCTTAAATGTTAATGTTTATTTATGAAAGCTTCCGCAATATTGTTATCCTTATTGAGCATCTGAGCTCACCCATTTAAATGTTTTAATATTTTCCAGGATGTGAAGAAGTATTTTATGAATAACCTGCAGGGATTGTAAGAAGAGGATATGAGTGCGGACTATAGAGACTTTGTTATTTTAGTTTATCACTTTATCATGTAATGTAACATTTATGAATGTATCTAGTGTTTCCAATGCTACTAAACTAATCGGTCTTTCGAGACTTCAACTTTTGTGATCAAGCCAATGTTACGAAGTAACGCACCGACTCTGGGTAGCTGGGGTCAGGGCGTTACAGGAGGGAGGTAGCTTCACTGTGGGTCGCCCTTGACCAAGATCAATAATATTTTCAACAAGTGATTCTATAATTAAATCATTTATAAGTTAAGTTTGTGTTATTGGAAATCACCACTCGATCGATGTTAGCTGAGACGCCCTATGAATCTATCACCATCGAACTCCTTAACCAAATGTCATATGCGGGTGTTATAAGGGTTTAAATTTCTTCTCCTGGGTTACTTAATGTATAACTCTTTCATACAAATAAAATTATGACTTAATCAATTTTGTTTTAGGAATCATCATGCTTAATAAAAATATTTTTTTAATTGAGATGGAATAGGATAAATTGAATTTTTAGATATAAATTGTAGTTTTCCAAAAAGATATAAATTTTTATAATAAACTATGTCATTATGAATAATATCAATTTAAATAAAAAATTATGATACAAATATTTTTTTAATATAAAAGATAAAATAATTTTATTATATCATTGAATATAAAAAATTTACTATGAATTTTTAACTAGGAGTTTTATAATAAATAACTATTTTTATATTAAAATTTCAACATTCTCATAGTTAGAAAATTATTATGATAAAAATAATCAATTTTGAAATCGGCATGTCAATATTCTATTATAATGAATTTAGGATAATTTTCTAAAATATTTTTTCCTTGTGAAGAGTAAATACTTGGTTTGGGTTTTTTAGTATGTTTAATGATGTTATAATTATTTCATTTTTATTTAATAACTAATTAGACACAATAAATGACCTAAAATGATTTATTTTATTAATAACATGTATTTAATCATATTTTAATCAATTTACGAAGCTATAAGTTACTTTCCAAATTCAATAATGGAAATATTGACATTTTAATATTATTGGAACATTAAATTTTCAAGACCAAAGAATTATTATAAAATAAAGTTTAGATATTATGGTTTAAAATAAAATAAAATAATTCCCAAAAGTTCAAAACCATGGGAAAACCCCATTTGAATGCCCATGGTTTTTCATTTTCTATGAACTAGATTTCTAAATATTTTATTTAGATATTATTAGACAAATTATATTTTTATGTTTTAAACACCCTCATAACTATCTATTTTCATTGACTCAAAATCCTAACTTCTTGAATTTAATGAATTTTTTCCATCCAAAGAGTCCTCCCAATGCGTCCTTAGGCCCCCAAGGCTCCATTCCTCGATATTTAGGAGTAACATTTCAAGGTAAGGGAATAATCCATTATCATTAATTTAAGAACTTGTTTTCCTATATATTTTCTAATATTTATAGATAATAACTTCATTTACCATTTTTATGATACCCTTACTAGAAAATAATGTTTTATAAATGGTATAATTTTATCCCCTATCATTTTACCCTTTTATAAAACCACATTTTATACCCTCTATAATTCTAAATTTACATAAAAAAATTTCCCTCTTCTCCCCCATAAATTCACTTTTCTTTTATTCTTACGAATACACAAGATTCAATAATTTCAAATGGTATTCAGATAAATGTAAAGAAAATTTAATTTATTATGATATTAACATAAATTCATCCTTCATTCCAATTTCGTGATTAAAAAATGATATAATGATATTTTTTTAATCTCTTTTTAAATGATATTATTTTTATATTAAACCAATTTTCTATTATACACTGGTTATTTATGAAATTATTGATTATCATATATGAGGCTCATATTAATAAATAAATATTAATGACATTCCATGATATTTATCGATGGAATTGGGAAAATAATTTGATATCTAAAGATTAATATTTTTACAATACCTTGGTGAATAACCTTGGTAGTTTTCATTTACAACACGTTGGTGATTAACCTTGGTGATATGATTATGAATGTATAAATTGAATTCTGGACACACATTTACATGTAATGATTAATGTTATTTCTATAATTATATTTCTTATTTTACCTTCTTTATTAATAATTAATTTTTTTATGTTCTTTATGATATTTCTCATGATCACATGTAATCTTTTTTCCCATTCATGGCATCATGTTCGCCCCATTCACATGATGTGTGACCCAAGTATATGAGATGTAGTATATGTATGTATATTTAACCCATGAGGATTTAATCAAGTGTATTTAGAACAAATTTATATTTTTTCATGTATTATGTAACTATTTTCCATGAAACAAATCATTAAATTATCCTCTCTCTATACCATTTAATGATTTTTTTAAAAAGGAAATATTCCATAAATATCCACATGTTTTGTAGAATAAGTTACTAATATATCTAGTCCAAAAAGGAAAATAAAATTCTATTCTTAGGGATATATGATTGTATGTGAGATGAGATTATTATTCATATAAAAAAATGGAAAAACGTGTTTACTTAAATTAGTGTACATTAGTTGGTATCAAATATCATGATTAAAGAATGTGATTTAGCATCAGTTCTGGGGGTGATGATATGAGGATAATCCATTTGAATAAAAAAAATTCAAATAATTTTGTGAATTAGTTTATTTATTTTTTATGGATTATGATGATATAAAAATTTTAACATCACTATGCTTAAGTATTAGTATAGGAAAGTATCCTAATGTTTTGGTAAATTTAAGAATATTTAGTTTCCTATAAATGAAATCCATATCGATATATGAAGAAGTTGATAAAGGATCTAGTCTGTATTCACCTATGGGTCATAAAACTTAAAAGTATACTTGTGTATTAACTTAGTTATCACATGGTAAATGACAAAAAGGCCTATCTACACACATTTCTTGATGCACATGAGGGATATGTTTTAGTGATTCAATCCGTCGTTATAAATGATTATGAAGGATTTGTATACGTTTCAGTTGGATAATAAAATAAGAAAGATACCATGGATAACAAAAAATAACCAATTATCATTAATAATTTATGATATACAAATTCTTTATGCGTCAACTATTTTAATACCTTATTTCTACTAATTTAATTCAAGTATGATGAAGTCTAACCATTCCTTTATTTATTTCACAGATTGATAAAGAAGGAATGGTCTAAAAAATCGGTGTCTTGAAATATTTTGTGATCTCGATAAGAAAACAAATTAGATAGGTACTATTGTGAGTAAAATTATGGTTATGACTAACTAGAATGATATAGTTGTATAGATGTTCTAGGGATATAGAAAATGGAGGAACGAATATTGAATTTCATATATGTCATGAATGTGGGATGAATCCCACGAGTATATTTCTCAATGTAAATGTAATATGTTTTATTTAAGGTAAAAGAGATCATCAATAAGCCAATTTTTGATAAAAAAGTAGAAATTTTAGATAACATGATAGAGGTATATGATGTTTAAACTAATAAACCACTAATTGTTTAATGTTTTCTATGTGGGGAACATAAAAATAATCCATTTAAATTCTCTAATAAAATTAATCATAAGGATTATTTGTATCAATAACCCCCACAACCAAGGGAATTAGGAAGGGAATGTAATATGATATTCATAGAATAAAATTTTGATAATTAATATCATCTTATTATACACTCCATATTTTTGGATGTCTAATTGAATTATTTTAATATTAAATCCTATATTCCTTAGAATAAATATAAGATAATAAAATCACTCTAAAATGATTTGATAACGAGTTATCAAAGAAAAAACCTTGTTATTTTATCATTATATCCCATGATAAAGATTATGGGAATGTGCTCTGTTAAATTATTATAGTTTACCCTTTTTAAAACAAATTGATGTAATTTTGGAAATGGATTACTATATTCAAACTCAAATAATTTTTTATGTCTCGAAATCACATTCTATATTCCTGAATATCCTATAATCATATTTCGGAGAATGTTTGGCAACACAATCTCTAGAATAAATTAATTCAATTAAATTAGTTTTTATACCCAATTATGTGGGGGTACATTGATTCAATTTTTAGATAATTTCCAAATATAGAGTTATTACATTACAAGGGAACATATGTGTTTCATAGTCTAACTTAATATAGTATGGTTTATATCTTACTAGAATTTATATCATGATTCATTTATATGTTTTTGAAACCCTTATATATTTTTATTAATACGGGATAATTAAAATTTTTAGGCACCAATTTATTTAAGGAGTGGTGAATTCAGTGCCCCATGATTTTGTAATTAATTTACCATTAATGAAATAATAATTTGGATAAATTAATTCCCATGAAAAATCAATAAAAAAATAATATTTTTACCATTATAATATATATATTAAATTAGAGTGTATAAAAAGAAGTATCCAAAAAAATCATTATAGAAATTGGAATAACATTGCATTGGATTGTATAAGTCTAACTTCTGATTCTAGTTTTTTTGAGCTTGTAAGGGTGGTAGATGCAATAGGATTTTCCATTATCCAATCCCAAGGTGAACGCCAAAAATTAGTGTTTAAGAAAAATAATTTTCAAGAGAAAATAATGACTATTTATGTAATTCCCCGACTCCATTTAACCATATCCAGTGCATTATTTTAATAAAATTGCATGATTATAAGGAATCACGTCCTAAAGAACCAATTAGTTTATCATTCTTGGAAAATAGATTACATACATGAACATTACATTACACATTAAATCATAAAACAAAACATCAATAATCCTTTGAGAATGCCATTATTCCCTTTGATTAACCCTTCATATGAATAATAATACACATTTTGGAAACCTGGAAAAAAAGAATGTGGTGATCTTGGATACTCATTAAGGGTAAATAACTTTTTGAATGTTATAAACTTTTAAGGAAAGATGTTTAATAAAAACAACAGACTTTTAAAACACAAACTAGAAGATAATATGGAAAAAATAAATCGAACATTTAAGTATAAAAGTACACATGGATTATCTAATATCCAAATAATCACATGTAATAACTAATTACATAATCAGGTAATAAAAAATACCAGATATTATAACCACATTGTCAAGGCCACTGGACTAGACTACAAATAATTTTTCAAAGGGCATGTTCCAAGGCACTAATTTGTCTCATTAGACCTACCAATGAATCAGAGGACTATAGTGGGCCCTACCAGTCACATACTATGTCCAATGCATTTATCATATGAAAATTTTGATACATAACATAAACATTAATATTAAAACTTGCATAAAAAATGTGAATACTTTTACCAAAACCCTAAATGGTATAAAAATAGCACATCCATAGTAAAACATATCATAACTCATCCAATACAATAAAGAAGATAATATTATAAAAATCAACTCAGTCAATAATAATACCTAGTAATAGATGTTGACACTGTTGAAAATGATCAGTAAAACTCATTGAGGGATATAACCCTTTTTTGAAAACATATATAAGACACACATTCATAAAAGAAGTTTTTTAAAAGATATATTTGAATCCAACTGTACCATATAAATTCGAAACTTTTGAAAGGTATGAACATTTTAAAACAATCATGTTCATATAAATAACTCATTAAAATAATATTGAAATACATTGACGTTAATTAAAAAGATTTAGCAAAATAAATCATTAAAACATTTTTAGTGATGATATTGTTGAAGATTCCCTTAAAAAACTATAAAATATTTCTTATGAAAACATTTTTATGATACATGGACATTGATGATAAATATTTCCCAATAAATACTTACACATAAACAATATAGAATAATAATGAGATTGATGAATTATCCCTTACCTTGTACTTTCCTTTAGTCGAGGGTACGTTTAACCTCCAATATAATGACCATCGTATTTCATTAAATTATAATTGAACAATATTAATATTTATGATATCATATATGATTCAATTATTACTTTAAACTACCCACATAATAATATTTTCTTTGTTAATGTAACATTTCAGGTAATAATCACATTCTTTATCGTACGTGTTTTAACTAATTATTCTTAATCGTATCACATTGATCATGATTTACATATTCTTAAATATAAAACATGATTTATATTTCATATATATTTAGAATATTAATATGAAAAATATATAGGTATATGAATAGGAAAACACCATTTATGGAGATGGTAGGTCGTACGTACGCATAAACATTGTATCTGTTTTCATGTCATATTGAACGGAAGTATGTGAATGAGATGAATAAATAAACATACACAAACAAAGATATATATATATATATTTACAGTAGAATTATTATGTAAATATTACACACTTAATAATAATATATATATTTATAATTATCATTGAATGGTGAACGTGGAAATTAATCTCATCACGTCATAGAGATGGGTAAGCCGTAAGTACGCACAAGAGACAACATCATTCGATTGAGGTAAAATATTATTTAATTGGATGGTATATTATATATACATAATAATTAACATGTTTTATTTATTATTTAAATAAATTATACTCATTATTATACCAATCAATATAATTAAGCGTTGAATAAGAAACTACACCACGACATGGAGATATTAGGTCGTACGTACGCCTGTATGTTGACTTTGGCATTCATATGACTGATAGAAAAATGAATATGTTTGTACCATATTTATAATAACATAAATGTATGTATAAGGTAGTGGAGTTATTTTTTTATGGAATCAACCAATAAAAAATATGTGGAAGAAGAGAAAACGTTGAAATATGTGATGAGTAATTACATCTTCTTCGGGTTCTTACTTTTGATTTGATCAAATGGGATTTTTATGATGGATTTCTGGTCGAAGAATAGACTCTATTTTGTAGTTAGGGTAGTTTGGAGGATATTTTATTAGGGTTTGGATGAGAAATATTATTTAGAGATTTGAATTTAAGAGAAGGAGATGTACCCTTTTTAGGAGAGGTGAGGTACATTTTAGGAATATCTTGAAATTTTGTTTTATTATAAAATAATTTTCAGTATATAATGGCTTAAAATGAATTTAGTTTGAGGATACGGTTGTATTCAGCTTAAGTACTGTCAACCAATATCTTTTCAACATGTTAAGGTCACCATATTAACATGTTTATGTCCTTTAAAAGATCCTTAGAGGTTTAGTACTATTATATATTTTAATAAAATAGAATTTGTTTTAAAAACACATTTTTGTAAATTATAAAAATATTTAGTATTCTGTTTTTGTGACTGTCATAAAAACATTATTACTTAGAATAAAATACATTTAATAAACCCTAAAAATAGTATCCAATATTAGGGTTTTAACATGCCCATTATTACAGGAAACAAGTTCATCATTGACTTTATTTTTTATAACAATGCCCATTATTTCTATAAAATTAACATGGATATTAAAAATATAGATATATAATGTTAATAAATTATATTTTATAATCTCAAAATTCTAAAAACAGTATCCAATATTAGGGTTTTACGAGTCCATTATAAAATATGTGAAAAACAATTTGAAATTGTTAACACATAATAATGAAAATAAAAAATAACTATATAATTAACATATAAAGATTTATTAGGAATAAATAGTAAAAATGGAAATATAATTGAATAATTTTATTAAATAGATGATTAATATATATATGATTATGATATATGGGATTAAATAACTATTATGGATGTCAAGAGTAAATATAAGTTCTTTTTATTTATATTTTCTTTAATTTAAAAATATGTCATATTCATAATATTTTGTGTATAAAATAAAATATGTTTTATTATTTTTCATTTAAATAATGAAATTAAAATTATTAAAGAATTCAATAGAAGTTCTGTTTTTTGAGATTTTTTTAATTCATGTATTACAAAATCTATAATGGGATTACTGGACTCAACATATTTTCATGAGCCGTCATTATTACTATTTGATTATGGTTTTAGATGATTTAGTTATTATATAATATTATGATATTATATACCCATTACCCCACATTTTCATAGGAAATTAATTTTTCACAAATAATATAAATGTTTTATGGATTTCATTATTCTTAAAATTTAATGATGTTAATAATAATTATTATCCTCTATAAATGATATATTTCTCTTAAATAACTATATTATCTTTTTTTTAAAATGTTTTAATTTCCTATTTTGATATATATTTTTTTATTTCTTATGGCATATAATTTTATCTTTACCTTATAAAAAATGAATTAATTTTTTCTTTTTTATGATGTGGGTTTCAATAAATGAAATTCTCAATTAATGAAAAGGTATTTCCTTTTCCAATCATGAATTTCATCATCCTCTCCAAATTTTATCTGTGAAAAATCTATGTTATATAAAATATAAATTATTGAGATCTCATTTCAGTAATGTTTGACAAATTGAAAATTTCAATAAAAAAAAATATTTTATGTGATTTAAATTTTATTTTTTTATGTCATGATAAGAAATGTTTTCTAATGTCTCTTTAATGATTCTATTTAATTTTCGTCATCATCTCAAAAATATGATACATGAATAGAGTTTTATATAATGAATCAAACTATAAAATAATCTATGAATCACTCCCCTTATGTTATTTAAATTTTAGTATCAACCGATCTAATTTTGATATCATGAAGACCGATGGGGACCAATATTATACCCTAATGGAATGGATATAAATTTATATATTATACTATAAGAATTCATATAAATTGTTATTATTTTTTTCTAAAATTGTTGTGATTGAGTGGATAATAATTGTTATATTTCACTATGATTATGATTTTTCCATATTTCATTGATATCCCAGTTTGTTATGTTATAGTCACATGATTCAAGATTATATTTATATACTTCTTACTAATATAATAAGTTATATAAATCATTGATGAGTTTTTTAGTGTATTTTTTCTATAACATAATAATTTTGGACAAAACTAGTTTTACAATTATCACTTATGATTCCATGATCATTTTAAAAAGTCACTTCACCCTTATTCAAGATTCCTCGCATGTTTATGATATAACCATTTTAATTCGTTGATATATTTTCCCTTTCATAGATTTTGATCTCCCCACATTCAAATTTTTTTCCCCATGTTTTGAAGATGGGTATAATGTAAGATAATTCTAAAAGGGGTTCTAGTGTGGTTTGATGATAGATAAATATTCAGAGTAATCTTATAATAATTTAATTTTTATTAAGTCCGCAATGATTATATAATATTATTTATATAGGTTATGTGACAATATATGAGATGAAATTTTTATTCATTCCCAATTATGGGAAACATGTCTCTAATTATCCATAGGCACATTTTTTTTAAATAATGCGATTAATTTACATATTTCAAAACCATATCCCCAAGTAATGGTTTGGGGCCCTAAAGGGTTACTGAATCCATTGATACATCAACTGCTTTGAAATACTCAATCATATTGGGATGATTTCTTATCACCTTGAATTTTAAAAAACTCTGCTAATATGTTAATTATGTGATCCATGACTTTTATTGAGGATTTATATAACTAATTGATCACATATGTAGAACTCATAGGTTATATAATGGGAACATGATGTTTGTTATAAATAACAACTAATTGATTTCATAGATTGTATACATAATGTAAAATGAAATATGATCACTCATCATGTTAATGTTATTTGGATGAATCATGAGTTTGAGGAAGTAATATGAGAACCAAAATACATCATTGTAAAATAATACCCTCATATTTTCTAATCTATGATTTAAAATTTATAGGGTAAAATTTTATTTATGTGGGGTAAAATGTAACATCTTGTATTCTTATTCCACTGATAACTTGTCGTACATACACCACCGAATTAAAACAAATAAATATAATATATAATGAATTTAAAATATTAAAATACAATATTAAAATTAATTTCTTTTATTAATTAAATATGAATCATAAATATGAAAATTAAAACATGAATAAACCAATAATTAATCGAAAAAAAGACCAAAGTGAAATCTTTTTCCTCAAGGTTTTCATTAATTATTATACCATTTCTTATAATTATTGAATGAAATAAGAAGTATTGAAATATAAATTATGTTTTAAAAAAACAATATTAAAATACATATATCATACATAAAATGAATATGGGACTATATTAATAGTAACAACACAATCTATTATCTATCTTTAAAAATATATAAATGGTGACATTTTTATCAATTAATAAAAATCATAATAAAAATACCAAAATATGAATGAAATAGTCAAAATAACTTGCATATGATAATGGAACCCAATTCTTATGATGTGATATAAATGTAATAATTAATGAAATAAAATAATATAATATGTAATTGATATGTATGAGGATCTAAAAACGTTAATTAAAATGATTAATTTTATTATATATGTAGTTAATGTACCTTTAATAGATTCAAAATTTGAGGTATGCGTTTCCTTTCCATTCTCCCTTTGAAATCGAGATTGTCTATGTCATAATTTATAATTACAAATTTTTTATATAAATTATCATTAAACTTCATATATTTTTATCATATTTTTATTTTATGGATTCAATTTATTCTCATAATTTTATTACCATATTTATGTTAAACTCCACAAAAATTACATTTGTATGAGGAATATTTTTTATTCATTTTAATTAGAATCATTGTCATCCACGTCTATGATATATATTAAGTATAATGACTGTGTTATACATAATTACCACCAAATCAATTATTAATTATTAAATTTTTATAATTACAATTAATTTATTTTTCAAATGTTTGAAAGGAGTACTTTTACACTATTTTTTTACTTTTTCTGTAATATTACTTTCTATAGACATTTTCTTCTCTTTTTTATGAATAATCCATTTGACATTGTCTTAATTTACTACTTTTTTAAAAAATATATCTTATCCACAAATTTCATAAACTATTTTGTCATAATCATTTGTTTCAAAGGAAAAATGGGGAAATATTAATGTATTATAAGATGTATATTTTTTAAAACAATTAATCATTTTATAAATGTTATTAATAATTATATTTATATAATAATTTATTATTTATCATGAATTTATGTGCATATGATTTTAATATACAATATTTCATTATTATAATGACTCAACCTTAAACAATACATAATCTAGAAATTTGAACAAGATTTCTCTTCTTTAAATTCCCAAAGAACATTTAGGCTAAGAGTTTTATAAGTATAATACATAACTCATATATATCAACCCACATGAAAAGAAATTGACTACCACTAATACAGTATCCATTTCATCCTAAGCATAAAATTTTTAACATATAAAAACATAATGATTTCATTGAAAATTTGTCATAACATTTAACATGACATCATTATTTTTTTCAATAGATCGTTATCACCCATTAAAAACATTTAAAAACTTGGAATGATCATAATAAAATCGTAAAGGGATATAAAAATAAGGCCATAAACCATTAGTCAATATATACTTATAAACATATGAAATAATTTTCACAATGACATACTTCTCACCAATATATACATACTTTGTGAAACATTATATTTCCATTAAACATTAGATAACATATATAAAACCATAAAGGTAAAATGGGGTATTACTTAATTATATTGTTACCCTATTATCTACCTTATTATTATTAACCCTCACAACTACCTTTCAATGTAACCCTCATGACTACCCTATGGTGTATCCATCGTAGTTATAGTTGAAGTATCCATAAATCCATCCTCCAACAAACACATACCAAATTAATTGGAGGGAGGTATATATACTAACCTTCCCCACAAAGAATTTCCAAGAACCATAACATAATCATAAAATGTGAATAATTGTATAAAAAACATTCTTTTCAATTTCGTAAAATATAATTTTAAAAGAGGGGTTTTAAAGGAAAGTCCCATAAATATATCAAAAAATTGTTGTGAAAAATTATTGAACGAAATTATTATATGTATATACTATAAATACACATAATAAATCATTATATGTATTAAATTATTTAAACAAGTAGTCTTGGTATCCCATGAGTAATGAAGTATAAGGATAACCCAAATAATGGAAATTGGGTTATGAATTCCCTTACCTTGTGTCCGTCTAAATTAATACTCATTTATAACTTCTGTATAATGGTAATAAGAGTGTTATAAATATTTTATAAAAAACAATTAAAGTTTACAATACCTTATATGATCATTTTATAAAATTATTTGACCCATTTATTGATAATATATTTTTTTACATTCATTGTTTCGGGTGCATTATTTATTTTATTTCCATGGTCGATTCGTAAGAAATTTTCTAGTCGAACGAAATCTAAAATACAGAGGTGGAATGAAATGGTATTAAAATGTATCCATAATATTATATTATTCAATAAATCATTTTGGTTCTATAGTATGAGGATTAATCATTAGATAAATCATTAGTGATTTTCCTTTAGACGATTTACGTGATTATTTGATAATAATAGACTAGTTTTGTTAAATAATTTAATATTATGATTATAATCTCATTATAGAACATAAAAGTGGTTATATAATGAATATTTATTTCTATTTCAACTATTAAAATTCTTTTACAATCGAATTTGAAAGATATAATGGGAATTTAACACACATTGTCCATGATTTTGATAAATCAACATATCAAACATGGTGTTTTAATGTTTTTGAATAAGATGAATAGGAGAGGATGATTGATGATGATTTTTTACAAAAACATGGTAAAAATTAATAATATAAATAATAAATGATATTTAATTACTATTTTATAATGGTAGGTGAAGATAGTTTAAGAAAATAAATAATTGAAAAGAAAACACATGTAAAAGTAGATGATTTTCACAACTTGATCTCTTCTCATTTAGATCTTTCATAAAGCCTATGGTATTATAATTTTGGTGACACAAGAAGGTCTTTGATATTAGGTAGATCCTTGGGAAGGGAATTAAGAAGAATTTATACAATGCTAAAATCATGATAGGAGTGAGAGGTAGTGGTGGTGAGGGTGGTATTTATAGTAGTGCAGAGGAGGCTATTTCCATTATTTTAATCATTAGTTTAATATTTTTTATCAATACTATTAATATTATTGATTGGTGTGACCCAAAATAATAAAGAGATAATTTTTGTTTTAACCAATGGTGCTTACATCATCCATGGTTATGGGTATATTTTATTTAACATATAATATATCTATATATATATAGTAAATTGCCATATTTAACTATTCATAAATATTCATGTATTTCAGGAAAGTCCCAAAAATTCACCGTAAACTTTTTTTAATGTGTAGGATTCAAACATAGATGATATTTTATGAGAATAATTTTCACCAAAATATTTTTTAAAGACATGTAAATTTCAAGGAAAATTTTTTCTTAATTTTTTTGGAATTTTACTTGTCCGTAGTTTCTAACAGCAACTAATTCCGAGGCCCGGTGTTCTTAGAATAAATTTCTAAAGTTTTGTTTTGGTACGTTCAGTAAACGTACGTGCGTATTTTTCTAACTGTTGAACCGGTGCTCAGTATTGATATCTGAGGACACCGATGACCTCGCAGCGCCAGTATTCTCTTAGGGGGACCTCTACTGTAATTGCGTTTGGTTGAGAGTGGAAGTTATAAGTTGGGATTTCTAATTAAAAAATAAAGAGTAATTAATATGTGTGAGTAACACATTTTTCTTCGAATGTGGTTAAATTATTTGGATGCTGGTTGTTTTATCCAATGGGAAGTTGGAGGTGGCACCCACCCCAACATAACCTCCCATGGGAGGATATTGTGTGGCGAGGCCCACACAAGCACCTAATCTATTAACTCCCCTTGAACCCCTTTAACTTACCTTGTCTTAAATGAGCCAACCCATAATTCATTTATATTGGGTAAACTCTCCACCTTCCCCCTCCCATTAAGTGTTCCAACCATTTAATTAATCAATTTAACATAATAAATTTACTTAATTGTAGATTTTTAATTTTGAAAAGATTGTTAATAATAAAATAATATGAGAGCGTATTATATATGTTTGCTGGTGGTACATTGAAGGGATTTGGGAGGAACTCTTTGAGAAATATTATTCTCTCAATGAGGACGTCATTCTTCAAAAAAGAATGCTCCATGTCTCGAAGAATGTGAAGAAACACCTTCTACCTTCTTCAACCAGGGAAAGAATGAGCGGTGACGCCCACATGTAACGCCATCTTCCTTCCCCTTCCTCCACGTCAAGGGAGAAGATGCCGCCTGCATAGAATGTCACCAACAACGACACTTCCTCCTCGGACGCATTCTGACGTCAATGAATCGATGTCATCATCAACGAACGATCTTCAAATCATGTTAGGGGGTTTTGTATAATATAAAATCAATACAATTATACCATCATGCTTTGGAGATTATATGTTGGTTTACTATTTGTGACTCTAACACGGAGGGCACGGGATAACGAAAAAGTCCGGACCCTCAGCGAATTCATTCTTGATGCATGTATTATTGGGAGATTGGTGAACAGAAGGGAAACCATGATTTGTGGTCTTCATATTGAAGAGATGGACTCAAGTTGTCTGTAGGTACAGACAGGAGGCAAAACAGACCATCGAAACGACTCTAGTGGTTCGTGGTAGAGCGTTGCGGCACCGGCAACTGGAGGCAACTGCTGGCACCGGCTGACCGCCTAGGGTTGGCGGCACCACTCTCGCACCTCCGGCGGAATTCCATCACTAAACGGGTTGCGGTGGTCGAGTGTAAGCCACAACCACGGGTTCTGGGGAGGTCGGACAGTGCCAGTTGGCGCTGCTGTTTCGAGACACCGGGGGGCGCCCCCACCCCCCTCCCCCCGCTCTGCGTGCCTAGCGCGAACGCGCTCGGCCCGCACAGCCGCCCTGGCGCGGGCCAGGCCGCAGCCACCAGGCCGGGTCGTGCCTACCAAGCAAGGCCATGCTCTACTGGGCCGAACCTAGATTCGGGCGGGGTCGACCCGGTTCGGGCCTACCTAGCGCGGGTTTGGCCTGGTCGGACCGGACCCCAACCCCCCTCTTCATACCACTTTTGGTTTTTCGCCAATAAAATGATCTATGGACCTCTGATCGACGCACCATCAGTTGCGTAGGATTCCATGGATCGAGCCGGTCGTTTTGGTATAATACACACAACGGTTTAGCGAAGTTTGTGTACAGCAGGGTTGGTTCGAACCCCAAACCAATGGGGCCCTCAGAGCAGAAACACTTATAACATAAGGACCGAACGTCTGATTGATGTGACGTCAACTACGCTGGACTTATATTTATGATATGGTACTATTGGAATACTCCACACAATATTTTGATGAGGTTGGAGTATGGCGGGGTTGGATTGTTCCCAAAATCCAACAGGCCCTTGGAACGGAAATGCCCTTAACACTCAAATCGTGTGTCTGATTGATGCACTGTCTGTCGCATTGGGTTCGTTTTGATGAGAAGGAACTTTTGTATACATCAACTCATGAATTAGTTATAGTGGATGTATTGAACCCCTTTACTCGAGGAGTGGACCCTCTCGGAATCGAGCGTGCTGTGTGGGGGAACCATAGAGCTGTCTACGATGTCTACCGTACTGGGATCCTCCGTGGGTTCGACAGAAGCGACTTCTGTACAAGGATCTTACGTGTGTTCTATAGTGAATAATATTTTACTAGGATCCTACTTGGGTTTGATATTGATGAATTTAGTACTAGTATCAAACGTGGGTTCGACATTTATGACTTATGTACTAGGATCCTACGTGAGTTTGATAGTGACGACTTCTATACCTGAATCCTACATGGGTTCGATTATGACGACACCGGTACTAGGATCCTACATGGGTTCAACAGTCATGACTTTAATACTACTATCCTACGTGGTTTCAGCAGTGATGACTTTTGTACTAGGATCCTACATGGGTTCGATAGTGACAACTTCTTTTCTAGAATCCTACGCGGGTTTGACAGCGATGATTAAGGTTTTTGAATATTGTGTGGGTTTGACAGCTTAGATGAATTGGTGAATACATATGATCATCTATATCACTATATGAAATATTTATACCTGTGTAGGATGAGTCTTGACTTTCAATCATTATCATCGATGTTATTGACCTTATTTCCTATGTGGACTGGGTTGTGCATGGGCTCGAGAGTTGGACCGAACCAAGATTGATAACGTAGGTATATTTATAAGAATATACCTAAGTAGAGTTGGTTTATACTTCTTGATTTTATCTTTATTCTGTGGTTTATCCATCATGGACTCTTGGAGACCTTTGGGGGTCTCGGGGTCCCTAATGAGTATCATAATACTCACCCCTACACTAGCAATGCCCACACTTCATTGTGTTGGTTGCAGATGACAGGCATCACTGATCAACGCAGAGTGATGTGGAGGAGGATGGTACTCGATGGTGGAACACTTGGCAATACGTACATAGAGCGAACAAACATAACTGAGGTGATTAGGATGCCTTCTGTAGATAGATTCCATAGAGGTCCAGGTGGACTAGACCAACAGGTGGGTGACCCCAGGATACAGCTATGGTTGTGTGGGGCACACGAGATAGAGCCAGCTATACGAGGATCATGGAGTGCTATGCATGCTGTGGGTAGGGTCACATGGATCGGGACTGCCCGACCCACCATGCAGATGAGCAGCAGGTAGTAGAGGGACCTCCCAGGCAAATTTGAAGGTTTTACCGTGGTCATCTTCCAGGAGGGGGCGGACGTGGCTGAGGAGCTGGTCATGCAGCAGGTGCTGGATGACGTTTCAATGCCCTACCAACACCACCACCAGGAAGTCAACCTGATTGTAAAGAACATGTGGGTAAGGGAGAGGTCATCTTCAGGCAGCTGAGGCCTACAACCACAGTTCTTCGAGAGCAGGTGTACAGGAGCGGTACTAGATCTAAGAATAGAGACCTTTGTTCATTATTCTTCTATCTTAGTTGATGTCGGTGTTTGTGGTTGCTTTTTGACTTTGTACATTGAGCTGCAGTTATAAAAGACACTTGTCCATGTATTGTTTTATTTCATTCTTTTTTGGGTGTGGTTGATACTAAGAGGTTCCGGTTAAAACCGTTTACTTGACCCTCAAATTTGAGATTCCTACTGCAGGAGACCCAGTGACCACACACTGTTGCTGAAAGTGTGACTCGTCCCTTGGAGGTGAGAGTAACGGTCGGATCTCTCGGTTGTGGAATCAAGGCCTTACGACGTCATCCATGTCATGAAATAGCACCGTTCATGCCAGGATTGACTGAATTAGGCAATGAATGTGGATTATCTAGGGGATGAGACCAGATTTCTCTTCTTGGAAAAGAAGAAATCTCAGTATCTCCTTTTGGATGTAAGCAACGAAGGGTGTAGTTGAGTTCTTTACAATTGGATAGTCACACCCATAGTTCATTGAGCGAACGGGTTATGGTTTACTCTAATCTCTAAAGTCTTTGGTGTGTCTTCTTGTAGAAGGACCTGGACCTGAGACAGCAGCGATGGCTTGAAGTCCTCTAGGACTATGACTTTGAGATAATCTATACTTTTTGGAAGGGGAACGTTGTAGAAGGTTCTCTCAACAAGAGATCAGGCATGCAACTTCTAGGGGAGGTGACAGAGCAGCTGGTCGCGTTGCCGATATCCTTTGTGGATAGAGATGGAGCAGCTTTTCTACAGTCTCTCACAGTCACTCCTCCACTCCTTCAGCGTGTCTGGGAGGCACATAATGGGGACGTAGACTGTTAGACGCGATGCGCTCAGACATCCTCAAGGCAGGCACCTGATGGGTATTTCTGAAGGTGGGGATCACATCATATTCTTCGGAGGACATACCATGGTACCGGTTGCACTATATGAAGATGTTCTAATTGAGTTTCACACTTCCCCTAGTGCGGTACATCCAGGACTGGAGAAGATGTATCAGGACCTCAGACGTCAACATTGGTGGTCGGATATGAATAAGGCGGTAGCAGAGTTTGTCTCATGATTCCTCACTTGACAACAAGTGAAGGAGGATCACCAGGTTCCAGTGGGATTTGTTCAACCTTAGAGGTCCTGAAGTGGAAGTGGGATATGATATCCAAGGATTTAGTGACAGGGCTTCCACGTACATCCAGGGGACATGACTCTATCTGGGTGATTGTCGACCGACTCACCATGTCGGCCTACTTCCCACAAATCATAGAGAAGGGTTCAGTAGAGATCATGGGACGCCTTTACATACATATGATCATACGACTTCATGGTGTTCCATCGACGAGCATCTCCAATCGGGATGCTCGTTTCACTTCCCGGCTATGGAAGTGGTTGCAGGATGCTTTTGGGAAGCAGTTATGACTGAGCACAGCCATCTATCCTCAGACAGATGGTCAGACTGAGAGGAACATTCAGACTATCAAGGACATGCTCTGTGAATGTGTCCTTGACTTTGGTCGCAACTGGGAGGACCACATACCCTTTGTGGAGTTTTCATACAACAAAAACTACCACACCACCATCGGGATGACACCTTAAGAGGCACTGTACGACCGAAATTGAAGATCACCTCAATGGTGTACTGACCCAGGGGAGTCAGCACTTGTAGGACCAGAGATGGTGTAAGCTATAATAGAGAAGGTGCAAGTCATTTGGGTGTGGATGAAGACTGCATAGAGTAGGCAGAAGACCAATGATGATAAGAGATAGAGACTACTGGAGTTCGAGGATGGAAACAACGCCTTTCTACGGGTCTCACCTCGATGAGGTATACGGATATTTGGTTGTGGCCTCAAGTTGTCTATGTGATTCATTGGGAATTTTTAGGTCCTCTACAGGGTAGGCATGGTGGCTTACTGCCTGGCCCCTCCACCTCAGTTTTACTGGGTGCACGACATCTTCGACGTATCTCAACTGAGGAGATACGTTCATGACCCGTCCCACATCATTGACCATGGGGAGCTGGACATCGATGATGTGGAAACATTCATAGAGGCCCTATTATAGATTCAGGATCGAAAGGATCTTGTCCTACATGGACGGTAGATTCCTCTAGTGCGTATTTGATGGCATCACAGGAATCTCAAAGATATCACATGGGAGTGAGAGGCGTAGATACGTACTCAGTACCCTCATTTGATTCCCTAGTGTGTGTTTTAGCATTACGGAGACATGAAGACCAGAGGTGGGGGTAATGTAAAGAACCAGAAATTTCAAGGATGTATTTTTCGTAATTTTTTTTTGAAATTTTATGAGTCCACAGTTTCTGACGGTGCCTGATTCAGAGTCTGGGTGTGCCTGGAATCAATTTCTGATGTTTTGTTTGGGTACGTTCAGTAAATGTATGTGTGAATTTTTTTAACTTTTGAACTGGTGCTTGGAATTGAAATATGAGCACACCTATGAACTCGCAGTTCCGGTATTCACATAAGGAGACCTCTACCGCAGTTGCTTTTGGTTGAGAGTGGATTATATAAGTTGGGGTTTCTAATTAAAAATTAATGATTATGTAATATGTGTGAGTAAAAAATTTTATTTGATGGTGGTTAAAGTATTTGGGTGGCGGTTGTTTTCTCCAATGGGAAGTTGGAGGTGGGGATCACCCCCACATAACCTCCAATGGGAGGATATTGTGTGGCGGGGCCCACAAGAGCACATAACCCTATAACTCCCCTTAATCCCCTTTAACATCCCTTGTCTTAAACGAGCCAACCCATACTTCATTTATATTTGGTGATCTCTCCACCTTCCTCCTCCAATTAAGTGGGCCAACCATTTAATTAATGAATTAAACATAATAAATTTAAATAATTATCACTTTTGAATTTTTAAAAGCATGTCAACAATAAAATAATAGGAGAGCCTATTATTTTAGTTTGTGAGTGGAACATTGAGAGGATTTGGGAGGAACTCTTGGAGAAATATTATTCTATCAATGAAGAATGTCTTTCTTCAATGAAGAATGTCATTATTCAATGAAGAACACTCCACGTCTTGAAGGAAGTAAAGAAACACCTTCTAACTTCTTCAACCGGGGCATGAACGTGCAACGATGCCACCAAGGAACACCATCTTCCTTCCTCTTCCTCTACATCAAGGGAGTAGATGCCACCCGCAAAAAACATTTCCAACAACGACACTTCCCCCTCAGACGCATTCTGACGTCAACAAATCGACACTGTCGTCAAAAAACAATCTTAGAATCATGGTAGGTGGTTTTTCATAATTTTTAATGAATAAAATTATACACTTATTCTTAGGAGATTATATGTTGGTTTACTGTTTGAACCTCTAACGTGGAGGGCACATGCTAACGAACAAGTCTGGACCGTCCACCAATTCGTTCATGATGCGTGGATTGTTGGGAGATTGGTGAATAGAATGGAAACCTTGATTTGACGCCGTTGCATTGAAGAGCTAGACTAGAGGAGGACGTAGGTATAGATGAGAGGAAAATGGACCACCGAAACGACTCCAGTGGTCGGCAGAAGAGCGTAGCGGAGTCGGTGACTGGATGTAACAGCCCGAGATTTTATGAAAAATATTCTTTTTTATTTCACTAATGTCTTGTGTTGTACGCTACACCAAAAGAAGCTTGCACAACATGCATCCTTTACTTTCCTTGCATTACACGCAATCACGACCTTCCTCGATAGCGTGTGTAGTACGCAATACCGAGTTTCACTAAACAACGATATGTTATTAAAATATTATTATAACTAGCCGTTATGAATATTAATAACCACCTTTTAAAATTTTACGAATATTATCTCTCAAAATGGAATTCATTTTTGGATTCGAAGTATCGAATTTAGCCTAAGGTGAAGTTTTGGTACTTTTCGGATAACTTTCATATTCTGATGAATAGTGAAAATTACTAAATTATAATTAAAAACAACTTTTTTAATCAAAATAATTAATAGTGATAAATTATTAATTTTAGTGGTTTTAAAGTATATTTAGAATATATTTTTACAATTTAATACAATGTTGGTCATTGGATGTAATTTCACATTTAAACCAGACATAAACAAGTGTCAATCTTTTGATAGATATTGTTTCTTAAAAACACGCTATTTGTTTTAACAGCGGGATTTAATTATAAAATTAATTAATGCAACTTATATGTTATGAATATGGTAAAATATAATTCATTTTTGAATTCGGAATATGAAATATATCTTAGGATGAAATTTTGGCATTGTTCTGAAAAACATCAATTTTTGATGAATAGTGAAACTACTAAGTGGTAGGTTAAAAACTGAATTTTGCATAAAACTTAATTTTACCGCTTCTGTGAATGGAATTTCAAAAATCCGACATACACGGTTGATATCAGTAAGTAAAATGTGGTTCAATGAGATAAAAATAATTTTTTGGTGAATAGTAACTTTTTACTTTTTTTACTGCGGTTTATAGTAAATAGGGTAACTAAGGGTAAATATGATATTACTATTACCCTAACACATGACCTAATTATATTGGATAAGTGTAATTCGACCAAAAACAACCTTATGAATAAAATATGACCATTTAGGCCCACTTGGGTTAGATTAGGACATTTATTATTAATTTATTTAAAGACGGGTTAAAATAGTTAAAATCAATGTTTAATAAGTAAATCATTTTTAATATGGGGTTATACATAAGATAAATTCGACTATAAATATTAATTAGAAAGATAAAAAGATTTCCTACATAATGGTATTTTATTTATAATTTTTAGACATTAAATAATTTAATTTATTTATGACACAATTATGATGCAGTAATTAACTTATTTATGAAATATTGACATAATTGATGTTATAATCACAAAAATAAATATAATTTTAGACTTTTTATGAATTACACAAATTTTCTAGGTTACTATTATATATTAGTGTTGATTTAATCAACTTTGTTTGAACATATAATTCTTTTATGACTTTCACAAAAATCATATATCAAATAGTGTCAAAATTGACACAAAATAGTTTTTAAATAAAATAAAATATTATTAATTGTTATTTTATTCCTAAAAATCTGAGGTTCGGAAAAATGACTTAGATAAGGATATATATATTAATAATAAACAATTTGGGGTTCGTTTGGCATGTTATAGTATGTGTATTAACCATATAGTGAAAGAAAACAAAAAGACATGGTAAAAGTTAAATTATTTAACTTAGAGTTAAATCTAATTGATAAAGTTAAAATAATACCCTAAACTTGTCTAAATCCTATTGGTTAATAGGATTTCGACCCTTCCCCACTTTAGATTCGAAATAAGACCCTTTGGAACCATTATAAACCGATTTTTCTTTAATATAAAATAATATTTTGAGATATTCCTAAGGTGCCCCTCTCCTCCCTTATAAAAGGGAACCTCCTCCCCCTCCTTCTCACACCAAATTGAGCACTCAAGCTCGTCCAACCCCTGCCAAAATATCTTCTCCACTTCCCTAGCAACATCCTAGAGGTTCTGGTCTTCCTCAAAGACCAATTTTAGTGCCCTAAGAGGAGGTCACAAAGAGGCGCTTCAAAGAAGAGGTAATTATCGTTACCAATTCTTTCATCTTTATTTCTTCTTCCACTTCTTCTTCTTAAGTTGTTTCATTATGAAGTAATAACATAAGTATCACTAATATACTGATATGTTATTATAAGTATGAAAAACCCCTTTTTCACCATCTATCCATCCTACGGAAAAAGAAATCACCGCGCGTGCGTACGTACGGAATACCGTCTCCACGCCGTGGTGTAATCTATTTTCCACCACCACCTTACATGGATGGGTATAATGGTGTAATGAATAACTATACATAGTTATTACAACATCATATTGATTCTGATATATTGTATAATCAACTCCAATTCAATTCAATATTTATGGAAATGATATCATCGCTCGTGCGTACGTACGGACTACCGTCTCCACGACGCGATGAGATTCATTCTCCATGTTAACCATTTAAGAATGATTATAAAGTATATATAAGAAATAATAATGAAATATATGAAATTATAAAGCTACTGGATTTATGTATATATATATATATATATATATATATATATATATATATGTATGTCATCTACTTACTTCCATTCAAGACAATAAGGAAAGGAAAACAGCGTTCATGCGTACGTACGGACTACCGTCTCCATGAACGGTGTTTTTCATTTCATTTATCTATCTATTATATATATATATATACTGAATATATATGATATATAAATCATATTTTATATTCTGGAAATAAGTAAATCATGATATAAGTAATAATAATGTCAAGAACAACAAGTCAAAACAACTACGATAAACGAAACGATTTTACCCAAAACGCTTCTTTAACATGGAATTTACAAAAGAACGGGTAATATAATGTCATAAGTGAACTATATATGATATCATAACAATAAATATGAATCTGTAATAAGTCAATGACATTATTTAAATCATTATACAGGAGGTTCGGACACATACGAAGCAAATCGGACCTAAGTTAAGGGAAAATATCACAAATCTCATTTTTATCCGAGATTGTTTATTCGTAAGTATTTACTAGGGTGTATTTTATCATCCACGTCCATGTTACCTCAATATGTAATATTCTTTCCATCCACTTACAATAGTTTAAATCCAATTTTACACTTCGGTGAGTTTTTAGTAAAGAATATGAAAGGAATCTTTTGTCGTTATTTCGTACGAGGTACTTTTTGACTTTTCCGACAAAAGTACGAAGAATGTTTTTTTTAACTTATACGGCATGAATGGATTTTTAAAACATTATTTACAAGAAGCTTCCTTTTCAAGTTTTCATGTTTATTTTTAATCAACTTCTTTTAGTATATAATTGTATGACATGTTAAGAAAAGAAAAGTGTTTTGAAGAATAAAGGATATTTTCCTCAAGAATGGAGT
Organism: Viscum album; assembly: GCA_963277665.1. NCBI lineage: Eukaryota > Viridiplantae > Streptophyta > Magnoliopsida > Santalales > Viscaceae > Viscum > Viscum album. The sequence continues at coordinate 664,350,471 of OY728138.1, forward strand.
TCAAGTGTTTTATCAAAATTATTTTCCATCTAAGAAAATAAAAGGGTTCTGTTTTTATCCCTATTATTACATGGATTTGATTATGTTGTGATGGAAATATTTTTATGAATTCCTTTCTCTTATATGAATTGTTCTATGATGTCATGATGTTTCAAGAATCCCATTTTTGTTACATGTGTTATGCGATGATGTATGATTTATGATTATCTGGAACACATAAGAAAGGATTCATTATAAGATTGGTGGGACCTATATCTCCCTCCAATGCATTGGGTAAAGATTTTATATCTCATGAGATAGACATGGCTGGAACGGTAGGTTATACCGGTTCAGTGAAACAGGACTGAAACGAGGGTTACTCGATTTAGAAAGGGACTTTGTCCACTAAGATAGTCTTGGAAATGAGTCTTGACTAACAAGAAATGATTCTCTATGATTATGTTTGAATGCCACAAAGTTTCATGTTTTAATTTATGATTATTGTGATTACATTTCACTGCCATGATTTACCCCATGTTATGAAATTATGATCTCTTTTGCAGGTTAAGATTTCCAAAAGTTATGTGCTTGTGTATATGATGTGATTGATATTTCTTTTGTTTACCCTTACTGAGCATTTGAGCTCACCCTTTTATGTTTTCTTTTCCCCAGGATATAAAGAAAGGTTTTAGGTAATAAAAGGGGAAGATCTTTATGGGAGATATCGAAGATCTTTCACCACGATTAGAAGATTACGTTCCAAGTTTCCAAAGACACTAAACTATTATGATCCTTGTGTGTGTATTTTTTGTTATGTACTAAGTATTCCGCAAAAGTAATGTAATGTCCATGTACGTCAAGATACGGGTCTCTACAGTTGGTATCAGAGGAAAGGTTTAGTCAACCTTTGGAAACTAGGATGCGAGAACTTTAGTGAGATCCCTAGAGATATTTTCTAAGGTATGTCTAGGGATGTCCCTAAGGATAAGTATACATATAGGATATAGTCCTAGAATTACGCTAACGATCATATAATTAAACCTAAGATGTTAGATATTGAAGGTACTCCCCCTTTGTTATGTTGTTTTCCCTAGCATGATTTTTGCCTCTCACACTATTCTTTTTGGGTTTTAGACGATGGCTGGAACCCGAAGGAACCGTGTTGATCAATGCAACGGACAATGAAATGATTTCCCTCCTGAACAAACAAATGTTATGGGAGATGGAGTGAAAAATATTATTGCTATACTCACACAAGCTATGAATCATTCTGGACTTCCAGATGAGCAGAGAAGGGAACAATATTCTATTGAGTCCATCATGAGGCAACATTCACCTTCTTTCAGTGGGTCTTCTGATCCACTTGTTGCTGAACAATGGATCAGTACTACTAAAAAGATATTTTCTGTTCTTCAATGTTATGAACATGATAAATTCATCTTAGCAGTATATCGTTTAGAAGGTGAAGCTGATTAATGGTGGAATCTTATCAAGAATACGAGGCAAAGAGATGAAATTGAGTCCATGGAATGGGACGAGTTCAAGAACTTATTTTTCAATAAGTACTTCCCTCGTATTCTTCGAACAAAGATGGAGAAGGAGTTTCTTGAACTAAAGCAAAAGGATGATGAATCTGTTGGTATATACGAAGCGAATTTTACAAGACTTGCAAGGTATGATTCTGGCATTATCATCCAACCTGAAAGTAAAGTTGATCGATTTTTCAGTGGCTTAAAACCAATTCTTCGAAGGGCATTAGCTATAAGAGACTTCAGTAGTTATGAAGAAATTGTACGTTGTGCTATCAAGGTAGAAATGGAATTTGGTGTTACATATCCATCTCATGGTTTTGACAAGAAACGAAAGATGGAGTTCAAGGAGAAATCTCAAAATAATGGTGAAAAGAAGATGAATGTTTCCTTATGCACAAAGTGTGGAAAGAAGCATGGTGGAGATTGTCTTAAAGGGACTAGAAAATGTTTTAAGTGTGGAAAATAAGGTCATCGAGTAGCTGAGTGTCGAAGTAATGGAAAAAGGGTTTCTAATGATGTGAATAAAGAAAACACTGCAGAGAACGCACCACCAACACTTCAATGCTTCAAGTGCAAGGAAAGGGGCATTATGCTAATAAATGCCCTAATCCAAGGGTTAGTGATGATCAACATGGGCAACCACTGAAGGCAAAGGACAAAGGGAAGTCACATGCGATCACTATTGGCAATGTTGAATATGACAACGATGTGGTGGAATGATTAAGTCTTTATGTAATGGGAATCCAAAATAATGTTGTATCATTGAGTATTGCAATATTTATTGATGTGGTATTCAAAGTTATTGAGATATTTTTTGGAAATATGATGATATGCGCATAATGAAGGGAAAACGAGAAAATGAAATGTTTAATAATATTCATGAGCTCATGATTGATATAAGGACTAAGTGATATCATGGTTTGAGTATATAGAATTTTGAGGATTTTGGTATGTGGAAAGTGTTAACGTATAATTGCATTCATGTTTTCAATAAGGTTCAATGGGTATTCAAGAGAATACATGATTAAGGCCTTTCAATGTTTGGAATATGACCAACAAGACATATCTTATGATATATGGGGATTAACGACAGTATTAAATCTCTGGTAATCGTTTTCACTATATTATGAGAGTGGACTGTAGTATTATGGATAAGCCTAAATATTAGAATGGATTATGTTGGACATAAGTTATTATTGTTTAAGGATAGAAGATTTTCGATATTATTGATGGGATGTTATAGTAATTTAGTTTTAGAAAAAGGACAACCTGCAGGACGGGTGACAGCCCATCGCTTCAGACAAGGATGTGGGAATCGAACCCACAACCGAAGTGCGACTGGCCTTTATCGCCTACCACTGGCCTACAGGAAGTCCCTGTTTAGTAGAAACTAGTTTTCTTATATTAAGCAGTATGATATATGAAGTATAAGTCCATTTTAGGAACCATATGTGATTAATCTCACTATAGATCGACTTATGTATATAATTTTTGCTAACCTTTTGTTTGAGACAGATGGAATGACCCGTCATTCTATCACATGATCTTCTAACACGTCACGAATAACAAATTCAACTTCATTTATTTAAGAGATGAAGTGAAAATTGTTAAAGGCACAAACAATAGTGATATTGTACCAAAATAAAGTAAGTATTTATTCTAATTCAAATTCTTTAACTTTAGGGAAACGATCTTGAAAACCAATAATGTTGTCCTAGTGATCTTATATCTGATGAATTAGATGGTACCTTAGATCGTCACAAATTTATGGCTTTGTGATTGTTGGTTTTTCCATAGCCATGTTCTCTACCACTCTCCATCAGAACATGATGGTTATATTTCTCTTCCATATCCATATTTTCACCTATGTGGAAACCCAGTGATTAGTTTATTTGGGTAATCATTACATTTAATACATTAGTTTTTAAAGCCAAGTTTTGGTATTCCTTTTTACGATGTGGGTTTCTATTAAAGAAACTTTCGAAAAGTAAACCATTTATAACCCCGACGAATTTCGAGTGCGAAATTCATTTTAAGGGGGGTAGAATGTAAAAGCCCGAGATTTTATGAAAAATATTCTTTTTTATTTCACTAATGTCTTGTGTTGTACGCTACACCAAAAGGAGCTTGCACAACATGCATCCTTGACTTTCCTTGCATTACACGCAATCGCGACCTTCCTCGATAGCGTGTGTAGTACGCAATACTGAGTTTCACTAAACAACGATATGTTATTAAAATATTATTATAACTAGCCGTTATGAATATTAATAACCAACTTTTAAAATTTTACGAATATTAGCTCTCAAAATGGACTTCATTTTTGGATTCGGAGTATCGAATTTAGACTAAGGTGAAGTTTTGGTACTTTTCGGATAATTTTCATATTCTGATGAATAGTGAAAATTACTAAATTATAATTAAAAACAACTTTTTTAATCAAAATAATTACTAGTGATAAATTATTAATTTTAGTGGTTTTAAAGTATATTTAGAATATATTTTTACAATTTAATACAATGTTGGTCATTTGATGTAATTTCACATTTAAAGCAGACATAAACAAGTGTCAATCTTTTGATAGATATTGTTTCTTAAAAACACGCTATTTGTTTTAACAGTGGGATTTAATTATAAAATTAATTAATTAAACTTCTATGTTATGAATTTGGTAAAATAGACTTCATTTTTGAATTCGGAATATGATATATAGCTTAGGATGAAATTTTGGCATTGTTCTGAAAAACATCAATTTTTGATGAATAGTGAAACTACTAAGTGGTAGGTTAAAAACTGAATTTTGCATAAAACTTAATTTTACCGCTTCTGTGAATGGAATTTCAAAAATCCGACAGACATGGTTGATATCAGTATGTAAAATGTGGTTCAATGAGATAAAAATAATTTTTTGGTGAATAGTAACTTTTTACTTTTTTTACCGCGGCTTATAGTAAATAGGGTAACTAAGGGTAAATATGATATTACTATTACCCTAACACATGTACTAATTATATTGGATAAGTGTAATTCGACCAAAAACAACCTTATGAAAAAAATATGACCATTTAGGCCCACTTGGGTTAGATTAGGACATTTATTATTAATTTATTTAAAGAAGGGTTAAAATAGTTAAAATCAATGTTTATTAAGTAAATAATTTTTAATATGGGGTTATACATTAGATAAATTCGACTATAAATATTAATTAGAAAGGTAAAAATATTTCCTACATAATGGTATTTTATTTATAATTTTTAGACATTAAATAATATAATTTATTTATGACACAATTATGATGCAGTAATTATCTTATTTATGAAATATTGACATAATTGATGTTATAATCACAAAAATAAATATAATTTGAGACTTTTTATGAATTACACAAATTTTCTAGGTTACTATCATATATTAGTGTTGATTTCATCAACTTGGTTTGAACATATAATTCCGTTATGACTTTCAAAAAAATCATATATCAAATAGTGTCAAAATTGACACAAAATAGTTTTTAAATAAAATATTATATTATTAATTGTTATTTTATTCCTAAAAATCTAAGGTTCGGAAAAATGACTTAGATAAGGATATATATATTAATAATAAACAATTTGGGGTTCGTTTGGCATGTTATAGTAAGTGTATTAACCATATAGTGAAAGAAAACAAAAAGACATGGTAAAAGTTAAATTATTTAACTTAGAGTTAAATCTAATTGATAAAGTTAAAATAATACTCTAAACTTGTCTAAATCCTATTGGTTGATAGGATTTCGACCCTTACCCACTTTAGCTTCGAAATAAGACCCTTTGAAACCATTATAAACCGATTTTGACTTTAATATAAAATAATAATTTGAGATATTCCTATGGTGCCCCTCTCCTCCCTTATAAAAGGGCACCTCCTCCCCCTCCTTCTCACACCAAATTGAGCACTCAAGCTCGGCCACCCCTGCAAAAATTTCTTATCCACTTCCCTAGAAACATCCTAGAGGTTCTGGTCTTCCTCAAAGACCAATTTTAGTGCCCTAAGAGGAGGTCTCAAAGAGGCGCTTCAAAGAAAAGGTAATTACCGTTACCAATTCTTTAATCTTTATTTCTTCTTCCACTTCATCTTCTTAGGTTGTTTCATTATGAAGTAATAACATCAGTATCACTAATATACTGATATGTTATTATAAGTATGAAAAAACTCTTTTTCACCATCTATCCATCCTACGGAAAAAGAAATCACCGCGCGTGCGTACGTACGGAATACCGTCTCCACGCCGTGGTGTAATCTATTTTCCACCACCACCTTACATGGATGGGTATAATGGTGTAATGAATAAGTATACATAGTTATTACAACATCATATTGATTCTGATATATTGTATAATCCACTCCAATTCAATTCAATATTTATGGAAATGATATCATCGCTCGTGCGTACGTACGGACTACCGTCTCCACGACTCGATGAGATTCATTCTCCATGTTAACCATTTAAGAATGATTATAAAGTATATATAAGAAATAATAATGAAATATATGACATTATAAATCTACTGGATTTATGTATATATATATATGTATGTCATCTACTTACTTCCATTCAAGACAATAAGGAAAGGAAAACAGCGTTCATGCGTACGTACGGACTACCGTCTCCATGAACGGTGTTTTTCATTTCATTTATCTATCTATTATATATATATATACTGAATATATATGATATATAAATCTTATTTTATATTCTGGAAGTAATTAAATCATGATATAAGTAATAATAATGTCAAGAACAACAAGTCAAAACACCTACGATAAATGAAACGATTTTACCCAAAACGCTTCTTTAACATGGAATTTACAAAAGAACGGGTAATATAATGTCATAAGTGAACCATATATGATATCATAACAACTAATATGATTCTGTAATAAGTCAATGACATTATTTAAATCATTATACAGGAGGTTCGGACACATACGAAGCAAATCGGACCTAAGGTAAGGGAAAATATCACAATCTCATTTTTATCCGAGATTGTTTATTCCTAAGTATTTACTGGGGTGTATTTTATCATCCACATCCATGTTCCCTCAATATGTAATATTCTTTCCATCCACTTACAATAGTTTAAATCCAATTTTACCCTTCGGTGAGTTTTTAGTAAAGAATATGAAAGGAATCTTTTGTCGTTTTTTCGTACGAGGTACTTTTTGACTTTTCCGACAAAAGTACGAAGAATGTTTTTTTAACATATACGGCATGAATGGATTTTTAAAACATTATTTCCAAGAAGCTTCCTTTACAAGTTTTCATGTTTGTTTTTAATCAACTTCTTTTATTTTATAATTGTATGACATGTTAAGAAAAGAAAAGTGTTTTGAAGAAGAAAGGATATTTTCCTCAAGAATGGAGTTCAAGTGTTTTATCAAAATTATTTTCCATCTAAGATAATAAAAGGGTTCTGTTTTTATCCCTATTATTACATGGATTTGATTATGTTGTGATGGAAATATTTTTATGAATTACTTTCTCTTATATGAATTGTTCTATGATGTCATGATGTTTCAAGAATCCCATTTTTGTTACATGTGTTATGCGATGATGTATGATTTATGATTATGTGGCACACATAAGAAAGGATTCATTATAAGAGGGGTGGGACCTATATCTCCCTCCAATGCATTGGGTAATGATTTTATATCTCATGAGATAGACAGGGCTGGAACGGTAGGTTATACCGGTTCAGTGAAACAGGATTGAAACGAGGGTTACTCAATTCAGAAAGGGACTTTGTCCACTAAGATAATCTTGGCAATGAGTCTTGACTAACAAGAAATGATTCTCTATGATTATGTGTGAATGCCACAAAGTTTCATGTTTTATGTTATGATTATTGTGATTACATTTCACTGCCATGATTTACCCCATGTTATGAAATTATGATCTCTTTTGCAGGTTAAGATTTCCAAAAGTTATGTGCTTGTGTATATGATGTGATTGATATTTCTTTTGTTTACCCTTACTGAGCATTTGAGCTCACCCTTTTATGTTTTCTTTTCCCCAGGATATAAAGAAAGGTTTTAGGTAAAAAAAGGGGAAGATCATTATGGGAGATATCGAAGATCTTTAACCACTATTAGAAGATTACGTTCCGAGTTTCCAAAGACACTAAACTATTACGATCCTTGTGTGTGTATTTTTTGTTATGTACTAAGTATTCCGCAAAAGTAATGTAATGTCCATGTACGTCAAGATACAGGTCTCTACAATGGAGGTGGAGGCCGGCACCGGCCGGCCCCCTAGGTATGGAGGAGCCCCTCGTGCTGCGCCTATGGATGGCCACCATGACACTGGCTGCAGCGGTGGAGTGGAACACACAACTGCGGGTTCTGGGGAGGCCAGGCGGTGCCAGTTGGCGCCGCCGTTTTGAGACACCGGCACCCTAGATCCACACGACCTGCGCGAAAACCCTCAGCCAGATGAGCCTAGCTGTGGCAGGGCCGTTCCCTACTGGGCCAGACCCGGATCCGGGCTGTTTCGACCCTGTTTGGGCCAACCCATAGCGGGTTGGGCTAGGTCGGACCGGACTGAAACCCCCCTCTTCAGAACACTTTGGGGTTTTCACCCATAAATGAGCTACGGACCACCTATCGATGCACCGTCAATGGTGTAGGATTTCTTGGATTGAGATGGTCGTTAATGTATATTAAACTCAAGGTTTTTGTGATGTTTGTGTACAACGAGGTTTCTTCGAACCTGAAACAAACCGGGCCCTCAGAGCAGAAATGCTTATAACATAAGGACCGAACGTCTGATTGATGTGCCGTCAACTACATTGGATTTCTCTTGATGAGATAGTCCATTTGGCATACGACACACAGGTTTTGGATGATTTTGGAGTATGTATGGATTGGATTTTTCCCAAAATCCAACCAGCCCCTTCAAACGAAAATGCCCATAACACTAAGAACGTGCGTCTGATTGACACACCATTTGTCGCGTTGGGTTTCTTTTTATGAGACTGAACTTTGGGAAACATCAACTCAGGACTTCATGATAGTTTATGTATCGACCCCCATTGCTCGAGGAGAGGACCTCCCATATTAGAGTGTGCTATGTGCAGGAACCCTAGAGATGTCTGCGACATCTACCATATTGGGATCCTCCGTGGGTCAGACAGCTGCGATTTCTGTACTATGATCCTATGTCGGTTTGACAGTGATGAATTCAATACTATGATTCTATGTGGGTTCGACAGTGAGGAATTCTGTACTAGGATCCTACGTGGGTTCGACAGTGATGACTTCTGTACTAGGATCCTACGTGGGTTCGACAGTGATGACTTCTATACTAGGATCCTACGTGGGTTTGATTGTGACTAATTTTGTACTAGTATCCTATGTGGGTTCGATAGTAACGACTTCTGTACTAGGCTCATACGTGGGTTCGATAGTGACGACTTATGTCCAAGAATCCTATGTGGGTTCAATAGTGACGACTTCTGTACTAGAATCCTACATGGGTTCAACTTCGATTACTACTGTTTTTGTATCATGTGTGGGTTCGACATCTTAGATGAATCAGTGACTACATCTGATCATCTATATCGCTATACGAAAGATGTATACCTATGTGATCTAAGTTCTGACATTCTATAATTATCATAGATGTGATTGACATTACTTCCTATGTGGACTGGGATGTGCTTGGGCTCTAGAGTTGGAGCCGAACTGAGATTGATAACATAGGTATATGTATGGGAATATACATTAAGTAGAGTTGGTTGATACTTCATGATTGTATCTTTCTTCTATGGTTTATCCTTTTTGGATTCTGAAAGACCTTCGGGGGTCTCAGGGTCCCTACAGAGTATAGTTATACTCATCCCTAAACAGGAAACACCCGCACTTCGTTGTGCTGGTTGCAGACGATGGACATCACTGATCATGGTAGAGTGTTGTGGATCTGGACGGTACCCGGAGGTGGACCACTTGGCGAGATGATCACGGAGTGGAAGGAAGGACCTGAGGTGCTGATGAGGCCATTTATACCCACAGTTCAAGTGGGATTCCCAGAGGACCGCTCAGTATTTGATGTTTAGTTTTTTTTGCAATTTTACTTTACTATTGGGCTTGTATTTCCATCACCTTTCAATTCAGCAATTACTTTTGTAATCGGGATTACTTAGTGTTAATTTTTATTTGTTGCCTCTACTGCTTGTGTTCAGACTGTGTGTGTGTTCTAGGATAAAAAGGAAATGCGTTCCCTTTTATTGGGATTACGCCTTTAGTGCTAGTCGCTAGCCACTGGCCTATGGAAGGTGGGCTTGGGGTTGTCAAGGCATGGGCCCCAAGGATTGGTCGTGACATAATTAATTTAATTTTTAATTTAAATAACAAATTATTTGAAAAATACCAATTTTAAAACTATAAATAATTTTATAACACCAGGAAAAAATAAACATGGTATCATAAAATTATCTTATAATCCTAAGGAAATAAAATAATAATTTATTATTACATTTTATGAAAATTATATTACAATTATATTAATTAATTAATCATATTATATTAATTAAATATTTATGACATACAAAAATAGACATACTTTTATAATGATCATATTATAACATATAATATACCTTTTTATTATAAATTCATTAGTGAGGTTACTATTCATTTGGCCATTTTATAATTCATAAGGATCATATTACTGTTCACAAGGGTATCATTGCTATTCATAAGGGTAGGTTACTATATAAGAGAATTTATTTTCGTCCTATCAGACTCCAAATTACAAACTAATCACAACCATGTATGTCCGTATTTTGAAATTGAAATAAAATAATCAAAAAAATTATACATAACAACTATTTTATAACTAACTAATTAAAAAAGTGTCAATACATAGTGACTCTGTGTTTCATTTATTTCAATTTATTTTTTAATCCTTTGGCTGTTACATTCTCCCCACATTATATAAATTGCATCATTGTAATTTCATTAACTTATTAATCAAGTGAGGGTACCTTTACATCATAACATTTTAATATTCCCATGTTTCTTTTTTGACCATATGGTTTCTCAAAAAAAACCATTACATTTTGAATTACCTTATTCCAAAATACAATGTCTCTCCCCTCAAGAATATGAACAAGTTTCTCTACATAAGAAATTTTCTCTTCCAACTGAATGACTTCTCGGATAAAAACATGAGATGAATCTAGCACATACTTTCTCAACATCGAATCATGAAAATCATTGTGTACCTGAGATAAAATTGAATTCCAAGGTACTCAATAATAAACTTGTTCAAAATTATCATGGATTTAATAATGTCTAATGAACCATGGACTCAGCTTTCCTTTATCACCATAAATCATAACACTTTTCCAGGGTGATATTCTTAGAAAAACATGATCACCAACCTCAAAAGAGAAGTCTTTAAACCTATTATTGGCATAACCTTTTTTTGATCTGAGCTATTCTCATGTGTTTCCAGATCATCCTCACTTTATATGCCACATCTTCGACAAATTCTGGTACCATCAACATTCTTTCCCTCATATTGCCCAAAAATATGGAGTTCAAAACCACATCCAATAAAATTTTTCAAAAGGTGCTATATGTATAGTTGAATGAAAACTGTTATAATAATAAAACTCAACTAAAGAAAGATTTTTTATCCTATCTTACTGGGTATTCTATTGAATAATCATGAATCATATCCTCAAATGTCAAAATTGTTCTCTTGGACTGTCCATCATATTGAGGATGAAGAACAAGGCTAGAAATCTGTGCCTAATAAATTCAAAAGGCCCTTCCAAATGTTTGCAGTCAACCTAAGATCATGGTCAGATACAATGAAAATAGGAACTCCATGGAAGCTAATAATCTCTTTGAGGTACAGATGAGAACGATGATCCATATAAATAGTATCTCGAATAGGAAATAAAGGTGTATATTTATTGAGCCCATCAATAATAACCAATTTTCATTTTACCCATTGGATGACTTTGGTAGTCCTACTATGATGTCAATGGAAATATTTTTCCATTTCCTCTCTGGAACTGGAAAAGGTTAAACCACACCATTTTGTAGTTGTCACTCTTGTTTATCCTGTTGACATGAAAATAATTTCATGATAAAATATTCCATTTATATTTTCATTCCATCCAACCTGTAAGATTCTTGAAGGTCTCTATACATCTTAGTACTACTAAGATGGACAGAAAAAGAATAACAATGAGCTTCACAGAACAATTATTTCTTAAGTTGGGAATCATGTGACACAAATAATATTTTTTTTCAAAATCACAAAACACAATGTTTATCAGTGTTAAATTCTAGAAACCTACAAATTTTAATAAATTTAAAAATTGTTTTATGACTCATAGTCTTCCTTCTGCGCTTTCTTTATTCTTTCTAACAAATGTGATTGTACTGAAACAAGAAACAAAATTTAGGAATTTCATACACCTACAAATTCCAATCAAAAATTCATTTAATCATTAATCATGGAGGCATGTTACAATGGTAACATGGTTAGTAATACATCTTTTTTTTTCTCCCACAGAATCTTCCACAGTGATATCATTTCAAGGATTGTAATTGATTATGAAATCATAATCAATTATCAATTCAATTAATCTTTTCTATCTCATGTTTAATTCTTTCATAGATAATATATAATCATGACTTTTATAGTCAGTATATATTTCACAGGTTTTTATGTATAAATTATTCCTCTAGATTTTCAATGAAAAAACAACAACTATAAATTCCAAATCTTGTGTGGAATAATTTATCTCACATGGTTTTATTTTTCTTGAAGAATAAGAAATTATCTTATAATACTGAATCCTAACATAACCAAGTAACATCAAAGAGGAATCACTATATATAAAAAACACAACATTTCTAGAATGTTGGGCCAATACAATAACATTCACCAATCTCTTCGTTAGTTTCTAAAAACAGACATCACATTCTTCAATCCAAATAAATTCAATCCCTTTTTGTGTTCACGTAGTTACATGGCTACATAACCATGAATTTTTTAACCGAATATTAGTAATAACCTACTAATCCAAGAAAAATAAGAATATTTGTAACATTTGTAGGTCTTGTGCTTTCATCAGCCACTTTTTTTGGAAGTATCCCATGATACTCCATCCTTATTTTAAATGTTCCCAAGAAACAAAATGAGTTACAACCATAAATTACACTTTCTAAAATTTATGTATAATTGTTTTTCTTTGAGGGTTTAAAACAAAATCCTTAAATATTTTTCATGATCCTTTTATGTTTTTAAAAAGACAAAAATAACATCAATAAAGATATTGAAAATTTTATCCAAAAATTCACATAATATTATGTTCATAAAATCCCTAAATATAGTAGGGGAATTTGTAAAACCAAAGGGAATAACAGACAAAACATAATGCCCATATCTATTATGAAAAGATATTTTTGGGACACCATCATCCATGACCATCCGATTATTGTATCATGGTCTCAAGTAAATCATTAAAAAATACTGAGCTCCCTAGAGCGGATACCATTTCATTGGTTGGATCTACATATAATGATGTAGTCCCAATGGATCTCACTACACCTTTATACTTATATTCAAGATTCCTTACATCATTAAGATCATTCTTTGGGAAGGTATTTTCATAATGTATTATCTCACCATATTTAAAAAACATTATATTTTTTATCAATATTAATCTAGGAATAATTTTCATTAAAATATTGGTCCATATTTACAATCTTACCACCTTGAAAACACTTCCTGGTTAAGGTAAGGCATTCCCCAATGTGCTTTTTATGACAATATTCACATCCTAGAAAATGATAATTCTTACCATAAGATTTCATTGATTGATTCTTACCCAATGCATGCTATTTGTAACTATTTTTATGCTTCTCTTCGAAGAACATGAGATCATCAGAATATTCCATTTTTACTATCTCAAAATATCAGAATTTGTTTTCATAAATTTTTAACACATGAGAATCTAATTACCTATGATATATTGACAATAATATTTAGTAAGAACATTAAAATTTTCTATCATGATCTAGGATAATATTTGGATCATGCCACGTTAGTCGGGTCAAATTCTCTTCATTCCCAACAATTATGCCTAGATCTTTTTTCCCTATTCAAGGAATTGATTCTCTATACTAGGTCGAACCACCTTAGAAAATATTTTTCAAGGAAAATACATTTAAATTCATCCCTCTCTATGGATTAAATCTCATCACAATCCCTAATATTTTTAACCATTGTGCAACACTGATCAGACTCCTTTAGGACAATAAATTTAATTTCTAACCAATTGATTATCAGAACATCCAAAAACAAAAATATATTTTCAAGGTATTTAATCCATCATTTAGCCACTACTAGGTCAGAATATCAATTAAAAGAATGAGGGTGTTTCCTCATAAAATGTACCACTATTGTGATATTTCTATGTGGTATATACGGTTATTCTCTTGAATGAAATATACTTCCTTTTATTTTATACATCAGCTAAGCAGTTACTATCATGAACTTCGTATTTCCAATTACCACCATTCCCGGTTGTTGATTAAGAATGATATTATCTTCTCGATTCCTTCCAACTTCAGGTTCCACATTTCTTAAACGTAAACCCATTCAGAACAAAAATATCTTAGATGAAGAAACATGGTATTCATTAAATGATATACCAATTCAATATAAACATAAGTTGAAAATAATTTATGGTATTCTATTAATATCATACTAACTTATAATGTTATCTAAACTATTCACTAATACCAAATTTAATGAACAAACGTTAAACATTTCAAAATCTAACAATTTAAACTAGATTTTACATCTTTACATTCCCAAATATCTTTTCAGTTTAGAGTTTTATAAAGTTAGTACATAAATCATACATATCAACTCATAAGCATACAATGTGATTATTATTAAAACATTATCTATTTCTTCCAAAACATAAATTTTTAGTCGCAAAAAACAACAAGATTTATTTGAAAACTGTTCATAACATTTAACATGAATTATTTTATTATTTTAAATATAATTATAACCTATTAAAAAATAATAAAAACATGGTTTGAGAATAAAAAATATTAGTATGGGTTATAAAAAATGAATGAAACCTTCAGTCCATGAATATTGATAAACAAATGAAAAATTTTCGCAAAGTCAAAATTCTCACTCATATATACCTACTTTGTGAAACATGGGATTTTCATTAAACATTAGAGAAAATATAGAAACCCATAATGTTACATTGGGGAATTACATACTTATAGTGTAACCCTCATGTATATAAAATGAATGTTAACACTTATGGCTACTTTACAATGTAACCCTCACAACTACATTATGGTGTAGTGATCGCAGTTACACATGACGTAACCACACGAAAACCCTCAAACTAACACATACCCAATGCATTAATTGGAGATATATGTCCCACCCCTCTTCATAATAAATTCCCAAGAAGCATAACATAATCATAAAATCATAATAATTTCATAAGAACATTTCATTTTTATTTCATTAAATGGAATTCTAGAAGAGGACTTTTAAAAGTGAAGTCCCTTAAAAATATTGTATTATTGAATTGGTAATTAATAAAATGAATGGATTATGTGTATATACTATAAATAAATATAGTAAATAATAACATAAACGAAATTAATTACACTAATAAACATAGTAACATATAAGTAGTGAAGTATAACGTTAACCCAATGAATTGAAATTGGTTATAGAATTCTATTATCTTAGGTCCTTAATACTTCAAACATTTTTAAAAAACATTAATAATGGTTAATAGTGTTATTAATATTTTACATAAACATACTCATGTTTATAAGAAATTATATGATCATTTTATAACATCATTCAACCCATTCAATAATAATATTTGTTTTTAATTTCCATTGTTTAGGGTGAGTTCTTTACATGATTTCCATGGTTTGTTCACAAAGGATTTTCTTTTTGTATGGAAGTGAAGATACAAAAGTTTAATTAAATGATATTAATATTTTTATAGAATATTAATTGATTACATAAATAAATTTTTATAAATTTTGAGTATTAATCATTAGATTAATCAGTAGTTATATTCGTTTAAATTATTTTGGCAGTTCTTAGTTAATCAGAATTCAGTTTCTTTATATAATTTAATATGATGAATATATGTTAATTAAAGAAAATAAAAGAGGATATATAATAAAATTAAAAATATATTACTACCATTAAAAAAGTTTTATAATAATATTTTATGGAATTAATGGAAATTGAAAACACATAGTCTTTGATTTTGTTAAATCGATACATCACATGCAATTATTTTTGAATAATTGGAATAAAAGTGGAATAATGATGAATAATTTTTCCATAAACATGATTAAAATTAAACCTATATTTAATACTAGGTCTTTAATGCCTCTTGGATAAAAGGTTTTGAATATTTTATAATTAATAAAATAATTGAAAATAAAACACAATGAAATGAAAGTGGATTTTTACCTCTTGATCTCTGCTCCAAGACATCCTCTTTAATGCCTTTGGTATTGGAATTTTGATGTGACCAGTAGGACATGTATGTGATTTGGAGCCTTTTTATAGGTATTGGGAAGAATATAAACAGTTATATGATCTTGAGAGGTGTGAGAGGGAGAGGGGGTTGAGGGTGGTATTTATAGTGGAGGAGAGGAGGGGTTTTCCACCCTTTTAACCATTTGTTTAATATTTTTTCTCAAGACAATGAATATTCTGGATTCATGTGACCAAAAATAGTAACTATATAATGTGATTTCGAAACAATGTTCCATATATCATCCATGATTCTAGGAATAGTTTATTTAAAGTAATATATATATATATATAGGGTAAATTATTGAATTTCAATAATTATAAAAAATTAATGTATTTCGAAAAATTACTAAAAAATCACCCTGACCAATTTCCAATGTGTAGAATTATAAAATGAACTCAATTTTATCAAAATAATTAAAAAAATGTTTAATTTAATTTTTAATTAAAAGAATTATTTATTCAAAACATAATGATTATAAAACTATAACTCATTTAATAACACATTGAAAAATTAATCGTTGTCTCATAAAAAAATATAATAAAAATAATGAAATAAAAAAAATTATGATTACATTTGATGAAAATATTTGTTAATTTTAATTATTTATTATATCATAGAATTGTAATTAAATATTTATGAATTACTAAAATACGAACACTTATATATTGATCATATTGTTACATATAAAATTCAAATTTTTTATACATTAATTGGTGAGGTTTCTATTTATTTTTCTATTTTACAATTGATAATGTTCATATTAATATTAATTGGGGTAACATTAATATTAATAAGGTTAGGTTACTATTAAAAAAAAGATTTTTTCCCTATCATACTCCAAAATAACTTACTTATCGCAACCGTGCATGCCACTTTTTTAAAATTAAAATCATTGAAGAAGAAGAATTATATTTAATGACTATTTTATAAATATATATATGAAAATACTTCATTATGTCGAGACATAGTGTTTCATGTATTTCAATTTCATTTGAAAAGATTGGGTTGTTACATTCATTCTTAATAGAGGATATGTTTATGACATATAAATTTTTATAATACCCAAATATTTCAAAAAATTTAATTATTATTTTATAAAATATGGAATACAATTATATCTATTCATCAATAAAATGTATGGTTTTGTATTATGTGTTTCATTGGAATTAAATTATATTACCCACTAATCATTAGATAATGATATATATCCCATAAGATGTTATGAACTAGGACATGGTATAATATCACAGTCCTCTAGTTTAGAGACAAACATTACATGAATATTATGATTATTGTGATAGTGAGCCTTGATATAAGAAAATATTTTACATACATATGTTTGTTCCATTTTCCAGTCTTATTTTTCTATACCTCGTGATTATTGTCTCAACTTTTCACATTCTTGAGTAATATTCATTTGATATACAAAACTTGATTATCCAATATAGTATGTGATCTATTTATTATCAATGATCATGGAGAATCATTGAATTTTTATTTTAATATATTTATTATGAAAATACTTCATGTTGGAAGTGTTGAATACTAATTTTCTGAGAACATATTCCTAAGGTATTGTTTTTATTATGTTTATGGTTTTTGACACATCATAAAATTTATAATTTTGATGTTTTCAATCATTATTTTAATTAAAAATTAACAGATAATTAAACTTAATTCATTGAATATACATCCATATCTAATAAAAAATTATATTATAGAATTTAATTTTCATTAATAATCAATAGTGTACAATATTTTATCTCTACGATGAAGTTTTTTGAAATGGTTCATCCCTATGTTTGAATTTTTGGAGAATAATATTTTTTGTTTAAACACTTGTATAGTGTTGTGGAAGGATTAAAAAAATAGCTGAGGAGGATGGGTTTATGTCTTCATATTTTTTTGATTCGATTTTTTTTTAATTTATCAGTTATTCTTAAATGGTTTGAACAACTTTTGAATCTTTTTGGTCGGTGATATTTTCTGAAAGTATCATTTGTATGAGTTCTTCGATTCCTATTAAAAAGTGAATTAGTTTGTAATTTCAAATAAGTAATATATATATATATATATATATATAAATGAAAAGTTTAATCCCATTGGGTATTCACTGTATATGGTTAATAAACTAGAATCCACCCTCAATGAATTTCTGATGTAAGATAAGAAAAAAATGACATTTTTTCCTATTTTAAAAACTGTATAATATAATGTTGGAAATGATGATGTGTGATTAATCATTTTTCTCATGTGAAATAAGACACATTGATCTTGTAATTATTATTACATGTTCTTCTACTAAATCTAGTGTGAACCCAGTCATGCGATCACGTGATATATTGTAGACATTTTGAAGATCACAAGAATATTTGCACAATATAAGTACATCAAAATAATTTATTAGATATGATTGTTGAATAAATTAATTATAGATGTAACCCATTTAAATTTATTGATGCAACATGAATTTCTGAAAAAATAGATATTAGAGACCACATAGGGTATATGATATGATTATTATAAGGCACATCGACAATCGCCATAGCTTTAAGGAATTTAATAATGTAAAACCATCATATGGTACAAGGTGTTTTTGAGGCACCCGAAACCATATAAAATTTTAGATTTAGATAATTTTTGAATGTTCAAGGATGTTGAATATTCTGAATTAATAATCATATATTAGATGATATTTCGTAATCTATGATTTCAGTTCTAAATACCATGTTTCTAGAATTCATAATTTAATCAGAAATTATTAGTGGGAATTTTCCACCCATGTCCATGATAGTTTATCGAAAAGTTCTCTGGAAGTTATAATTTTTTATAAATATAATAACATTATATGGAGCTATTTTTATTCAACGTCATTATGAATTTATAAAATTGAAATCTATGTCATAAAGTTAAAATATAAATTTTTTGGGAAATGATAACGATCATGTAAATTAATATTGATATAATTACATAGTATAATGAATATAAAAGAAGAAAAGATAAAATATTATGTTATATTTAATGATATATATATATACACACATTACAAGTTGATGAAGAGATATCAAGGTAAGACCCCATAAAATTTATAAATTGAATATCCTTTAGTTTCAATGATTTATGATAATAATTGACCCTCTCATCCAATATATTATGAGAGTTAATAAATTATATTAGAGGATAACTATTATATTTGTGTCATAATAAATAAAAAACGAAAGTAAGAGGATGATAGTAGAGTAAGAAGTGTGTTTCTTGTTGTCCAATTCTAATTGAATAAGTTGTTTCATGTAATGGATTAACAAAAGAAAATTAATAAATGTAAAAATAAGACTCATAGTTTTATATAATGAAGAATAAGTGATTCTATCATGTTTTTGTCGAGGTAAGAAAATGGAAGGATTTTAAATAATATTTAAAATCACCTAAAAGTATTCTAAATATTGTATGGATTCTTTTCTTGGTTTTTATATTTTCATATCATTGGATTCTGTTGATTGTTTGGATTCTTTGGATGTTCACTAAAATTTAATATAATTGTTATTATTTTGTTATAATAAAATAAATATTAATCTAATAAAATAAATGTTGTTATAATACCCTAAAAACATTGATTTCAAATATATTTTCACTATGATAATGGTAAATATAGACGTTATTTCACTAAGATTCAATACAAAAATGTTGGTAGAGAAGGAAGTTAAAGTGTATTAAAAACCATCGAAACTATTGGATTAAATTTACATAGTGGTGATATAGGTGAATGATGGTCTAGTTATCAATATCCATAATTCGATATACCTATTGGAATATCGTGTGAAGGAAGTGATTTTTTTGGATGAGAAAATATTTTGATAAAGGATTATTAAAATGGTTGGGATTCCACTGAAGCATAGTTAGTAATAGTTGGATCAGCCCATTATTTTTATGTACAGATCATTATTCAATCAAATTTTAGAAATGATGTTATAAAATAATTTTCAACTTTCAAGAGGAGATATACATCATAGAGATACCAGAAGATTCCATAACATTATGAACCTGTATCGGTTATTAGGATTGAATATGGTTGATGAATTTTCTTTCTCATTGACATTTTATTAATTAATTATGGTACATTAATGACGATTAGTATGGTTATTTTATCCTTTACCAGTTCTAAATTGAAAATATGATGATATTTCTATATAATTTATTATTTCCCTTATAAGGTCACCATATAATAACAACAATGTATATTTTATCTTATATCAACTCACAAAGCTAGTTTATTTCATACCAATATGTGTTAAAATTTAAAAAGGTTAGAAATAATTTTATAAATGAGTCTAATATACATAATAATGTAGAAATTTCAATTGTCGTAGATTGATAACCTTGTAATATATCATTATTTTTTAGGAGACCACATAATGCCTTCATGATTAAAATAAAGAATATTAGTGCATATAATACTTAAAAGTAACACAACATGAATAATTTAATCCATTATTTTTAAAATAAACCACATGATTTTGAGATCTATTTTGTTTTTTTGGTGAATTATTTTTCATTAGTGGAATTTATATAAAAAAATATCTATATAAATGGTTCTTATCGAAACATTTTTTTATAATTCATTGTTCTTCCAATCAAATTAATATTGCGAGGTGTGGATATGGGCATGAAAAATATTTTCAGGAATAATTTATTTCAATAAATAATGTAATATATAACATTGAATCATTTTAATATTATTTTATAATATAATTAGTATAAACACTATAGTAATTCTCAATGACTACATTTGAGTTTTGATGTCAGGGATAATGCATTCTAGACATTGAATCCATGGGAAAGCTAGTGATAAATATGGAAACAAGGGAAATTAATTTTTATGATTATTGGGACATTTGAGATTACTGGGTGGATTGGTTAAGTAGTTTATAAAATATACTTTCCAAAAAAATATGTGGTAGTCCCCACTATTTTTTATTTTCCTAAATAATAATGTATCAAATAGACCATATTTATGTTTTAAGGTCAGATTAAGTAGCACTGGAAGTCAATAATTTTTATATTGTGAGATGGGTTTTTTATTTATTATGGATAGAAGATCCTTAGAAAATGTTAGATATATTTTTTATTAGTTTAGTGGTAGCATGGGTTAATAAAAGGAAATAATTGGGAAATAGAAACCATGTTTTGAAAACAATGGTAATAAATATTTTTGATGAGTGTTCCACTTATTGGGTATGCGAATACTTATAGATGGATGAATGGTAAAATTTGGTTTATTTGAATTGTGATAGTGTGCCGTATTTTATGGATATATGATTTATTTTTGTTTTTTATGGGATTTTATCAGAATAATCATGTTAAATACTAAAAAATATATGCTTAAAATATATGAGAATTGAGTTTTATAACAACTATTAGATTTGAGAAATCCTGCTTAACTATTTTTGTATGTTTTATTGTATTCTGTATTTTTGGATAAAATTGGGAGGGTTTTTTCTTGGCTAAATGGTCAACATCATAGTCTAAAAAACTCATCGAATGAAACCATTCAATTTTTTCTTAATGTGTATTATGTTTTATATAATCACCTACATGGTCCTAAATCCCTTGTATAATAATTGTAGAATACTATAATGTTGAAAATATATATATGACCACCTTCACCCTCCTAGCACCGTGAATAATGACATTGTATTGAGAGTTAGGTTATGTTTTTTAAAATTTAATACCATAAATTTATCCAAAAAATTCCATCATTCTAATCCACAATAATAAAATGTATATATGGTTTAATGATTGCTTCGGGATCCCGTAACATCTCATCATTTCTCAAAGGCTTGGTATTTTGGATAGGAAAATAAATCATAGGTAATAATTAGATATAGTTCATCTCCCTTTATTCTTCTTACTCTTCTGATTGGATTCGACGAAGATTGTATTAGATTTATTGATTTTTATATGCAGATTAAGAAATTTTATTAATAATTTTAAGGGACTAGGTGTGTCATCACAATGGTGTGATTTTGAACTATTAATTGTATAATTTCAAAGAATTATGTGACAATGTAGGTGGCTCCATAATCCCTTATATATTCTATAAATTATATTTTTAGTATTGATTAATTATAATAAATTGGGAAATAAATTGTTTAAATTATCTAAAATCATGTCTCTCTGTAAAAAAGATAAATTATATTTTAAATGTTTTTTTCTTATCACAATATTAGGATAAATAATTTAGTTTTATAATTGAATATTAATATATCTAATTAGATGCTGTTAGTTTATCTTCATTTTAAAATTAAAAAATTTGAAAAGAATGAATTGGTTTTTTCATAATTTATTTTAGTTTTTAATGGTAAATTTCTATTTTATATAAATTTGGAATTACAATTTATCTTATAAGATTATGTTTTTTATGAGATTTTATTTTGATTGGTTTTCCTTATAATCATGAATGATATTTCAGAAAATATTTTAAATGTATATTTTATGAAAAATAATATGTGAAACTGGTTTGCGTGAAATTTCAATGAATGAAATGAGATTTATTGATGAAACATTTATAGTATATACCATTAGTGTGGGAATGAGTATAATGGATTCAGTACGTCCCTTTTTAAGTCATACATGATTATCCACAACGATTGGTGGAATAGAGATTGTGGATTTGGGTGAATTATGGTTGTTTCAAATGGGGATAACCCTAACACTCATATTAGATTATATATTAGACTTATTAATAGAGGTTTACACATTGTTAATCCCACCTTCCATTAAAAAAATAAGTAAATTAATTTCAGAACACATTATCCTCATGTATCTGTTTCGTTGTACGATGTCTTATTTTTAGAATATACATATTTTCTATTGGATTTTGAAAAATAGGTATTTTCATTTCCATATAAAAAGATCTAATTTTATCCTTGTTTTATGAAAAATGATATATTCATAAAAATAGAAAAAATATTGTTCTACATATATAAACTTTCAGGGGAAACAAGTGTTTGCTTGCTATATAGAGAAGTTTGTTGAATAATTTTTTTTGTTTTGAATGGATTTGACTAAATCAAATGTGAATGATATAACACACATTTTTGATTTTTCATTATTGAATGGAATTTAATATAGTGGTTTCTTAGAATGGAAATTACATTAGAGTCTTGAGGAAATCAATGTATGTTTATACACACCACATACATGGGTAACATAATGGACATATAGACATTATTGAAGATGATATAGTAACTTTGAATACATATAACTTCATTATTGTATTTCCATATCTCCATGATTTAAGTGTGGAATTAGCGGTGGTGGATCAGGTTTTATTGAATTTATTGTTAACATTATCATGTGATATTTTATAAAAAAAATTAGATTTTTTTGGGTTTTCAAAACAACTTCATTTTTTCTATTTCTGATTATTTTAAATGACTCATAATTTATTGATTTTTTATATGATAATTTTTTTGTTATGGGTCATATTTGTGATGGAAATTTATTTTCTAAGGTTCATTTATCCCTATAAACATTTAGTTATCTTATAGAAATCAATGGATGTTCTTGATTCCATGTGTCATTCAGACACTAGTATTGAGATTCAAGGTTCTAACTCTGGATTTGATGTATTTTTCATTTTAATATATATATATATATATATATATCAAAATTTATCCTTAGAGTCATCACAGTGTTTGGGTGTCTATAGATCTGCGAATTCATTTATTAAAATTATTATTATATTTTAATTAATATAGTTGCATTATTTCTTTATTTTCGTTATTCCCATTATTTGCGACCTAAAATTGAAAATATAAGACCACCACTGATTCCATAATTTTGGGGTTTACCATTGTCATGACCTAATGTTATTCAATGCTGGACATTTGGTCGAGGAAGTCATTTTTGGATTATTTTATTAAAATAAATAATTTAATATTTTATAAATGGCATATTCAAATTCCCACTATAAATATGTTATTATATAAAATCTCTATGGTTATCTGTATAACCCTTGTATTATTTGAGAAGAGTATTAGTGTATCAGATTAGACAATAAACGATGATCATATTCTGTTTGGTCAAGAGATAGTGAACACATCAGATCATCCTCATTACTGATGAATTAATTATTCATTGATGATCAAAAATAAATCTAGGTAGTCCATGTTATGTATATATTTTTTCATTCATGGATTTATTAATCACAGATTCATTATCTAAATTTATTTTAACCATTTTTCATTCTTGAGTGATCCCATTTAAATAAATTTAAATGTTTATTCCAATTTATTTGTCGTTTATATGATATCACACAATGATTCTACACTTATATATCTTTGGCAGATATTTCATCATCCAAATATCCTTATCTTATATTTTTTCATGATTTGACCCATTTCTCTCCCATTCCTCATTTTTGGCATATTGGGTTTGTAGTTTGACTTTACAAAGGTGGGTTTGAGAACAATCTAACAACCATATTCATTATATTTGTAGAAACAATAGTTTTATTTGTTATTTTTTGATAGATTAGGATGGTATGATAACATATGGTTGATTATTTCTAGATCTGGGATATGATGTGCTGATGGAAAATGGGATGTTCTATGGAAGACATGATAAACTACAAAGACGGGTGAATGAAATATGATTTCTGGCAATTAAAATTTGGAATTCAATGTACAAAGTCATTTCCATTATATTATTTATGGCCAAATGTTGGGATTTGAGTTAGAACTAGTGTATATGGAATCCACCTGATGAATTCTAGTTTTGGTGTAAAATGTGACTAAACATCATGTATTGTGGAATAACATAGGTTGTGTTATTCTCTTTCGATACAAAAAAGGATTTTATCTATGTTAAGGTTCACACGCAGTGTTTCTAGGCCCATATATCTAAAGAACAATTCACAGAAAGTCTAGACATGTCCTACTTGTCAACATTCATGAATATATGTGGTCATACTCATTGGTTGAACATGAAGAAACACTATGTGGTTGTATATATCCAGTCAATCCATATTCTAGGTGTACACACCATAGTCATTATGTTTAAAAAAATGTATTGTTCTATGAGGACACACTATATTGTATAAAATTGCTCTACAATCCATGTTTAGGGGAGGACAAGGCTAGGTGGTGATGTGGGGTCACACACTATTTGGACCCCACTAAATTACCATTACATTCTCCAAAAACCATTTGTTCTTATATTTTTTTTTTGAGAATCATATTATGGCCCACGAGTAGCCTATTTGGGGAATTTTTTGACATAGGATGTGATGGTATCCGTCAGTGTTAAAAACGTTATATGATGTGAGGTTTTCAAATAAAGAAGTTTCTTAGGAAATTCCTGATTATGGATGTGATCAAGGAATTATCATTAGAAATATATTGAGGTTTTCACTCCCTTATGAAATAGGGTATGATTTTCCCATAATCTATATATATTTGTAGACAACACTCACCTTACCATGGTATGGTTCTTCTATCAATGGAGTGGTACTCCCCCTTCATTGAGATAAGGAAGTGAGTGGGTCCTCCATGGGTGTTTTCGCACCCTTGGTTTTGGAGTACATGTTTGAGAGATGTCACTAACCCCATATATTCTTATGAGGTTTTTCATGATATTGGGAATCATAGATTGACTTTTAGAGCTAGAGGAAGACTTATTGAATTCATCTGGGTTATGATATAGAGAGCCACTTTCTTTCTCAAACATTATTTGTTATGAACACACACACACAAGGAGATATATATATATATATACTTGTGTGTCTGTGTTTGGCCATATTCTGTTTTTCAATGTGTTGGGATCCCTTCTATCATTCATTTTTGTTAATCCATGAATTGTTTTAAGGGATTACTAACAGCTATGTATATACTCACCCCAAACTCATAATTTCACAATTTTGACGTATATTGTAATGATTATAAGAATATAAATAGATAAATCATCATTTATTAGTTTTAATTTGGTGTATTAGTCATGTGTGGTGGTTGGGATATGGAAATCGAGAATTAGGATCTATCTATTTCCCTTTCAATCTAATAATAGTCATGAAGGAATTTTATTTATGGTTTGGAGTGAATGATTACCATTTCTTTTTTTGGATTATTTTTTTAGTACTATCATGTTTTTCCTAGAGGATATTTTATCATTGGTGTTTTAAAAAGTTGATATATAATTTTTGTATTCCTGTGCACTTTAGCATAGAGATGCATCAGTGTGTGCATATATGAAAATTAGGATAAAGAATACCATTTTAGTTATTAATTATTTATGATTATCACCATCTCCTAGCCTCTTATATGTGGTCTTCGGTTGTCACACCTTTCCTTCTACTGGATAGGTGGGACCTTGTAATTCAGATCATGAAAGAGATGTATCAGATGTGGTTCATACTCGTGTTAGAGTTACAGTTAGACCCATAATTAGGTTTTATTTGGGAACTTAGAGTAATGTTGTTGGAGTTTATGGAGTATGTATTTCCAGTCTGGGTACCTAATTTTAGTGCAAAAACTGATGAATTGATTACCCATGAAACTGACTAATTACATGTCGACTTCGTATTCCAAGACATCATTTACTGGGACAATTGGTACATGCATCATACATGATTGAGTTTTTTTCATTCATTGTTGAATCATATCCCCATATATATACTCATCATGATATTGTATGTATTTACCCCTTTATGGATTCCTCTAAAAAGATAAATAGCATGGTTACTAATACTAGATTTTAATTATTGTTTATTGAGTCATGATACATCATTTCAGGGGCCATCATATGAGGTTCATCCTCTATGTAGGTATGGAAAACAATCCCTGCTTATCGGCCAACAGACAGTACAAGTAGTTGAGAATGATGATACATTCAGATGTACAATTACATATTTGTTCTAGTGTAATATTATGAATTGGTTCCATGGTGATCTTGATCCATAGGTATCATAGGAGTTGATTGAGATAATGGTGTGAATCATCAGTTTGTTTTGGACACCAACTGATCATTTGGTTGTTCTAATAAATAGTATTTCCAATAGGGAAACTGGGAACTGGTGGGTATAGTAATGTAGACTCATGATGAGATGACACTCTCTTGTAAATAATTCTATATGATTTTTTGGGAGTAGTTTTATCCCCACATAATTTTGATTTATGTATATTTTTGAGCTTCATGAGTTTCTGAAGGGGGTATTGACAGTTTTGAGTATGTGATGAGGTTCACTAACCTCAGACATTAATCCATTAACAAGGTATGAGATGTTTTCATTTAGGAAATGATGTTCAACAAGGGTAAATATAGAGAAATTCATTCATGTATAGTCTATTGTGTATATCAACATATGATAGAGTGATATAAGAATGATCCTTTGAATGAGTTATTCCATGTAGAGTGATGTTAAGATGTTTGAAATAGAAGTGGGAATCTTGTGGATGAGTCACCTATAGTATCTAGAAGGTGTTATTTGATGAGGTCTTAGTAGAGTAGGCATTATAATTCTTGGATGAAGACATGCTGATCTAAAAATCAAGGATTGTGTGTAGGATCCATGCATCTAGGTAAAGGTTGATGCTATGATGTTATGGGATTGGTTACATAGAATGTGATTTTATAACATTTTATGCCAAATAAAATAGGAATATTTTGGATAGACCACTGTGTTAGTGGAATCACCATGATCATGGATCATCTAGGCCTAACCAGTGAATCCCATATGGAGGTAGTGCAAACATATGAGAAGCTAGATCTCTCTAGGGAGAAGATGTTGGTGGGGGAAGATTCTATAAGATACTTCCACCACTATCACAAGGTGGCCGACATTAGTACAATAGAGCAATAGGTCAAGGAGATGGACAACTAGAGGCAATGGAGTGTTATGACTGTCTTTTGGAAGAGGTTATTCATGGTATTATTTATGTCATTTATGGTCTTTATTCTAAATTATTATACTGAGGAATGATTCTTTGCTTTATCCCATTATCCATTTTCTATGAGATAGAACATCCAATTGTGACTTTTTCCTTGCAGCTACAGCTCATGGTTTCTAAAAGGATAGAATAATTGATATTAAATAACTACCAATAGTGCAGGTTGGAGTTTGGTTTAGATAGTTTATCATGGGGAATCATGTCATCATGATTAATCTTTATGATATCATCATGGTAATGGAATTGTTTTTTGTGGCATGGGATCATATTAACGATCATCAAAGGTGAGTTAGATTCCTTCAAATAGATATGACTAGATTTTAGTTTGTAAATTAGTGGGATCTTATGGATGAGTGAGAAGGTCATGTCGGAAAGATAATAAAACCCATCACCTATCATTGGAGAGATTATAAAATTCATTATATGTCTCTTCAGTTATATGGATTCATTTGGATTTGGAGGACATTATTTAAGTCTTCCTCAATTACATTATATGAATACATTTAATGTGGGATATCTATTTATGAACTGACATACACCTTGGGAATAAACTAGTATGTTTTGTAGTATATCATATAGCCCCTAACGAGATATCAAAGCTTATGGATCAATTGCAGGAACATTTATAAATGGATTTCATCTGAACTATTGTCTCCACCTGGGTAGATATACTTTAATTTCCTAAATAACAGATGGGATCTTGAATCTTTAAATTGATATTATTGTCCTAAAAAATTAAATGATAAATTAAAACTACCCATTACCATGGATTGATATCTTCTTGGACTAGTTGAGAGGCCTGGGTTAGTTTTGGATGTTCGGTCCTAGGATTGCATACCACCAGTTGTGGGTTTTCATGGATGAAAATGTAAATATGATATTATGATGTTGCTTAAAACACTATGGGTTCTTGGTGATTCCATGTGAAAAAATATCCTATAATGTTTATGGATATGATGAACATGATATTTCATCTGTACATTAAATATTTTTATGTTTTCATCAATTATGATCAATAAATTTACCCTACAATTGAGGAGTAGCATGGAGATCATCTAGTCACGGTCATTGACATACTATCATAGAACATGCTTTATAGCGAGGTATACAATTTAATGTTTCAGATCCTTATGTTCAAATTTTGGGACGTGTAATTTTCAAGAATATTTTTGTTTTGGATCGAGTGATGATTGGTGTCGTGCTTTCCTGGGATCCACCCATGAGTATGTCATAGGTGCATATGTTTCGTATCTTATGAAGGGACTACATGAGAAATTTGGAAGACTAGAAATGATAACATTTAAGATGGTATGAAGTACACAATTTTATGCAATTACACTAGAGATGAGATCATTTGAGTATTTATTCAATGAAAAAAATGATAACATATAGATACATGATGTTGAGACCCCATAGGAAGTACTATGTGACTCACATATTGGATTTGGTAATGATAGACATTTCTCTAAGGACGGGGAGGTATTAACATTTATGAAATCTATTTGTTGTTACCTAAACCACCATTTCTTTAGGAGTATCTTCACTCAGGTAGTTCTAAACCTAGAATAATGGTATTGGATGGAGTTTCTTTTGGACAATGACTTCAATATCATCTATACTCATAGAAAGAGAGATCATGTGGTAGTTTCCCTTAGCTGGATGACTGGTCCCCACTTCGTGGAGTATGATAATGAGTAGTATTCTTCTTAAGAAACTATTATGTATAATAATTTTATAACAATACTTATAGAATAGACATTTGACTTTTATATTAGGATCAATTAAATTAGAAACTCCATCATTACACTTAAAAAAATGATGATAGTAAATTCAAAGTTATGTAGATCTTGATATTTATACTATATTAAATGGAGAGGTAATACAATATTTATATGAGAATCATGTCACATAAATAATTTTTCATTTAATGAATTAATTGCATTTATGATAATGTATGATGAATATATAAAATTTAGAAATAAATATAATTATCCAATTATAAAATATGTTTCCATCAAGGAACCAAAGATGAAATACAGAGATGTTTTCAAATCATATAGTTCAGGTGATTGTCAATATGATATTTATAGTAATGAATAAATCGATTATATGTCCAAATTTATTTAAAATTTTCAGAAAAAGAAGAAATTATTTAATAAGAAAAATTATTGTGGAATGTATGACAATGAATAAATTAAATAAAATAGTATGAAGAGAAGTATTCTTCAAATTAAATATTCTATTTTAAATCTAAATGAAATAATACATAAAATGGAACTCCCAAAATCTGAGGTATACAAAAATATAATTTAATAAAGAGAAAATACCCAAAAAAGTTATAAAGAACATTGGTGTGAATCTAACGGTATCCCTAGGGACTCTGACACTAGCTTATAAAATACAAATGAAAAATTATATTTTTCCCTATATATATTTCTTTTGAGGGAAAATGATTAAATAGATCGATAAATAATCTATTATACCTTGATAGTATATGTTGCAGACATATAACTAAATATTATTCAATATTCAAGAGTCTAATAAAAGAATAAGGAATAAATGATACTTTTAGTGAACATGAAAAAGGGAAGATTATTGCACATGAAAATATTGGTAACCTTGAATATGTAATTCTTTCAAAAGTTTTATTTTTTGATGATATAAAGTGTAATTTTCTTAGTATTTATTAATTATCTAATGATGGTTTTAGAGTAAAATTTGAAAACAATTATTATAATATTTATGATTCCAGACATGATTCTATATTTATTTCATTATGAAATAATAATGCACATTATATTAATTTAAATTTAATTATTTGTCAAAACTATTCATGTATGTGTGGTTTTCATAGATAATCATGTTTTTGTCACATGATACTACACCATTGCAATATATACACACACATTGAATGCAAAATAATAAATGGTTAATCACTGATATTATTAATCTTTAATTACCTAAATAGAAATGTGGGATACCTATCCAAATGGAAAAGAACAAAAATTTTATTTCCAGTAAAAGAAATAGGTTTCTACCTCTCAACCATTAGAATTTTTCTGTCTTGATTTATTTGGACCATCTAGAGTTTCTAGAATATCTGTAAAACACTATACCTATGTCAATGTTTATTATTATTAAATATATACAAAGAATTATCCATTCCTTTAAAATTATAGCACCTTTTTATTTCTCAAAATATGAAATGTCTCTATAAACCTATAGTGAACTCAACATTATGAACATATGAAGTGATCATGGTCGAGATATTTAGAATAAATAATTTGAATCTCTTTTACCACAGTATTTATATACTCCTTATTTATCCACACCTATAATAGCTATAGAGTAACAGGGTTTTTTAAAAGATAAATTTTACCATTAATTATTTTTTTAATAAAATCATATGGAATATGACTTACCTATCAACATTTGTGATAAATCTTTCAAAAAAAGTTGTTATGTAATTAATAGAGTTTTTATTATAACCATCATAATGAATACACCATGTGAATTTTGGAATGGTAAAAACCCAATGTAAATTAATCTATAATTTGTGTACATTAATTATATATTCTAAATAAAAATAAATGTCTGGAAAAAAATTCACATAAAAGCTATGAATATATTTTTAATATCTATTAAACAACAAGTAAGCCTTTCATAATAATTATTGTGAAATGTAATGTTATGGATGAAACTATCCATGTTAGATTTGATGAAATAGATCGAAATAAACTCAAACCTGTTTTAGAAAATCTTGAGGATGATATTTCATATTAGAATATTAATAATAAATATAATACTTATGATCATTGTACTAATTTACCATAAAAAAATCCTACCATTGGTCATCAAATTCTTACTAACCTTGAATAAGACTTGGATGAATAAATAAACTTTGTTTCACGAACCATTAGAACCTTTAAAATATATCCCAAGGAAAATATTTTTGGATACCTACGTTAAGGAAATCAAACCCAAGCCGTAATTGGAGACAAATTTTACATCAATACTCTTTTCATATCATGAACCAAATAAGTTAAATTAATTGATAAATGATGTACATTATATGAAGGAAATGCAAGTTGAAATAAATTATCCTGGAATAAATAAATTCCAAAATTAGATTTTAGATTTATAGACTACCTAACAATGAAAAAAAAGAGGATACATAGGAACAAGGTTGATCAATAAGACAAAATAATTACAACAATGGTCGATTGTTTTTAGAAGGATATAATCAAGTAGAATGTGTTGGCTATGAAGAATCATTTTCACTAGGAAAAAGACTTGAATTAATCAGAATATTAATTTATTATGCAGCTCATCTTAACTTCAAAGTATATCAATTGGATATCAATATTTCATTTTTAAATAATTACATTATTTTAAATGGATTTACAAAAGTTGATAATGGCCCTCCATTATTTATAAAAGTAATTTCAAATAATGATTCAATAGTTCTAATATATAAATATATTATTTTAGGTTTATAAAAACATTCATTTATAATAAAATTTTAGAAATTAATGAAAAATTATTTTGAAATGATTTTAGTGGCTGAAATAAAATTTTGTTTTGGTTTTCAAAATTTTGAAAACAAATATTAGATTGTATTAAAAGATACATTTTAAAATGTTTTGGTATTAATAACACCATACCAAGTTATTCTACCATGAGTAAAAGTTTTGTGTTATTTTTCAAAAAAATTGTAATGTTAGTTGACCAAAATAATTACAAACATATGATTGTAAAATTACTATAAAGAACTACTATTTGATAAGATATTATGTTTATTGCATGTATGTGTTTCTATTTTAAAGAAAATAAAAAATAAACCCGGTCAAATTCTACGAAAATGATTTTCAAATTCATAAAAAATGCATCCAATTTTATACTATTATTATTTTGATGAATTGAATTTGAAATGGTTACTTATTTTGAGGATGATTTTGGTGGTTTTAATTATGATAATAAAATATCTGTGAATAAATTTCATTTTTATTCATTTATGTTGTTTTATTATGTTATAAGAAATATAACTCTAGGGAATTAACTAATACTAAAGATGATTATATATTTATTTTTAGTTGTCATGTACAAACTTTTTATATGAAAGAAACATTACTAGAATATTTTTTTCAATTTTTACTTTTCCAAATACACTTTGACAAAAAATTCTGTTAATATTTCTAGAAAACTTTTGTCACAATATTGAAAAAAACATATTGATATAAGAAATAACTTTTTGAGAGAAAATTTTAATAAATGAGATGTTACTATTGATTTCATTATTACTAAACATCATCTTGTTGATATATTTACAAATCCCCTGATTATAGAGAATCAAAATTATATCAAAAATGATTTAGGAATGGTTAATTATTCCTAAATCACATCAAATAGGTTGTCACTTTTGTATTTCTCTCATCATTATTATAATATATAAAACCTGTGTTTATTAATATTTTTCTAAACTCATGTTTTATATAAATTATTCTATACTATTGATGATATATAACTATGAATATTAGTTCACATGGCTAGTTATGTGACTTGGTGAATCATTTTATCTCATTACCCATAAGTGATCATGAGATTTTTTGGATAATATATCTTAATTAATCATGGTCAATTGTTCATGAGATTAGTAAAACTAAAACGATAGAATTATGTTACAAAAAATACGTTATCAGTTAACCTACCAGGATTATTTTAGTCTAAAATTTTATTTTATATTTTTTTTGGGATAACATATAATTAATTTTAATTTTATTAACTAATTATATAATAACATTAATATTAGTATATGAATCATCACACATCTCCTTATTGAAATACATATTTCATTCCTGATGTCCCACATTTTATATATCTCTATCTCAAATCCCAATCTCTCAAACATATACACCTTTTGAAAACAAACCCAAACCTTTTGAGATTTGAGTCAACATGTAAATATGGTTAGAGTAAAAAAGAGATCATGATATCATATATCTCAATTAATTTCCAATCACAATGAAGTAAAAAAAAGGAAAATGGTAGTCTGGGTGCTAAAATCAAGCCATGTGATCCTTAGTTTATAGATTAAACTTGTTTTCAAATGAACGTAGTAGATTCTAAATGGATCCAGTCATGAAAATCCTTATCTGGGATTTAGTTTCATTAGAAAGGATAGAGTGAATGGTCCAACGATAATGGTAATTTATTTTATCCTTTATTGGTTAAGGATTTTTAAACCCAAATTTAAAATATTTCTAGTGATTGAAGGGATTATATTAGAATAATGGAAAATGGAAAAAATTGAGACTTATCCTCAATGATCTAGGATAAATGATTATTTTTTACTTATATAAGTGAGTATTAATTTTATTATGGATCATATCTTATAAATCATGATCATTTATATATTTTCTATGAACATGAATAATTAACTAGGTATAGGACTCCAAGGAGACAAAATTGCCTAGAATTATATATGGAATGTAGATTGTTCTTAAATTTCAATAAACATATCATAAGTAATAGAAAATGGATTTATAGTGTTTTAATTCAATAAGATTTATTAATTTTTTATTTGATGATGAATGTGATTCTAATATGCTTATCCATATTTTTTGTGAGGCATATGGAATAATTATTCAAGTATTCTTCAAATTTAAACTCATTTCCTTATCTTAAACTTATCATAACCCTATTGGAAATTAATGTATTGGTTCCTGATGGGGAATATAATGTCATTTACTATGATGGATTCTACCTAGATACCAATATTAGATGGCATATGAAGGTGAAATCAAACCCTTAGATAATGTAATGGGTAAGATATATTGAAATTATTTATGATATATTTAACATTTTTTATAACTATAATAAACAAATATACATTGTATAACCTATTATAGATCCTAATAAAATAGTAGAGTTATCATCGAATGAGAATGAAGATTATATGGAAGTTCAGTGAGATGAAACTATGGTAGTTATATTATTTAAAGATGATTGGGAAACCTTTTTAGACGTTAGGGATCCTTCTCCTACAATTTTTTTAGTTCCCTTGATTCACATTTACTCTTTTTGATCTGAAGAAGAAGAGTTTGAAGTTGAATAAATCAATGAATTTTATATTTCATGAATCCATTTCATTAAAAAACTCCATGGGGGGACAATGAACCATTTGGAAGGGAATAATGTTCTGATATTTCTTTCTCTCCAATCCATATCATTGAGAGTACTTACATAGCAGGAGTAAGAGAAGAACAACCTCAGGAGAAGGTTTTTCTGATGATGACCATGGGGTAGTATACATAAGCATGGTATATTTTCCATCTCTTATATATATATAATACTTGAAGGATTACTAATTTATAATATTGATTCACAAGAGATGCTTGATGTATCTCCTCTTATGATATCATTAGAAAAAATTCTATATTTTATTGTCCTAAATATACATAAATATTTTCAACAACATATAGGAAGGGATGTGAAAACTCTTATTGAATCTATTTATATAGTTATTCTTAAAATACATAATGATGGTAATGTTGAAAGAGATGTTATGTCCATGAGATCAATGTTAGTGGAGTTGGTTGGTGATCTAGATGGTAGGAAGGTTACTTCTGATCCTTCTAATTCACTTCCTACTTCTAATTTTTTTGAGTTCTATGTGACTAAATATGATATTAATGTGTTAAAAATATATTTTATGAGTGTTTTGAATAAATTAATAATTTTTTTGGGAGAAAAATGGATCCAACATGAGTGGAATACATCGCTAGTTTAACCGCACATGTTATTTGTCAATTTCAACATAAAATGTATCTTAATATGATATTATAAACAATTTTATTGAGTAATTAAGACTTATGATTTATTATCTATAGGATTATCCTCTATAATTATTTTTGATGTTAGGTAAGATATTATTTAATGTTGTTTTTCCAAATTCTACTTTAGATAATCCTCCTTCCCCTTCTTCTCTTCTAACCTCAACATCTATAAAAATTGTTTTTAGCAATGTTAACATGAAACATAGTACACAAGAAGAGATATAAGAAGTCTTATCTGAGTATCAAAAATACTATACATATAGAGTTTGAGGGGATTAAAATAAAAAATTCAATGAATTTGGATGTGGATAGAAAATAACTTAAGCAACATGGATGGGATAAGGACACAATCAGAAGGGCAATTGACTTCTATCAAAGTAGGATCTTCAAAAAATATAATCTACAGTCCATGATTATATTATTGGCTAGTGATAGCAGAATTCCACCTTGTACTCATGCCTTTAAATATCAAGTGGATAAGTATAAGGTCATTACTCCAATGCTGGAAACAAAATTTAGAACAAGGATGTGTATGTCTAGGCCATGAATCATAGTATAAAGTTAGTAAAGGATTTCAGTAGATTAATTGAAACATACATTTATAATGCCAACATTACCTTCTTGTCTCCTCTTACCTTACCAATTTATATATCCCTTCCTTCTAGCACCTCTTCTAGCAAACCTTTTATCTTTTCTCATAGACAAGTAGTTCATCATCGTAGACCTATTTCAAGATGTGAGGTTATTTAATACCCTTATTCAACATATTAACCACAACCTCACTATCATGCCTCATCCTCTATATCTAAAGGATCATATCCTCCCTTCAAAAATTCAAGACTCATCTTATTATTATTTGTATAGTATTACATAATAGATTCTATTTTTTAATCCAGTTGAAATCAAAGAAATAATTTATTTATTTATGACTTTTCCATTATCATAATATGTTCAATATGACTTTATTAATCCTTCTACTATATAATAATATTAATTGATTTTTTATAATATCTAAACTGGGATAAATTTATTATTTTTCAATTCACTTCATATATCTATCATGATTTTTGATTATCAAAAAGGTGATCATTTTTGTCTTAGTTAACAAAATACTTTTTTTAATGCTCATTAATCATGTTTCTGATATTTTTAAGGAATTATATGTAATATGATAATAGTTTTTTTTTTGAAAAACTATGAAAATGGTATAGAATTTAAGTGGCCATATATAATTCACCACATTGTAATCTAAGTGACCACATGGCATATCAAGGAACAATGTGTCAGAAAATAATTAGATCATTGAAATGTCCACTAGAATATTTTAAGTGATCACATAATGGATTTAACCTACCGTAAGAAGAAATAAAGTGGATGAAACAATAAAATTAGTGACCTCTTGATGAGTCCATTTGACTATACTGTGTTATCATTCCAACTAACCATCTTGGGTGACTATATAGAGTCACCATGCTATGTTTCCCTACCAAGTGACTATGGTATGTGACATTGGAAAGTAACCATGGATAGATACATTGGAAAGTGACTGTGTTATGTGACTACAAGCCAATGTGACCACCATTATGTAGATACTATGTGGCGATGTCTAACTTAAGTAGTAAGGATAAACTGAATATAAAAATAGATTTATTTTAAACGCAGTTATTGAAAAGTTTAAGAATTTATAGTTTCTAGATATAAATAATTAGTTTGAGAATTAATTTAGGAATATAAACCAAAGGATTATTCAAGAAGTATATCTCTAAAATAAATATATCAATTAAGAGACATGATATGTAAGATATGCATAATGACACTATTTGGATTTAATCTAATATACCAATTTACTGAAAGCTTCAACAACTCACTTTTTTACTCATTTATTGGTGAAATACATGGTATAAGATTCAATAATGCTACGTATAAATATAATTGCTTCATATAATCTACTCATATTGAGCTACATCAAAACTTCTCCCTTTACATACATTTCTCTCTACGTTTTATATTAATTTTTATTTATTTTTCAAATAAATGTTATATTCATTATAAAATTTTCCTCCATTATATTGAAGAGTGATATATACTCTTTAATTTATTATTTTTATTCTGTTATCCTTGTTATAACCTTGGAAGAGGAATTATGTAGCTTAGACTACCATGTGTGTATTTTTTTTAAACCCGATTGAGGTTATGGATCATGTATATTATTTAATAAACTCTTTTATAATGGGTGATTTATAAATAGAGATGACAACGTCTTTGCTTGATAATAAACCTCTTTTTTATCATACTGTGTGTTTTTTTCTATTTCTATTTAAGAATGAACATTTTTTAGTTTTAAAAAATCTATTTAGAAAAAAAAATATGATAGTTATATTTAATTAGTGTTTTACGTATCTTTTGTAACAGATTAGACTTATTTCGAATTCTAAAGTAATTATGAAATTAATATAACTATTTTCAGATCAACCCATTTACAAAATTCTAAAAAAAATTAAATTTAATATTTAAACTACTTTAATTTAATTCAGTGTGTTTATATGATAAGATATTTTTTTGAAATTATTTCAAATAGTAATTTTAATATGGAAACTCAATTCACCCCCAAATGTGTTTTCCACCTCACACTTTTATTTATTCTTAAATTTTTCCATAAAATGGTTTTCTAGAAATTTATTTGGGAGATATTTTAAAAAACAATTTAGTAGCTCAAACTTAAATAATGGTTTTGATTGGAATATCAATCCATTAAGATGGATCTTCATTTTACATGTTGTTTTATAAAGTTCTCTTGGGTACTTTTAGTTATTTCATATATAGTTTAAGTGAATGTGGGACCCTCTTGGGTCCTAGATGGATTACTCTAACACATTAATTTCATTAAAATTATGTTTTACATGAATTCTAATGGATAATATTTATTTAAATCTGCTATCATTTTTTATATTCCCTTGATATACAGAGCCCTTTAGGCCTTCTCGTATGGTTTTAGGTGCCATGATTTCTTTATCATGTGGGATTATGGGTTTTATTCACTTTAAAACCAGTTTTAGAAAATTATGTGGTAAGTGGAATTGTAAAGATAAGTTTTTTACTTGAAATGAGTATTTGTGTAAATTGATTGAAGAAGGAGAAGTCGATGTTTTATTTTTTGTATTTTTTTTTAAAAACTTATTTTTTTTTATTATTTTCATGAATTTGGAAAAGGGGTTTTGAGTCCTCCCATATTTCATTAAGATAATGGGGGATTTGTATTAATAAATGATAATGAGATTTGAAAAAATTTCATTTTATGTGAATGTTTTCATTTTAGAAAATAGATGTTTTTTTGTGAAATGTATGTGTGTGTGTGTGATGTGAGAGGGCTAGTTTGGGATATAACTAACACTGGGGGGGTTTAATCAGTGTTGGGGACTTTTTAAACCAATTCCATATT
The DNA here is from genome assembly GCA_963277665.1 of Viscum album. Taxonomy (NCBI): domain Eukaryota; kingdom Viridiplantae; phylum Streptophyta; class Magnoliopsida; order Santalales; family Viscaceae; genus Viscum; species Viscum album. The sequence continues at coordinate 664,389,810 of OY728138.1, forward strand.
TTATCCATGTACCTATTGACCTTTTAGATCGCAACTCTCTTATTCTATTTTCCCTATCGCTTGCAATAATAGAAAGCAGTAAAAATATGCACAAAATAGTTTTTACAAGGTTCACCACTCAATAAGAGTAGATACATACTTTCCATGCATGGATATGACCAGTTCATGGACTCTCCATTATTATGTGATATGCAATTACAGTGGAGTGGGTCGGAAAACAATCCTCTAGCCAGTGTGAGTCCCTAAACTTTAGAGGGGGTGGGAAACAATCTTCTTCCCTAGACTGGTGATGAACTATCCCAATTTGCAGCATCTAGCTGGTTAATTATACTACCTATCGAGAGAGTCTTTTTACTTCTTCAAAATGTAGGTTCTACTCTAGGTCTTCTTTAGTGCTCTTGACTTGATTACTTGTAAAGTATTAGGCAAGAAATTATTTTTTCCTTCTTCTTTTATTCTTCACTAGTGCAAAACCAGGTGCACTAGGACTTTTCCTTCTTTAATGCAATAAAAGAATGCACTAACACTTATTCTTCTTTATTAGCAAGAATCGCATATACCAATTTGATTATTCATGAAATAATGATCGGCTTACTTGGCATCATCAGAGTGAGTTCTTCTCTTGTTTATAAATGCTTGTGATCATGAATATGGCATGTAGTTGAACTCCTTTCCATATTCTTATTCCGTTATCCTCTTCTTGGTGCAGTTATTGTTTATGAAATTACATTGCACCCTTTCTTAATAACACGTGAACTCACTTGTTTTCATTCTTTATTTGAGTTACTCCACATGTGCATCTGTATTCATGGAGGATGCATTCACCTCTACTTCTTGTTCTTGTGTAAGAACCCACAAGTAGCCTCTTCTTCTCTTATTCTAATGTGAAAATTAAATCATTGTGAAACAAATATGGCCCATATGTCACCTAATGACTGCGCATGAATCTCCTTCACTAATAATATATTCCAAAACAATTCTTCACTCTCATACCAGAAGCTGGTAGGAACGTCCTCATGCAAACAGCTGGCGAGCCACTCCCTACATTCACGCCTCCTGATTGCGGGCCACCTGCTTGCGCGCCTCATTGCGTGTACGCCACCTACATGCGCACCTAATCACTACATCCCCACCACCATTGAGCACAACTCATAACTTACACACCACATTTGTCTTGTACACATGCCACTTCTTGAAATCACCCCCTACTTGTGCACTTTTCTCAACTTGTGCGGCAAAACATGGGTGACAAAAATTTCAGGACACCCTACTTGTGTGCCTTATAAATAACTCTCAGCTTGCGCGCCGCCCTCTACTACATGCGAGATTAGAGAACCCTCCACTACTTGCGTAATAAGAGCTATAATTTTCTCTTCAGTGTTGAGCATGGAAAAATCAGGAGGATAGTCATCTATTTATACACATTTTGGTGACTTATGCACCCCATTCAGTTGTGCATCATTCTTACTTGCGCGCCACTCCATCACGTGCCTGCCCTTTCGTCACTAGCAGGAAAATTTATTTCCTTTTCCATATTTTGATATGATGGTGTTATAATATGACTTGCGGGCAGCATAAACTTACACGCCACTTATACTTGTGCGCCACACTTGCGTTCCACTTATACATGCACGCAAATTTTTGACTTGCGCACTAATATTTAACTTGCGTGCCACTTTATTTTCTTTTTCAAATTATGATGTGATGATGTTGAAATATGAATTGTGTGCAACATACACTTGCGCACCAATACTTGCGCACCAATACTTGCGTTCCAACACATGCGCGCCTCTCTTTACTTGCACACCACTTTCTTTTCTTTTCCAAAATCACTTCTTTACTCTCTCTACTCTTCATAAGGATTGCATCACAGGTTCTCCAAACTTATGATATTAGTGAAATAAAAATGAGCAAATCATTATCTAGTTTTGTACATTCTTTTTTGGAATATTAATTCTAATGTACTTATTCATTCTTACTTAAAATCGTTAATTCCTTTTGAAGTGTTAATTCAAATGTAATACAATAATCTCTCTTCATCTAAAAGTGGTGGCTTGAAGCTTCTTCAAATGCCTTTAATGTTGCATAAAATGTTTCACCTTTGATACATGTATTTGTAACATTAAGAACAATTCCAAAATCATCTGATTCCAAAGAAATGTGTCATTCATGACCTTCATAGAAAGAAAATCCCTTCCACACTCTCTCTTCTTCTTCAAACATCATTCTCAACTTCATTCAAATCATATGATTTTTTCATCAAGTAAGCCCTTGCATGCTAATCATGAAATCGTGATACATTATATAGTCTTCTATAAATACTCATTCTTCTTCAATCATCCTTATATGGATGATACTTCACCATTATTCATTGTTCTAAACAATGTGTCACCTTTAACACAAGTTCTTTGATCTTATTATCAGTTCAACAATCATTGGAATTTATATTCTTAGAGAATTCCTGAAGTATGAAATACAATGTTATGATACCATAACAATTCTCTAGGTATCCTCACTTCATACAATTTCCATTAATATTGGAGGCTTTCATCGTATCCTTGTTCATTTTTACCAACATTGAAAACTGTTGACAACAAATACAATTTTCAATCACAAATTAGTCCCAACAATCTCCCCATTGTATTTTGTTGTCAATACCTTAAAGTCTCCTCCAATGAATGTGTCAATGTCAAAATGGTAATCTTCTATCCCCCCTTTACTTCTTTATTTCCCCTAGACTTTCATTTCATTTCTCTCCCCCTTATTGAAAATAAATTCAATGTTCATTGTAGAGATGGTATCATTCCATACTTAAGAAATGTGCCATAAATCATTTCACTCTATGTCAACTTGAGCAATTCTCGTCATAGAAAACAAGAGGATTTGACTTAGATAACAAAGATGTCCCTTACACACTGAATATGACACCTCATGAGAGGAAAACTCATACACTTGTCTTCAAGGATTTTCCACTTTCATTATAGGCCGATGACATTGAATGTGATAAGAAATAATCACTAATTCCAATGACATGTTCTTCAGAAAATCTTCTGAGTAGATGAATTTAGTACCAACTATAGTTGATACTTATTGAGACAATGACTCTGGAAGCTTTTTCATGTGTCACCCTCTAAAGAGAACACTTCTCATCATTGAATCTCAGATTCTCCTCGTGAGATCTTTCATCACCTTCAATTCCCTATATTTAAAGAAAAAAATACAATACACAAAATATTAAGGGAATAAGGTGGATCCTCTTTTCTCCTTCAATTTGAACAATAAGGATGAGATGATCTTCTCTACCCAGATGATCCATTCTTCTCACTTCCACAAATGATCTTCAATGCTGACTTTGATTGTGTGGACCTCAATATTTCTTCCATATCATTGTGTGCGAATATTCTTTCTTAAAGGTCATTCAATGCACTAGAATCTATTTGTGAAAATTTCATCTTTTTGAGGAATTATAGTTGGTATGGATTAAATTCAAAAAATCGTTAATACTATGACCAGCCTTGTTTCACCTCACAAACAGATCATCATTTTCTTCATGTAGAATCTTTTTTTTTGCTTTTAGCACAATTATTATCATGTGCATCTTCCATGTTTCTCATTCTTTACAAAATATTCTGGCCAAACCACCAAAATATCATTAGGGACCGAGGCATCATGATTAGATCTTCTATATGGCTTCTTATGAGTGGCATCATTTTTAGTAGTTATTTTGGATACAAAAACCTCCACCTTCATGGATTTCGAATCCATGGACTCCTCATATTTCCTTCTTGCAATCTTCCAAGGTGAATTTTCTTTCATATTATTTATTTGATTTCTTCCCAGGGATGCTTTTTTCATTATTACTCAGCTTCTGTTGTCTTATTTTCTTATATGAACATGCACGATTAATTTGGATACTCCTATTGCATACATCACAGATGTTATCTAACATTCTAAATCAGTTTGTTGTATACAGATGCTTTTGGATCTATGGATGTTTCCTTTTCTTCTTTGGATATCTCCCCCTCTATATGGGCTTTCTCTGTGCTTTTACATTTAAGGTATTTTAATAAAAATCTAGCGCATAATGCCTAAACATATTACAACACCACCATTGACCAAAAAACCTTGACTTCTTGTCATCTCCTTGATAAGGTTGCTGAGTCTTCTTCTTGGTATGTTGTGTTTTCTATGGGGATCTATCTTCCACAATCATTACCATATCCACCTTATCCATGGTGATAGGTTTCATCAAAATTTTTTCATCCATAATTGTTTATATTTTTTATTCCAACCTTCACTTTTTGTAGACGCAATTTTAGAAACATTAATACAAGTTGGTATGGAAAATACCTTTACTTTATCAGCTACTTATGTTGGATCAATGAGTGAAGTCTTGATCTTATTATCACATTTTTATGGTCTTTTGATAGTAGAATTCTCCAGTGAACATTGGGTACTAGTAGAATCTGTTTCCTTATTTTGTGAATACTCAATATGTGTCTTCTCAAGATTGGTCAACTGATCTTCCGACTCTAGACATCTCATATTGAGGATGACCTTTTAGTATTAAATCATAGTCATCTAATAATCACAAGCCTTCTTCAATCGTTCAACTTCATCTTCATACATCTTTACATTTTTTTGTAACAAAGAGTCATGTTCATTGAACTTCTTGGAGTTATCTTCCAAATGTATCTTCTTAACTTCATTGCCCCTTTTCATATCATCTTCAAGTGCATCGATCTTCTCTTCCAGAGTCTTCTTGACACCCTCTTTTTCTTCTACATCTTTTAGGCACATTGAAGAACATTATTCAAATTCCCTATTTATTTCTTCAAAGTCTCCAACCACTCTAAATAGATTTAGACATTCAACAATTTTTTTCATGTAATCCTTTCTCCAAAACATCAGTTTCTTCTTCCAGCTGAGTGATATTTTCCTGTATGCACTTAAATACTCCACCAACTAGGGATGTACTTTCTTCAGTAATACCATACAGAATCATTTGTAATCTGTAAACTGATATTTCTTGAGATGTTGTAGATTGATCATCACCACTTGTGGTAGCATTTTCATCATGAGAATAATTTAAAAATGTACTAACACATACCTACTTATCATTTGTGGTAGGAAGGTTATACATATTTCTAGAGGAATCTTGAGACACCTTCTCATGACTTTCCATGTCTGGTTTCTCTTCAATATCGACCAGATATGGAGAACCATATACTTCTTCTTCTTTATATAAGAGGTAATTCATCTTCACCATTATCTTATACTTCTATTTCTTTTTCATCATGGACTTGGTGGATATAGAATTCTGATCAAAGGTAACTGAATCTTCCCCACTAAAACTCTTCATTGTTGACTCAAGAAAGGAACTGAAGTCTCAATAGAGAATAAATTCACTATAGGGAATCCAACAGAGGTGAACATGGCTTTGATACCAAATTGAAAGGACTAGTTTGGGATATTCCTAACATAGAGTGGGGGTGAATCAGTGTTAGGGAATTTTTAAACTAATTCCAACATTTATCCCAGTACCTCTTGACCTGTTAGGATTTTGATTCTCTTATTCTCTTTTCCCTACCACATGAAATAATAGAAAGCTGTAAAAATAGGCACATGATATTTTTTCAAGGTTCACCACACAATAAGAGTAAATGCGTCCATTCCATGCATGGATATGACTAGTGCATGGATTCTCCACTATGATGTGATATGGAAATATAGTGGAGTGGCTCAAAAAACAAACCTCTAGCCATTGTGTGTCCCTACACTTTAGAGGGGGGGTGAGAAAAAATCTTCTTCCCTGAACTGGTGATGACCTAGCCCAACTTGCAGTGTCTATCTGGTTCTTTATACTGCTTATGGAGATAGTCTTATTCCTTCCTCAAATGGTAGGTTCTGATCTTGTTTTTATTTAGTTCTCTTCACTTGATTACTCGCAAATTAGTAGGTAAGAAATTCTTCTGTTCTTCTTCTATTCATCTTCACTAGTACAAAACCAGCTACACTGGGACTTCTTCTTTTTCTTTAGTTCAATAACATAATGCACTAAAACTTATTCATCTCTCTTAGAAATAATCACATATACCAATGTGATAATTCAGGAAATAAATATAGGCTTACTTGGCATCATTATAGTGAGTTCCTCTCTTGTTCATAAATGCATGTGATCATGAATATGTCATGTAGTTGAACTCTTTTCCTTCTTCTACTCTTATACTCTTCTTGATGCAGTTCTTTTTTATGCAATGATATTGCACCCTTTATTTCTCACATGTGCACAAACATGTTTTGATTATTTATTTGAGTTATTCTACGTGTGAATGTGCATGCATGGGAGCATGCATTCATCTCTTCTTATTGTTCTTGTGTGAGAACCCACACATAGCCTCTTCTTCTATTCCTATTATTATTATGTGAAAACCCTTTCTTTGTGATACCAAGATGGCCCACAGGTCACCTAATGAGTAAGTATGAATCTCCTTCAAAAATGAATTCATTCAAAATAATTCTCCACTCTCCTACCTAGAAGCTGGTAGGAACCTCCTGGTGAAAATAGCTTGTGTGCCACTCCCTGCATGCACGCCTCCTACTTGTGCATCACCTTCTTGTGATCCTTGCTACTTGACCGCCACATACTTGTGCTCCTAATCACTACTTGCATTCCAACATTCAGCACGACTCACAATTTGTGTGCCACATTTTTCTTCTACATATTTCACTTCTTGAAAGATCCTCCCTGCAAGAATGCTTCTGGAAACATGGGCGTCAAAACTTGTGTGACAAAACTTATGTGACACCCTACTTGTGCGCCTTATAAATAACACTAATATTATGTGACACTTCATCTGGCATGCCGCCCTTGGCTACATTTGCGATCAGAGAACCCTCTACTACTAGCGCGATCAGAGGTCTAATTTTATATTATGTTTTTTGAATTGAAAAATGAGGAGGAAATTCTTCTATTTATAGGAATTTTGGCGACTTGAGAACCACATACACTTGTGAACCTTTCCGACTTGCGTGCCACTCCATCACATGCGTGCCGCTCCATAAATTGTGCACCCTTCCATCACTAGTGCAGCACTTTCATTCCTTTGTCATATTTTGATATGATGTTGTTGGAAAATGACTTCCGTGCAACATTCATTTGCACGCCACGAATACTTGCATGCCACACTTGTGCACCACATATATTTACACGCCAATTTTTGACTTGAATTCCAATCATTAAATTGCGCACCAATTTATTTACATTGTCATATTTTGATGTGATGATGTTGAAAAAAGACTTGCATGCAACTTACACATTCACGCCAATACTTATGCACCAATACTCGAACGCCAATACTTGCACACCATTTTTGACTTCCGTGCCACATTGTTTCCTTTTCCAAAATCACTTATTTACTCTCTATAGTCTTCATAAGTCTTGGATCAGAAGTTCTCCAAACTTATGTTATTTGTGAGATACAAATCGGCAAAGCATCATCTGGTTTTTTCTATTATTTTTGGAATATGAATTCCAAAGTACTTCTTCATCCTTAATTCAAATCCTCAATTCATTTTGGAGTGTTACTACCAAAGAAATCCTATCATCTCTCTTAATCCAAAAGTGGAGGATTGAAGCTTCTTCAAATAAATTCAATGTTGCAGACAATGTTTCATCTTTGATACATGTATTGGGAACTTTATGAACATTGCAACAATCATCTGATTTCAAGAAAATGTGTAATTCATGACCTTCATAGAATGACAAGACCTTCCACACTCTGTCTTCTTCTTCAACCATCAATATCTACATCATTCAAATGATATGATTATTTTTTTCAAATAAGATATTGGATGGTTCTCATGTATTCGTGAAGCATTACACGGTGTCTATATTCTTCTTCAATCATCCATACATGGATGACACATTACATTTATTAATTATTGTAAACAATGTGTCACATTTGACACATGCTCTTTGAACTTAGTATTATTTCAACAATCATATTAATTGATCTTCTTAGATAATTGCACAATTATGACATCCAATGCTATGATTCCTTAACAATTCTCCAAGAATACTAACTTTATACAATCTCCATTAACATTGGAGGCCTTCTTCGTATCCTTATACATTTTGACTGACATTGAAAACTATTGACAAAAAATAAAATCATCAGACACAATGTGGTCCCAACATGTTAGTTTTTTGATTCCTGTGGTCTGAGTGCCTACCTTATCTCATGGGTGTGTGCCTTTATTAATATTTTATTTTATTTATATTATAGTGTATTTTCATAAAATATAACAATTTTATGGTATCTTCCTTAATTATTTGTGTATGAATGACCTTTGGATCAGTACCTGGTTAATTAGGATGGATGTTAAATTTGATTTATTTAAAATTGGATTGTGTTAGCATTATTAGATTTTTCCAGGAAACAATGTTCATGTTTGAGATCATAGTTTACACATGTATTATGGTACTGAGTTCGAGATCCCATATAATTTCTCAATGTTGAATACGCAAAATTTATCCCTTATGGAGGTGGTGGGTGTTACAATTGATGATGGCTCGACCATGTGGATGTCATGATCCATGACGTTGCTTTATGATTATGGAAGTACCAATTCAACCTTGTTGTTTCCTATGTGTTCCATGAAAATGTTTATGGTGGATTTTTTTTCATTTTTGAGGTGTATTGTCTTCTGTTGCACCATTTATAGAATTTATAAATGATAGGAAGAGGAATACTCAAACATCATTCCCATTGGATATTTTAATAGTGCTTGTGGATGGGTTCCACATTGAAATGTGTATGGATTTTGTGGACTTGGTTGTTTGATATAATTTAATTTTCGAGGTTTGCGAGTTTCCTTCCTATGGTACTCTCTAGTTCTTTATCATACAACTCAATTAATTCTATAGAGTGTTAGTTGTGATAGATCTTGTTTACATATTTCATGACAAGGGCTATAAAAGAAAATAATAGAGAGGTTTTTAATGCTCGTTGTGTCACTGGTACATCTTAGTTGTGTTTATATTATCGTTATATATGTTCTTGGAGTTCCCACGTGTCATGTTAAAAAATGTTTTTAGTGGTAGATAGACCATGTCACACGTTTGGCCCGTAGTTTTTCTAACAATGTAGATAACCATGTGAGGGTGAGGTTTTTATGGTAGTGGAATTTTGAATGATTTTAAGAAAAATTGAACAAACAATGTTATTTTTCTATAGAAATTGACCATTTTATTGTTTGGGGATATAGTGGCTCCCATCTTGATAGAACATGGTTTTCCTAAAAGTTTATTCAAACCATATAATTTGGGTTGGTTATTGTAAATATGATAACTGACCTTTTTCACTTATGAGATTTTAATCATACCACCATCATTCTACCTCCCGATGATTTATATCCCTATCCCAATGGTTTTGAACCTTTATACCAATTATTTGGTGGAATCAGGTTGATTTCATGGTGGTTTGGATTTCGGTAATACCCTTTTCTTTTAAATATATCCTTCTATTCAATTATTGCTTTCATATTCAAACATTTCAGGGAATGGTGGAAACCCTAGTTTCATATTTCATGATCTTAGTGTTGTTAATGGGAATTTTGGATAGTTTTTTTGTTTTTTAGGTGTGAGATGTCTTCTATTTCTTTATTTTGGTGGGTTTTATCGATGGTGGCATGTTTGGATATATTTTCCATGTAGGATTCTCTATATAAGGGTAATTTTCATAGAAAAACAATGATAATTAATTACATTTTTTTAATTTTTTTATTTCATATAAAATGATTTATTATTAATAATGTATCAATTTTTATTATATTTCATGTTTCGTGATGGAAATATAATGATTTAATATAGTTTTCCAAAGGTGATGTGATTTAATGTACACCATGTATATTGTGAAATATATAACAGGGTGTTAGTTCATTTAAATGGGGTCTAAAATGGTTTTCAAAGAGGCATTTTAAAATCTCAAATTCTTAAAAAAATATGGTAATTATGAGTTTCTAAAATTTTTATTTAAATTGATCATTTTATAGAAAATTTTAATGGATTTAAATGGATTTTAATGTGGGGGTTTGGAAAAAAGATTTTTCTTTGTAATAAATTATATTTTGAATGGGATTATTTTACATTAAGTATGGATTTATTTTAAAATAGTTAATTTTGTTTATTATATTTTTTGGATATGGATTTTATGAAAGGAACATGTAAAGATAATATGTTTGGAATTATTTGTAATATGGGAGACCTAGGGTGTAACTATGTGATGTAAAATAGATATAGATGGACATTAGGAGGATTTTCAAGAGAAATTGTGTAATGATATCTATGGGAATAGGAGATCCATTAAGAGGATGGCCAATAGATCTTCTATAATTTTGTATAAGGTATGGAGAGATCCTTTTGAGGAAGACCGTGTCAGTTTCCAAAACATTTTTTAATAGACTGAGGGTGTTCTTGGATGTGGGATCGATGAATATTGTGAGATATTCTGATATTTTTATACTTACATAGCTATCTAGAAAACGTTGTTTTATATTATTTAACAATATAACATTATCGTTAGAACACATTATGCACATATACATGGTTGGTTTAAAATGATTCATGCTTGATGTTATTTCCATGTGTGGTCATTCGATACATTTATTTCATATCCACTTTATCATTTTATAGTAATAGAATCATATTATTCCCATGTCTTTATATTTAAAACCATTTTTCATAACTGATGCCACTCTAGAATATACCCACGTTCTATTACTTGATTTTGTAATGATGTTTATATTTATTATAATTTTTGTCTCTTGTTTGGGTATATTATTTGTGTATAAATCTGGTGTATTTATCTCCAACTTTTAAGTCTTATTTACCTTTCATTTTAAAATGTGCCATGCTTTTTAGAAGAAAAGGGATTCGTAAAATAAATTTTCAAAATAAAATTCCTTCAAAATTGACGGTTGTATTGAAAAATGAGTTTTCCAAATAATTTTTATTGGCACCATCGATAATGTCCATATATAGATTCATGGTGGTATCCTTCTGAGAATTTTGCCTCACACCCTACATGTGCATTTGAGGATATACAATATTGTTTTGTAGGAAATTGAGAAGGTTAATCAGACCATAAATTTTGTAACACCCTAGATAAATAAAGAGTATGACATTTTCATATTTATCCCTATTTGTGAATAAAATGTTAATATTAATTTATAGTAACTCTATGCTTGATGGTGTACACAATATGCAACAACGAGTTTCTTGAAAATCTTACGTTGCACTCTAATAAAAAAATAATATTATTTTAAATTGTAGTTAACGTCTAGCTGTTGTAATGGAGGGAATGAACATAACTAACTACAAAATTATTATATATGTTTTTAAAATATTTTTTCTTTTATCCAATAAATTTTAGAGGCTTAAAATGCGAACGAATCCAATTTTAAGCGTAAATATTCTAATATTATTTAAATGGTCGATTAACCACCTTTTGATGGCGAACCATTTTTAAATCCACTTTTTGACAATTTTATATGTTATATTGGACCAAATAAATTCCCTCTTTAGAATCAGGACATCAAAATTTAATTTTTTTTTTAATTTTTGTTATTTTTATGATAAATATCAATTTTTATTGAAAATGTTGTATTTTAATTCAAAACCTACTTTTAATCTAATTTATTAGTATGGATATATTATCTTTTTAATTGGTATTAACGTGGATTAATAATATATTTTTACCATTTAATCCAATGGTTCCCATTTTAATTAATTTCACTTTGAAATTGGACTTAAACAAGTGTCAATCATTTAATAGATATTGTTTCTTAAAAACAAGCTATTTGTTTTGACAGCGTGAATTAATTATTAAATTAATTAATGAAAATTAAATGTTTTAAATTTTGTAAAATATTCATCATTTTTAATTCAGAATATCAAATAAACCTTAGGGCGAATTTTTTGTATTTTTCTGAAATACATCAATTTTTGATGAATAGTGAAACCACTAAGTGGTAGTTAAAAAACTGATTTTTCATTTAAATGAAATAGTACTACTTCTGTGATTTGAATTTCCAAAATCTGACATACATGGATGTCATTAGGATGTAAAATGTGGGTCAATGGGATTAAAATAAATTTTCTGGTGAATAGTAACTTTTAAGTTTTATTATTCGCAATTAAAGGTAATTAGTGTAATTTAAGGTAAAGATAATGTTATAATTATATGAAATGACATTGAAACATGTCCTAACCTTATTTAATGAGTCATGTCCGACAAATACAATCCATGGGTCAACATGGGAACCCCATGGAGCCACATTGGTAGGAAAATGACATTAATAACATTTTATTTATAGTAAAAATAAAAATGTCACAATCATGTATTGTTTTACAGAAACAATTTTTACATGGGGTTATACAAGTCATATTTTTTACTATAAATATTAGTTGGAAAGATAAAAAGATTTCATACATCAAGATAATTTTTTTATAATTTGTAGACATTAAATAATTAAATGTATTCATGACACCAAGATGATTCAGTGATTACCTCATTAGTGAACTATTTAAATAAAATGAGAATATAAGGTAAAATATAAGACTTAAACTTGTCAAAAACATATTGTATGGGTAGATTTAAAACCCTTATCACCTTATCCTCACATTATATATTTGTGGGATCTTTAATATCAAAAAATCATTTTATAATAAAGTAACTTTTCAAGACAATCCAAGAGTGCCCCTCCTCCCTCTTATAAATGGCCACCACCTCTTCCCCATTACTCACACCTCTCAAGCCTTTGGCTCGACCAAACAATGCTATTTTCATCTCTAAAAATCCCTCTCTTCATCCTAGAAGCATTAACATAGGCATAAATCTCTTCAATAAACCCCTTTTATTCAAACCAAGAGGAGTTACCTGATCTAAAGGCAATGTCATCTCTTGTGTTCTTTTATTTTATTTTGCTTCTCCAACCACCTAAACTATTTTTATTCCATTATTTTGTGACTAAAAAATTATATTCAATAAACTAGTATGTTTTTATGAGATTTCATAGAGCTGAAATTGCACACACCTTTGTCAAATGGTTAAAGAACATACTGTTTCTGTGGATGGTGAATTACTGCCTCACGAAACGATGATTGTTCTATCTTCTTCTACCACCTCTCATGGTTTCCATTATGATGGATATATATTTATTTATGATATATATTATATTTATTTGCTATCTATTATTCATTATTATACATTTAAATCATATCTTTATGCTTTTCATATTGTGAAAATGCCATAATTTCATTTGAGGAAGTGTGGACTACCACCCCCTCAAGTGATGTGACTCATTCATGCAATACATGGAATGTTTAAATAATGAAATTAATAAACATTTGTGACCTATATAACATATATATTATACTAGAATTATAATATATATATTTCTAATTTAGTTTTAATTCCATTAAATACGAAATAGAAATGAATGTAGCGTTCATGCTTACGTACGACTTACCGTCTTCATGAACGGTGCATTTCATTTATTACATCTAAATGTTATATAATATTATAAATGAAATTATATACTGGATATATATGATATATATGATATTTAAATCATGAATATAATTTTGTATATAATTGATATTTTACCACATGAACAACTTGTAATTATAAGAAGTTTATTTTTTACTCAAAAACCAATGATCCAGAAAACGACCATTATTAACCTAAATAATTACATAATGTTCCTAATATGATAATAAGTGATATAAAAGGAATAATTAACTTGAAAAATGATCTTATGAATGTATAAATTAACTCTAGTTTAGTATTCAAGAATATAATGAAACGAAAAAGACAAGTCGGACATGAGGTAAGGGATTCAACCTCTCTCTTTCTTTTTAAGCACTCTCTTTTATGTCATTTCTTTTAAGCTCATATTTCATATGTTTTGGGATGTTATTTTATATTCCTAATTCTGTAATTTATATGTATATATTTTTAGAGACCCTATTTGATCTCAGAAATCCATTTTTTGAAGCTTTATGTGGCGTCGTTAGGCTGTAGAGTTTTCATAAGGGATTTTTCATCTCACTTTTATTCCCGTGAGTTTTATGCTACATTTTCCACCATTTCCTTTGAGTGGTGTATGAAATTCCCATTATTATACTATTTTTGTAATATACTTTCATTTATGGGTATTTACAACTTTACTGTATGACCCTTATTTCATTGGTGTACGTTTCAAAAGTTACACAAATCGGTAAGGGGACCTTTCACCCTCCTCTTTTTAAAATACTTATTTTTGATAGGTATTTTAATTTATATATTTTTATGTCGGGATATGTTCTTATATTTTCTTATTATTGTAAATGATATTTCCTAGTTATGAGATACCATTTTAATCTCTCAACGACTCATTTTCTGAATTTTAAAGTGATGTCATTAGAATGTCGAATTTCTGTAAGGGAACTAATTAACCCAATTTCAATTCTTTGTGTTAAACCTATAATTCTTGATTAGGTCATACTATGAATATTTTTGGATGACCTCTGATTGTTTTACACATAATATCCTCTTATATTGGGTGTATTTATATTTTTAACACATAATTATGTAATTGATTTATCTTTAATCTAAGGATATCGACTTTGTAAGGGACTTCGTCTCAGTCTCCTTTCATTGAGGCATATTTTGTTTTAGACACAACTTTCTTTTATACAGTTTATAAACCCATTTGAGATTTACTTTTATTCAAATGGAATCTTTTTTATATGAAGCATTTTACTAAATGACAAAAAGTATGTTTCTTTTTAACGTATGTGGTGACAACGTTCTTTCTGCCACCATGAGTATTATTTGATCTTTGGCATCCTCAATAAGACGTAATGATTTTAAAAGTAAATAAATACCATATACTCTATTATGTAATTTGGTATTGAAAATAGTTTTGATAATGGATTTGTTATGTCAATATATTTAATTGATATATTGTGCTTAAAATGTGGAAATGTTTTCTTTCCTTTATAATTGTTTTATGTGTTATGATTTTATAATGGTACATAGACTTTTGACGGGTGGTGTCATGAATATTAGGATGGGTGGTTACGTTATAACCTCTAATGCATTGGGTATGGAAGTTGGCTATATGGCTATTCAATGTAGTGATATGTGTGGAAGTCAACTGTATGGTTATTCCATTTAAGTATTTTTATGTCCCAAGTTACCATTATATGTTATGTGTTCATTATTTGTGTTTTATGGTAATATTTTGGTTACAAAGGGTAAGTAGTGATATTTTATTCAGTGAAGAGTATTTACTACTTCATAAAGGTGAAAATTATTACTTTGATAAAATATTCATGGTTTACTTGTTGTTTTGGAAAAACTAACAATTTTTCTTCTTTGTGTATCCTTTACTGGGATTTTTATTCTCATCCCATGTTTTCAAATTTTTTTCCACTGGACTTAAATATGAATAGGGTAACAAATGGGATCATGGAAAGAAATTCTATCTAAAACATGGAATTAGGAATGTTTCGTTTTAAGAGTTTTTATTTTATGGAAACTGAGTAAGAGTGTCTACTTTGTAATCTTGTGAGATGTAATAGTTATGTTTTAATTCAATAAAACTCTAAACCTAAAAAGATCCTCTATGTGAATTATTCATTTAATTCATGATTATTTATTATTTTAAGTTCGGGTCCTTATATTTGGTATCAATGGTCTGTTTAGATAACTTTAGAGGTTTGGGTATTCTATAAGCATAAGTGACATTACCATAATGGTTATGATTTCAGAAAGAGTCATGTTTTTAGATAAAGTTAATGAGTAATTATATCTTATTTTTTATATTCTTTATTAGTACATGATAATTTTGTCGATATAATCACACTGAAATTTTTTGTTTTGGTAAATGGATGGATCTAGCAGGCACCAAACTGACAATGGGGTTGAAGGAAACTGTGGTGGTTCTTTGATTAAGAGACTGGATGAAATGGGGGATTCAATGAGGATTATCATGGTAATTCAAAACCAACTATTAAGGATTCATGATTAACCACTTGAAACATGGTGAGTTCTCTGATGCATCATGTACAAGAGAACCCACTCAATGTGTATGTTCAGATAATAATTATAATGGATACCATTACGGTGTATATGGTCCTTACTTTTTATGTAATTATGGGTTACTATATGATGGAAGATGAAAGGAATGAGTTAAAATTGAGGATAAATTATGTTATGGTTATTTTTGAAGATTTTATCTCGTTTTGGAGAATGTTTTAAGAATTATATAGTTTTGGAAAAAGGACAACATGCAGACCGTGTGACAACCCGTCACATCGGAAAAATCTTTGGGAATTGAACCCATGACCAAAGTGCGACTGATATTTATCACCTACCACTGGACTACATAAACTCCCTGATTTGTATGACAAATTATTTTTAGTTATATAATTTTATGAATCAATAATAAGTTGATTTTGGGTTATCTAGGAAAATATTGACCTATCATGGAGGATGTATGATTAGGTTAATTACTTTTCAATATGAGACTTTAAGAGAAACTGATGTTATTTGGAGATAAATGTTAATTTTTACTGTGAAAGACTATGTGATTAAATGCATCAAATATTTGGGTTTCAATATTAGTTTGGTTTACATTGAATAATTTTATGGACAAATTTATTATTGAATGGTCTTCATTGAACTTTGGGGTATGTTGGACAAATTTTGGAGATTGAGAATATATTTTCTATTTATAAAGGATTATCCTTTTGTGGATTATCTGATCTTGTTATAAAAATTTTGGTTTTTTTAAGGGTCTAAAGTCATGGTAAATATATAGTTCTCTTTTTTGGATTATGTGATTCTCTAGAAGTTGATTATAGTGCTCTTAATGTAAACAAATCATCCTAAATACTCTTCTTTTGGAGAAAATATGATATTTTCTAATAAATCTAGTAAGAGATTAAAGTCTACATAGAATGTAAGTATGTTTCCTTAGGATTTATTTAAGCTCATAAATAAATTTCTCAAGGAATAGTAACTTAAAAAAAATGTTGTCCGTTAGATTTTCCTACTATGGAATCAAATATCGTTTAACCCATCACAAGTTTGTGATTTTCTTGTTGTTAACTTTCACCTAATCATCTTTTATTTCACTGTCCATTAGAACATGACCCATTGTTTTTTCTTCCATATCTATGTTTTCCAACATGGAATCCTAGTACCTTTGTCTCAGGTGACCTTGGTACTTTTCTTTCTTTATTTTAAAGTTATAGTTTAATTTACTATTTTTCCGATGTGGGGCTTTCAATAAAGTTTCCAAGCCCAATTTTAAAATTGCGAGGATGCAATTGCCTAAAGGGGGGAAGGATGTAACACCCCAGGTAAATAAAGAGTATGAAATTTTAATATTTATCCATATTTGTGAATAAAATTTTAATGGTAATTTAATGGAACGCTACGCTCGATGGTGTACCAAATACACAACACTGAGTTTCTTGGAAATCTTACGTTGCACTCTAATAATAAAATAATATTATTTTAAATAGTAGAAAATGCCTAGCCATTGTAATGGCTGGAATGAACAGAAATAACTACAAAATGAATATATATGTTTGTCAAATATTTATACTTTTATCCAATAAATGTTAGAGGCTTAAAATGAAAATGACTCCAATTTTAAGCTTAAATATTCTAATATTCATTAAAAGGTCGATTAAAATCCTTTTGATAGAGACACCATTTTAAATACACTTTTTGACAATTTAATATGTTAAATTGGACCAAATAAAATCCTTCTTTAGGGTCGTGAAATCAAAATTTACGTTGTGTAAATTTTTGTTATTTTTCCGATAAAGATCATTTTTTAGTGAAAATGTTCTATTTTAATTCAAAACCACCTTTTAATCTGATTTATTTATACGAATATATTACCTTTATAATTGGTATTAAAGTGTATTTATAATATATTTCTACCATTTAATCCAATGGTGGTCATTGGAATTAATTTCACTTTAAAATTGGACTTAATCTAGTGTCAGTCTTTTAATAGATATTGTTTCATAAAAGCATGCTATTTATTTTGACAGTGTGAATTAATTATTAAATTAATTAATGAAAATTAAATATTTTGAATTTTTTAAAATAGAAAACATTTTTTAATTCGGAATATAAAATACATCTAAGAGTGATTTTTTTTTGTATTTTTTTGAAAAACATCAATTTTTTATGAATACTGAAACCACTAAGTGGTAGTTAAAAAACTGATTTATTGTTTAAATGAAACATTACCACTTCTGTAATTTGAATTCCAAAAATTCGATATACATGGTTTTCATTAGGATGTAAAATGTGGTTCAATTGGATTAAAATAATTATTTTCGTGAATAGTAAATTTTAAGTTTTATTAATCGCGATCAAAGGTAAATAGTGTAATTTATGGTAAAGATAAAGTTATAATAATATGAAATGACATTGAAACATGTCTTACACATATTGGATGAGTCATGGTCGACCAATAAAATATATGGGTCAAAATGGGGACCCCATGAGACACATTGGTAGGAAAATTACATTAATAACTTTTTATTTAAAGATAAAATAAAATGTCACAAACATGTATTGTTTTACTAAAACAATTTTTTCATGGGGTTATACAAGTCATATTTTTTACTATATATATTAATTTTAAATCTAAAAATATTTCCTAAATCATGGTATTTGTTTTATAATTTGTAGACATTAAATAAATAAATTTATTTATGACACCATGATGATGCAGTGATTACCTCATTAATGAACGATTTAAATAAAATGAGATGATAAGGTAAAATCTACGTCTTAAACTTGTCAAAAACCTATTTGATATGTATATTTAAAACCACTATCACCAAATTCTTGAAATATATAATTGTGGGACCTTTAATATCCGAAAAAAATTTTATAATAATGTAACTTTTCATGACATTCCAAGAGTGCCCCTCCTCCCTCTTATAAAAAGCCACCACCTCTACCCCATTAACCACACCTCTCAATCCTTTGGCTGGACCAAACGCTGCTATTTGCATCTCTCCACATCCCTATATTCATTCTATAATCATTAACTTATGCATAAAGCTCTTCAAGAAACCCTTTTTTGGTCAAACCAAGAGGAGTTACCCGATTTAAAGGTAATGTCCTCTTTTGGGTTCTTTTGTTTTTTTTCTTCTCCAACCCCCTAAACTATTTTTATTCCATTATTTTGTAACAATACCAGTGTCTTAAATATACTAGGATGTTTGTATGAAATGTATTCGAGCTAAACATACACAGACCTCTGTCTAATGGTTAAATACCATACTGTTTCCGTGGATGGTGAATTACTGCCCCACGAAATGATGATTATTCTATCTTCTCCTACCACCTCTCATGGTGGAAATTTTGATGGAACTATATTTATTTATGATATATATTATATTTATATTCATCTCTATGATTTTGTATTTTAAATTTAAAACATACCATTATGGATTCTATGTTGTGAAAATGCGATAATTTCATTTGAGGAAGTGTGGACTACCGCCCCCTCAAGTGATATGACTCGTTCATTCAATACATGGAATGTATAAATAATGAAATTAATAATCTTATGTGAAATATATAAAATATATATTATACTGTAATTATAATATATATATCTCATTTATTTTTTATTACATTAAATATGAAATAGAAATGAAAGTAGCGTTCATGCATACATACGGCTTACCATCTCCATGAATGGTGCATTTCATTTCTTACCTCTAAATGTTATGTAACATTATAAATGAAAGTATATACTGGATATATATTATATATATGATATCTAAATCGTGAATATAATTCTGTATATAATGGATATATTACCACATGAACAACTTGTAATTATAAGAATTTTGTTTTTGACTCAAGTACCAATGGTCAACAAAACGGCCGTTATTAACATAAATAATTACATAATGTTCCTAACATGGTAATAAGTGACATAAAAGGAATAATGAACTTGAAACAGGTTCTTATGCAAGTATAAATTAACTCTTGTTTATTATTCGGGAATATAAAGAATCGAACAAGACAAGTCGGACTTGTGGTAATGGATCCAACCTCTCTCTTTCTTTTTAAGTACCCTATTTTATGTCATTTCTTTTAAGAACATCTTTATTATGTTTGGGGATGTTATTTTATATTCCTAATTCAGTAATGTTTATGTCTATATAATGAGAGACCATATTTGATCTTATAAATCCATTTTTGGAATCTTTAAGTTGCGTCGTTTGGCTGCCGAGTTTTTGTAAGGGATTTTTCATCTCACTTTTATTCCCATGAGATTTATGCTACATTTTCCACCATTTCCATTGAGTGGTCTATATAATGTCCTTTATTCTACTATTTTTGTAATATAATTTCATTTATGGGTATTTAAAACTTCATTTTATGACCCTTATTTCATGGGGTGTACGTTTCAAAAGTTACCCAAATCGGTAAGGGGACCTTTCACCCTCCTCTTTTTAAAAGAATTATTTTGGTTGGGTCTTTTAATTTACATCATCTTATGTTAGGATATGTTATTATATATCCTTATTGATTTAAATGGTATTTACAAGTGATGATATACCCTTTTTATCTATCATCGACTAATTTTCCAAATTTTAAAGTAACGCCTTTAGAATTTCGGAATTTCTATACGGGAACTTCTTAACCGAATTTCAATTATTTGGGTTAAACCTATACATCATGATTATTTCATACTATGAATATGTGTGTATGACCTATAATTTTTTGACACATAATATCCTCTCATATTGGGTGTATTTATATTTTTCACACAAAATTATGTAATTGATTTATCCTTAATCTATGGATAACGACTTTGTAAGGGACTTCATCTCAGTCTCCTTTCTTTGAGGCATATTTTTGTTATACACAACATTCTTTTTTATAGGATATAAACTCGTTTGATTTTGACTTTTACTCAAAAGGACTCTTCTTTAAACGAGGCATTTTACTAAATGACAATATGAATGTTTCTTTTTAACGTACGTAGTGACAATGACCTTTCCGCTGCCGCGAGTATTATTTGATCTTTGGATTGCTCACCAAGCCGTACTGTTTTTAAAAGTAAATAAATACCATATAATATTTTATGTATTTTGGTATTGAAAATGGTTTTGATAATGGATTTCTTATGTAAATATATTTAAGTAATTTATTGTGCTTGAAATGTGGAAATGTTTTCTTTCCTTTATAATTGTTTTCTCTGTTATGATTTTATAGTGGTACTTGGACATTTGACGGGTGGTTATGTGATAAAACATGTGACATGTGGTGCCCCGAATACCACCAGGAAGGGTGGTTACTTTATAACCTCCAATTCATTGGTTATGAATGTTGGTTGTTTGGCTATTCCATGTAGTGATATGTGTGGAAGTCGACCATATAGTTATTTCATTTAAATATGATATTGTCCCAAGTTACCTTTATATGTTATGTGATCTTTATTTGTGTATTATGGTAATATGTTGGTAACAAAGGTTACATAGTGATCTTTTATTCTGTAAAGAGTATTTACTACTTCATAAAGGTGAAAATTATTACATTGATAAAGTATTCATGGATTACTTGTTGTTTTGGAAAAACTAACAGTTTCCTTCTTTGTATATCATTTACTGGGATTTTTATGCTTATCCCATGTTTTTGAAATGTTTTCCACAGGACGTAAAGATGAATATGGTCCTGGATGGGATCAAGGAAAGACATGCTATCTTAAACATGGAATTAGATATGTTCCTTTTTAAGAGTATTTATTTTATGGAAACTGAGTAGAAGTGTCTACTTTGTAATATTGTGAGATGTAATAGTTATGTCCTAATTCTATAAAACTCAAAACCTGAAAATATCCTCTATGTGAATTATTCATTTAATTCATGATTATGTTATGTTTTAAGGATGGGTCATTATAAATTTAGTAGATATACATAATTACCATATCTGGGGGTTTTTGTGTTGGAGGAGATGTGGTCTCATGCATCTAGTATTATGATGAGCTATTTTGAGTTTCTCTTTGGTTGGGATATTATGTATAAATCCTTTATGTCTCTTTCCCCAATTCTAATCATTGTATATTACTATTATGAAATTCATGTAAATATTTATTTATAACCCATAAAGTGTGGTTGTTTATGATATTATCTTTGGGTCATTGTTATTTTTACTCTATTTTATTTTTCTATATGGAAATCGTAATAATTTGGTTATCATGGAGATTTGATTCAATGTAGGTACATAAAAGATTTATATGCAGAAAACCATTCCCAAAAAAGGTTAATTGTGATGCCATGGTTCCTGTTTCCTGATCATGGGGATTGGTAGAAAGTTTTAAGGCTTTTGGTGAGCTGGCTCGAGTGAGAGGTTAGGTTGACTCGGACTAGTTTGTAATATGCATGGGGATCTGTGGCATAGAACTCATAGTACATAGCCAGATTTAAATAAAGTGTTGGAGGATCCTTGTAGGTTGGATCGATAAGGTACATTTGTCTCACCATTTCAAAAAACATATCCATGATAAATTGTATAATTATATGATCTATTGATTGATTCAACTCTCAAAGATTAGACATCAAGGAATTTATTTATCCCTAATATTATTTATCCATTATTATTGTACAAGGATGACCAAGAAAATATTCTAATATGAAACCCACATCAATTATAATTAAATAGATCATATATTGTTTCATTATTAATGTTGTTTCTAGAATGTTCATCCCGCCCTTATAAATATAAATCATTGTCCATATCATTATCTAGAAGGGGTTACTAAGGTGATATATTAACATGGTTTTTAACACATTGATATTTAAAAAATAAAAATATTTAATAAAAATAAAAAAATAATTTCTTACAATGTTATCATATATTATCTTCATGGATCAATGAGAAATTTACCCTTATTTAACCTCTAAATTTTATATTTTTAATATTTAGTGTGGGTAATGGAGGGATAACTAAACATATTTGGAGTTTCTATTAGATTTATATATTATTGAATGAAAAATATTAGAAATAATTTTATCCTATATTAAATAATACGGACCCCATGAAAATGTATGTGGTTATATATTTTCAACCATATCTCTTGGTAAGATACCCTTGAGTTCTATTACATAATAATACATTAATAATTCATCAAGAAAAAAAAATTCCAAAGTTTATTTAATATAACATATTTATCATAATTTAATGACATCCTATAAATTTTTTGTGAAAAGACTATTAAATGTTTTCGCAGCTAAAAACACATTGTTGAGGTATGTGTTTTCATTCTTCCCCTCCAAAAAAATATAATAATTCGTCAATTTTTTTTAAATATCACTATATTAAAGTTGATAATCGTGTTCTTAGAGTGGAATGTCAAGAGGGGGGTGAATTTAGTTCTTACATAAAATTTATGTTTAAAAACCTTATTTTAAAAGGATATTACAATTTTAAAATAGACTAGTTAATTAAGGCAACAGAGAAGTAAATGTTTAGTTGGTCAACAGGTTTATCAAAGGGTGATTAGTCCTCAGTTGAATTGGTGTAAAATCACTTCTTCTACTTCTGGAACAACTTTACGAAATTAGAAATATACACACACTAACTAAAATTATCTATAAAATAAAATGAAAGATAGTTTTCTGTTTTAGAAAATATAAGTAGTGGAAAATACATAAAACAGTGTATAACAAAATATAGTTCACATTGAATTAAACCAAGAGTTTCACTCTCAATATGAAACTTAATTTTCTCTACATGGTGATAATCATCCACCAAGTAGTTTACATTAGAAATAAACAAGACACACAACCTGTATTGGGCTTTACAATAGTTTTCAAAAACATTCCAGGGTTCAAACCCTCTTTCATAGTTCATCGTGGAAAAAAACAAACAGCACAGACCACACACGGTCCCTTGCACAGTTATATGTGGGAAACAAAAATAAAGTGATGTTTTATGCGAGGATATTCAGTATCCTCAATTCAAGCACATGAGATAATTTCTGAAATAGATAGTCATACAAACATATCACAGATATAAAATAAATTACACAATTGAGCTTAAGATAATATGATTGAGTTTAGAAAGATCTATGTGTTAGTAGTTTAGCTCTTGACTCCTCAGAGTGTAGAATTTGATGTTGGAGTCTTTCTCTGAAACATGTCTTCTAAACAAAGTGTTGAAACTCAAGGTTCTATCATTCAGAAATTGAGTGTTCTGGTTCATGAGTTGATTGAATGTTTATTTGACATAGAAGGAAGCCCCATGTTGTCTTCCCAAAATGATCATCTTGATGTTCTTGGGGTTCACAGTGAGGTGCTTGAATGGTTCTTCCTTGTTCTCCAATAATTTCTTCCATGTGCATTTAACTTCTAGACTTCTATGCTTCTATATTTTTGAATTTCTTTGTTCTTCTATATATATCATTATTTATTAGTCTTATCTTTATTATTTGATTCTATCAATAGGAGTAGGTTCAACATGTACAATATTTATCATACCTATTACTATCAAGATATGGCCTCCTGACATGTCTACAATAAGAATTAATTAAGTCAGAAGCATTAAACTTATCAAAATATGACCATTAGAAAAATATCAAGAATTTTAAAAAGTAAGGGTATCAGTAAACTAGTATCGATAGCATTCACATCGTTAGGCTTCAATTGTAGGTGCCCCTCGGCAACCTCCAACAGTAACCTTCCATCGGTAACCTTCAGTAGTAGGCTTGCATTGGTGACCTTTGTACCGATGACCTTGTATCAGTGACCTTTGTATCGGTGACCCTGTATCAATGACCATTGAATTGGTGACCTTTGTGTCGGTGACCATTGTATCAGTGACCTTTTTATCGATGACCTTTGTACATACATAAATTCTACACTGTAAGCTTAAAATGATAACAATGAGATTAATAGTTCTTAGGTATTACATTGAGAGAAGCATGATTTTCACATAAAATATTGTCTCTTAAGAGAACCATAATTATCACATAAATAAAAAAATAATTTGGGATTATCAAAACATTATTTGAGATTATCAACACATGATTTGGGATTATCAAAATTGGTGATTCCAAAAATCACCACCTTTTTGATAATTGAAAATCATTTCATTGAATCATTAGGTGTAAGAGTTTTCAATCAAGGATAAACACATCTACTAATTTCATCAGTGTTGTGAGAGAATTAAAATAAAGACAGATAATATATAAATTGAAGATAGACAATAGAAATTATTTACACATCACCCCCATTGGGTAAATGATAGAATTCATGATTGAATATTTTCTCCCCCTTTATGATTAAAAAATTGTACATAACAAAAATAGAGAAAATAGTGTGTTTGTATTAATGAAACAGTACTACAATGTAAAATAAGAGACTCACGGATCCCTATCAGCTGTGATAGTCCACACTCAATCTACATCAGAATTTTCCATTTGAGCATTAGCTTTGGGAACTAAGGACGAAGGTTTTGAAGGTGGTGGGATATGTTGAGGGATTGAAGTCATCAGTATAGGAGGTGCAGAAACAGAAGCATTAGTAGACCTATAGGGAGTAGATCACTGGCGAATGGTGGGGGTCAAGATTCTGATGGCCTGTGCTGGAGTCCTCATAAGTGTATCTATGGAAGATCATGAGGCACCTAAGGTAGAGGGAAATACTGGAGGAACAATGATGTGAGTGCAGTACACATGGTGGAGAGATAAGAAAAGATTCATAAAGTCCATAATAATACTTCCTCTTCTATCCATTGCAGAGATAGAATCATCATTATTCTCCATATATTTCTCAAAAGCAGTAGTCAGCACTCGATGCTTGCTCACATGATCCTTAAATTCCTGAGTGACATGTGGTATACTCAAATTCTCCAATGGAAACTTGAAGTGGACATCAATATGATGCTTATTGTATACCCTTTTGTAATACATGTCAACATGATCCTTAACAGCCATCTAATGTTGATCAGCTTCTCTAAAATAATTTCCCCCTAGGTTATGAATTTCCCATGTAATGGAAATGACATGAGAGTCTGAGGTACTAGAACTAGAGAACTTTTAAACTTCTTCTTTAACAACGGTCCTAAAGGATTCAATGTCAACTGGAGGAGAGGATGAAGAAGAAGAAGATGCACCCATAGGTGCCATCGAGAAATCCACAGTCTCATTAAATTATTTGGTTAACAAACTGATCAGCCTTTTTTGCATCATTATCTAGGAATCTGACATATGTTCCATAGACATCTTAAAATCCTCATACACATTGATCATTTTTTGAGCCACACTTTTAGCATATATAAGTTCTCTGTCCACCTGAGATCATAAATCCATATATGTATCTAACTGGAAATAGACTGTTTCACTGAATCCATTAACACTACAAAAGTTTTTACCTATTTCTTATATTTTCTAATCTCGTGTAACACATCTAAGTGAGAGGTAGAGACAATCCTTTCCACTTCAGATGTCACGATTCCTTGATTTTGAGATATTGTTATTTCTATCTCAGTGGTTTTCTACTCAATATGCCTCTTCAGGTTTGATTTCAAATAATCCAATTCATCCTTATTAAAATAGTCTTGAGGAAACAGAACCACTGGCTGCACAATGGTGATAGAGACACAAATCATGACGTGCAAGGAAATTACATTAATTTTTCGGAAATATTAATACATGAATAAAATAGATGACCAAAGACAATATTAGTTTTATTTCTTTGGAAACTCGGAACATAATCTTCTTATCATGGTGAAAGATCTTCAACATCTCCCATAAAGCTCTTCACCATTTTTTTCATACCTAAAACCTTCATTTATATCTTGGGGAAATAAAAAGATAAAAACGGTGATCTCAAATGCCCAGTAAGGGTAAACATGGGGAACATAAAACAACCCATAAACATTTGAACATAAAAACGTGAACATAAAAAACAAAATCATGAGTAATGACATAAATCTTTGCAGTACATAAGGCGTAGATCACAAAGAAACATTAACCATGATAGAATAGCATGGTAAGAAAACATGTACTTATGTAAAACAATTATTCACATAATATAGTAACCATAGTATTCAAGGAATCACTTCCAAGACAATCATTGTGGAAAAAGTCCATTACTGAACTAGGTTTACTTGTCGTTCCAGCCCTATATTACTGAACCAGATATACTTTCCATTATAGCCATGTATATCTCATTAGATATAAATATTTAAACAATTTCATTTGATGAAAAAATAGGTCTCACCCATCTCATAATGAAATCATTTTTTCATGTCCCACAAAATAAACATAAATCATCCATCATAACCCAATGAATAAAATGGTTTTCTTATATATCATCCAGTAATAACATTATCCATATAAAAAAATTGATATAACTTCATGATAAAAAAATCATTCTATTTAAATAATGGGGACATTATACACGAAACATATCTATATTAAAAAATGTCATCTTAGATGACAAAATACTTGAAATGAATTTTTTATAAAAATATCCTTTCTTCTTAAAAATAATTTTTTCCAAATGTCTTGCAATTTCAAAAGAAAAGAATTTCATTGAAAATAATAATGAAAACTTGTATAGGATGCTTCATGGTAATAAGACTTTATGAAACTATAAAAAAAAATCTGTTCATGCCATATAAGTGAAAAAAAATTTCTCCTCGTAAAATTTAAATAAATGTCAAAAAGCACCTCATATGGTAGAAAAAAGAATGATTCCATCCATACCGTGTGGTAAAAGTCAGAAAAGAGTAAATATGACTATAAAAATACATGGAAGAATATTAAAAATATTATGAAAACATTTTGAGAAAACATGTACATGGATGATAAACATAACATCAGTAAATACTTACGAATATACAATCTCATAATGGACAATATTGGAATAATTATCTGTTACCATATGTCCAATTTCTTTCATATTTGTCTGAGACTATCTTATAGTGGGTTTATACATATTATTAACTTATAAATGAACCATAATAATATTTATCATATCATATATGATTCACTTATAACTTTATATTACTCGTTCATTTGTCAATTCCATGTTAATGCAATTTTTTCTGTAAAATCGTTTCACTTATCATACGTGTTATGAATTTTCATTATTTAAATGTTTACAGAAATAATTATTAATTACTTCCATAATGTAAAACATGATTTATATATAATATATTTGCATACTATATATATAATATATCGATAAATGAAATGAAATACATTGTTCATGGAGACGGTAGGTCGTACGTACGCATGAACACTCTTTTTGTTTCCTTATTTAATGGAATGAAAGTAAGTAAAACATATAAATATAAAATGTATCATTACTATGTCATATATTTCATGATTATTTGTTATATATACTTTATAATCATACTGGAATGGTTAACATGGAGAATGAATCTCATCGCGTCGTGGAGACAATATTCCGTACGTACGCACAAGCGATGATGTCATTCCCATAGTTATTAAATAGAATTGGAGTGGATGATATAATTTATAAAAATCATTATAATGTTATAACAATAATATATAGTTATTATTTCCACCATTATACAAATTCAAGTGTTGTGGTGGTGGAAAAACAGATTACACCACGACGTGGAGATGGTAATCCGAACGTACTCACGCTTGGTGATTTATTTTTTCTTAAGATAGATATAAGGTGAAATAGGGTGGTTTCATATTTATAATAACATATACTTATATTAGTGGTACCTATGTTATTACTTTATAATTAAACAACTCATATATAATTTTTAGAAGAATAAAGAAACTTGAATGAATTGGTAGAAGAGATTACCTCTTCTTTGATGCACCTCCTTTGAACTTCCTCTTAAGGGACTAGAGTTGGTCTTTTGGGATGACCAGAATCTCCAAAATGTAACTTGGAAAGTTTATAAGTGTAATGGGAAGGTTTTGGACGAGAAATAATGCTCAAAATGGTGTGAGTATGAGAGGTATGGGGTGCTCTTTTATAAGAGAAGAGTGGGGCACTTTTGGAAACCTCTAAAATATTAATTAATAATAAAATCAAACCCCACTTAAAAACTTCCTAAATGACCCAAATTAAAAGATGATATGAGATATGTTTATAATAACATCATCAAATAAAATGTAGACATGTTTTACTTTTATTGTAAACCCTATCATTTATATTTATCCTTATTTAACCTATTTAATTTATTTTGCGGAAATAATATTCTAAGTTTTTAATTGATATAAATAATTACTTATGTTTTGGGAATATTCCATAATTAGATACATTATTAAATATTCGACCATATAATTTTCAATTTTTAATTTTTAAATATATTTTTGATTTTTATACAATTTAATAATATGTTATTTTTATAAAAAATCAATAGTGTCAATTTTGACACTATTCAATTATTTGAATTTTAATTAAATCCACATAGAAGATATATTCAATAATTTTTTTAATAGATGCCTAAATTGTAATATTAATCTAAATGATTCATGGATCACATAGATTTTTTCATATAAAATTTATTTTAATATTTTTAAAACCATTTATTTGATATTTCTCTTAATAAAATAATTACAACAACATTGTTGTATAATTATATAATATAATTATTTGTTGTATAAAAACTAAAAATATATACTATGGTGCACATAAATTGAATATATTTCATAATAATACTTCTAATCAAATTTTCCATCTTAAAATCACAACATTTAAATTGTTATATTCATTAAATTATGATGGTGACAACATTGAAATCATTTAAAATGAAATAATATAAGTGTCATAATTTCTTTTATAAAGCACAAAATGGTCAAAATTTGGATCATTGGAGGAATAATGTATACATGTACACGACCAATAAGTTTTGGTATGGTTTTTTTTGCCTATTATGGTCAATATTAGTATAATAAAATCATTATTATTGACATCTCCATAAATTAGAAAATTTTTTATCATTAATGTATAAGATATTAAGGTAATTATACATTTTTTAAAAATTAAAAATAAATTAGCATGGTAAAGGAAATAAATTTTTAATTCTAATGATTATTGTTCATCTAATTTATATTCTGTATAACCTTATATTAAAAATACATTAATTATTAAAGATTGATCGAGACATATTTCACATTCTTTAAATAAAATAAATTAAAGGTATTAGTCACATATAAGTGGGTTCCAAAAGATACAATTTTGACCCAACTATATTTTAGGACGAAATATAATAAACCATGTATATTAATACAAGTGTTAGAGTAATTTTATAATATTATTTTAACCCTTAATTACATGGTTTATCTTTAACTGTAATAAATTAATTTTACCATATTTACTATTCATAATCCCTAAAAATAAAAAGTATCATATTAAAATATTTTGGACCTACTGATTAAAAATGTGGAATCCATTTTTCTAAATTAAATACATAGAAGATTAATTATTTAATTTAAAATTAATCTCCCTGTTGAGAAAATGGGTTTTAAATGTTAAAACATTGAAAATGATTGATATATTTTTACCTATGAATTCAATGTAAACAAAACGATAAAAATATAAAAAATATTAAATGGTAAAAATATATTATATTAATACTTTAAAACCATTCAGAATTATATTTTAACCATATAAATTATCTTGATGAAAAAAGTAGTTTTTAGTTAAATTTTAGCGTATTTTAATATTCATCAAAATTAGAAAGTTAACAGAAAAATATTACAAAATTATCCTAAGTAAATTTTTATATACTTATTGAAATGAATAAGTTTATTTTTTATATTGAACGCATAAATGTGTCAGAAACTAGATTTATATTGGGTGTGCCATCAAAAGGCAACAAAACTGGGTTTTTTGATAAAAAACTTTTACCCGAAATATTTATTTTGTTCTCATACCATGTTATAGAATATGTGTAAGATGAATGATAATTTTATAAAATTTAAATTTTCATTAATACTATTCATAACTGCTAGTTCATAATAATATTATAACAATATATCATTGTTTAATGAAACTCGGTATTGAAAACAACACACGCTATTGTTGATGGTCGCTCTTGCGTGCAAAACAAGCCAAGAATAGTGTTGCATATACTAAAAGCTAATACAATGTTGTGTATAGCACAATCTAATCTTTGTGTTGTGTACAAAACATGACATCAATGAAATTAAAAATAATATTTCTTATAAAATATCGGGGTGTTAGATTCTACCCCCCTTAAAATGAATTTCACCCTCAAAATTTGTCGGGGTTATAATTGGTTTACTATATAAATGTTTCGTTCATATAATCCTACATCATAAAAAGGAATACTAATGCATAATTTGAAAAAGTAATTTTTGAAACATAACGGTCACCAAAGTAACTCCGCACTGGGTTTCCATATAGGAGAATACAGGTGAAAATATGGATATGGAAGAGAAATATAACCATCATGTTCTGATAAAGAGTTGTATAGAACATGGAAATGAAAAAGACAATAATCACAAAGTCATAAATTTGTGATGATCTAAGGTACCATAAGATTCACCTAATATGAGACTACTCAGACAACATTTTTGGTTTTCAAGATACATTCAATAAATATGAAAATTTTCAATTAGAAGAAATACATAACTGATTTTGGAACAATCTCATCGTTGGTTGCTCCTTGAACACTTTCCACTTCACACCTTAAGGAAATAAAGTTGAAATTTTCATTCATAAAGTTTTAGAAGATCATGTGATAGAATTAGGGGTCATTCCATCAGTCTCAAACAAAAGGTTATCAAAAGTTCTTAAATATACATAAGTCCATATATGGTGATATTAATCGTATATGGCTCCAACAATTTACATAAACGTCATATATCATACTACTTAATAAAATAAATCTAATTTATAATAACCAGATACATTTTATTGGCCAGTAGTAGGTGATAAAGGCATGTCGCACTTCGATTGTGGGTTCGATTCACGCATCCTTTTCTGACACGACATGTTGTCACCCATCCCACGGGTTGTAATTTTTGTAAAACTATAATATTATAGCATTTCAAAAATAATATCAATAAGTTACAGGCTTAAACAATACTATATTATGTATAACCTAATCCATTCCAATCATTAGGCTAATCGAAAATACTTATGTCCAATTTCATAGTTTAATGAAAAAGATTACTAGAGAGGTCATCTATCGAGCATGTTAATGTATATACCCAAAGCATAACGTACATGGACATTACATTACTTTTGCGGAATACTTAATACATAACAAAAACACAGACACAAAGACCGTAATAGTTTAGTGTCTTTGGAAACTCGGAATATAATCTTCTAATCATGGTGAAAGATCTTCAACATCTCCCATAAAGATCTTTTTTTTACCTAAAAGCTTTCTTTATATCCTGGGGAAAAGAAAACATAAAATGGTGAGCTCAAATTCTCAGTAAGGGTAAACAAAAGAAATTTCAATCACATCATTTTCATTAGAACATAACATTTTGGAAATATTAACCTGCAAAAGAGAGCATAATTTCATAACCTGGGATAAATCATAGTAGTGAAATGAAATCCCAATAATCATAACTTAAAACATGATACTTTCTGGAATACACACATAATCATAGAGATTCATATCTTATTAGTCAAGACTCATTTCCAAGACTATCTTAGTGGACAAAGTCCATTTCTGAACTGAGTTCACTCCTCATTCCAGTCCTGTTTCACTGAACCGGTATAACCTACCATTCCAGCCATGTCTATCTCATGAGATATAAAATATTTACCCAATGCATTGGAGGGAGATATAGGTCCCACCCATCTCATAATGATACCATTCTTATGTGTGCCACAAAATATTAAATCATACATCATTGCATAACCAATGTAATAAAAATGGGATTCTTAAACAACATGGCATCATAAAACAATTTATATAAGATAATGGAATTGATAAAAATATTTCCATCACAACATAATCAAATCCATGTAATAATATGGATAGAAATAGAACCCTATATTATCTTATATGGAAAATAATTTTGATAAAACACTTAAACTCCATTCTTGAGGAATATATCCTTTCTACTTCCAAAACATTTTTCCTTACTTAACATGTCATAAAATTTTAAACTAAAAGAAGTTGATTAAAAATAAACTTGAAAACTTTTAAGAGAATTTTCTTGGAAA
Source organism: Viscum album (assembly GCA_963277665.1). Classification (NCBI taxonomy): domain Eukaryota; kingdom Viridiplantae; phylum Streptophyta; class Magnoliopsida; order Santalales; family Viscaceae; genus Viscum; species Viscum album. The sequence continues at coordinate 664,423,066 of OY728138.1, forward strand.
TAAATTTTTTAAAAATCCATTCATGCCGTATAAGTTAAAAGAAAACATTCTTCTCGTACTTTTGTCGGAAAAGTCAAAAAGTACCTCATACAAAAAACGACAAAATATTCCTTTCATATCCTTTACTAAAAACTCACCAAAGGGTAAAATTGGATATAAAATATTGTAGAAGGATATAAATATTACATATTGAGGAAACATGGATTTGTATGATCAAATATACCCCAGTAAATACCAAAGTATAAACAATCTCGGAAAAAAATGAGATTGTGATATTTCCCTTACCTTAGGTCCGATTTGCCTCGTAAGTGTCCGAACCTCCTTTATAATAATTCAAATAATGTTATTGACTTATTCCAGAATCATAATCATTGTTATGATATCATAAATGTTTCACCTATGACTTTATATTACCCATTCTTTTGTAAATTCAATGTTAAAGAGCGTTTTGGGTAAAATCGTTTCGTTTCTCGTCCGTGTTTTGACATGTAATTATTCATATGATTAATTAGATCACGATTACATAATTCCAGAATATAAAACATGATTTATATATAATATATATTCAGAATATACATATATATAATATATATCAATAAATGGAACGAAATACAGCGTTCATGGAGACGGTAGGCCGTACGTACGCATGAACGCTGTTTTATTTTCCTTATTGAGTTGAATGGAATTAAGTAGATGGAATACATATATATACACATAAATACAGAATCATTATTATGTCATATATTTCATTATTAATTATTATATATACTTTATAATCATTCATGAATGGTTAACGTGGAGAATGAATCTCATCGCGTCGTGGAGATGGTAGTCCGTACATACGCACGAGCGATGATATCATCCTCATGATCGTGGAATTGTATTGGAGTGTATTTATACTATTTCAGAATCAATATAACTTTACAATAATCATATATAGTTATTATGTACACCATTATACCCATCCAAGTAATGTGGTGGTGGAAAATAGATTACACCATGGCGTGGAGACGGTATTCCATACGTACGCACGCACGGTGATTTTGTTTTCCATAGGATGGATAGATTGTCAAATAGGGTTGATTAATTCTTATAATAACATATCAGTATATGAGTGATACTGATGTTTTTACTTCATAATGAAACAACCTTAGAGGAATAAGTGGAATAAGAAATAGAGATGAAAGAATCAGTAACAGACATTACCTCTTCTTTGAAGCGCCTCTTTGAGATCTCCTTTTAGGGCACTAAAATTGGTCTTTGAGGAAGACCAAATCCTCTAGGATGTTGCTAGGGAAGTGGAGAGGAGAAATTTTCAGGGGTTGGCCGATCTTTAATTCTCAATGTGGTGTGAGGAAGAGGGGGAGGAGGTGCCATTTTATAAGGGAGGAGAGGGGCACCTTTGGAATAACTAAAAATGTTATTTTATTATAAATTCAGGTTCGGTTTTAAATAGCTCCAAATTGAGTTATTTCTAAGATAAGGTGTGTATGGGTCGAAATCCTCTCATACTATAGAATTTAGACAAGTTTAGGTCATTATGTTAACCTTATCTTTTAGTTTTAACTCTTAGTTAATTAGATTGACATTTACCATGTCACTTTGTATTTTTATATTATATAGTTAATAAACATACCATATACAATCCAAGCAACCCCCAAGTTGTGTTTTATTAATATATATAACCTTATCTAAGTCATTTGGCCGAAACATAGATTTTAGGAATAAAATAACAATTAATAATATAATATTTGTTTAAAAAACTATTTTATGTCAATTTTGACACTATTCAATAGTTGATTTTTTTTGAAACTCATAACAGAATGATTACTTCGACCTATGTTAATTAAATCAATCCTAACATGTCATATTAACCTATAAATTTTTTTAATTTATATATAGTGTCAAATTACATTTATTTGTGTATTTATAACATCAATTATGTCAATATTTCATTAATAAGATAATTACTGCATCATCGTTGTGTCATAAATAAATTAAATTATTTAATGTCTAAAAATTACAAATAAAATACCAATATGTAGGAAATCTTTTTATATTTCTAATGAATATTTATAGTCGAATTTATCTTATGTATAATCCCATATTAAAAATGATTTACATATTAAACTTTGATTTTATCTATTTTAACCCATCTTTAAATAAATTAATAATAAATGTCCTAATCTAATCCAAGTGGGCATAAATGGTCATATTTTATTCTTAAGGTTGTTTTTGGTCTAATTACACTTGTCCAATAGAATTATGACATGTGTTAGGTTAATAATAATATCATTTTTACCCTTAATTACCCTATTTACTTTTAACCGTGGTAAAAAAATTAAAAAGTTACTATTCACCAAAAAATATTTTTATCTCATTGAACCACATTTTAGTTCTTGATATTAATCGTGTCTCTTGAATTTTTGAAATTCCACTCACGAAAGCGGTAAATTTAAGTTTTATGAAAAATTCAGTTTTTTTAACAGCCACTTAGTAGTTTTACTATTCATCAAAAATTGAAAGTTTTCAGGAAAATACCAAAATTTCACTCTAGGATAATTTCGATATTCTGAGTCCAAAAATGATGTCCATTTTGAAAAAAAAATTATAAAATTTCAAAAGTTTGTTATTACTATTCATAACGGCTAGTTTTAATAATATTTTAATATCATATCATTGTTTAGTGAAACTCGGTATTACGTATGACGCAAGCTATTGAGGAAGGTTGCGATTTCGTGTAAAGAAAGCCAAGAATGTGTTGTGTGTTGTGAAATCTTCCTTTGATGATTTATATAACATAAAAATATTTCACATAAAAGTATCTGGTGTTACATTCTACCCCCCTTAAAATGAATTTCGCCCTCGAAATTCGTCGGGGTTATAAATCATTTACTATTCGAAAGTTTCTTTAATGGAAACCGACATCGTAAAAAGGAATACCATAACCATTCCTTAAAAACAAAAGTATGAAACGTAACTGTTACCCAAATAAACTAATCACTGGGTTCCCACATAGGTGAAAATAAGGATATGGAATTGAAATCTAACCATCATGTTCTGATGGAGAGTGGTAGAGAACATGGCTATCGAAAATCCAACAATCACAAAGCCATAAATTTCTGACGATCTATGGTACCATCTGATTCATCATATATAAGATCACTAGGACAACATTTTTGGTTTTCAAGATCATTTCCCTACAGTTGATGAAATGGGAATTAGAAGAAATACTTTCGTGATTTTGGTATAGTCTCACCGTTTTTCGTTCTTTGGACAATTTCCACTTCATCTCTTAAAGAAATGAAGTATAATTTGTCATTCGTTATGTGTTAGTAGATCATGTGATAGAATGATGGGTCATTCCATCTGTCTCAAACAAAATGATAGAAAAGTTATCAACAAATACATAAGTCCATCTATAGTGAGATTAATCATATATGGTTCCTAAAATGGACTTATACTTCATATATCATACTGCTTAATATAATAAAACTAGTTTCTACTAAACAGGAACTTCTTGTAGGCCAGTAGTAGGTGATACAGGTCAGTCGCACTTCAGTTGTGGGTTCGATTCCCACGGCCTTGTCCGACGCGATGGGCTGTCGCCCATCCTGCAGGTTATCCTTTTTCTAAAACTATATTACTATAACATCCCATCAATATTATCGAAAAACTTATGTCCTTAAACAAGACTAACTTATGTCCCACATAATCCATTCTCTTTTGTAGGATTATCCATAATACTGAAGTCCACTCTCATAATATTGTGAAAACAATTACCAGGGATTTAATACCATCGTTGATCCCCGTATATCATAAGATATGTCTTGCTGGTCACATTCCAAACATTCAAAGGCCTTAATCATGTATTCTCTTGAACACCGATTGAACCTTACTGAAAACATGAATTCAGTTAAAAGATAACACTTTCCACATACCAAAATTCTCAAAAAAATCTATATACTCAAACCATGATATCACTTAGTCCTTATATCAATCATGAGATCATTAATAATATCAAACATATTAGATTCTCTTTATCCCTTCATTATGTGCGTATCATCTTCTTTCCAAAAATATTTCAATCACTTTTCATGGTTACCGATGCCATAAAATTATTGAAAACCACAATGGACAAAAACATAAATATTACAATATTCCACGATACTATATACAACATTATTTTGGAATCCCATTACATAAACACATAATCATTCCACCACATCGTTTCATATTCAACATCTCCAATGGTGATCGCATGTGACTTCCCTTTGTCCTCTGCCTTAAGTGGTTTATCATGTCGATCATCACTAACCCTTGGATTAGGGCATTTATTAGCATAATGCCCCATTTCATTGAACTTGAAGCATTGATGTGTAGTAGGTTCATTCTCTGTATCCCTTCTTTTATTTGCATCATTAGACATCTTCTTCCCATCATTGCGGCATTCAAATGCCCGATGACCTTCCTTTCCACTTTTAAAACATTTACATATCCCTTTAAGACAATCTCCACCATGCTTCTTTCCACACTTTGAGCATAAGGAAACATTCATCTTCTTTTCACCATTATTATGAGATTTCTCCATGAACTCCACCTTTCATTTCTTTTCAAAACTATGAGATGGATAAGTAACACCAACTTCCATTTCTACCTTGATAGCACAATGAACAATTTCTTCATAGCTACTGAAGTCTCCTATAGCTAATTCCTTTCAAAGATTTGGTTTTAAGCCACTGAAGAATCGATCAACTTTACTTTCAAGTTGGATGATAAATCCAGATGCATACATTGCAAGCCTTGTAAAATTCGCTTCGTATATACCAACACATTCATCATCCTTTTGCTTTAGTTCAAGAAACTCCTTCTCCATCTTTGTTCGAAGAATACGAGGGAAGTACTTATTGAAAAATAAGTTCTTGAACTCGTCCCATTCAATGGAATCAATTTATTCTCTTTGCATCGTATTCTTGATAAGATTCCACCATTGATCAGCCTCACCTTCCAAATGATATACAGCTAAGATGACTTTATCATGTTCAGAACATTGAAGAACTGAAAATATCTTTTTAGTACTACTGATCCATTGTTCAGCAAAAAGTGGATCAAAAGACCCACTAATAGAAGGTGGACGTTGCCTCATGAAGGACTCAATAGAATGTTGTTCCCTTCTCTGCTCATTTGGAAGTCTAGAATGATTCATAGCTTGTGTAAGTATATCAATAAGATTTTTCACTCCATCTACCATAACATTTGTTTTCTCAGGAGGACAATCATTGCATTGTCCATTACATTGATCAACACAGTTCCTTCGGGTTCCAGCCATCGTCTAAAACCCAAAAAGAATAGTCTGAGAGGAAAAAATCATGCTAGGGAAAACAACATAATAGAGGGGGAGTAACCTCAATATCATAGGTTAAATTCTATGATCGTTACCATAGTTCTAGAACTGTATCCTATACGTATACTTCTCCTTAGAGACATCCCTAGACATACCTTAGAAATATCTCTAGGGATCTCACTAACGTTTTCGCATCCTAGTTTCCAAAGGTTGACTAAATATTTCCTCTGATACCAACTGTGGAGACCCGAATCTTAACATACATGGACATTACATTTCTTTTGCGGAATACTTAATACATAACAAAAACACACACACAAGGACCGTAATAGCTTAGTGTCTTGGGAAACTCGGAATATAATCTTCTAATCGTGGTGAAAGATCTTCAACATCTCCCATAAAGATCTTTTTTTAACCTAAAACCTTTCTTTATATCCTGGGGAAAAGAAAACATAAAATGGTGAGCTCCAATGCTCAGTAAGGGTAAACAAAAGAAATATCAATCACATCATTTTCATTAGAACAAAACATTTTGGAAATCTGAACCTGCAAAAGAGAGCATAATTTCATAACATGGGATAAATCATAGTAGTGAAATGAAATCCCAATAATCATAACTTAAAACCTGAAACATTGTGTCATACACACATAATCATAAAGAATTATATCTTATTAGTCAAGACTTATTTCCAAGAGTATCTTAGTGGACAAAGTCCATTTCTGAACCGAGTTCACTTCTCCTTTCAGTCATGTTTCACTGAACCGGTATAACATACCATTCCAGCCATGTCTATCTCATGAGATATAAAATCTTTACCCAATTCATTGGAGGGAGATATAGGTCCCATCCATCTCATAATGATACCATTCTTATGTGTGCCACAAAATATTAAATCATACATCATTTCATAACCCATGTTATAAAAATGGGTTTCTTAAACAACATGACATCATAAAACAATTCATATAAGATAAAATAATTCATAAAAATATTTCCATCACAACGTAATCAAATACATGTAATAATAGTGATAGAAACAGAACCCTATATTATCTTATATGGAAAAGAATTTTGATAAAACACTTGAACTCCATTATTGAGGAAAATATCCTTTCTACTTCAAATTTTTTTTCCTTTCTTAACATGTCATACAATTTTAAAGTAAAAGAAGTTGATTAAAAATAAACTTGAAAACTTGTAAGGGAAGCTTCTTGTAAATAATTTTTTTTAAATCCATTCATTCCATATAAGTTAAATGAAAACATTCTTCTCGTACTTTTTTCGGAAAAGTCAAATAGTACCTCGTACGAAAAACAACAAAATATTCCTTTCATATCCTTTACTAAAAACTCACCGAGGGGTAAAATTGGATATAAACTATTGTATAAGTATATAAATATTACATATTGAGGAAACATGGATGTGGATGATATAATACACCCCAGTAAATACCAAAGTATAAACAATCTCGGATAAAAATGAGATTGTGATATTTCCCTTACCTTAGGGCCGATTTTCCTCGTAAGTGTCTGAAACTCATGTATAATGATTTAAATAATGTTATTGACGTATTCCAGAATCATATGCATTGTTATGATATCATATATGGTTCACTTATGACTTTATATTACCCGTTCTTTTGTAAATTCCTTGTTAAAGAGCGTTTTGGGTAAAATCGTTTCATTTGTTATCCGTGTTTTGACTTGTAATTATTCATATGATTACTTAGATCACGATTATATAATTCCAGAATATAAAACATGATTTATATATAATATATATTCATAATATAAATATATATAATAGATCGATAAATGGAAAGAAATACACCGTTCATGGAGACGGTAGGTCGTACGTACGCATGAACGCTGTTTTCTTTTCCTTATTGAGTTGAATGGAATTAAGTAGATGGCATACATATATATAAACATAAATCCAGAATCATTATTATGTCATATATTTCATTATTAATTATTATATATACTTTATAATCATTCATGAATGGTTAACGTGGAGAATGAATCTCATCGCGTCGTGGAGACGGTAGTCCGTACGTACGCACGAGCGATGATATCGTCATCATGAGCGTGGAATTGTATTGGAGTGTATGTATACTATTTTAGAATCAATATCACTTTACAATAATCATATATAGTTATTATGTACACCATTATACCCATCCAAGTAAGGTGGTGGTGGAAAATAGATTACACCACGGCGTGGAGACGATATTCCGTATGTACGCACGCGCGGTGATTTCGTTTACCGTAGGATGGATAGATGGTGAAATAGAGTTGTTTCATACCTATAATAACATATCAGTATATGAGTGATACTGATGTTATTACTTCATAATGAAACAACCTTACAGGAAGAAGTGGAAGAAGAAATAGAGATGAAAGAATCGGAAACGGACATTACCTCTTCTTTGAAGCGCCTCTTTGAAATCAATTTTTAGGGCACTACAATTCGTTTTTGAGGAAGACAAAAACCTCTAGGGTGTTGCTAGGGAAGTGGAGAGGAGAAAGTGGCAGGGGTTGGCCGAGCTTGAAGGCTCAATGTGGTGTGAGGAAGAGGGGGAGGAGGTTCCCTTTTATATGGGATGAGAGGGGCACCTTTGTAATAACTAAAAATATTATTTTGTTATAAAGTCATGTTCGGTATAAAATAGCTCCAAATTGAGTTATTTCTAAGACAAGGTGGGGATGGGTCGAAATAATCTCATCCAATAGAATTTAGACATGTTTAGGCCATTATATTAACCTTATCTTTTAGTTTTAACTCTTAGTTAATTAGATTGACATTTACCATGTCACTTTGTATTTTTATATTATATAGTTAATAAACAAACCATATACATCCAAGCGACCCCCAAGTTGTGTTTTATTAATTTATATAACCTTATATAAGTCATTTTGACTAATTTTATATTTTTAGGAATAAAATAACAATTAATAATATACTATTTGTTTTAAAAACTATTTTATGTCAATTTTGACATTATTCAATAGATGATTTTTTTGAAACTCATAACAGAATGATTACTTCCACCAAAGTTAATTAAATCAATACTAACATGTCATAGTAACCATTAAAATTAGTTTAATTCATAAAGAGTCTCAAATTACATTTATTTGTGTATTTATAACATCAAATATATCAATATTTCATTAATACGATAATTACTACATCATCGTTGTTTCATAAATAAATAAAATTATATAATGTCTAAAAATTACAAATAAAATACCATTATGTAGTAAATCATTTTATATTTCTAAATAATAATTATAGTCGAATTTATCTTATGTATAACCCCATATTAAAAATTATTTACTTATTAAACTATGATTTTAACTATTTTAACCCTTCTTTAAATAAATTAATAATAAATGTCCTAATCTAATCCAAGTGGGCCTAAATGGTCATATTTTATTCATAAGGTTGTTTTTGGTCGAATTACACTTGTACAATAGAATTAGTACATGTTTTAGGGTAATAATAATATCATTTTTACCCTTAATTACCCTATTTACTTTTAACCGTGGTAAAAGAAAAATAAAAGTTACAATTCACCAAAAATTATTTTCATCTCATTGAACCACATTTTAGTCCTTGATATAAACTATGTCTCTCGGATTTTCGAAATTCCACTCACATAAGTGGTAAAATTAAGTATTATGAAAAATTAAAATTTTTTTAACAGCCACTTTGTAGTTTTACTATTCATCAAAAATTTAATGTTTTCAGAAAAATACCAAAATTTCACCCTAGGATAATTTCAATATTCCGAGTCCAAAAATGAAGTTCGTTTTGAAAAATAAAATTTATAAAATTTCAAAAAGTGGTTATTACTATTCATAACGGCTAGTTTTAATAATATTTTAATAGCATATCATTGTTTAGTGAAACTCGGTATTGCGTACGACGCAAGCTATCGAGGAAGGTTTCGATTTCGTGTAAAGCAAGCCAAGAAAGTGTTGTGTGTAGTGAAAGATTCCTTTGATGATTTATATAACATAAAAATATTTCACATAAAAGTCTCGGGTGTTACAGTGAATACCATCATTTATCCCCAAAATATTATAAGATATATCTTGTTGGTCACATTAAAAACATGGGAATACCTCAATAATGTATTCTCTTGAAACATGAATTACCATATAAACTTAATGAAAACATGAATTCTGCCAAAAGATTACACTTTCCACATACCAAAATACCAAAATTTCTATATACTCAATCCATGATATCTCTTTATCCTTATATAAGTAATGATCTCAGTAATACTATCAAAAAAATTATTTTTTCCCTTATACCTTCTTTATGTGCATATAATCTTCTTTCGAAAAACACCTCAATCACTTTTCATGGTTACCGGTACCATATAATTTTTGAAAACCACAATAAATCAATACATAGATATTCCAAAATTCCCTGATACTATAAATGGAATTCCAAAACAATATTTTGGAATCATTTCACCCCTTCGTTGTCATATTGAAATTCGCCAATAGTGATCGCATTTGACTTTATTTTTTCTTTTTCCATAAAAGGTTGTTTATGTCCATCGTCATTAACCCTTGGATTAGGGCATTGGTTATCATAATTCCCCATTTCATTTCACTTGTATCATTGAAGTATTTGTGGTGTGTTCCCTATAGTCTTTTCTCTATTCACATCATTAGATACATTTTTCCCATTACATAAGCACTCAGCTTCTTGATGACCTTCATTTACACACATAAAACATTTTCTACTCCCTTTAAGACAATATCCACCATGCTTCATTCCACACTATGAACATAAGAAAACATGTGTCTTCCTTTCACCATAGTTTTGAGATTCTTCCATGAAATCATCCTTTCATTTCTTTTCAAAACCACGAGATGGATATGCAACACCAACTTCTAGTTCTACCTTGATAGCACAATGCACAATCTCTTCATAGCTACTGAAGTCTATTATTGTTAATTCCATTAAAACACTTGGATTTATGCCACTGTCGAATTGATTAACTTTACTTTTAGGTGGGATGATAAATCCATATTTATACCTTGAAAGCCTTGTAAAATTTTCCTCATATATACCAACATATTTATCATCATTTTTCTTATGATCCAATAACTCATTTTCCCTATTTTTTCAAATAACAGGAGGGAAGTACATATTAAAAAAAGTTCCTGAACTCATCCCATTACATAGGTTCAATTTAATAATGAGGCCTTGTATTCGTAATTAGTGTCCACTACTGTTCTGCTTCAACTTATAAATAGGAAACATCCAAAATGATTTTTTCATGTTCTGAACAGTGAAGTATGGAAAATATCTTTTCAATGGTAATGAATTATTTTTCAGAAATATGTGGATCAGAAGACCCATTGAAAGAAGGTGGATGTTGCCTCATGAAGGACTCAATAGAATATTGTTCCCTTATCTTCTCATTTGGAATTCCACAATGATTCATAGCATGTGTAAGTATATCAAAATGATTTTTCACTTCATCTCCCAAAACATTGATTTGTTCATCATGAAAATAATTGCATTGTCCATTACATTTATCAACATGGTTTTTTCAGGTTCTATCCATCGTCTAAAACCCAAAAACAATAGCATGGGAGGTAAAAATCATTCTATTAAAACAACATAATAAAGGGGGAGTACCTTATATATCTAAAAACTTAGATTTAATTCTAATTTCTTTACCGTAATTCTGGGACTCTAACCTATAATTATACTAATCCTTAGGGATATCCCTAGACATAATTTTGAAATATCTTTAGGGATCTCACTAATGCTTTCACATCGTAGTATCCATTGGTTAACTAAACCATCACGCTGATAACAATTGTAGTTACCCAATGCTTAACGTACATGGAGATTACGTTACTTTTGAGGAATACATAATACATGACAAAAAAACACCCAAAGACCATATTAGTTTTGTGTCTTTGGAAACTCGGAACATAATATTGTAATCATGGTGAAAGAACTTCAACGCCTCCCATTATGTTCATCCTAATTTTTTTCTTACCTAAAAACATTATTTATATCCTTGGGGAAAGAAAACATTAAAAGGGTGAAAAAAAATGCTCAGTAAGAGTAAACATGGAGATTATTAAACAACCCACAAACATTTAAATGAAAAACATGAACATAAAACATCAAAATCATGAGTAATGACATAAACCATGGAAGTACGTAAGGAATAGATCACAAAAGAAAAATATTCATGATAAAATAGCATGGGAATAAAACATGTAATTGTGGAAAACCATTAATGACATAATATAATTTATATAGTAGCCAAGACATCGCTGACAACACAATCACAGTAGACAAAGTCATTACTGAACCGGGTTAACTTTCCATTCCAACCCTGTATTAGTGAACCAGATTTACTTGTCATTCCAGCCATGTTTCTATCATGAGATATAAATATTTACCCAAGTAATTGGAGTGACATATAGGTCCCACCCATCTCATAATGAAATCATTATTTCATGTGTCACAAAATAAACATAAATAATTTATCATAACCCAATAAGTAAAATGGGTTTCATATACATCATCCCATTATTAAATAATCCATATAAAAGATGGATATAATTTCATTATATACAAAATAAAACTCTGTATATAATGGGGAAATTATTCATAAAATTATCCATATTAAAAAATGTCATCATAGATGATAAAATACTAAAACATCAATCTTGAGAAAAATATCATTTCTTCATCAAAATAATAAAATCTCAAAATGCCATGTAATTTCAAAAGAAAAAAATTTCATTGAAATTAATCATGAAATATTGTAGAGGAAGATTCAGGGAAATAAGGTGTTATGAAACTGTAAAAAATATCCATTCATGCCATATATGTTAAAAAATCATGCTTCTCATAAGATTTCTGGATAAGTTAAAAAGAACATCGTATGGTAAACAAATAAACGAATATATCCATACCTTGTGGTAAAAGTAATAAAAGGGTAAAAATGACTTTAATAATAGATGGAATAATAGTAAAAATTTTATGAATTTGTTTTGATAAAACATGGACATGGATGATAAATATAACCCCAGTAAATACTTATGAATAAACAATCTCAGATAAGAATGAGATTGGAATAGTTATCCCTTACCTTATGTCCAGTTTCTTCGGTATGTATCAAAGAATCTTTTATAAAGAGTTTCAACATATTATTGACATATAAATGAATGATAATAATATTTATGATATCATATATGATTCACTTACGACTTTATATTTCCTGTTCATTAGTCAATACTATTTTCAAGTAGCATTTTGGGTAAAATCATTTCATTTATCATACATGTTTTGACTGGTAATTATTAATATGAATACATAGATCATGATTACTTACTTATAGATTGTAAAACATGATTTATATATAATATATTTTTAGAATATATATATATATATATATATATATATTAGGTCGATAAATGGAATTAAATACACCGTTCATGGAGACGGTATGTCGTACATACAAATGAACGTTGTTTTTGTTTCCTTATTAAATTGAATGGAAGTAAGTAAATAACATATACATAAATATAGTATCATTATTATGTCAAATATCTCATGAATATTTATTATATATACTTTATAATCATTCTGTAATGGTTAACATGGAGAATTAATCCCATCACGTCGTTGAGACGGTAATCCGTAAGTACGCACGAGCGATGATATAATTCCCATAATTATAAAACTAAATATGAGTGGATGATATAATTTCTCAGAATCTGTATGTAGTTATAATAATCATATATAGTTTTTATTTCCATCATTATACCCATCCATGTATGGTGGTGGTGGAAAAACAGATTACACCACGGCGTGGAGACGTTAAGACGTACGTACGCTCGCGCGGTGATAACATTTTTCAGGGGATGGATATAAGGTGAAATAGGGTTTCTTCATATTTATAATAAAATATAATTATATTGGTGATACTGATGTTATTAATTTATAATGAAAAAACTCATATAGTGGAACTAGAAGAATAATGAAACTCCGGTAGAAGATATTACATCTTCTTCGACACACCTAATTTGAACTTCCTATTAAAGGACTAGAGTTGGACTATTGAATAGAACAGAATATCCAAAATGTTACTAGTGAATTTTAGAAGAATAATGGGAAGGGGTTGGATGATCTAGAAGGCTCAAAATGGTTTGTTGAGGAGAGGGATGAGGTTCCCTTTTATAAGAGAAGAGATTGGCACTTTTGAAAACCTCGAAAATATTTATTAATAAAAAAAATCAATCCCCACATAAAAACCTTCAAAATGACTCAAAATCGAATATGAGATGAAATAGTGTTCTGATATCATCATTAAATAAAATGTAGACATGTTTTAAGTTTATTAAAAACCAAATAATTTAAATTTATCCTTATTTAATCTATTTAATTGTATTTGCGGTAATAATATTCTAATTTTTAAATTCTTATAAATACATAGTTATGATATATGAATTTTCCATAAATAGATATATTAAAACATTATCGACCGTATAATTTTCAAATTGAAATATTGAAATATTTTTGTGATTTTTAAACAATTTAATGATATGTTAATTGTATAAAATATTAATAGTGTCAATTTTGACACTATTCAATTATTTGAATTTAAATTAAATTCAAACAGATGATATATTCAAACAAAAATATTTATTAGATTTTCAACGTGTCATATTCCTATAAAAAATTCATGGATCACATTAATTTGTTAATATTAAACTTGTTATAATATTTTTAAAACAATTTTTTTTTGATATTTCTCTTCATAAAATAATTACTACAACATTTTTCTATAATTATTTAATATTTGTTTTTTTGCATTAAAATTAAAAATAAAATAATATGATGTAGATAAATTGAATATCCTATATAATAATACTATTACTCATAAGTTTCATCTTAAAATCACAATATTTAAACTGTTATATTTTTTAAATTAGGAAGAAGACAACATAGACATCATTTAAAAGAAAGTAATATAAGTGTGATAATCACTTTTATAAGTCTCCAAATGGTTAAATATTAGACAATTGGATGTTTATGGTTTAAATTTTCACGACTAATAAGTTTTGGTCAGTTTTTTGTCCATTTTATGGTCACTATTTGTTTAATAAAAACTGTATTATTGATTTTTCACTAAATAAACCATTTCTCCATCATTAATGTATAAGCTAATAGGGTAATTATATATTTCATAAAAATAATAAATAAATTACCATGATAAAGAAAAACACGTTATCTTTATAATGATTATTTAAAAAAGAATTTATATTCTCTATAACCTTATATTAAAAATACATTAATTATTAATGTTTGAGTGAGACATATTTCACTTTCATTAAATAAAATAAATTTATGGTCCTAATCACATCAAAGTGGGTTCTAGAAGATAACTTTTCGAACCAAGTATATTTTTGGACGAAATATAATTATCCAATTATATTAATTCAAGTGTTAGTGTAATTTTTTAATTTTATTTTCAACCTTAATTACCTGATTTACCTTTAAGTATAGTAAATAAAATTTATCGTAGTTAATATTCTTAATGTCTAAAAATAAAAAGTAGCCTATTAAAAGACATTGGACCAACTGATTCCAAATATGGAATCCAATTTTCCAAATTTAATACAGATAAGTTTTTTTATTTAATTTAAAATTTAGCACACTATTGAGAAAACCTGTTTTAAAAGTTAAAAAATTGCAAAAGATTGAATTCTTTTTACCTATGAATTCAATGTAAAATTATTTATAATAACATACATAATATTTAATTGTAAAAATATATTCTTTTTATACTATAAAACCACTCAAAATTATAATTTAACCATAAAAATTATCATAATGAAAAAAGCTATTTTAATTAAATTTTAGCGTACTTTTACTATTCATCAAAATATGAATGTTAACAGAAAAATAATACAAAATTATCCAAAGTAAATTTTTATATACTTATTGAAATGAATAATTTTATTTTGTCAAGTTGAACTCATAAACATGTCAAAAAATAGATTTATATTGGGAGCGCCATCAAAAGGTGGCAAACTGCATTTTTTAAAAAATATTTATTTTACCCGAAATATTTATTTTATTCTCATACCATGTTATAGAATATGTGAATGAAAAATGATAATGTTATAAAATACAAAATTTGGTTATTACTATTCATAACAAAAAGTTCATAATAATATTATAACAATATATCATTGTTTAGTGAAACTTGGTATTGCGTACAACACACGCTATTGAGGATGGTCTCTCTTGTGTGCAACACAAGCCATGAATAGTGTTGTGTATACTAAAAGTGAACATGGTGTTGTGTATAGTGTAATATTATATTGGTGTAGCGTAAAAAAAACATCAATGATATTAAAAACAATATTTATCTTAAAAGCATGAGGTATTACAATGGTAGTTTCAGAGATAGTAGAAATTGGAGGGCTTCTAATAGGCCGATCATCTTTAGAATCACCATAATCAAGGCCTAAAACCACATTGTCAGGAGTTTCTGTTCAATCCTATATCTCATGAGCAACAACTTCCAAAACAAGTCATGCTTCAACTAAATCATCAACTTCTTCAACTCTACTTTCCACCCTTTCTATATTTCCAATTAAAGGAATGAGACTTAAAAATTCCTCTTCACTTTCAGAAGCATCTGTTTCAATGTCATCATGACTTGACTCAGAGTCCTTATAGTTATCTACGGTATCTCTAACATCTCTAAAGACATTTTCTACCCCTTCTTCTTCACTGGTTTCCTCATCAATGTCCCTTAGGATAGTCTCCCATGTAGGAAATCTCTTGGGTGGTCTAGGCTCACCAAAGGATACAATATTAACATGAGTATTTTATGGAAGTTCAAGACCAATCCTATTATATATAATATAATCCCACAACAACAATCTCTTCTTCTTCATCTGAATAAGAATTCTATACTTCACAATGCATAATACCGGGGTCTCTCTTATTCTTTATACTAGTGAGATGAGTCACATGGTTAAACTCTTCATAAAAATTAGCCTCATCATTCCCCAATATCCTCATCCATGGATTCTAGTCGATCTTCATCAGCTTGAAAATTATTTTGGTGATGCAATGGTTGTCATGCACAACAACAGTTTCCTCCTTATCTCCAGCAACACCTTTCACTATCAACAAAAGTGATATCTATATATCCTGAATTAGGGAATTGGATTTGGAATTGGGCTTGGTTATATCTTTTAGTTGAATCATCAAAATCCTACATAAGTTTATCTGTTGTTCATGATTTAATAGATACAATATAAAAACATCCTGATATTTTTAAGTTGAAAAGTCCCCTCTCCGAGGACATAAAACATACTGCATGAACATGAATAGAAACTTATCTACCCCTACCATTCCAGAAGAAATGATTTTATTAATAATTACAGTCCCTATTAATTCATCTAATTATTCTTCATAAGAGAAAAAATCAGTAGTGGGAGGCACCACCATTGAGTAATTGTAAAAAATTCTTTCAGGATGTACTCTCAAAAATTCAGCCCATTCAGTAGAGGATAAACTCAAACATACACCATTTACTCTGGAATTCATTTGGTTCTCATACATAGACAAATCATAATTGATATACTCATAAAATTCAATCACCAAATTCAGGTAATAGGGTCCATTATTTTTTTCAAAACACTCAACCCAGTCCTGGGCTTCATGTTCCTTCAGTACTATAGATCGGATCGACATCAACCACTCTTAACATAACTCATTCTCAACCACTATTTCCCTCTTTGATAAATGCAGGTTAATAAATTTTAGTGTTGTCTAGTTTCCACTACTTGACTCAGCTCAAGGTCTCTTAGGATTGGACGTGTCTCCTTCATCAGCATGAAACTACCTTTTGACTCTTTCCATCGATCAGGAGTGGTTCAAGGATTCAGAAAGGTGCTTAGGTTCGGAGATTGGGGAGAAAAAGGTTCAAGAGAGGGTTTGATGTGGATCGAAATATGTGTTTTATTCTTATCTTTTAGGTATTGAAAACTATAATAGATAAAGTAAATAAGAAATATGCCGAAAAAAATCAGATTCTGGCTCTGGGAACAAAAACGCAAAGTCCCAGACTGAATTCGTCTATTGGTAAGAAGGTATCAGTATGATCTAACAGTGAGGTCCTATCGGTATGGTCTTATTGTGAGGTCCTATCAGTAAGGTCTAATGGTGAGGTCCTATTGGTTTGTTCAAACAGTGAGTTCCTATTGGTAGGTTCTAATGGTGAGGTCTTATCGGTAAGGTCTAATAGTGAGGTCCTATAATCAACAGTTTATCATACCTAACTCATGTTTGATGTAATTTAACTTCTCAGAATTCAAAGGATTTGTGAACATATCAACCAATTTGTGTTTAGTACCAATGAGTTCAAGATTGATATCACCTCTTTGATAATGATCTCTCAAGAAGCGATGTCTTACATTAATATTATTTGTCCTAGCATGAGATACTGGATTTTTAGAAATGTTAATAGCACTTATGGTGTCATAGTTTATAGGGACATATTCGAACTGATATCCATAGTCTATTAAAGTGTGTTTCATCCAAAACATTTATGCACAACAACTACTAGAAACTATATATTATTCTTATGTATTATATAATGCAACCAAATTATACTTCTTAGTACACCATGATACTACTGACTTTCCAAAAATGTGACATGTTCCAGGGCTGTTGTTTCTATCTAACTTGCGACCTGTAATGTCAGCATCCAAATAACTTACAAAATCAAACGATAATACACTTGGATAAAATAGACCTAAATTTATAGAATACATAAGATATTTAAACATCCTTTTAATATAATTTATATGAGACTCTTTGGGATTGGCTTGAAAAAGGGAAGACATGCCTAAACTGAATATAATATCAGGTCTTCTAGTAGTAAGATATAGTAGACTCCTAATCATAACACAGTAATTGGTTCGATCCATTGATTCACCATTTTCATCAGTATCCAACTTACAAGTGGTACTCATAGATGTATCACTACCTTTAATACAATCCAAACTAAAAAGTATAATAAGATCCTTACTATATTTACTTTGATTTAATATAATACCAATTTTCTTTTGAAAAATCTAAAATCCAAGAAAAAATATAATTCTCCCATTTGACTAATTTCAAATTCATCTTGCATCATTATTGGAAAATTACTACAGAGAGAGTTTTTAGGGGATCCAAAAATTATATCATCTACATAAATATGTATTATTAAAAAATCTATGAATATATTTTTAATAAAAATAGTAGGATCCATTATACCTTTAGTAAAACCTTTTGAAATAGAAAATAAAAAATGTCTATAATACCAAGATCTTGGTGATTTTTTTAGTCTATATATGGCTTTAGATAGTTTAAAAACATGATTTGGAAAATGAGGATTTCTAATTCTCGGGGGTTGTTCAACAAAACCATCCTCGACTATATACCCATTTAGAAAAGATATTTTAACATCTATTTGATAATGTTTAATGTTTAGATGAGTTGAAAAATCAAGTAGTATCTTAATGAACTCTAACCTAGCTACAGGTGCAATGGTCTCCTCATAGTCCATTCCTTCATCTTGAAAGCACCCTTTTGCTTCTATCTTAGTATTTTTTCTATATATATTTCTACATTCAGCAACTTTAATTCTAAACACAGATTTGGTACCTATGGTGAAGCTTTTTTTGGGCCTTTCAATGAATTACCAAAAACTGTTTCTTTCAAACTAATTCAATTTTTCATGCATATCTATCTCCCAAAATTCATCACGGATTGCATCATTTCTATTTTTATGTTATTTCTCTGAAAGGAAAACTAGATGTTCAGCCCGTTTTCTCAGAGAAGATCTAGTTTGGGTCCCACTATTTAGATCGACTACTTCAACAACTAAAGGATAATTTATTAGAGTTCATATACCTCTATAAAGACATAAACTATACCCTTCATGATTATCTATAGGTTCATATTCACCATGCACCGATTCTGGAATGTTCCCAAAATTGGTTGTTTTTACTATGGCTTCACCATAATTTTCATTAAGGTCCAGAACTGACATATCTTACTCAAGCAGTTCAAGAGTGGTTTTGGGTTCACGTGGATCAGTCTAATCAAATTTGACTAGAACAGTTTCTTCCACACATTTAGTTCTCTTATTAAATACTATATAGGATTTACTATATATTTATTATCCTAGGAAATTTGCTTCATCACTTTTTGAAGATATTTTTTTATGATTATATATAGTGTAGAGGATAATGAAATTACAACCAAAATATCTAATATAAATAAACTTAGTCTTCCTATTGTTCTGAAGCTCATAAAGGGATTTCTTAAGAACAGGTCTAATCAAGTCTCTATTGATAATGTAACAAGTTGTGTTAGTAATTTCAACCTAAAAATAGATAGGTAGATCATATTCCTTGATCATTGTCCTAACAATCTCATAAATTTTACACTTTATTCCTTAAACAACTCCATTATGTTGAGGTGTTCTAGGAGTAGAAAATTGTGAGTATAGCCATTTTGTGAGAAAACAAATTCATTGTCTTGATTCTCAAAATCACGACCATGATCAATTCTCAATGTCCTAATTCTACATCCTCTAATATTTTCTATATACATGGGGTATTTGATAAAATAAGAACAAGCTTCTATTTTTTGATCCAAAATGTATACCCAAGTGTACCTAGAAAAATCATGTAAAAGAACATAAACATAGTGCTTCCCATTTAATCATGAAATAGTTGATGGTCCAAAAAAATATGTGTAAACCAACTCATGTGGTTGAGAAGTAGAAACTTATTTCTTTTGTTTGAATTAAACTTTGTGTTTTTCCCTTTTGACAAGGATTACACATTTTGTATGGAGGTAATTCCAATTTAGGTAATTCTTTAACTAATCACTTCCTAGTCGGTAACCTATGTGAGTGCACATTGTAGATTCCTAGACTTTTGTTCCATAACCAGGATTCCTTTTGAAACAAATTTAAAAAAGAAACATTTTACATAATTAAAAAATCTATATCAGCTGCATATACATTCTCAAATCTAAGAGTAGTAAATATTAAATCATTTTTAGAATTAAAAAATTTTGATAAATCAATTTTAAAATTTAACATTGAATCCATCATCAAACAACTGAGATATTCTTAGAAGATTTTATTTTAAACCATAATAAAAAAGTATTTTTGATATTAATACAGTATTAGGGTTACCAATTTGGCCTAATCCGATGATCTCTCCTTTAGCATTATCATCGAATGTGACATGTCCTATATAAAAATAAATTAGGCTTTTGAAACATGAGTAGTCTTATATCATATTTATTGGACATCCATTTTCCATGTAATATACAGTTTTATAGGATGTCTTCAGAAAAGTTTCCTGCAAAATAGATTAAGTTATGGGTAACTTTGGTAACAATTTATTTTGGGTCCAAAGATGATTGAAAGTAAAACATTGAGAACTCATACTTTTCTGATATGTTTTTTATAATCAACAAATATATTTTGACAAATAAAAAATTTGATTGGATCTTTAATAATTTTTTTTTCAAAAGATGGTCCAGAACATGAACTTACTGTGAACTATCTAGATTTTAGAAAAAAATTAGTTTTAATAATCCTTCATTTTCCTGGTTGATACAATAGACCAGTTGTGTATTTTGGAGAAATTTTTTTTCCCTAGAAACTGAGTCTAGGTCTCTCTACTAATAGTAAATTTTTCAAAATCCCATTTTTAATTGATCATTTGATAATTTGAGTTTGGTATTTTATTTTAATAGTAGAGAACATTTTTCTTTCTCAATATATAGACCTGACTTCTAATTGTCATTTAAATCATTTTGTCTTTTCAATAGTTTATATTTATCCTTGTGTTATTAAAGGTATCCTCTAGTATTCCACAGTAATTGAATATTTCATCCTTAGTCATATATTCATAATTTTTTGAATCACCTTCATTCTTAGAATAATAATAATTAGGTACAAGGGAATTGGGTGTTACCTCTAATGCTTCTATCTTGAAACACAAATTTGCATGTTTATTCATGTCACTATCAGAAGTATCAAATCCACTTGAGATATCTTCTGAGGCACTCCAGGTGGATTTAATAACCTTTTTATATCCTTTTACCTTTTATTTATTCTTTTTTGTAAATTTAATCTTGGGGAAAACAGACTTTACATAACTTTTTCTTTTACACTCATAAAAGACTATATCAGTTGTGTTGTCATTCCATTCTCAGTCCATTTTCCACTATCCTTTATTATGATAACATCCTTTGTAGTTTGATTGTCTAAAAAACATTTCCTTTCAGTAAAATATCATGAATCTCATTGCATGATGATCCATCTCATCATCACTGTTAGAGTCAGAGTCTTCCCTTGTGGAAGTATCTACAGGAGCTTGAAATTTTTCATTATCTTTGTGGTTTGAGGTAGTTGTCTTGAATGCTACAGATTTCTTCCTCAGTTCTTCATCTACTTCATGATTCACATTAATCACTTCTTCATACATCATAATCCATCCAATTAGTTCTTTCACTGGTAGTTTGCCTATGTCACAAGATTCTTGGATAGAAACTAAATTTCCTCTCCAACTTTCTGGTAGACATCGAAGAAACCTCATAATCTAGTCCTTGCAGTATGCTGGTTTTCCAAGAAGACTCATGGTATTAAATACTTCATTTAACCTGATATACATATCAGAAATAAGTTTATCAGGCTTCATGTTTAAATTAGAATACTTAATAGTATATGTATTTAATCTCATTTCATTAACATTAGTTGTTCCCTCATGAGTACTACTAATGTATCCCAAATTTCATATGCAGTTTTACAAATAAATATTCCATTGAATTAATCATCCCCAAGAGATCAGTACAAAGAATTCATTACTTTGCAGTTATTTTTATATGTGGATTTAGTCATCTGAGACAATGTGTCTCTAGTAGTAGCAGGTAATATTTTTTTTTCTTCAATTGTGTCCCAGATTTCAGGTCCGATGATCTCTAGAAAAAGTTTCATTATTAATTTTCATTGATCAAAGTTATTAACATTATTGAAAGGTGGCATGATAGGTGTATCGCCCTCAACTCTATTTTCCATAGTTACATAGAATTTAATGAACTGAAAATTTAGATATGATAGAAATTTCATGATCTTTATTATAAAACTAAAATCATAGTTGAAACGAGTTTGAACACTAGATAAACTATCCATTGATACCAAATTTTGTTTGTAGGGGAATCTAAAGAGGGGGGGGGGGGTGAATTGAGTTCCTATTTAAAATTTATGTTAAAAAACCTTATTTTAAAAGGATCCCCCAACTTTAAAACCGACCAGTTAATTAAGGTAGTATAGATGTAAATGTTTTGTTGTTCCATAGGTTTCTCGAAGAGGGATTGGTCCTCATTTAAATTTGTTTAAAAACACTTCTTCTACTTTTGAAACAAGATTACCAAATTCAACATATACACACACTAACCAAAATTAATTATCAATGAAAATGAAAAAACAATTATGTTCTAGAAAATATAATCAGCGGAAAAATAGATAAAATAAAGTATAACAAAATATAGTGCACAATGATGTAAAACAAAGGGTTCAGTCTCATGTTGAATCTGAATCCTCTACACATTGTGTTCACCTTCCACCAAGCAATTTTTATTAGCAATAAAAATGATACAGAGCCCGTATCAGGTATTACAATAGTTTTCACAAACTGTCCAGGTTTCACACCCTCTTCCATAGTCCTTCGTGGGAAAAACAAATAGCTCACACCACACACGCTCTCTTCCATAGATATACATGGTAAAAAAAATCTAGGTGAATTTAGATGTGAGGATATTCAGTATTTTTCATTTCAAGCTAAAGAGATAGTGGGTGAAATAGACAGAAAAACACACTTTTTATAGATATAAAATAAAGGAACAAAATAGAGCGTAAAATAAAAAGGTTGAGTTTATAAATCTCTATGTGTTAGAAGTTTAACTCTTGAATTATTATTTTCGGGAATTTGATGTTGGAGACTTCAATAAAACATGTCTTCAAAATAGAGTGTCACAGCTTCGGGTTCTGGTATTCAGGAATCGAGGGATCTGCTTCTTGAGTTGATTGAAAGTTTATGACACCCGAATGGCAGCCTCATGTTATTTTCTTGAAATGATATTCTTTGATGTTTTCGGGGGTTCGTAGTGAGGTGCTGGACCATTTATTCCTAGTTCTTCAGTAATTTCTTCCTTGTGCATTTAACTTATGGACTTTTATGCTTCGATATTTTTGTTTTTATTTGTGCCTCTATATATATCAATATTTCTTGGTCTTATCTTTCATATTTTAGGTTCATCGATAAGAGTATGTTCATCAGGTGAAATGTTTCTCGTACCTCATACTATCAAGATATGGTCTCTTGATATGTCTACAATAAGGATTAATTAAGTCAGAAGCATTAAAATTATAAAAATACGACTGTCAACAAAATAACAAGAATTTAAAAATTTAAGGGTATCGGTAAATTGGTAACGATAGACTTCGCATCAGTAGGCTTCAACAGTAGGTGGACATCAGTAACCTCCAACTATAACCTTCCTTTTGGTAACCTTTAGTAGTAGGCTTGCATCGTTGACCATTGTATTAGTGACCTTGTATCGGTGACCTTTGTATCAGTGACATGGTATCAATGACATTTATATCGGTGACCTTTGTATAGTTTACCTTGTATCGATGATCCTTGAATCAGTTACCTTTGTATCGAGGACCTTGTATCAGTGACCTTTGTATCAGTGACCTCGTATCGATGACCATTGTATTGGTGAACTTTGTACATAGATTAATTCTGCACTATAAGCATAAAATGAGAACTGTGAGATTAACAGTACATAGGTATTACTTTGACATAAGTATGAATTTCACATAAATGATTTTCTTGTTAGAGAAACATAAGTATCATATAAAGAAATACATGATTTGCGATTATCAAAACATGATTTTGGATTATCAAAACAGGTGATTCCATCAGAAACTATAACACCCCGTGATTTTTTGAATTATTTTTTCAAAATAATTTAATAATTATGATATTTTTTTCTTCAAATGACAATTAATATATATTACAATTTTATATAAAACTAATAAGTCTGGATTATTTTATAAGAAACAACATGTTATTCCTATGCCACATACAACACTGACCTGACCTAAGTAACACGAAACACTAAATTTCTATGAAATAACACATTATTATTAAATCCATTGAACATATTTATATGAATATTAGTTATTATTTAATGTTTATATTTATGTAAAAACTATTTGTAAGGAAATTTATAATTTCTTATAATATATTTATATGTTTAGAAATACTATTTTCTTAAAGGAACATCATTTTAAGTCATTCATTGAATAATCATAAAAATAATATTAAACAATATTAAGAATTCAAAATTCTAAAAAAAACATTATATTTTATTTTTTAATGTAAAAATTAACTTCGAGTGAATATGAAACATTTTTTTGAGAAGTTTCATTTTTTGATGAATAGTGAAAAACATTGAATTGTAGTTAAAAATACCTTTTTCATATAAATATTTTTTATTCACTAAATTTATTTTTATGTAAAAATATACTAATTATACCTATATTAATCTAATTTAGTTCATTAAAATCATTTTTTTTAAATTATTTATAAAACAAAATAAACTTTTGAATGTTCTTTTTACCCGCCTTATCACTATGTCTGCGAGATTATCATTAAACAAAATTTTGTTGCTTTTATAAATTGAATTCCAATAAGTGGAAATACATGTTTGTGATTATTATAATATTTTGAGTCTAATAGTATCAATTTAATAGTTTAGATATTATGAACTGTAATTTCTGAAATTTTTATTTTCCACGGTTAGGGGAAAATTGGATAATTAAAGGTTAAAATATTATTTTAATATTTTAAAATTATACAAAAACATGTCCTGATTTCATTGTAAACGTTTTTTTGACTAAAATGAACCTTATTCAGAAATTATAATGCATTAATACACTAGTGAATTAATATGACATTTATTATATTTTATTTAAAGATAAGTTAATGATGTCATTCTCATATTTTTAATAAGTAAATCATTTTTTATTTAGTGTTATACATATGATAAATACATTTATATATAGTAATTGTTAATATAAAACTTTTTTATTAATAATTATTATTATTTTTAATTTTTTAGAATAAATATTTTAATTAATGGATATTTTAAAGATGATGTTGTAATTGTTTAATTAATAAAAATATTAAAAAGATGATGTAAATTTTTATAGGAAAATATAATTTAAAATAATTAATGACCTAAAATAATTTTATAGGAAACATTGATATTTTTTTATGTAATTAATTATATTTTCTATTTAATTTGGTTATTATGATATTTTTAGAATGAAAAATAATGAATTGTACCAAAATTGACATAAATGATAATTTAAATTAAATAATATATTTTCAAATGATATAAAATATAAAAATACTATAAAATTATAAAAAATTACTATAATAAGGATTATATTTCATAAATTATCCATTTGTTTTTCCATTTGAATATATTATTATCGATATTTACCCACAGGTAGTAAAAACACATGTTGTCATGGTATGAGTTACATGGTTTAACTAAAGAGAAAATCTAAAAGATAAGGGTAAGAATTAGATCTAAAATTTTATTAAAATTACTGGTATATATTATTTAAAACCATAAAAATATAATTTTTAAAATACCTCACTTTTTATATATTTGAACTCGAAAGTAAACATATTTTAAATTAATATTTTGATACTTTCAAAAAGTACCCTTCCCCTCTCTTATAAAAGGGAACCTCTCCTTCTCTTTTTTTCACACTTTTAAATCCATATTTAATAGGAAAAAATATATCAAATTATCTTATTAAACACCTTCCCTTAATCATATAATACTTACATACGATAGAAATCCATCCAATAGAGTCCTTTTTTGCAAATCAAAAGGAGATACCCAATGAAGTGGTATCATTCATTAACAAACATTTTTATTTTATTAAATCCCTAAATTCTATCAGATATTTATATTTCATGATTATATAATATCATAATTATCCTGAAAATAATTATATTCTTTTATATTAAGGGTTAAACCTACACTCACACACACTTACATCTAATGGGTAACAAACATATCATTGTTGTATAGGACGAACTGATATCTCACAAAATGATGTTGTTCATTTCTCCTTTGATACATCTCATAATTGGTTATTATGATGGAAACTCTATTTATAAACTATATAAATTATATAAATGATATAATTATTATTTTTTATTTTAATATAATGTATACCTCTTTACAGTCTAATGTTATGAAAAAATGAATATATCATTCTTGCGTATGTATGTCTCACCATCTTTATGACAAGATTTGATTTTTTATTCACTATATTTCATTGATTTTGATAAGGATGAATTATTATGAATTATTATGATTTCTATTATATTATAACGATATTTTATTGATAGTATATCATATACCTCCCTTTCTTGTAGCCAGACATGAAAATGGAAACAATGTTCATTTGTACGTACGACCTACCGTCTTCATGAATTGTGTATTACTTTTCATGTATATGTAATTTGTAATATTATTATAAATTTCTATATAGTAAATATATATGACATATATGGAATTTTATTCATTCTAGAAATATGTTATTCATGATTTAAGTGAGAGGATCAATAATGAAAAGTCAAAACCCAATTGATAAAAAAATGGTTATTACCCAAAATAATAATTTTACATGATAATTACTAATAAATGGGTAATATAAGTTCATAATAAAATTTTATTTGGTGATATAAATTTAAATTTGGATATGCGATATATGTATAATAAAATCATATTTACTATACACCTGTTTTTATCACGCACAGAAGAAGTCATGACATCAGTTAAGCGAATTTCATCTCACTTATTATTTATTTGAGATACATGAATTATTCACCACTCACTTATTTTGTTTGTCGTATATACTAACTAGGAATTTATTATATTATTTATATAAATTAATTAATGGATATTTAAATATTCATTTTATGAAATCTATTTCATGGGGTTTTATGGTTCAAATGTTACCGAATGATTATGGTGGTTTTGTCTAAATATTCTTTATTTGGAGACACTAGCATTTTTATGAACCAATGTTCTTTTATGAGGTGTATATACATACATTTGACATGTTCTATCAAAAATATCAATCTTTTCATGATATTTTATATATACATTAATGTTGTTATGTCCTAGGGATGATGACACAAATATTTCAATGTGGTATGGGACACATTGAATCATTTAAAGATTATTTATTTCATGAAATGTTTTATAATATATAATAAACCCATTTTCAAGGAAAACTACTTTAATGAAATGATATATGTTTTAAATTTTTTCTCAAGGGTTCATTTATATGTTTTAAAAGATATCTTTTTAATGAACAATGATTTAAATTTTTTACAATATTCCTTGAAAAAATATAATGGAAAATGTATTTCAAAAGGTTTTAAAAACATCAATTAAAAGTTTTTAGGTTTATTTTAAATTAAAATAGTTTTGAAAATGATTTAATTTTCAAAATTATATTTTTAAGGAAAATCACATTCGAAGTTATCTTAAAAAAATCCTTCCCTAATTAATTTGAAATATTTTATTAAAGGTCAACAATAACATACACATTAATTTCATAAATGGTTGATGTTTTGATGGATTTATTTTTATGAAACATTATTATTTTCATGTGTTCTAATTTTTAAGAAATTATTTCGAACCTTATATCTTATTCACAGGTTTTTTATATGATTACTTTTTTATGACACCAATACCATTTCATTGGTTATGATATGACTGATTATAATCTTGTGGAAAATGTATGTATTATTTCATTATGATATTGGTGAGACCTATAACTCCTTCAAATCAATTAGATAAAGATTTATATATCATTACATGGACTAATATGGTCTTGTGGTTGATAAATGACTACTATGATTGCAATGGGATTTAACCATGACTACCAAGAATATTTTGGGAGGGAAAACTGACAACCAATATGGCATGTGGAGTGAACCCATGATACTAAAATGTCCGTGAAAGTTAGGACTTGAAAACTATAGAAGTCATATTATAGGCTTATGTGTTTCTCAAAAATTCTATATCTTATTCCAAGGTTTTTTACTTCATGGTTTATTTTCTTTAGTTCATTTTTGATAAATTTATTATGAACAGATTATTATTATACTTTGACTAATGCATGTGATCTTTTGATATGCATGGTGTGATCATTTATTGTTGTGATCATGTTTTCATATGCTTATGATCTTGTTAAACATACATATCTTCATTCTTTACCCTTTATAAAAATCTAGGGCCAATCGTTTATTATGTTACCACTCCTAATGAAAAAAGTAATGGTTTTAGGAAGTTTACTAAATATAATTATATGTTTGGGAACCATTGAATATATTACACGATATTAGATGATTGTGTTTTAAGATTCCAAAGGAACTAAAATATTATGGCCTTTGGGAGTGTGTTAGTGTAATATATGGAATGTTCTGAAAAGGTGATGTAATATTAATATATGTGAAACTTGGGTGTCTATATTTTGTATTATATAAATATTTTTGGCAACCTTTTGAAACTAGGATTTGAAAACATCTGTAAGTTCAATGTGGATATTTCTAAGGATATTTCAAGGGATGTCCAGAAAGATAAATCTGTAGATGAGTAAATGTTTAGAAAAATTTTGTAGAATAATTGGTAAGGATAGAGTGAGTGTTTTCTAAGAATTGGATACATGTTTGTATAGTAAAAGTGGATGTGGATATGACATAGATTTACCTTGGAGTAACTACACTGAAAAGGTGCATCGAGCCTGACTCGGTGTAACCTGGTACATGATAACGAGCCTTGCTGCACACTTATTTTGACACTACTAATGCAAATTATTTGGAAATTCAAAAAATATTTTTGAACATTAGAAGGAATAAAATACAATTTGGTTATTAATTATATAGTATAAACCAAATGTTTCATTTATTAAAGAACGAAGTGTATTTATTAAGATTTCATATATGTATTTTTTCATGATTATGTGGTTTTTATCAATGATAATTTTTTCTCACTATAAGTGTTCTAGTTTTATTCAATAATCGGTACTAGAAGGAACTAGGTTAACATAGAATGTTTCAGATGTTGAAAGTATTGACATAATGAAAATTTATTTCCTATGTGGAAATATCAAGAAGGTAATGAAGAAGGTCCACAAGTGTCTACTATACTACCGACGGTAAAGAGACCGTAAATTACATGTGAATGGTCTGAGATCTTCTTTCATTATTGTTTATATCAAATTTTAGAATCATAAATTGATAGTTGTTGAACCGTAAAACATTATTCATATTTCATATTCTATTAAAGAGTTATTAATGAATATGATGATAAATCCTAGGTAATGGTTATATAATAATTTTGAATGATTGAAGTGTATATGATTTCAAATTCAATGATAATGATATATGAATCATGAAATATATAATTATTTTTTGTAAATGTTTTTTATCAAGGATTGTAAAAGATATATTTAATAGTTTTAAATACCCATAAAGGTGGTTTAACTGTAAGTTGATATATTTGGAGAAGACATGATTAAGAGATATATAACCCTTAATATGTCCCTTATGTTATAATAATGATTTTAGGATAAATATACCTTAAAAATGAATAATTAAATTGAATGAAATTAGTTTCTGGGGAACTAATTTTGGATTTTTTTAAAATATTTTCATGTAATCATGGATGAGGTATAAAAATATTGGAATAAAAAATATATCCAAAAAACATTGGAATAAGAACAAATGCATTGTTTCAATAAGGATGAATGGTAATTTAGGTTATAAAAATGTTTCAAGATAACAGATGGCGAAGGTATTCACATGTTTGTAAGTTGAAAACCATGATCTTACCTTTCATATGTTAAAGATAAATTTTATTTTTATTTAGTGTACTTATTTCTAATGTTTTGGATTATCTGTTTTTGAATGGATTGTATGGTTGTATGTTTATAGAAATTTTATGTCAAACATGGGGTGAATTTTATGAGATTAAAGTGTTATCTCACCATAGGTGGACTAATAAATATTTTATAACTTGTTATAACTATTTTTTATGATGACCTACCCCTATTTATTTATATCATTTTCTGTTAGTTGTTCATGAATGACAATATCACCCACATTTCTTTGAAAAATTGAAAAAGTAGAATTTAATCAATGAAAAAAGTGTGATATTATGAAAAATTAAAGTAAGTTAATCATAAATTGATAATTATTCTGCATTAGGAAATGAATCATTATGTAACGTGTTTTCCTTTTATCATTGGTATTGTTTATATCAATGAACTCGTTGATGATTCCTTATTTTATGGTTCATTGATTATTAACTTTATATAGATCAACAAATTTCTTTTGATCAATTTTTTTTAACATTATCAATGGTTATTTATGCTTTTCCCCTTTACCCAATCCCTCTCATAGGATCTCCAACATAGAAATCTAGTTATTATTTACTTATTGTAAATATTTTTTTCTAACATTTCAATTATAAAAAAATTGTTTTAAAATTCATTTTTTATGATGTGGATTTCTATGAAAAGAATATTCAAGCATTAAACATTTTATAGCCTAAATTAATTTCCAGGGAGAAATTAATTTTATGTAGGGTAGAATATAACACCCGTGATTATTGGTATTATTTTTTATAAATTAATTTAATATTTTTCATATTTTTCATATCACACAATACTTAATATATATTTTTATTTGTATAAATCAACTACATTTGGATTATATTATATGAAACACAAAGTTATGATCACGCTCAAAGAAACACCTACTTGGCATATATTACAAGAAACACTGAGTTTCTGTAAAAAAATAATTATTACAAACATTAAAAATTGTAATATTATTAGTAAATATAAATTATTTTTTCACATAAATAAAACATATTTATAATGAAATTATGTTTTAGTTAAATAATCCCATGAAACATGAGAAACACTTGCATAAAAATCATTGACGAATAAAATTAAAGAAAACATTAAAAGTCATGATAATATATTAAGTCAATATATAAAGTGTCAAAAGTGTTATATATATAAATTATTGGATTAAAAATGTTTATGAAAACATGATATGCCTTAGTGAAATGATATTGAGATGAAGTCCCTTAAAAATATCATATCATTAGATTAAAGATAAATTAATGAAAGATTTCTATATTAAATAAATAAATACACTCAACATAATTGGATATTTAGTGTAAAAAATCAAAGCTCATTGAAACATATTTTTGAAAAAACAATACCAAAGACATGGATATTTAACTCGACGAATGGTGATTGAGTTATGATTTCCATTACTATGTTCTAATAAACGACGTAAGAACTTATCAATGGGGGTAATATGTGTTGAAATTGTATATCCACCCAAAGGGAAGTGAAAATTAAAACATAAATAAGTAAAACATGATTTCATACAAAATACTTGCAAAATACAATCATCTAAGTATGCGTATAACCCAATGAGTGGAAATTGAGTGTAGAAATTATTTTACAATGAGCATGACTCATCACGTTGAATCATTATGTTCCTGAATAATAAACTTAGAATAATTTCTTCATAATTTAGAACCCTTTTCATTTTTATTATTTTGTTTATATCAATTTTTACCATGTTATAAAAGTAACATAGTTATTTATGTTCATATCTGTCATTTTGTAGATATTCGGTACTTGAGTTGAAAATAAACTTATTTCGATGAAACATGTCCTTGTAGTGAAAATTCCATATTCTATATAGTGTTATTAATGATTTAAATAATACATATAACCATTATAAATGTACTTATAATACTTCATAAAATTTGGATATGAGAAATTAAATGCACTGCTCATGGTGACGGTAGGCCGTACGTACGCCTAATTGCTACATTTATTTCTTTGTCTTATAAAAATAATAATAATCAGATGATATAAATTATTATTATAATACTATTATTATATTAAGGTTACGTATGTATCATAGTTTTATGAAATACATCCATTATAGATACCATTTATAGAATGAATGAGTCATATCACATTGAGGCGGCAGTAGTCGACACTTCCTCAAATGAAATTATCATATATAGACAACATGGAAAGCATAGAAGATTTTTTGTAAATAAAAATTAAATAAGCATAGATAAAACATAAATATAATATATATCATATATATATATAGTTTCATCATATTATCAACCACGATAGGTGGTAGAAGAAAATTGTATAATCATCGTTTCACGAGGCAATAGTTTTTCGTACATAGATATAGTATGTTCATATCTATTAGATTGTTGTGTGTATAAGTTTAGTTCAAATAAATCACATAAAAAATTCTAGAATATTGAGGATACTAGTTTTTTATGTAAACTATTTGGACAACTTTTGATGGATAAGGATGTAAGAATAATTTGATATTACAGAGTGTTGTCTTTTGTTGTCAAAGATGATAAATCAATTCACTTTATAAAGGTCTTGAAAACAGATGATGAATTTATGATTTTTATTTCACCAATATCATAATTTAAGATAACTTATGAATAAGAACTTATAAAGGAAATGGGGAGTAATGGTGCTACAAGTCATTTATAGTTTTTATTGGATGGAAAGATGATGGTGGAAGAAAGGGAAGATAAAGTACTTCCTGTTGAAAATATGATGATGCTAAAGGTGTTCAATAATAGACTATATATCATGATATATATGGTTTAGGATGAAATTAGTTGTTTTTTGAATACACCTGATGATAATAAAGAAGCTTTGGTGTTCTTTAAAAAAATTATCTTATAGAGAAATGTGATTTTGGATAAGGATAATACGAGAAAGATTAAAGATGGATTGGTATGTTGCAAACAAGTGGAGTTCTAATACCCAAACATCAAAACATATAAAAATAGTGCCTTGTGTGAAAGATTGGTTTTTCCGTGAATGATTGAAGGTAGTTTGAAATTTTGCACGCAAGGAGTGATTCGAGGTCAAAATGTTGAAAATGACAAAGGAATGAAGTGAACATAAGATTCATGAATCCTGTGAACAATCGGGTTTGATATATAGATACTTATGCACCCAATCTAATGTCAAATGGGTTTTTTTTGACGTGTTTGGATCTTGTGCGACACATTTGGGTTTCTGTTCACAGGTGTCGACGGGGTCTGTAAATAAGACGTTAGCCTGTCACATATAAGAAGCTCGACACATAATGAGATCCCATGGCCTAGGCGTGAATTTTTTTTAAGAAAGTGGGATTGTGCGAATGAAATATAGTTGTTCATAAGAGGGATATGTTTTTACCAAGAAGAGAGTTGCATGAAACTTTGAAGTTACATGCAAGTGGTTTTTCGTGATAGAAGTAAAATATTTCACGTGTGTATAAAATATGAGTGCAAGACACATTAAAAGGGTGCACGAATGATTTGGTTTCTTTACACGTATTCAGTTGTGCATTAGAATGTTCTTACCAGCTTTTGAGTAGTAAAGTGATGACATGTACATCATAGAATACAATTGTTGAATTTTAATGAATAACTAAAACATTATGCTGCCCTATTTGTGCTAAGATGGTGCCCACAGACTTGTAGATTGTCTTCCATGTACTACAAGAGTGTAAGTGTATATCCTATTTGTTGAATTCCACATCAAAATATTGTTTTCTAGTGTATTGTGGGGTAATGGATTATTTATGTAATATACCAAGGATATAGATACTCTTATTGAGTACTGAATCTTGTAAATCTTGTGTTCCAATGGTTGTGTGTGTTTAGAAGGGAAGAAACTACTTAACATGAGGGGAAGATTGTTAATAAAAGAAGAAAACATAAAAAGAACATGATATCACTGATTCAATTTCTTCCCCTATAATTGATACATATATCATGACTTGAAACTTCATAAACAACGAATTAGAAGATCATAGGGAGTGAAGAAGGAAGATAAAGGAAAGGAAATTGAGAGAAGATGATTACACTAAATCAGGTAAAACATTGTGATTTTTGCCAAAATAATTCCTTGAATTTACATCACCACATGTTAAGGCTTCCAAGAGTAAGGGAAGGATGTTACTATATTACTTGAGAAAAATTTGAATGATTCTAGGGGCATGAGAGGTATGAGTAAGTCGGTAGAGGTGCTGGCATTTTATAAGTTGGAGGAGGGGCACTTCAGAAAGTCTTGAAATATAATTATGTTAAAAAAATTAGTTTCAAATTATTATATTTTAAAAGGGATATAATTTGATTATAATATGAGTATGGTTCTAAATATTCTCATGCAATAGGTTTTAGACAAGTTTTGGTCCTAAAATTATCATTATCTTTTATATTTATCCCCTAGTTAAAAACATTAACTCTTACCAAGTCTTATTGTATTTTCATAATACATATTCACTATAGTTACTATAACATTCCATTTGAAATTAATGCGGATATGTAATGAAATTAATTACATTATATAATTAATTTTTCCGAATTTTTTATTTTTTCAAAAATTATATCATTTAATAAAATTTTTTTAAACACATTTATGGAAATGTTGATCTTATTTAGTAATTGATTTCTGTTAATGTCATAACATCATCATTCCTTAGAACCAAATAAATGAACTGATCCCAAACTTGTCAAAGTCAGCAAAAAAATTTGTGGATAGCATCTAAATGTTGAAATTACATTTATTTTAATATTTATTATATCATATATTTGAATATTTCTTTAATCACTTAATCATTTCATCATCATTGTACTAAAAATAAATTTTTATTTTTATTTTATAAAAATTATAAATAAATTATCATGATCGTAGATATAGTTTTATCCATATAATGACTATTTATAGTCAAAGATATCATCTATATAAACCAAATTAAAATCATTTTAGTAAAAGTTACATGTTTATATTATATTTCTTTTTTACATTAAATTAATTATTATAACATAAAATTATCAAACCCAAGTGGATCCATGGGGTCTTTAAATCGACCCAAGGGTGACCATGGTCGATCATAACGCATCCAGTAGGATTAAAACATGATTTAATGTTGTTTAATATTATTATAATATTATTTTTCCCTTATTTACCAGATATACCCTTTAACCATGGTGAATAAAAAAATAAAGAAGTTACAATTCATAATTTCCAAAAATAAAATGTACAGATTTACACAATATATTCATTATGATTCCAAATAAAGAATCCAATTTTCCAAACCCAAAACACAGAGTTTATAGAAATTAATTTAAAATTAATTCCCATTCTCAAAACAAGAGAGTGGGTTTCTATGAAGTATAATTCTTCAAAATATTGACATGTGTTTATATCAAATTTCAACATGAAATTACATCTAATGTCCAAAATTGATTAACTGATATAAATATATTCCATTTATACATTAAACATATTTAATAATAATATTTATCAATATAAGTTATATCAATAGAAAAAGTTGTTTTCAATTAAAATTTAGTTTATTTTTACAATTCATCAAAACATGGTAGTTATTAGAAAAATATCATAAATTAATAGAAAGAAAATTTTACTCAAAATTATAATGAAAAGGTTTATTTTTTCAAATATAACACATAATGGTGTCAAAATATAAATGTTAAAATTGTTCTCCATAAAATGGTGTTAAATTGCATTTTTAGAAAAAAACCTCTATTCTATGCAAAGTTGAATTTGCCCTTATATCATATCTAGAAAACATATAATATAAATTTAATACATTACACTGAATATATAACTTATATGTATTATTAAATAAAATTTCATAATGTGTTATATGATTTTATAAAAATAATTATACACTTTTTAAATAGGTTTTCATAAAAACACATTATTTATCATCAGTTGGTTTTTATATCGATTTCTCATAATTTTGGTGTCCAAGTTATAATTATTTAAACAATTTCAAACTATATATTCATTACTCTATTGATACTAATCATTCCCACCATTCCAATGGCTAAGATATTATGGTTACAGTAAAATAATAATATTTAGTTGTTCTTTTAATCTCGATGCAGCGTATCATGTATGTTATTGAGAATAGTGTTTATTTCATAAAACACAATCTATGTAAAATAATAATACAATCATTTCATATAATTTTTAACAGTTGTAAAGGACTTCATTAGAAAAAATGAAATATAATTCAATTAAGATGATTTTTAATCGGTCAAAAATGTTAAAAAAATAATTTTATAAATTATTAGAGTATATGGAATTTATATTGAATTTATTTTGAGTAATCATGCACAAGGAAGATAAGAATTTTCCACTGATGGATGAAATTAAGTAGGATTTAAATATAAAAATATTTTCTTCCTACAGAGTATATAAATTGATAAAACAAACAGAATTATATTTTTGGATAAATAAAAAGTGGGGAATAATTTTTATTACTTTCTAAATAGGTCGATACAAGGATTCAATCATCTTAAAAAAAATAAAAAATAACCCTGATAAACAATAATATTATAACATAAAACTATTATATTTATAGAAACGCTTCAATAATAAGACACAATAAATAATGAACATTATATTTATTTATAAATCCCCATAAAATTTATATAAAACATCATAATTGTTATTAATGGGAATCATGTACACTATATAGAAGAAACAATTTTGAATATGGCTTGTGTCTCATAGAAATAAATGAGAAACAAAAGTACATTACCATTGTTCAAACTTATTTTGAACATTTGAAGATGTCTTTTATAATTAATATATATTCTAGACATATTTTAGAGAACTATAATGATATATATCATTAAATATATTATTTAATTATGTCATTTCATCACCATTTTGTTATCACTTGTTCAATAAAACCATTATTTCAGGTGATATCAGCTTTGATTTTCTTGTATTTTTTGGTTCACTAGTTTTGGTCCTTTTATTTTTCTTCATGTTTACATCTTATTTATATTTTTTTATAATTATATGAATATCATGAATATTCCCTATATAGTTTTTTACTCATTAATTAATGTAGTTTTAGAAAAATGAATTACACCATTTATACATTAAAATATATTTTCCTAAAAATGGGATTTCATTTTATGGTGTGTGCATATATTAAAATTAATTTCTATAAATTATATAAATTTAAGATTATAAAAAGGATTACATCATATGTATAATTTCAGGTGATATCCTTTTTTATTTTCATGTGTGTTTTGGATGGATGGTTTGGGTCCTTATATTTTGTTCACGGTTACATCATATGTATAATTTTAGAGGAATTTCTTGGATCACAGATCTTCTGGGCATGACTTTTGAATCCATTCAGGAGGTAGTGGAGACAGATGATAAGCTGGATCTTTATAAGGAGTATATGGTAGTATGGCATGATTATATGAGATGCTTCCACCTCTACCACATGGATTCTCACATAAGGATAAAAGAGTAAGCGATCGAGGCCATGTACATCTGGAGGCTATTAAGTGTTATGGCTATGTTATGTAAGAGGTTATTCAAGGTATTCTTTTGGAATTTTACGATCATTATCCTATACTATTAGACATTAGAATGGTTCATTACTTCATCTATCTATCCATTATCTAAGAGGTAGAGATTCTAGTTGTTACTTTATCCCAATATCTTCAGTTAGAGGTTTCGACAAGGAGATATTATTTGATATCACATAACTATCGATTAAGCGAGTTGGATTTTTGTGTAGAGAGTTTATCATGGGAAATAGTGTTATAATGACTAAGCCATATGATGTCATCATGGTAATGGAATGGATTTATATGGTATGGGACCACATTAACTATCAATATAAGTTAGTTAGATTCCCTTAGAAAGAGAGGACTAGATTTTCATTTGAATGTGATAAGGATCTTATGGATGAGTGAGTAGGTCATGTAGTAAATATTATAAAACCCATAGCCCATCAGTTGGAGGGATTAAAACATGGATTATCTATCTCTTCTGGTATATGTATTATTTAGGCAGTTGAAGACATAATATAGGTATACCACAATGGCATTATATGACTGACTTTGAGATGGGGTATGGAATTGTAAATTGTCTTGCACCTTGATACTACAGTAATATATTTGGTAGTAAATCATAATCCCATATAGAGATCTCATAATAGAGGGAGAAGTTTTAGTAACATTAATAGAATGTTTTCAACTGTTTGAGTGTTTCCACCTGGTTAGCAGTACATTTATTTGTGAAATGAAAGAAGTGATCTTGAGTCATTGCATTTATTTTAATCACCTAAACTAGTAAATGAAAAAAATAAAAGTAACCATTACCAATTATTGATAACCTCTTTGTCTAATTTATAATCCTGTGTTCATTTTGGAATATTGAAATCAGTTTTGGAAACCACTATTTGAAGGTTTGCATGGATGATATTTCAATGATGATATTATGATTCTTCTATAAACACTATGAGTTTTTTGTGATTTCTTTAAATGAAAAAAATCACCTTATTGTGTTTATAGATTCAATGAACTATATATTTCATCCATAATTGGACTATTTTTCTTTTTTTTTTCATTTAATACATACACATTTACCCTATGATAGAGGAGGAGTTCACAGAATATCTAAGGATAGTCAAAGAATTACTCCGGTGGAACCAGCTTTATGGTAAGGTCTAAAATATCATGTTTTTGATACTTTATATTAAACATTTAGTGCACGTCATTTCAAATCATAGTTTAGTTATAGACCATGTGATGATCGACATCATGCTTTCTTGGGAGCCACCCAATAGTATCTCATAGGTGCATATGTTTCATAGCTCCTCCAACGGCCTGAAGGCCTTCATTTTTATTGATTTTTTATAATCCACCTTTTAAGGGATGTGGTGGAACCCTACAATTCCCATAGGTGAAAGATTACACGCCTGTAGGCCTTATAGAAATTCATTGCATGTAGGAACAAACATTACATACAACCCAGAATAAATACATGGAACTGCTCCTCCCTAGCATCTTCATCGTTAAATCAACTCTCCACCTTCGCATGGTTGTTTGACTATGCATTCTCGTTCATGCACAGGCTTGTCCCAATGGCAGGTGCCAATCCCTCTCATTCCTGCAATCAATTTAGCTTCTTCTGTGGTGAAAGCCCCTTGCTCATCCTCCTAGTAGAGCCTATTCCTTTTAGGTTTTTTTCTGTTTGTATCTATACAAAGGTGGCCTGATGGCCATGAAGTTTCCCAAAGGCCCAACTGACCCGAAGGCCTGGGTGCCCAAAAGGCCTATGAAGGACCCATGGACCAAATCGGAGGCCCGAAGGCCAAAATAAGAGCATATTCCCGGGATCTATAGTGCAAAATATTTCTGGCTACTATTCATGCTACAGTACATACTACCGTACTGCATAGTTCCTCCTATAGTACTGTTACAGTACTTGCAATAGTACTGTTACATCACCCAAAAAGACTTCCTCCACCTGGATTTGATCCCTGGTCACTTAGATGCATAAACGGAGACTATTCCAACTAGGGTAAGGCTCATGTGGCATATGTTTCATAGCTTTTCAATGAACCATAATAGGATTGTGGAAGTCTGGATATGATAAAATATTAGAGGGAATGATGTAAATAGTTTTTTTCAATGACTAGTGATATTTGAATAGTTGAGTGTTGATTAAAATACAAGAAATTATAACATATAGGTCAAGGATGTTGATACCCCATGGGATGTAATATTCAACTCACATACTAGATTTGGTGGAAACAGACAATTCATTAATGATATGGTGGTACTATCTTTTAGTAAATATTTTTATTTTTACATAGATATGTATTCACTCAGATAGATCAATACATAGGATAGAGCAATTGGTTGTATTTCTTTGGAAAATGGCTTCAAGATAGTTTATACTCATTGGGATAAAAATCTAGTTGTATATTCCCTTAATAGGATGTCTTCTCCCAACATGGTAGAGTATGCAACTTAGTATCATTCTTCCTAGACACTATTATATATAAAAATTTTATAATGAAAACTATAAAATAGATCTCTAAGTTGTATATTAGGATCAATAAAATCAAAAATACCATTATTACCCTTAGACAGAAGATGCTAGACATTGCTAACTGATGAGGATCTTGATATGTATAGTAGACCAATAGAGAGCTAATGTAATATATAAAATATAATCTTGTCACGTCAATAAATTTGCATTCAATTAATTAATTGGACTTCTAATTATTTAGGAAGAATATCTAATTGTTAATAATATAGATGATGAAATAAATATAAAATATGTTTTCCTTCAAGGCATCATAGTTGAAATATAAAGATGTCTTCAAATCATATAGTTCATGATTAAGTTAATATGATTCCAATAGTAATTAAGATATATATTATATGATCAAAAGGTATAAAAAGGTATAATAAATGAATAATTTTTTTCAAAATAAAATTTATAAGGGAATTTATGGAAATGGAAGAAATTGAAGAAAAGAGTGGGAAAATAAGGACTCTTCAAATGAAATAATCTGTTATGAATTAAAATGAAAATGAAACTTAAAATAATTTTTCCAAAATATCATCTATAATACAATATAAGTGGATAACTATAAAATACACAATAATGATATAATGTTCAATGGAGTGCATCTAAGTATACCTCTAGTGACTCTGACTCTATCTGAGAAAATAAAAATAAAAAATAAAATTTATGCCCAATAGATATTTATTTTGAGGGAAACGATTAAAGGTATGTACAAATAATCTGTTGAATATATATTAAATATTTTCTAGGAATATAACAATATATAATTAGACATTTTAGAGTATTATTAAATTATTTAGTAGAAATTAAACATTTCATGAACATGAAAAAGATAATATTATTTCACTTGGAGATATTGGTAACACTGAATTTGTACTTATTTCAAAAGTTTTATTTGTAGAAAATCTAATGTATAATTTTCATGGTATGTATAAATTCTTTGATAGTGGGTTTAATGTTTAATTTGGAAAAAATTATTATATGATTTATGATTCAAGACATGATTTTATATTTTTTACATTATGTAATAATAATTTTTATTCTATTAATTTATATTTCGTTCTCTCTTAAAACATTTCTTGTATTAGTGGGTTTCATTTATAATAATGTTTTTGCCATAGGATACTATTCCACTCTAATATATACAAACTGATAAATCTGAATAATAAATATTTAATCAATGTTCTACCTATTCTTTAATTCCCAAAATACTATTTGTGGGATCCCTATCATAAGGGGAAGAAACAAAAAAATTCTTCCAAGAAAAAGAAATAGATTTCCACCTCTCAACCACTAGAACTTGTTCGCCTAAATTTATTTGAACTATCTAGAGTTTCAAGTTTAACATGAAACACTATGAATGTGTCATTGTTGATGATTATTCAAGATATAGAAGGCTTTTTTCCTTTACCATAAAGTTGAATCACCATCATATTTCTCAAAATAGGCAAGGTATCTAGAAACCCTTAGTGAACTCAACATCAAGACCTTAAAAAGTGATCATGGTCGAGATATTTAGAACAAATAATT
Source organism: Viscum album (assembly GCA_963277665.1). Classification (NCBI taxonomy): domain Eukaryota; kingdom Viridiplantae; phylum Streptophyta; class Magnoliopsida; order Santalales; family Viscaceae; genus Viscum; species Viscum album. The sequence goes on from OY728138.1 coordinate 664,465,153, forward strand.
TGAATCTTTTTTAACCATAATATATATATATTCCTTAATTATCTACACCTAGAAAAGTGAATGAATAATGATGTTTTTTAAATGAAAAATTACACCCTTAAAATTTTAGTTCATAAAATCGTAGGAAATATTAATTACCTATATAATTTTTTGATAAAGCTACTAAAAATTTTATTGTGTTACTAATATAGTTCTTATTTGAAAAATATTATATAATACAACATATTAATTATGAAATGGTAGAAATCCTAATGTAAATTAATATTTAATTTGTGGATATTGGTTATATATTCTAAAAAATTAGAATTTAGAAAAATATAGACATAAAAACTATAAATACTTTTTCATGAAAATTAAACGACAATTAAACCTTATAAATTCATTATTAAGAAATATAATCTCATTGAAAAAAAATATGTGATAATTTTTTTTAAGAAGATTGACATGAAATAAAAATTATTATATAAAATCTTGGGGATGATTTGTTATATTGTAATATTAACAATAAATCTACGACATATAATCATTCTAATGATTTACCAAAACAAAATCCTACCACTGGTCATTAAATTAATACTAACCTTGAAGAAGACATGAAATAACAAAATTATTTAGTGTTTTGAACCATTAAAACCCTTAAAAACCATCCCATTGAAACAATTTTTGGAGGCCAATGTAAAGGAAATAAAACACAAGCCTTACATAGAAACCAATTTAAACATCAGGTGTTCTTGTTATATCATGAACCAAAGAACATCAAGGAATTGATCAATGATGTACATTGGGGGATAGATATGCATGGAGATTAAATCAGTATGAAATAAATAAAATCCAAAAATTAGGGTTTAGATGTAATCACTAACTAACAATGATAATAAAGTGGATATATAGGAACATGGTTGATGAATCTGACATAATAATTACAACAAAGGTATATATTACTTGAAGTATATAATCAAGTAGAAATAATTTTATATGAAGAATAATTTTCCCTAGTGGAATGACTTGAAGCCGTTAGAATATTAATTTCTTATGAAGCTCATATTAATTTAAAAGTATATCAAATAGATGTCATGATTTTATTTTTTAATAGTAATATTAATTAAAATAGATTTAAAAAAGTTTATGTTGGAAAAAGATATTTTATAAAATAAATTTGAAATACTGATTTAATAGTTTAAATACATGATGATGATATTATTTTCTGGTTATCAAAAAATTCATTCAGCATATAATTTCAACAATTAATGAATAAATCAATTAAAAATAGTTTAATGGATGAACTAAAATTATATCTTGATTTTTAAATTTGTCAAAAAAATTATTTTATTTTTTTAAAAGAGCTAATTTAAAACGTTCCGTTATGGAAAACACCATAGGTAGTGATTCCTCTATGAGTACACTTTGAATGTTATATGTTGTTGAATCTATAATGTTAGTTTTCCAAAATACTTACAAACAAATGATTGGATGATTATTGTAACTAAATACTAGTCGACCAAATATTATGTTTAGTGTAAGTATCAATTTATATTTTCACAATAATCCAAAATAAGCTCATTTAAATTTTGTTAAATGTTTCTAAAAATCATAAAAAATGAAACCAATTTTATAAAATTATATACTAGAAGAAATTTATTTGAAATAGTTACTATCTTTAGGATGATTTTGGTGGTTTTAATTTTGATAATAAAAGAACCTTGTAAAAATTTCATTTTTAGGAAATTATGTGGTTTCATTATGTCATAAGAAAACCAATTTCATTATCTAATACTGATAGTGAGTATATATTTATAGTTTGTTCCTGTGTAAAAAAAATTTATATGAAACAAACATAACGAGAATATGTTAGTCAATTTATGTTTTTCCTAATACATATTCTAAAAAACATTTCTATCCATACTTATGTAAAAAAAATTCAAAATATAGAAAAAAACATATTGATATAATAAATCAATTTTAGAGAATTTGTTTTTGAAATTTATGATATTAGTCTTGGGTTCATTGGTACTGAACATCATCTTGTTGATATTTTTAAAAAAGAACGTGAATATTGGGAATCAAAATTATATTATACAGGATTTAAGAATAGTTAATTATTCCAAAATAAATTAATATAAGATGTAAAAATTGTATTTCTCAAATTCTTATTTTAAAATTTAACATTAGTGTGTATTAATATTTTTCATAACTAATGTTTTAACAAAATTTTTCTATTCTCACGCTGATATGTAACTAATAATCTTAGTTTACATGGTCACTTAAGTAACTAAGAGAGTTTTTTTGTGGTCATTAAGAGATAGTGAGATTATTGTTCATAGTGTTTGTTAAGTAATCACGGTTAATTGTTCAGGTGATCAATATACTTACCATGATAGCATTAATATAACCAAAAATACTTGATAAGATATCCTAATATGACTATTTATGGTTGAAATTTTATTTTTTGATTTTCTTGGGATAACCATTAATTTATTGGATTTTTATTTCTTAATTATTTAATAAAATTTAAAATAACATCATAATCATAAATCATCTATTTATTCAAATACCTATCTATTTGTTGAAGTCCTAAATTCCATTTTTCTTTCTATCTATATCTCTCAAATCCATATCTCATAGACATCATTCTCTTTTGATAACAAACCAAAACATTTTGAGATTTCAGTCATCACATAAATATGGTTAGAGTAAAAAAGAGATCATGATATCTCATCTAGAGATGCATTTCATACATCAATGAGATCTAAAAAAGAAAAATGTATCTTTAGTGCTATTATCAATAAACGTGATCCTCATTTTCTATCTTAGACTATTTATGGTAAAATGGGAGTAGATAGAAAAATTTCTCCACTCACGAAAATACTTAGTCTGAATGTATTTTTTTAGAAATGATGGATTGAATTGTCCGAGTATAATGGTAATCTATTTTATACTGGATTGGTCGAGGATTGTTATTCCCAATTGGAATTTATTTTTGGTTATTCAAGAGATTATATTAGAATAATCTAAAATGGAGAAAATTAGGAATTATAAAAAAACATCTAGGATAAATGAATAGTTTTTACTCAGATAGTAGAGTATGAATATTAACAAATATCATATCCTATATATCATGATCATTTAAAAATTATATATGAACACATAGAATTAATTGGGTGCAAGACTCCTAGGAGACCAACTCACATGGAATTAAGTGGGGAAAGAAGATCCTTTGTAAAATTCAATAAACATATCATTATTTATAGTTATGTTATTTTTATACTTTTAAGTGACTATTTGTTTTTATTTTTTATTTGATGAATAATGGAATTCTAACAAGAATATGTAGATATTTCATGAGGCATATATAATAATTATTACAATCTTCTTTAAAGATAATTTCCATTAATTATCCTAAATCTATCTCAACCCTATTTTAATTTAATTTAATGGTTCTTAATGGAGAGGAAAATGTCATTTCCCTTGATGGTTTCTTCCTAAATCAGTATATTTGTGGGAATATGATGGTGAACTATAACTACTAGATAATATAATGGTTATGATATATTGAAATTATTTATGATATTCTTAACCACGTTTATAAATTAAATAATCCAAGATACCATGTATACAATAGTATAAATCTTAATAAAATAGTAGAGTAATCATCTAATGAGAATGAACCTTTTATGGAAGCTCAGGGAGAGGAAAATACACTAGTTATATTAATTGAAGAATATAGGGAAACCTTTTTAGATGTTAGGGATCCTCCTCTTACAGTATCATTTAGTTCCCTTAAATCAACTTTACCCAGTTCGTTCTTTAGAAGAAGAGTTTTATGGTGAATAAATTGAGTATTATTAAGTATTCAGAAGCTATTTTATTAATGAAATTTCATGTGAGGATAATAAACTATTTAAAATGGAAAAATGTTATGATATTTTTTCCACTATAATCTGTATCATTGGAAATTCTCACGGACTAGGTGTAAGAGAAGCACATCCCTAGGAGGAAGATGTAGTGATGATGAAAATGGGGTAGTACAATTAATCATGGTCTATTTTACATCTCATTTATATGGACAATAATTTAAGGATCACAAATTTATAATATTGATTCCCTAGAAAGTATTAATGTATATTTTATTAGGCTATCATTAGACCATATACAAGATTTTTTCCCTAATCTATATAATGATTGTAATTAATATATATATATATATATATACTTGTGTGGTTTCTCTTGTTGGATAAATTTATATAGATCTTCTTAAAATACATAATAATGTGTATGTTGAAATAGATGTTTAGTCAATGATATCAATGCCAGATAAGTTTTTTGGTGAGCTAGATGGTAGGAAGGTTGTTCCGGATCCTTCTACGTAATTAACTAATTTTAATTCCCTTAAATTTGATGTGAATAAATAATATTTGAATGAGTTAAAATTATATTTTTTTTAGTTTTTTTATGAAATTATTTATTGGTTTTGGGAGTCCAATGGAACCCATTAGAGAGTACGACTTCACTAGGATAAATACACCAGACATTTTTTATTTTCATCCTAAACTATATATTAATATGATATTATAATGAATTGAATTATTTAATTAAGATATCAGGTTGATTCAATATGATATTACCCTCTAGTTATTATGATTAAGTTATAAAATATATTTTTTAATGTAGTAATTCATAATTCTACTTCAACTACTCCTCCTTCCTTATCATCTATTTGACCCACTAATTATACACTATAAGAAAATAATTTTTTTTATTAGATAACACATTTAAGGAAAACTGGGAAACTTAAAAGTTCAACCAGGAGGATAGGCTACAAAAGAGATCACAAAATGATTGAAACATTACTTTAAACTATTATATTATTCCTCCCTAAAGTGTTTCCAAGAGATAAATTGAACCTATGTATCTAGATTGTCAGAAATAATTTCTTCAAAGAGATCTGCCAGCATGCCCCATGTTTGAATACCATGTTCATATTATTGGACATTTATCTTAGAATCCCACCATTCACTAAAGAATTTAAATATCAAGTTAATAAGTATATGGATATTAACCGAATGTTGTAATATTGATTTAAAACAAGGATGTTTATATTAAGGCCATAGATCACAGTACAAGGATTATAAGTGAATTAACTAGATTTCATTAACCATACCGTTATATGAAAAATAATACCATCTTCGCTCCTCTTACCATTCCAATTTATATATCCCTTCCTTCTACAAACATTTCTACCAACCCTTTTGGCTTGTCTTCTAGACAAGAGGTTCACCAATATTGACCTATTTATTTATGTGTGTTTATTCAATATCCTCCTTATTCATATCCACAACGACCTCAACCTCAAACCTAATCCTCAATATCCAATGGATCATATCCTCCATTCTGATTACCATAATGTGTCTAATTATGATATTAATTAGAGTAGATTATAGGGTCTCTATTTTTATCACCTTCCAAATAAAAGAAGTACTTTATTTAGTTATGTCCTTCCCATTAGCAAAATTTATTAAATATTTATTTCATAATCATTTTTATCTATTTATCTGAAATCATTTTATATAATATCCAATCTTTGAGAAATTTATAGTGTTTCAATTCATTTCAAATATCAATCCTGATTTCTCATCATCATACAAGAGATTTTTTTGTCTTAGTCAGGAAAATCCTTTTTAATGCCATAAATCATGTTTCTTATATTATTATATAATTTTATCTTATGTGATAGTAATGTTTTTATTGAGAAAACTATAAAAATGGTTAAGTATTTATGTGGCTGTATATAAGTTACCACATGTTGAAATCTATGTGACCAGATGAAAAATAATGTATCTTTGTGTCAACAAAAATTTAGATCATTGAAATGTTCACAATAAGATTTTAGGTGACATCATTATGTAATCAACCAGCCATAAGTGGAAATAATTTTGATGTAATAAGAAGAGAACTGAATGCATGAAGAAACCATGTGACTATGCCCGGTGATCATTCCAACATATCATGTCAAGTGACTATTCCAATTCTGTATGATATGTTTCAATGCCATGTGTTTATGGTAAGTGACCTTGGAAAGTAACCATGGAAAGATACATTGTAATGAGACTATTTTAAGGATCTACAAGACAATGTGGCCATTATTATGTGAATACAATGTGAAATTGTATAATTTATGTAGTGAGGATTAGTTAAATATCAAATGGGTCTATTTTTAAAGAATTTATTTCTAATATATAGAATTTATAGTTTCTATATATGACTAATGAGTTTGAGAATTAAAATATGAATATAACCCAACAGATTATTCAAGAAGGTGGTATCTTGAAGAAATATATCCACTCATGGACATGATATGTGAGAGAGGCATAGTGAAACTCTATGGATTTAATCTGATATACCAAAACCTTAAAATCTTCCAAAAATCGCTATTTTACTAATATATTGGTTCAATAAATGGTTTAAGAACCATTGAATGTAAATTTAAATACAATTGATCAACTGAATCTACTGATGGTGAGACACATCAAAAATATTGTCTTTATATATATATATATATAATCTATGCATTGGCCTCAACATTATTTAATTTTTCAATAAAGGTAATATTCATTATTACATGATCCAACATTATAGAGTGATAGATACTCTTTTGTTTATTATTTTAATTTTTTATCCCAAGTATAACATTAGAAGAGGCATTATGTAGCATATACTACCTTATATGTAAATTTTTTAAAAACCAGATCAATGTTATGGATCATGGATTTTATTTAATAAAATCATCTATAAAGGGTGATTTCCAAGTAGAGAAGACTGTTTATCAGCTTTATACTAAACCAATTTTTTATCCTACTATATGTTCTTATTTGTTCTCTTATTTTGTTTCAATAATAAAATTATTTAGTTTGAAAAATATATATATAGAAAATGAATAATCCGATAGTTTTATTTAATTATTGTTTTATAGTCTTTTTTTTACTGAATATATTGATTTTGAATGTTAATATAACTATGGAATTATTATAAATTTTTTGGGTTCAATCCCTTGAGAAATATTTTTAAAAAAATATATGACATATTTAAACTGTTTTATGTAAATTATATATTTTATAAGATACACTATTTTAATTTAAATTATATTAAATAGAAATAAGAACCTGTAAACCAATTTCACCAACTCTTGAGTTTTCCACCTGATGAATTTTTTTCTTAAAATTTTCCTTTAAATTCTTTTATCGAAATATATTTGGGAGATATTTTAAAATATAATTTTATGTACATGAACATAAATAATTCATTGGACTGGGACTTGAAAACATTAAAATGCAACATTGTTTTCCATGTTTTTTTATAATGTTCTATTTGGTACTTTGGGTGATTTTCTAAATAGATTTGGTGAGTGTGGGACCCTGTTGAGTCATAAGTGGTTTCCTATAATAGATGAATATCATTTTTAGGAAGTTTTCTTAGAATTATAGTTTTTTATCCTTATTCATATCCCCTACCATTGTCTTTTATGGAAATTTTGTTCTACAGATCCCTTTGGGACTTCTCATTTGGTTTCAGGTTTTATTTTTTATTAATCATGTGGGATTAGTGGTTTTATTCACTTTCAAACTATTTTAGGGATATTATTTAGTATGTTGAATTGTAATAAAATGTTTTATTCCCGGAAATGGGTATTTGTGGAAATTTTTTGATAGAGGGTAGAATATTTTTTGGTTTTATGGGTTTTTTTCTAAGAAAAATATACATTTTAGTGTTTTATAAAATTTTTAAAACGGGTTTTGAATCCTCTCAACATTCATTAATAAGATGATGGATGTGTTTTATTAAAAGATAATTTGACTTTAAAAAATATCAAGTGATTGTTTTCATTTAAGACAAATGGAAGTTTATTTGCTAAATTGTTATGTGTGTGTGTTGAATTTTTAACTCCTATTGTTTCAGTGGAAACCTTCTAGCTTGGGTGTGTTCCACATTTTTATTATTTTATTTGTATTTTTAAATATTATATTTTTTTTTCATAAAATATCGCCATTTTAATGTATGTTCCTTTTTGATATGGGCATGAGTTCCATTTGGTTCAGTTTGTTTGTAATTAGGATTGTTTTTAACTATGATTCATTAACCAAGTGATAGTGCTAGCATTATAAGGTTTTCCTCGAAACAATTTTCTATGTTGAGATTATAGATTACCCATATATTATGTTACCATGTTCGATATCCCATGAAATTTCTCAATGTGGAATAATTATTTGTTATCTCTTATTGAGAGGGTGTGTGTTAAGATTGATGATGGATTGACCATGTTGATATTGAGTTCCCCGAGTTTGGTTATCTTTTGATAATGTAAATCCAAGGTGTTTCCTAAGTGTTCCATGAAAAATTATATTGTAGTTTTCTTCCTTATTTGTGGTTTGTTCTCTTTAGTTTCACCATTTAGAGAATTTATAAATAGTGTGGAGAACATCGTTCAGTTACCTTTCTGATTTGATCATGTAGTAGTTCTCGTGTATGTGTTTCACTTGGAAATGTATATAGATTTTGTGGAATTGGGTGTTTAATATAATATAATTGTCGCTGTTTGTGAGTTTCCTTCATATGTTCATCTTTACTTCTTTATCATACAACTCAAAAAATTATAATGAGTGTGTGTTGTGACTCATTCTATTTATATACATATTGAATATGGGTATAATGTGACATGATGGGGAGGTTTAGGAAAGTCAGTGGGTTACTGATACATCTGAGTTAAGTTTATATTTATCTTTATGTCTGTTCTAGGAGTTACTATGTTTTAGGGTAGAAAAATGTTTTTATTCGTAGACAGACCCAGACACATATTTTCCCCACATATTGTTTAATCATGTAGATAACCGTGTGAGGTTTACGGTTTGTGGATATAGGGGTTTGGAATGATTTTAATAACAACTTAATAGACTATATGATTTTTAGTAGACACAATGAATTTTTGGTTTGGGGATATAGTGGCATCCATGTGGATGGAACATGGTTTTCTTAAATGTTCATTCAATCCATACGATTTTTGTAGGTTATTTAAAAGGTGAAAATTGATATTTTTCCCTTTTTGGGGTTTAATCCTCTCTCCCCCATTCTTCCTCCCCATAATTTATACCTCTATCCCCATGTATTTAAAGCATTATACTAAATAATTTTTTGGAAGAACCTTGATTTAATGGTGAGTTGGACTTTGGTAAGCCGATTTTCATTAAAATGTTTCCTTGATATCCCTTATTTATATTCTTTATTATTTCGTTTCCAATGATGGTGGAAACCCCCATTACCAATTTTCTGAACGTAGTGTTATTAATGGGTATTTTGGTTAATTTATTTTTGTTTTAGGTGTGTGAGGGATTCTATTTCTTGATTCTAGTGGATTTTATCTATAACATGTTAGGATATATTTTACTTGTAGGTGGCTCAATAAAAGTGTGTTTTTGTGAAAAAAAAATTATCATTAAATACATTTTTTATTTTTTAGTTGCATTTAAATTGTTTTACTATTTATACATTATCAATTTTTTGTGTGATGCCTATTTAGAGATAGAAAGTTGATGCTTTAATAGAGTTTTCCCAAGGTGGTGGGATTTAGTGTACTCTAGTTACATTTTAAATATATCAAATATGTTTAGTTATTTTAAATGGGCTTTGACGTGGATTTCAAAGACTTATATCATATTGTCAAATTCTTAAAAAATTATGGGAATTAATAGTTATTGAAATTTTTATTTAAATGGATCATGTTATGGAAACATTATATGGTCTTAAATGGATTTTAAAGTCTGGTTTTCAAAACGGTTTTTTTATTTATTGATGGAATTATATTTTGAATGGGAATATTTTACATTGATGAATTTTTTATTTTAAATCAGTCAATTTTGTTTATGGGATTTGCATGGAATGGATTTTCTGAATGGATCTTGTAATGTAAATATATTTGGAATTTAGTGGGACATGGGATACCTAGGGTGTAAGTGTGTGATGTAAAATAGATATATATAGACATTAAGAAGATGTTAAAGAAAAATTCTATAATGTTATTTAAGGGACTGAGACATCCTTTGAGAGGAAGGCCAATAAATCATCTATAATGTTGTATAAGGGACTCAAATATCCTTTGTGAGGAAGACCATGAGAGTTTCCCACAAATTTTCCAAGGGACTGAGGGAGATCATAGGAATGGTATCAGGGAATATTGTGAGATATTCTGATATAATTTTATTTACAAAGTTATTTATATATCACTATTTTATACTATGTAACAACAGAACCATATTGTGTTAGCTCATGGTGCACATTACTTATACCTGATTGTTTTAAAATGATTTATTAATGATATTATATCCATGTGGTGTTATTCTTTACTTTTCATTCATGTACACTATATCATTATATATTAATATAATGATATTATTCCGATGTTATTATATTTAAATCCATTTTTTATAAGGGATGTTGTTCATGATTATACCCATGTTATATTACACAGTTATGTAATGATGTTTATCTTTTCTCCCATGTTCATCGCTTATTTGGGTATCTTATGTGTGTTTACATCGAGTGTCTTTATATTATTCGTTTGAGATTTATTTATCATGCATTTGAAAATATTATTTGTTTTTTTAGAAAAAATGGATTTATAAATTAATTTTTTCAAGTGAACTTCCATTAAAATTTATTTTTGTTTTGGAAAATGAGTTTTCCAAATAAGACTTATTTCATCCACGTATGAATTACATATATAGATTCACAATGGTATCCATCTTATATTTCTACCTCAAAACCTACATGTGACTTTGGGTATATACAAACATTGATTTGTAAGAATTTGGTAAGGGTAATTAAACCTTAATTTTAAGGGATCTTATTGATTTCCATTGTCTAGGGGTTGTTTTGTTAGGGGATATGTGGTGTCATGGATCTCAATCATGATGAGATATTTAATGTTTTTGTTTGGTTGGGATATTATGCATCTACCCATTAGCTCTATTTCCCAAATTCAGATCATTAAATATTATTATTATTGAAATCATGCACATTTTTATTAATAAATAATTATGTGTGGATGTTTATGATATACTCTATGGGTCATTGATTATTTTACTATTTTTGAGATTTTTATATGTCAATCATGTTTATTTGGATGGTAAGGAAATTCAATTCATGGAGGGGAAATGTCAGTTCCCTCTTGGGAAAACCATTCCAAAAAGGATAATTGTGACACCATAGTTTTTTTTAATGATCATAGAGATTGGTAACATGTTTTAAGGATTTTGGTGAGTTCACTAGGGTGAGTGGTTAGGTTAACAAGAAGTAGTATGTTACATGCATGGAAATCCATGGGATGGAACTCAATGTAAATAACCATATTCGAATGATGTGGTAGAGGATCTTGGTATATTGGCTACACATGATACATTTTTCTCACCTTTTCAACAAACATATCCATAATAAATGGAATAATTTGATGATCTATCGATTGATTCTTCTCTCAAAAGTTATCCTTCAAGGTAGATACTTCTACCTTTTATTCTTCCTCCATTATTATTGCACTTGGATGATAAATAAATTATTCTATAATGAAACCCACATCATATCCTCACAAATAGATTAGATTTTCTTTCATTCCTAATTTATAGATATAATTTGTGTCCCATCCTTATATTCACAATTCCTAGTCAATATATTTATCCAGAAGGGTTTTGTGAGTTGATATATTAAAATGTTATATTAATAATGTTAAATTTCAAAATAAATAAAATTAAATAAAAATAACCTAATAATTTCTTTCTAATTTATGATATGTTATCTTCATTGATATATGTAAAATTTATCCATTTTTATCCTCACAATTTTATATTTTTCATGTAGAGTTTGGGTAATGGAGTGATAAACTAAACAAATCTAGCTCTACTACTAGATTTAGATATATTTGAATCAAAAATATTGGATATAATTTTCTCCTGTAGTAACTAATACACAACAAAATATAATGTATATTGGTATATATGTTCAACCATATCTCTTGTTAAATATCCTAGAGTTCTGTTACATAATAATACATAAATATTTCATCATGTAGTAAAAAAATAATTTGGATAATTAATTTTATATACAATAATTACCATTATAGAATCGAATACTATAACTCGTTGGAGAAAATGTTCTCCAAAGTCTCGACATCTCAAAACCAATTCTTGAGGTATGTGTTTTCATTCTACAACCCATAAAAAATATAATAGTTGGTTCAATTTTTTAAATATTTCAATCTAACAGATGGGAAAGTGTAACACCCCATGATTTTGTGAATTTTTTTTTGAATTAATTTAATACTTTTGATATTTTTCACTTCATGTAATGATGAATATATATATTGTTATCATATAAAAGTAATAAGTTTTTATTCTGTTATACACAACACTAAGTTATGCTTGTGGTACACGCGACACTGACTTGGCATGTGTTACATGAAACAATTAGTTTTTAAAAACAAACACTTTATTATTATATTCATTGAAAATATTAATATGTACATTACTTATTAATTAATCATTTCATTTATGTAAAAAATATTTATTTTGAAATTTATAATTTTTTAAAGATATATTATATGTTTAGAAATATTATTTTTTAATGGAACTGCCTTTTATGACCATTGAGTAATAATAAATAATTTTAAAAAATCTTAAAAATACAATTCTATAAAATATAAATAATTTTTTATTTTGGAATGTCAAAAAGATCATAAGGTGAATTTGAAACATTATTCTGAGATGTTTTATTTTTCGATGAATTCTGAAAAATATTGCGTTGTAGTTAAAAAAACATTTTCATTTAAAGAATTGTTATTCATTAACTTCATTTTTATGTAAATATAGATCAATTATACATATATTAGTCTAATTTAGTTCATTGCAACAAATGTTTTTTGAAATTAGGTATAATACTTATTTAACATTGGAATTTTCTTTTTCCCTGCCTTCACGGCATATTTGGAGGATTAGAATTTAAAAAAAAATTGGTTCTATGAATTTTTATTTCAATAAATAGACATACATGGTTATAATAATTATTATATTTATAGTATAATATTATCAATTTATTATTTTGGATATTATTAATAGTAACTATTGTAAATTTTTATTCTCCATTGTTAGAGGTAAATTGGATAATTAAAGGTAAAAATAATATTCAAAATGTATAAAATTACACAAAAACAGGTCTGAATTTAATTGTATACATTTTTTTCAACTATAATAACATTTCTCCCAATATTATAACATACTTGCATAAAAATATGACATTTATTATATTATATTTAAAGATAATTAAAAAATGTCATTCTTGTATTTTGAATAAGTTAATAATGTTTAATATAGTGTTATGAATAAGAAAAATTCAACTAAAAATACTCATTGGAAATATAATAAATTTTTCTTAATAATAAAAATTTATTTTAAATTTTTCTAGAATTAATAATTTATTTAACAACTTGCTTAAAATTATTTAGAAATTGTTTAATTTATGAAAATATCTAATAAATGATGTTATAAATATTAAAATAAATACAATTTAACATAAATTAAGACATAAAATTTTTTATAGATTATTTTGTTATTTTAGTGATATATTTAAAATTGTTTCAAGGTTATCTGGTTAATATGATATTTTTAAAAATTAAAATAATTAATATTATCAAAATTGACATAAATTATACATTAAAATAAATAATAGTTTATTAAATGATATAAAATATTAAAAAAATATAAAATTAATAAAAATGACTATAATAAGGATATATATTACATCAATTATCCAATTGTTTTTCTTTTGAAGTTGTATATTAAATATAATAACCCATAAGTAGTAAAAACACATGTTTTAATTGTATAAGTTAAATAGATTTACTAAGGGTTAGGTAAATATAATAACAGAAATAATGAGATATAAACTTGTCTAAAAATTATTGGTTGATATTATTTAGAATGATACCTATCATATAATTATAATAAATTAATTTTAATTATTTTAAATTGAAAATAAACCTATTTTTAATTTATATTTTGATAGTTTCCAAATGTGACCCTCACTCTCTTATAAAAGGGCACATATCCTACTATTTTAATAAAACATTTATGTACATTTTTCATGGAAAAAATACACAATACCCTTAAAAATCCATTCCATTAATCCTATAATACATACATTGATCATAAATCCAACCAAACGAGTCCTTGTTTTTCAAATAAAAAGGACATAACCGATGATGTGGTAGCATTCATCAACAAATGTTTTTATTTTTTTCATCCATGAAATCCTTAAATTATTTATATTTCATGATTATATAATAACCTCAGTGTCCTAAAAAACAATGATGTTTATATATATTAATGGTTAAACCTACACTCATACAAACTCCATCAAAGGGGTTGCGAACAAACCGTTCTTGTGTACAGTCAACTAATCCCTCACGAAATGATGTTGTTCATTTTTCTTATGACATATTTCCAAATTGGAAATTATGATGGAAACTATTTTTTACGATATATATGATATAATTATAATTTTTTATGATAATATCATGTATTAATTTTTACCATATGATGGTTTGGGAAAATTATAATATCGTTCATGCATTTGTATTTCATACCATCTACACGGTGCAATGTGATTTTTTATTCACATATATATCATTGGTTGTAATAATAATGTATTTTTAAAAATAAAAATGATTCATATTACAAAAAAATTATTTTTTATTCATAATATATCAAATACATTCCTTTCTTTTAGCCTGACAAGAAAATGGAAACAACATCTTTGTGTACGCAGGACATACTGTCTCCCTGAATAGAGTATTCTATTTCATATATGTATCATTTATAAAATTATTATAAATGTTTATATAATGAATATATATTATATATATGTCTTATTTTCCGTTCTACAAAAATGTGAATCATGATTTATGTAAGAGGATCAATAATGAAAAGTCAAAACCTATATGATAAAAATGCGGTTATTACACAAAACAATACATTAAGATGGAAATTTTTAATAAATGGGTAATATAAAGTCATAATAAAATATTATATGGTGTTATATATATGAATGTGTTTATGTAATAGATAAATAATAAACTCATATTTATTATACATGAGTTTTGAACCTATAATAAATAAGTCATGACTTTCGGTGTGGGAATCTCATCTCACTTATTATTTCATTGAGATACACGCCTTATTAAACACTAACTTGTTTTTTTGTGGTTTATATACTGAAAATGAATTTATTATATGATTTATATTTATTCATTAATGGTTATTTTAATATCCATTTAAATATCTCTATTTCATGTGGTTTTATGGTTCAAAACATTCCAAATGAGTATAGTAGTTTTTTCTCGATCTTCTTTCTTTTAAGACACAATTTTTTATGAATATAAGTTCATTTAAAAGGTGTATATACTTCCATTTAACATGTCATGTCAGTAATATAAATATATTCATTATATTTTAATCTTCTAAAAAAAATTTTGTTTCTAGAGGATTAGTATTTAAATGTTTCAATGCGGTATGGGACACATTGAATTGGTTAAAGATTATTTTATTCATGAAATGTTTTAAAACATATATTAACATCATTTTCATGGATAATTATTTTAAGGAATTTTTTATGGTTTAATGTGTTTTTTTAAGGATTAATTTATATTTTTTTAAACATATTTTCTCTATAAATAATGAATTAATTTTTTTTCAATTTTCTATAATATGTTTTCTTGGAAAAGGGATTTAAAAAACGTTTTAAAAAACATTATTTATCTGTTTTATTATTTATTTTCAGATAAAATGGTTTTGACATTATTTTTATTTTAAAAAGTGATTGTTTTGAAAAATCCTTGGATTATGATATCTTTAAAATTACTTCCCCAATTAATTTGGAATATTTTGTTAGTGGATAAGAATACCATTAATATTATTTCTATGAATGGTTTATATTTTGATGGCATGATGTTTATGAAACCTTGTTCATTTCATGGTTATTAATATCAATGAAATTATTATGAAACCTATATCTTTTCCACATGTTTTGATATGATTACTTGTTTTTTACAACAATTCCAATTCATTGGTTATGGAATGATTTTTTATAATCTTGTATATCATGTATGTATGATTTCATTATGAGATGTGTGGGACCTATAACACCTTCTAATACATTGGATAATGATTTATATATTTATTTATAGACTAATATGGTCTTACGGTTGATAATTTACTACTAAGATAGCCCAGAAATTGAACCATGACATCCAAGATGGTTATCAGAGTGAACCGTTGCTACCAAAATGATATGTGGAGTGAACCCAACCTACTAATATGGCCTTTAACGTGATGACATGACAGTTATAGAAGTCATATTATAGGGTTATGAGTTTTCCAAAAACACTAGGTCATATTCCAATGTTTCGATTTAAGGGATTAAGTTATTTATTTCATTATGATTTATTTTTTATGAACACACAATCATTATACCATGAATAATGCATATGATAATTTTATTTCCCTGTTATGATCTTTAAATGTTATTATCATTTCTTTATACTCACATGTTCTTTCTTCACTTACATATATTCTATTTTACCCTTACTGAGAATCTAAGGCCGCCTATTTTTATATTTCCTTTCTCCATGTTAAAAGGAAATGTTTTAAGTAACATTACTAAAGGAAATTATATTTGTGAGATGTGTTGATGATATTAGACTAAAGTAGATGTTTGTGTTCTATGTTTCCAAAGTTACTAAACTAATATGGCCTATGGGAGTATGTTTGTGTAATTTATTAAATATTCATACAATGTGATGTAATGTTAATATATTTCAATCTCGGGTGTCTATAGTTGGTATCAGATAAAAAATCGTAGTTATCCTTTTGAAACTAGGATGAAAAAACATAAGTGATTTCTTTAGAGATATTACTAAGGAAATTTCTAGGGATGTATCTAAGGACAAGTCTATAGATGAGAAATATTTTAGGAAAATTACCTAAAAGTTTAGTAAATGATAGAGTGAGTGGTTTCCTAGAATTGCATCCATGTCTAGATACTAAAAGTTTAAATATATTTAGCATAGATGTACCTAAGAGTAACAACACTGACAATGTACATCGAACCTATCTAGGGGTAACCAAGTACATTAAAAAGATACTTTCTACAATATTTGTTTGAAACTCATATTGGATATGATTTTAGAAATAAAAAAATCATTATTAACTGATGATGGATTTAAATATAATTTGGTTATGAATAATATAGGATAATCCAGATGAATCATTGATTAAAGAAACATATTTATTTATTTAGATTTCTTATATGTATTTTTTCATTATTTTATGTATTTTATCTATGATATGTGTTTCTTAGCCTATTTTTTCCAGTTGTATTAAATAATAATATCTATAAAGATGTGGGTAAACATAGAATGTTTCATTTTTCGATGAATAGTGAAGAATACTAAATTATAATTAAAAAATGCCTTTTTCATTTAACAAATCCTTGTAAACTAAATTGATTTTTATGTCATAATAGATTAATTATACATATATTAATCAAATTTATTTCATTTTAATCATTTTAATTTTGAAATTACATATATACAGTTATTGAAATTTTAAATGTTCATCATACCCGCCATATCTCCATCTCTACGAGATTAGTGTTAAAATTAATTTATTAACTTTTCGTAATTGAATTTATAAAAAATATATACATGGATATATTTAGAATGATATATAGAGTCAAATAGAATAAACTTAATTTTTTTAATATTATGAATATAAAATTTTGTAAATTTTTATTTACCACAGTTAAGGAAAATAGGATAATTAAAGGTTAAATAATATTTTAATATTTTAATATAACCCTAAAAATTTTCCTTCATTAATTTTATAAGTTTTTTAGACTAAAATAAACATTTTTCATAAATTATAACCTTTTTTCCACTTGGGTATGAATATGACATATATTATATTCTATTTAATGATATGTTAAAAATGTCATAATCCTATTTTTAATAGGTATAAAATATTTAATATAGGGTTATAAAGAATATAGATTAGAATAAAAATATTAATATGAAATATAATAAATTTAACTTAATCATGATAATTTAATTTTAAATTTTAAAGAAGAAATCAGATATTTAAAGACATGCTTATTGATGATGTATTAATTGTTTAATTAATGGAAATATCGAATAAATGCCATTAAAAATATTGAAATAAATATAGCTTACCCTATTTAATGAAATAAAAGAATTTTATAGATAATTTTTATATTCTACTGATATATTATAAGTGTTATAGTGATTTAATAATGTTGTTAGTTTATTGTTAGAAAGACAAATAATAAATATTTTCAAAATTTGCACTATGATACTTTAAAATAAATAATATAAAATTAATAAAAAATTTAAATTCAACAAAATTAGTATAATAAGGTTAAATATTGTTTAAATGATCCATTTAGGTTTATTTTTCCACTTTATAGTACCTATATTAACCAATAATTGGTGAAACACATGCTGTCATTGTAAGAGTTAAAGGGTTTAACTCAGGGATAAATACAAAATATAAGGGTAAGAATGATACATAAATATCTATAATATTTTTTGGATTATAGTATTTATACGTATAATAATCCTATATAATAAATAACTCACATTGGATCAATTTTCAAATGAAAATTAAATTATATCAACTTAATATTTTGAGCGTTTCCAAAAGTGATACTCCCCTCTCTTAAAAAATGGAACCTCCCCTTTTCTTTTAACTAAACCTCTAATGAAACATTCATCATATATAATATTCCCAAGTATCCTCTTAAATTACATCCATTAATTATTGACTCACTAAATTGATCATAAATGTTTTAAAATGAGAGCTTTTTTTGCAACTCAATATGAGATACCCAAAGAAGAGGAAACATTCATCAACGAACATTTTTGTTTATTTCTTTAATAAACTCCCTATGTTATTTTTATATAATTTTTATATAACATCATTACTATAATGAATATTTTATGATATGTTTCTATTAACAGTGAGACCTACACTCTCACACACTTTATCTAATGGGTTCTGAACTTATCATTCTTGTGTACAATGAAGTAACGCATCACGAAATGATGTTGATCATTTTTTCCTTTACCACATATCATGGTTGGGAATTATGAATAAAGCTATATTATTATATTATATATATTATATATATAATATAATTGTAATTATTTATTTATAATATATGGTTTACCTTTTTAAAATGCAATGTGTTGGGAATATGATAATGTCGCCCGTGCGTACGTATAACTTACCATCAACATGATGCGATGGGGTTTGTTACCCACCTAAAGTTATTGGATGGTAATAAGGATTAATTTTATGAATAAATATATAGTATGTGAAATAAAAATGATTCTTTAATGATAGTATTTAAAATAAATTCCTTCATTTTAACTTTACATTAAAATTGAAACTATGTTCATGCATACAAAAGGCCTACCATCTCAATGAATATCGTATTCTATTTAATATATCTATATATTATAGAATAATTATAAATGTTTATATACTAAATATATATTATATAAAATTCTTTTTTAACACAATATACATAGTTGAATTATTATTTATGTAAGAGGATCAATAATGACCAGTAAAAATGTGTACAAAAAACAAAGCAGTTATTACCTGAAATGTTACTTTAACATTTGAATTGTTAAAAAATTGTTAATATATGAAAAAATAAATTATATGGTGTTATATATATGAATATTAGTTTATGGTATTGTTATAATAAACTTATATTTATTATAAAATAGGTTTTATTTTTAATGAATGACATCAAAACACAATATAAGGGAATCTAATATAACTTTTTATTTCTGTGAGATACATCTTATATTCACCACACATTTATTTTTTGTTGTGTCCATACTCTACAAGAATCTATTCTAGGATAATTTTTCATTCAATCACGGTTATTTACAAAACCATTTTATTCTATAATGTCATGGTATTTTTAGTTTCAATGTTACCAAATGAGTAAGGTAGTTTTGTCTCAAACGACCTTATTTTGAGACGTATGTTTTGTTATATACCTTTGTTATTTTATGAGGTATATATGTAAATTAACATGTTATATTAATAATATACATATTTTAAAGACGTTTTATAATAATTATAGTTTCATTATTTGATAATTATCATTATTAAAAAAATTCAATATGTTCTGAGAAAATATTAAATGTTTAAAGATTATTTTACTCCAGAAATGTTTTCAAAGAACACTTTAGCCCATTTATAACGAATTATATTTTTATGAAATTTTTTGTTTATAAATGTGTTTTTATATTATTCTTTAATATGTTTTCAATGATATTATTTTTTCGGAAATATTTTATTTTATTTTCATCCATATGTTATCTAGGAAAAAGTGTTTCAAAACACGTTCAATAATTTTTAGAAAGTTATTTATAAGATAAATTTATGTTCCAATGTATCTTTCAAAATATTTTCCCATCAAATATTTCCTACTTTGTTATAGTTCTATAATACCATTCATCTTATTTCATCAAATGGGTTATGTTTTGATGCCGTTATGATTAAGAAACATGATTATTTTCATGGGTTATGATTTTGATGAAATGATTTCGTAGCCTATGTCATTTCAACAAGTTATGCTATGATTACATGTTTAAAACACCCATTAAATTTCTTTATTTTTTATATGATTATTAATGATGTTTTTGAACATTTTTGAATGGTTTCATTATGGGGTGGGTGGGACCAATATATCCATCCAATTCATTGGGTAATGATTTATATCTCATAATACAAACAAAGAGGGACTTGTACCTGATCCTTGACTACTAAGATGACTATGGTATTGGACTATGAAAACAATGATGTTTATGTGAGTGAAACATGTGTACCAAGGTGGTATCGGTTGTTAACCAATAATAATAATATGGTCATGATAGAAATTCTTTAATATTATGGAAATAATATTATATGATTACGTGTCTACCAAGAATTATGACTTATTCATATATAGATCTTTTATGAATTATCTTATTTATTTCGTTATGATTCATGTATTCCGAACTCCCAATATTCATTACATGAATAAGGATTGTGATCTTCTGATATACAAGGTATGATCCATAAATTCTAATATAATGTTTTCATAAACTTATATTCTTTCTATACTTATATATCATCCTTGTTTACCCTTTCTAAGAATCTAAGCCCCCATATTATTATATGCCATTACCTAGGTTTTAAAGAAATGTTTTGTGTTGAAGAACTAAAGTAATGATTTTTGTTTGAATAATTGAAGATCTTCCACTGGAATATTTTTTGTGTTATATGTTCCCAAAATCACTTCACTCATATGTTGTTTGGTTGTGAGTATGTGTAATGTGAGAAATGTTATGAAAAAGCAATTTAATGTTACAATACATCAATATTGGGATTATATATAAATATAACCATGTCTTTTTAATGTCATTAATTTTTATAATGTCAAATTATATCTATAATTGAATTTAATAAATAATATCCATGTGGAATATATAATTTTTGAATAATTGTATAAAAAGTGAATTAGTTTAGATATTTTACTAATAGTAACTCACACATGTGATTTTTATTTTCTTATCAATGGTAATCTAATCATTGTATAAAATATTAATATTATTGTTTACATTCATGGATATACAACTCATAAAATTATTTATATATGGTACACCTAGGTTGTTATTATCATAAAATTCAATTTTTATATTTTTCTCACCAAAGTAAAGTGAAATGATTAATAATCATGTAATCTCAACACTACCAACTATAGTTATCTTCTTTTTTATAGAACTAAAATACTCTATCTTAGGTTTCTCACCCATAGTATGGAAAATCATATCAATAAATAATGATTAATTTTTTTAATTAATTTAATTTTTGAAGATATATTAATAAAAAATGACACCATACCGTAATAAATGATCCTCTGCCTCCAAGTCCATTACATTAATTTATTAACATAAATATATTTTTTGGAATTAAATGTTATTATAATTAAATTATTAGTAATAAAAATAAAAAATTTAAAAATATAATTAAAATTATTCCTATTATATTAACATATATATTTGAATAAGAGTGAATATCAAAAAACAATTAATAAATAAATATAAAAGAAGGAAAAAAGTTTCAATACATGTTAGCATTTCACCAGGAAATAATGATGTCAATATTTCTAACTATAAAATGTGTAACTAAAAATGAAAAATATATAAAAAGATTAAAAATGGAATAAATTATGGGTATATATAGATATAAATATAAGAATTAAAAAAGTGTTTTTTTATGTGTAAATATCATAAAAATAATTTAGTAATTCTTCTTTACACAAAATATTATTAACTGAAATTGATGAATCTAAAAAATTAAAAATTATAGAAATTTCAAAAACATAGAAATTATAAAATCTGTGTTAAAAAATTTCCATGGTTGAGTTTATAAATACAAAAAATATATATTAACATTAATAATTAAGAGTTTAATAAAATGTTTTCTTATAACCATTCAACATGATCATTTCATATGGTATTGACATTGTCTAAATCAAAAGCACTATTATGATAGGGTAGTTGGAAATATTTAACGAAAACTCACATAACATCACAATATCATTAGTATCCCCATCATCCAAATGAATCATTTCCCTTGTAGAATGATAATAAACTGATAATTTGATAGGTTGGTAAAATTAAATATATGATTCCCAAATCTGGCCAAGATTAATAGTTCCTATTTAAAATTAAATGTTTTCAAATCGATGAGTGTAAATACATAATAATAATGTTGGGCACCAATAAAACTATAAAACAACATAAACTTATTAACCAATAATAAATCAACAATGTTATACACATATGATATTTCCTCAAAACTCCAAAATTTGATGTATATATCGAAATTTTGTTTTTATATTTTCAGTCAAAAAATGAATTTTTTTAGGATGGAAATTACTTCACTTTTTTTAAAAGCACTCTTATAGTCATAATATTTTGTGAAAAATGTATAAACATTAATATTAACACAGGATCAAGGGATTAAATTAAATAATAGTCCCCATACTATCCAATTTTTTATTTCTAATATAGATTAATTATTGTTTAGTTTCTCTTTATACAATTAAATAAAATGAATTTTTATATTCAATCATCAACCAATTTTCATTTATGTTCATACATCGTAATTTAAATCTAATAATATGTGACAATATACATTATTTAACATCATCTATGATGTCTAATATGTATAAATTTTCTTGCATCACACCATCACATGGAAATAACACTAATTTTAAGCCACAAATACATTAATCATCACTATCAACTATCAGATATAGATGTAAAATAAGACCAATATGGACCACATCCTACAGATAATAAATAAATAACTCAGCTATATATTCATGTGTGTATTTTTAAAAAATAGTTTAATCTGGTCAATTATAAGGACCCAGCCTTAAAACATTACATAATCATGAATTAAATGAATGATTCACATAGAGTATATTTTCAGGTATAGAGTTTTAGATAATTAGGACATAACTGTTACATCTCAAAAGATTACAAAGTAGACAATTCTACAAAGTTTCCATAAAATAAAAACTCATAAAAATAAACATGTCTAGTTCCATGTTTTAGATAACATATCTTTCCTTGATCCCATCCTTGACCCTGTTCATCTTTAAGCCCTATGGAAATCATTTAAAAAACTTTGGATGGGCATAAAAAGCACAGTAAAGGATACACAAAGAAGGAAAACTGTTAGTTTTTCAAAACAAAAAGTAAACCATGAATAAATTATCAAAGTAATATTTTTCACCTTTACGAAGTAGTAAATACTCTTAACTGAATAAAAGATCACCACTTATACTTTGTAACCAAAAGATTACCATAAACCCATATAAAGAACACATAACATATAAAGGTAACTTGGGACATAAACATACTTAATTGGAATAACCATACAATCGACTTCCACGCATATCACTACATGGAATGGCCATACGGCCGACTTCCACACCCAATGCATTGGAGGTTATAATGTAACCACCCATCATGGTATTCATGGCACCATCCGTCATATGGTTTATCACATAACCACCAGTCAAATGTCCAAGTACCTTTATAATGTCATAAAATAAATATAATGGAGAGAAAACATTTCCCCATTTCAATCACAATATAAATTATATAAATATATTGAAATATAAAATCCATTATTAAAACCATTTTCAATACCAATATTCATAAAAGATTATATGGTATTTATTTCATTTTAAAAATATTGTGTCTTGTTGTGGAAGCCAAAGACCAAATAGTACTCTTTGCAGCGGAAAAGATGTTGTCTCCACGTACGTTAAAAGAAACATTCCTTCTATCATTTATTAAAATGATTGTTAGAAAAATATTCCCTTTGAATGAAATGAAAAGTCAAAGGTGTTTATACAGTGTATAAAATAACGTCTTGTATTAAAACAAAATATGTCTCAATGAAAGTAGATTGAGACGAAGTCCTGTTCAAAGACGGTATCCATAGATTAAGGATAAATAAATTACATTTATATGTGTGACATATAAATACACCCAATATAAGTGGATATTAAGTGTAAACCAATACTATTAATTCACACATATTCATATAATGACATATTCAAGGAGTAGAAGTTTAACCCAAAGAATTGAAATTGAGTTAAGAAGTTTCCATGCAAAAATTTGACAGCCTAACGACGTCACATTAAAATTCCTAAAATGTTTTGATGAGAGAGAAAATGGTATCTCATCACTTGGACATAAAATTTACATCAATGAGGATATAGAAGAACATATCCCATAACAACATGTAAATTAAAAGACCCATTAAAAAGAAGTCTTTTAAAAAGAGGATGGTGAAAGGTTTCCTTACCAATTCGGGTAACTTTCAAAATGTACACCCCATAAAAGAAGGACTATACAATTTTGATTTTAATACATATAAAAGAAATTATATTACACAAAGAGTATAATAATGGTTAGTACATACACCACTCAATGTAGCATAAATCTGACAAGAATAAAAGTGAGATGAAAAATCCCTTATAAAAACTCGGCAGCATAACGACGCCACATAAAACCTCCAAAAATGAATTTATAAGATAAAATAGATTCTCTCATAATATTAATATAAAAATTATATTATGAGTAATATTAAATAAAATCCCCAAACATAAGAACAATTATCTTAAAGGAAATGGCATAAAATAGAGTACTTAAAAAGAAAAAGAGAGGTAGGATCCCTTACCTCATGTCTGACTTGTCTTGTTCATTTCTTTATATTCCTGAATAATAAAGTAGAGTTAATTTCTACTTGCTTAAGAGCCTTTTTCAAGTTCATTATTTCTTTTATATCACTTATTACCATGTTAGGAACATTAGGTAATTATTTAAGTTAATAACTGTCGTTTTGTCGATCATTGGCACTCGAGTCAAAAATAAACTTCTTATAATTACAAGTTGTTCATGTTGTAAAATATCCATTATATACAGATATTCATTATTTAGATATCATATATATCATATATATCCATTATATACTTGAACATATAAAATTACATAACATTTAGAGGTAAGAAATGAAATGCACCGTTCATGGAGATGGTAAGCCGTACGTACGCATGAACGCTGCTTTCATTTCTATTTCGTATTTAATGGAATTATAAATAAATTATATATATATATATTAATTCCAGTATAATATATATGTTATATAGGTCACATAAGTTTATTAGTTTCATTATTTATACATTCCATGTGTTGTATGAACGAGTCACATCACTTGAGGGGGCGGTAGTCCACACTTCCACAAATAAAATTCTCGCATTTTTACAACATGAAAAGAATAAAGGTATGATTTAAATGTAAAATACAGAATAATATATAGGAAATAAATATAATATATATTATAAATAAATATAGTGACATCACAATGGCCATCCACAGAAAAATTATGTTCTTTAACCATTAGATGGAGGTGTGTGTAAGTGTAGCTTGAATACTTCTCATAATAACATCCTAATATATTGAATATTCTGTTTTTGTTACAAAATAAAGGAATAAATATAGTTTAGGGGGTTGGAGAAGCAAAATAACACAAAATAACACAAGAGAGGACATTACCTTTAAATCGGATAACTCCTCTTGGATTGAAACCAAAGGGTTTCTTGAAGAGATTTATGACTATGTTAAGGACTCTATGATAAGGATAGTGATATGTAGAGATGAAAATAACAGTGTTTGGTCGAGCCAATGGCTTGAGAGGTGTGGGTAAAGAGGTAGAGGTGGGGGCCCTTTATAAGAGGGAGGATGGGCACTCTTGGAAAGACCTGAAAAGTTACTTCATTACAAAATGATTTTCAGATATCAAAGGTCCCGAAATTCTATATTTCTAGGATAAGGTTATAATGGTTCTAAATCCACCCATCCAATAGGTTTTGGACAAATTTGTATCTTAGATTCTACATTATATTTTCATTTTTTAAATCATTCATTAATGAGATAATCGTTGCATCATCATGGTGTGATAAATAAATTAATTTATTTAATGTCTAAAAATTATAAAAAAAATACTATTATTTAGAAAATATTTTTATCTTTCAAATCAATATTTATAGTCAAAAATAATACTTGTATAATCCCATGTAAAAATTGTTTTAGTAAAACAATACATGTTTGTGACAAATAATTTTAACTTTAAATAAAAAGTTATTAATGTCATTTTTTACTCAAGTGGATCCATGGAGTCCAAAAGTTGACCCATGGAATGTATTGGCCGGCCATGACTCATCCAACATGGGTAGGACATGTGTCAAGGTCATTTCATATTATTATAACATTATCTTTAACATAAATTACAATATTTATCTTTAACCGTGATTAATAAAACTTAAAAGTTAATATTCAGCAAAAAAATATTTTAATCCCATTGAACCACATTTTAAATTCTAATGACAACCATGTATGTCAGATTTTTGAAAATCAAATCCCAGAAGTGGTAATATTTCATTTAAACGAAAAATCAGTTTTTTAACCACCACTTAGTGGTTTCACTATTCATCAAAAATTTATGTTTTTTAGAAAAATACAAAAAATTCACCCTAATATATAATTGATATTCTGAATTAAAAAATTTTGTCTATTTTAAAAAATTCAAAACATATATGTTTCATTGATTAATTTAATAATTAATTCCTACTATCAAAAAAATAGTGTGTTTTTAAGAAAGAATATCTCTCAAAAGATTGACACTAGTATAAGTCCAATTTCAAAGTGAAATTAATTCTAATGACCACCGTTGGATTAAATGGAAAAAATATATTCTAATTTCAATTTATAACCAATTCAAATGATAATATAATCATGTAAATAAATTAGTTTAAAAAGAGGTTTTGAATTAATATCCAATATATTTCACTTATTCATTAAAAATGAACTTTATCAGAAAAATAAAAAAAACATACAAAAAGTAAAATTTGATGTCCTAATTCTAGAGACGGATTTCATTTGTTCCAATATAATGTATAAGATTGACCAAAACTATTTTTAATGAGGGTTTTCCATCAAAAGGCGATAAATCGACCTTTTAGTGGATATTAGAGTATTTATGCATAAAATTGAATTCTTTTCTTATTTTAAGCCTTTATCTTTTATTGGATAAATGTAAAAACATTTAAAAAAAATATATAATCATATTTTTGTTATTTTTATTCATTCCCGCTAATAAAATATTTATGTGTTAACTACCATTTAAAATAATATTATTATATTATTAGGGTGGAATGTAAGATTTCAGAGAAACTCGTTGTTGCGTATCAGGTACGCTATTGAACATTGTAACACTGTTAAAGTAAAATTAATATTTAAATCACAATTGTTAATAAATATGAAAAGTAGTATTCTTTATTTACCTGGGATGTTATATCCTTCCTCCCTTTTGGAAATTTCATCCACACAATTTTAAAATTGGGCTTGGAATCTTCATTGATAACCGCACATCAGAAAATGAGTAAATTAAATTGTTAATTTAAAAGAATGAAAGGGATGTACAAAGGTCACCCGAGATAACCCATACTAGGATTCCATGTAGGTAAACCTGGACATGGAAGAGAAAATAAAGGGTCATGTTTTGATGGAGAGTGATATAAAACATGATTATGAGAAAGTTAACCATATGAAAATCACAAACTTATGATGGGTTAAAAGATATTTGATTCCCCAGTAGGAAAATTTAACATACAACATTTATGTTTTAAGTTACTTTTCATTGAGGAATTTATTTATTATCTTAACTAAATCATAAGGAAACATACTTACTTGTCATGTAGACTTAATCTCTTACTACATTTCTTATACAAACTCATATTTTCTCTAAAAGTCAAGTATTTAGGATGACTTGTTCACATTAAGAGCATTATAATCAACTTCTAGAGAATCACCTAATCAACAAAAGAGAACTATATATTTACCATGACTTTAGACCCTTACCAAAACCAAAATTGTTAGAACAAGATCAGATAATCCACAAAAGGATAATCCTTTATAAAAAGAAAATATATTCTCAATCTCCAAAATTTGTCCAACAAAACCCTGAGTTCAACGAAGACCATTCGATAACCAATTTTTCCATAAAATTCGTCAAAGTAAACCAAACTAAAATTTAAACCCAAATATTTTATGGATTTAATAACATAGTATTTCAAGGTAAAAATTAACATTTATCTCCAAATAACATCAGTTGCTCTTAAAGTCTCACATTGAAAAGTAATTAACCTTATCATACATCCTCCATGATAGGTCAATATTTTCTTAGATAACCCAAAATCAACTTAAACTTGATTCATAAAATTATATAACTAAAATTTATTTGTCATACTAATCAGGGACTTCACACAGTCCAGTGGTAGGTGATAAATACTAGTCGCACTTTGTTTGTGGGATCAATTCCCACAGCTTTGTCTGACACGATGGGTTGTCACACGGTCTTCGTGTTGTCCTTTTTCCAAAAATATATAATTCTTAAAACATTCCCTAAAAAGAGATATAATCTTTAAAAATAACCATAACATAATTTAACCTCAATTTTACCTCATGAATTTCATCTTCCGTCATATAGTAACCCATAATTTCTCAAAATTAAAGATTATATAAACCGTAATGGTTGCAATTATAATTATCACCTGAACTTCCTCATCGAGTTGGTTCTCTCGTACATGATACATCAGAGAACTCACCAAGGATCACGTGGTTAATCATGACTCCTTGATAGTTGGTTTAGAATTACCCTGAGATTCCTAATTGAATCCCACATTTCATCCAGTCTCTTAATCAGAGAACCACCACAGTTTCCTTCAAACCCATTGTCACTTTCGTGCCTTCTAGATCCATCCATTTACAAAAACAAAAGATTTCAGTGTTAGTATATCAAAAAAATTATCATGTACTAATGAGGAAGATAAACAATAAGATATACTTACTCATTCTCCTTATCTAAAACTAGGAATCTTTCTGAAATCTAGACCATTATGGTAATGTCACTTATGCTTAGATAATACCCTAACCTCTAAAGTTATATAAACTGACCTTTGATACCAACTATAAGGACCAAGCCATAAAACATTACATAATCATGAATTAAAAGAATAATTCATATAGAGTATTTTTTCAGGTTTAGTGTTTTATAGAATTAGGACATGACTATTACATCTAAAAAGATGACAATGTAATCACTTCTACTATGTTTCCATGAAATAAAAACTCTTAAAAAGAAACATGTCTAGTTCCATGTTTTATATTTCATGTCTTTATGTGATCCAATCCTTGACCTTATTCATCTTTCAGCCCTATGGAAAACATTTCAAAAACATGGGATAAGCATAAAAAGCCCAGTAAAGGATACAGAAAGAAGGAAAACTGTTATTTTTTCAAAACAACAAGTAATCCACGAATACTTTATCAAAGTAATACCTTTCACCATTATGAAGTATTAAATACTCATCAATGAATAAAATATCACCACTTATACTTTGTAACCAAAAGATTACCATAAACCCATATAAAGAACACATAACATATAAAGGTAACTTGGGACATAATCATACTTAAATGGAATAAACATACGGTCGACATCCACACATATCACTACAAGGAAAATCCATATATCCTACTTCTATACCAAATTCATTGGAGGTTACAACATAACCACCCGTCCTGGTATTCACGACACCACATGTCATATGGTTTATCACATAACCACCTGTCAAATGTCAAAGTACCATTATAAAGTCATAATACAAATAAAACAGAGAGAAAACTTTTCCACATTTCAATCAAAATATATATCACTTAAATATATTGACATAAATAATACATTATCATTACCATTTTGAATACCAAAATACATAAACGAGTATATGGTATTTATTTCATTTTAAAAATATTGCGGCTTGTTGGGGAAGCCAAAAACAAAATAATACTCACGGCGGAAGAAAGGATGTTGTCATCGCGCACGTTAAAAGAAACATTTCTTTTTGTCATTTAGTAAAACGCTTCGTAGAAAAAGTTTCCATTTGAATGAAATAAAAATTTAATGATGTTTATACATCGTATAAAATAAAGTCTTGTATTAAAAAAAATATGCCTCAATGAAAGGAGATTGAGATGAAGTCCCGTTCAAAGACGATATCCTTAGATTAAGGATAAATCAATTATATAATTATGTGTGACAAATAAATACACCCAATATAAGTTGATATTTAGTGTAAAACAATCAGATTAATTCACACATATTCATAGAATGACATATTCAAGGAGTACAAGTTTAACCCAATGAATTGAAATTGAGTTAAGTAGGTCCTTTGTAAAAATTCGATAGCCTAATGACGTCACTTTAAAATTCAGAAAATTATTTGATGAGAGATAAAATGGTATCTTATCACTTGGACATATAATTTACATCAATAAGGATATATAATAAAATATCCCATAACAATATGTAAATTAAAAGACCCATAAAAAAGAAGTCTTTTAAAAAGAGGAGGGTGAAAGGTTCCCTTATCGATTTGGGTAACTTTCAAAATGCACACCCTATAAAAGAAGGAATATACAACGTTGAGGTAAATACACATAAAAGATATTATATTACACAAATATTAGAATAATGGGCAGTATATACAACACTCAAAGGAAGTAGTGGAAAATGTAGCATAAATCTCACAAGAATAAAAGTGAGATGAAAAATCTCGTATAAAAACTCGATAGTATAACGACGCCACTTAAAACATCCAAAAATGGATTTATTAGATAAAATAGGGCCTCTCATAATATTCACATCAAAATTACATTATGGGGAATATTAAACAACATCCCCAAATGTAAGAAATATTAGATTAAAGTAAATTACATAAAAGAGAGTACTTAAAAATAAAAAGAGAGGTAGGATCCCTTACCTCATGTCTGAATTGCCTTGTTCGTTTCTTTATATTCCTGAATAATAAACTAAAGATAATTTCTACATGCTTAGGAGCCTTTTTCGTGTTCATTATTCCTTTTATATCACTTATTACTATGTTATGAACAATATGTAATTATTAAATTTAATAACGGTCGTTTTTTCAATCAATGGTACTTGAGTCAATAATAAACTTCTTATAATTACATGTTGTTCATGTGGTAAAATATCCATTAAATCCAGAATTATATTCGTGATTTAGATATCATATATATTATATAAATCTATTATATAATTTCATTTATAATATTACATAACATTTAGAAGTAAGAAATGAAATGCACCGTTCATGGAGACGGTAAGCCGTACGTACAAATGACTGCTACTTTCATTTCTATTTCGTATTTAATGGAATTAAAACTAAATGATATATATATATTATAATTACATTATAATATATATGTTATATATGTCACATATTTTTATTAATTTAATTATTTATACATTCCATGTGTTGCATGAACGAGTTACGTCACTTGAGGGGGTGGTAGTCCACACTTCCTCAAATGAAATTATCGCATTTGCACAACATGCAAAGCATAAAGGTAAGTTTTAAATGTAAAATACAGAATAATAGAGAGAAAATAAATATAATATATTTCATAAATAAATATAGTGCCATCACAATGTCCACCATGAGAGGTGGTAGGAGAAGATAGAACTATCATCGTTCCGTGAGGCAATAATTCGCCATCCATAGAAACAATAGGTTCTTTAACCATTAGACGGAGGTGTTTGTAAGTGTATCTTGAATAATTCTCATAAAAACATCCTAGTATATAGAAGATACTGGTTTTGTTACAAAAGAAAGTAATAAAAAGAGTTTATGGGGTTGGATAAGCAAATTAAAACAAAAGAACACAAGAGAGGACATTACCTTTAAATCGGGAAACTCCTCTTGGTTTGAACCAAAAGGCTTTCTTGAAGAGCTTTATGCCTAAGTTAAGGCTTCTATTATGAAGATAGGGATGTGGAGAGATGAAAAGTGTTGGGTTTGGCCGTGAAAATGGCTTGAGAGGTGTGGGTAAGGTGGTAGAGGTGGGGGCCTTTTATAAGAGGGATGATGGGCACTCTTGGAAAGTCTTGAAATGTTATTTTATTATAAACTGTTTTTTGGATATCAAAGGTCAGAAAATTATATATTTCGATGGTAAGGTGACAAGGGTTTTAAATACACCCATACAATAGGTTTTTTACAAGTTTATATCTTATATTTTACATTATCTTTTCATTTTATTTAAATCGTTCATTAATGAGGTAATCACTGCATCATCATGGTGTCATAAATAAATTAATTTATTTAACATCTAAAAATTATAAAAAAATAAAATGATGTAGGAAATATTTTTATCTTTCCAATTAATATTTATAGTCTAAAATAATACTTGGATATCCTCATGTAAAAAATGTTTTATTAAAACAATACATGTTTGTGACATTTTAATTTTAACTTTAAATAAAAAATTATAAATGTCATTTTCTTACCCAAGTGGCTCCATGGGGTCTTCATGTTGACCCATGGATTGTATTGGTCTGCCATCACTCATAAAATAATGGTAGGACATGTGTCATGGTCATTTCATATTATTATAACATTATCTTTACCTTAAATTACACTAATTACATTTAATCGCGATTAACAAAACCTATAAGTTACTATTCACCCAAAAAAATTATTTTAATCCCAATGAACCAAATTTTACATCCTAATGAAAACCATGTATGTCAGATTTTTTAAAATCAAATAAAAATAGTGTTAAATTTTCTTTTAAAAAATCAGTTTTTTAACTACCACTTAGTGGTTTCACTATCCATCAAATATTTATGTTTTTTAGAAACATATCAAAAATTCACCCTAAGCTATATTTGATATTTTGAATTAAAAAATGATGTCTATTTTAAAAAATTAAAAACATATAATTTTCATTGATTAATTTAAAAATTTATTACTGCTATCAAACCAAATAGCCTGTTTTTAAGAAACAATGTCTATTAAAAGATTGACAGTAGTTTAAGTCCAATTTCAAAGTGAAATTAATTCCAATGACCACCATTGCATAAGATGGTAAAAATATATTCTAATTTAAATTTAAAAACATTTCTAAAGATAATATAATCATATAAATAAATTATATTAAAAATAGGTTTTGAATTAAAATACAATATTTTTCACTTATTCATTAAAAATATAAATTATCGGAAAAATAACAAAAACAAACAAAAAGTAAATTTTGACGTCTAGATTCTAAAGAAGGATTTAATTTGTTCAATAGAATGTATAAGAGTGACCAAAACTATTTTTAATGAGGGTTCACCATCAAAAGGTGATAAATTGACCTTTTAGTTGATATTAGAGTATTTATGCTTAAAATTGAATTCTTTTCTTATTTTAAGCCTTTATCTTTTATTGGATAAATGTAAAAACATTTAACAAACATATATAATCAAATTTTAGTTATTTCTATTCATTCTCTCCAATACAACGGCTACGTGTTAACTACCATTTAAATTAATAATATTATATTATTGGGGTGGAACGTATGATTTCAAAGAAACTCATTGTTGCATATCTGGTACGCTATCAAACATAGAAACCCCTTTAAAGTAAAATTAATAATTAAATCACAAATATTATTAAATATGAAAAGTAATATTCTTTATTTACCTATTATGTTAAATAAATACATATATATAACATATTCATTTGATGTTTTTGGATATCACTAAAAAGGATACATCCACGACAAAGAAATAGGCTGGAATACTCTAATCTCCCTCACCAAATTACTTAAAAGATTAGTAATTATATGAAAAAAATATTTTGTAAAATTCATTTAATGTTTAAAAAATATAAGGATAAAATAATTATTCAATAAATGAACAAATTTGGATTCATTAATATTATATAAGTAGTATTGAAATATTAACAAAAACTAATGATAGATTTTTTGATTTTTATTGTTAATATGCAACATAGTGCCACTAATAGTTGTTATTTAATCCATATGTGATAGAAATTGTATTATGTACATATTTACTTAAAATAATACAATGAAACCAAATTTTCATCATAATTAGAATATAAACATCATACATTAATACGATATAGACATTGAATAAATTGTCTTCTCACTCATGGTTAGTGTTTGAAAAACTGAAGGTAAATATGTTCAATTTCCTTTCATAGTGGGAGCTAACTCAAAATGTATTCTCTTGGATATTATGTTCAATATTCCATAAAATCCATCTATTTTCATTCATTTTTTTTCTAAAAAAATTTCAGGTATACTCTCACATATGTTTTCCTGGCTTGCATAACCTCAATTGTAGGTTTCACCTCCAAATATATAAAATAAGGTACCTTTAATATGATATAAATTATTTTCTTTTTATTATCCTGATGACCAAAACACCAGTTCTTTCAAAATATGAAATATATGTTTTCAAACATGTCACAATATTATTTATATGAAAATGGTTGTGTAGGAAGATCATACTTTTGTAAATTTTTAGATTTATTTTTTTAAAATTGATATGGATAACCCATTCAAAATAATCTTTGATATCCCGTATACACTATCATTATTCCAATATGAAATTAATGATATGAAACCACTTCTTCATAAATGTGAAATTATTTATATACCTTGAAACTATATCAAAATAAGATTCTATATATAGGAGAGTAACATATCATGAACATTATCATAACATGTTAATGAAAACACATTTTCCTGTAGGACTCAAAATCAATAACACTTTTCTCCCATATAAATTTAAAATCATCAATCAATGGTGATATGTAAATATCAAAATCATTTCACGGATTTCCCCCCCTAAAATAATCAATCTCATCATAACTTGTTTTTTTTTCATAAATATCTATGGGGATAAGTTGTAAACTACAAATTTATGAGGTCATGAATGATTTTAGTTATTGTATATCGATTCATTCAATTTGTGAAAGGTCTCATTCTAATTTTTATAACTTTATTTCCAATTTAACGATTTTTTTAAATAAATATCTTATATTATGTTGAATTTGTAGGTTTAAGTAGTTTTACATCGGAGTTATGCTCATCTAAATTTTATCATATCATATATATATAATTTTTTTAAATATATTCAATAAATGATTACTTATAGGGATATTTTCTAATGTTTTAATGGGGGGATTTTTTATTATTCTTAAAAATGATTCACAAATAGATTTGTCATCCATTTTAAATGATTGTGTATCATGTAAAAAAAATTGAAAAACATTCATATTCCTCTCTATAAGACACAAATTCATTATTTAACCCAAATATATTTTCATAACCTAATACTATTTGGAATAATATTGTTTTTACATTATAATTATAATCTAAAATCACACTGCCTTCTCGAAGTATCTCTTGTAAAAATTTATTTAATTAAGGGAATACATATCACTATAACTATTTCATGCGTTCAAGTTAAGGAATGTAAGAAATATTATGTACACTATAAATATGGTGTAACTTTGGAACAAAGGATTCTCCACACCTCCTTATAATAATTCGACACTTATTGTTTTTTTCAAAGGTTCCAAAGCGTATTTTAAGAATTAATTCATTAATTTCATCCTATGTCTCATTT
Organism: Viscum album; assembly: GCA_963277665.1. Classification (NCBI taxonomy): domain Eukaryota; kingdom Viridiplantae; phylum Streptophyta; class Magnoliopsida; order Santalales; family Viscaceae; genus Viscum; species Viscum album. The sequence continues at coordinate 664,501,467 of OY728138.1, forward strand.
TGTACAACTTCACTAACATTAGATATTGACTAGGTTTTTATTTAACCATGATTTATCTATAATGTATAACTATAATTATAATCCTTTAATATTATATGGTCTTAAATTTCTCTTTACCCTATTTTTCATATATTCAAACACTTCATGCATGGATTTTTTTAGATTAAAATTTTCAAATATTAGGAAATTATCAACCGCTCTCTCATATACATTACTAGAACATAAATTTATGTAATAATGGTCTATTAATTACAAAAAATTACAATATTATAGAAAATTATGTTAAATCATATTCAAATTTAATGATATATATAGATAGAAAATTTTAAAATATATAATTAAATGAAATTATAATAATACATAAATACATAAAATTTTATAGTTGTCAAAAATTTATATCTGAAAAAAAATTATATTCCATGAATTATTTATAAAAAAATTTAGTGAAAAAAATTAAAGAAAAAAATTTAGAAATGAAATAAATTAAAATTATAAAAAAATTATAACAAAAAAATTTGAATGACAATTAATTTACAAAAAATAATTTATAAACTAAAATTAATCATTAAGAAATAATTATAACTAAAACAATTTAATGTAAGAAATTTACAAATATATATAATTATAAATATAATAAATTACAATCAAACCAAAATTATAATCATAATTTATAACCAAAGACAATTTACATGCACAATAAAATATAACAAATAAAATTATAAAAAAATTATAACAATTAATTTATATATAAAAACCCAATTAAATGAATACAATTAATAAATATCAATGAATTAAAAAATCCTCTAAAACATTACTCAAAAAATATAAAGATTTAGTAATAATAACCATGGGCATGATAGAGAAATGGAAAATATATGAACTTCATATTGCAACCACATAATGATAAGTGATACTAGAAATTCCTATAAAATTTTGAAGATAAGGGAACTGGAGTGAGAAAAATGGAACATAATGCATGTGTTTCAAAATAAAATGATTATTATTAGAGCATAATGAATAAGAAAGAATGAACTAAACTAGTGAAGATATCAAAAATATGACCATCGAAATCATAAATGGACAAGTTTTTACTACAATTATAATGAAAAATAGAGTTTGATGAATAATTATTTTGGTCATGAGTCGGTGAGGGTAGCCAATATATTTAGAACTTTTTATAAAATTAATGGGGGAATAATAATAGAATCTTTATTTTTTTTAAATATTTTGATGTCAATTAAAACATAACATACATGAAAAATATGGTTTTACATAAGTGATGTAATAACAAAAGTTAATAATAATAACAATAGTCCTTTAACATCAGTTATCTTATAAATTAAATAAAAATTCTTTCATTTTTATCTTTAACCTTGGTTATGAGATAACAAACATCAAAATTCAAATTCCAAATATTCTTTTAATAATAGTGTACTATCACTAATGTAATACACATTAGTGAGGAAGCGGTGGTAAGCCTTGTTATGTAGTGACTTAATCCCTAAAGAATTTGTAAGAAGAGATACATAGAAATGAGTAACCTTACCAAAATATTATATCCACACCAGAGGTGAGTTAGAGTGGATTATTATTATAGAAAAACAATTCCATGTGTAAACTCTATGAATGGATCCTAGTGTTGGAGAACCAATTAAAATATTCTTTTATCTTCCATTTTAAATTTATATATTAATTTTTATGGTTGTATTATATTGAGTAAGTATATATGAAATGGTTAAATGTGTTTTACTTCTTTCAGGAGAAAATTATCTTAATGAAATAGATCAATATAATTTTATATATTTTCTAATAGGCTATTTCACCCAACTCTAAAGGTGTCCTAGGTTACTAAATAAAAACTTCACCAAAAGTTTCATATATTTTTCATTTATGCAGAAGACAAAATTATAAAACATATTATCAACCAAAACACACTAATTTAATTTGTAAGAATTTTATAGTTAGAAAAAATGATTTTATATTCAGATATTTTAGGATTAAATTTCACCAAAATATGGGGGATAATATTATACATAGTTTGAGATGATTATTATTTAAATTTTGGGGCCTTGATGAGGTATTAATTCTTAACATTTATAGTATTGTCAATTTTAATACATATTCATTATATCATTCTTAAATCATTAAACATACAAATAAGATTCTCATCATGATCCTTTACTATAGTTTCTTATATTTTAACCCTCATGTTGAGTTTTTAAATTTATTCAATATATGTTTATTAATTCTTAAGAATAAATTATTTTCCACCACTCTTCTTTTCACCTAAATTATTAAATAGTATGACTTCTTTATCATGTTTAGTTTTCTTCACAAGAAACCCCACGTCTTCTTTCAATATACATCCCAAGTAATTAAAATCACCTCCTCTTTTATTACATGATGTTTCACTATGTTTTCCAAATTGATATATGAAATTACTAAGCATTTTTGGAACATCATATTTAATTTGACTAATTTTACTAATGTTCCCTTCCCCTAATTTGTTTCATATACTTTTCATTTCTTCTCGGTGACCATTTTCTTACCCAAAGCCTAATTTATAAGTACCATTGAATTTTTATTCCATTTCATTCTCAGAGGGTTTTCTTCTTTCTCATCATCCTCATACTCCCCATTTTTATTACTTGTAAAATTTATTATATAGTGTCTTATTACTCTGCACTTAAAACATCATTGCAAAATACTACCTTTCAACTTACCTGTTATTTTCTAGAATTTAATTGAGATAAGAAACATGGTCCAATTTTATAATATTCATCCATTATTCCTCTTATTTCAATTCAATATAACCATCATCTTCTTTTTATTGGATTTTGATCTTTTATATAGCTCCAAATGATAAATCCTTATTGATCTCATTTTTAAAATTCATTTATTTCATAGTGTAACAAGAATAAAATATTTTATAAAATAACTCATTAGAAAAATTATATGTTTAATCGAAATTGAAAATTTTTACATAAATATTTTCTAAAATGATTCCCATAAACTTTTGAAAGATATTTAAATCTTCCAATAAATAACTAAAACCTCATATATTGCTGATAATTCCATTTAATCCTGAAAATTATTCAATAATAGTTTCATTTTCATCTTTTATCACATATTTGAAATTACATATCCATTTCTACAGCTTAACTTCATTATTTTTTCAATTTCTATTCTAATATAATTTCATGATTTTCACAAGTCTCGTTTTCATTTTAGAGACCCAACTCCTTTATATTTTATTTTTTCTAATAAAGAATTTTGAATAGTTTTATTATCATTTTTGTCGACCTCTATATTTTTCAAAACATCAAAAATCAAAAGTTCATCTATCTCTTTTTGTAAAAATCACACATTAAGAACATGTATAACTTTTAGTAAATGTTAAAAAATGTTACATATCATCTTTTATGAAGAACCTAGTATTCTTTTACCTAAATTTTGGTGTTGAGGAATTTGTTGCTACCCTAAGAATGTGGGTTTATATTAGTGGTACTATTTTATAGTTTTACTGAAATTGAAATATACCTTTATAAATTGATAGTGTACGAATCCTCTCAAAAATTATTTATCAAAAATATTAATTTATAGTTGAAATAAATATTTTTTCAATTAACTATTGGTTTTCATAAGGTTCATCCTAAATGTGTGTACTTATTCCATGTTGTGTTGGGTATCGACCTGAGATATATATTTCCCACAATAATAAAATAATTAAAAATATATTTTCTGGGTATGTACAATCCTTTACCCAAAATTTTTCACAACACATATCTCTCCCAAAAGTGATTATATCAGTTCCAATCAGTTTAAAATGATTCCTCTTTGAAACGTAAGTAAGATAACTTTTACTCATGGATGGTTGGACAATAAAACCTGATCATTCTCCCAGCCTTCAAATTAAATAGAATTTTATTTTGATCAATATCTTAATTTTTATAGGTTACTCTCCATGAATATCATATTTCAGTCATCAAAATTTAGTGATCTTCAAAAAATTTGGCTTTTCCCCCACACCTCTAAAATACTCCAAAATAATTATTATTTTTATGTGACCAATTGGATCATTTGGGACATACAAGTTTGGATTCCAGAAAATAACTATCTACAATTTATAATAGGGATATTTGAATGAACTCCATTTCTATATATCATTCCATTCTCTAATAAACACAATATTTGTTATCCAAATAATCCTTTATACTTATTTTTTGTTAAACACCATTAATGACTTTGAAAATATTAGCAAATCACTTCACCAAGGTATCCTTCAAATCTGAATTTCAACTATCTTCAGGGGTCTCACAAATATCAAATAAAATCATTATTTTATCTTATTGGGTTTTGTAATTTAGATTCCGAACATAACATCATTAAATTAATGTTTAATTCACATAATTTATTAGGGAATCAAATAGAATCTTCTAGAATTTTTACATCTATGAACATTTATCTGATGCCTCATTCATTTTGGCTTCTACCTATGAAATACATTAATCATCCAAAAATATTTTGATCTTTGAAATAGGTTTAGAAAAAATATAATCCCTATAGTTAATCATCCATTTCCCTAACACACTATTCTAAATAAAAAATATATAATCTCATATCCCCTTATTTATTTATCTTCAAATCTAATTAACTCTATATTAATACTTATTTTATCTTTTAATAAACATGGATTCCCAACTTTGAATCATATTGGCTTTTGATCAAAGATTCTTCCACTCATATAAATGTCATAACTTTTTTACTTATAATCATTTTTTATTTTTCATCTTGAATAACCTTTCATATGTTTGAAATGATTCATCGTCCATAAATCTGATTAATTATAGTTTTTCCTTTTTAGAAGTGAATTCAATGTACTTTACCTATACTCTAAAACTTCATTAAAATTTCTATCAGTCAATTATAATAATATCCACTAATACAATTTATTTTAACCATAAAAATTAATTATAATTATAGTATACTTTAAAATACTATGCTCAAAATCAGCCTTATTAACTTATATTCCTATATCGTTCAACTCCTTATTCTGACAACTACAAGATTAGGATTTTGGTTCATATACCTTCATAACGTATTGTTTCTTTTCATTTCATATCCTCCTTCTAAACATGGTCATAAAAAAATTGTCAAAATTAATATATCTAATGATAAAAATCCTATATTTAATCCCACATACTGTTATTTAATGAATACATAATCATATTAATCATAGTAAGTCTCCCAAATTTTTTTTTTAATTTCCACTTTTGAGTTACTCCTCACATATTCAATATAACTTATTCACCAATAAAAGATGATCTCCTTCTTAAATTTAAGAAGACTCTATAAAAGATATTATGTTCTAGATTAACTAATCATCTTGATAACTATATATATTCAATAGTAGATCATAATTTTTTACATCAATACACTGTAACTTTTGGATACAGGAGAATTCATCATCAAGTCAAAACAATAGATTCTCCTTATCTTCATTAGAATTGGAATCTATTTTTATAACTACTGTAACATCATTTCATGGAATAAAACCAAATCACATTTTATTATATGGATTTATAAATTTGTAAATAATACCATAATATTTAACAAGTCCATAAAAATAGTCTTTCAAATAATGTTGATAATAAATACAACACATCATCAGTAAATATTTCATACATAAATAAGTTAAATAATTGTATCCATGATGAAATGAAAATATCAATGTCACAAATATGATTGGATGATGAGTATATTTTTATGCATCTCTAAATAAATAAACACCTCCTTGATGATGATGAAGATATTGTTCTACAAGTATGTTCTATAGACTAATTGTCTTTCCACCATAGTATATAAATTAAATGGTCTGTCATAAAAATTGATTAAAAGTATCAGATTGATATTTTCATCATGTAAAAATATTAAACATAACATGGATGAGTTGAAATAATTTTATTAATAATTTTAATCATCGATAACTTCTCACCACATAAGAATTAATATTTAACATATGGTTCAATTCTAATGTATCCACATCATATAAAATAACAATGCATTGTAGTCATTAAATATGAAGATATATTTTCATGAGAGGCATGAAAAAACAAATACACAGAACTTTTATGGATGATGGTGAGATATAAAAATGAAACTATGTCACATGAAAGGTACTCCAATGATAAAAAAATTGTGGTTAATGTTATATCCTGATAGGGGTAATATAATAGAGATGAAAAAAATAGAATGAAGATGCCATGAATATTTTTTTATCATGACTCATGCATGAATAAAAATTTGATTCATGATGTTATCATGTAGATAATATGATTTAATGTTTGGAGGAGGAGAATCTTGTTTTATTTAGATGTGGTTATCGTGAAGTAACAACCTAAAGTTATAATTAATATTAAAAGACAAAATTTTTGGAATTTCACATTAAAAAAGAATACATGGGTTAATGAAAAAATAATTATGAAATTCTACATGTGTTATATATATATATGAGTTTTGGTTTAATATGTATATATGGGGAATAACTATCAATAATGTATGTTTTTTTAAAAATATATAATAGTTGAGATAGAAAAAAGAACTAATACCCATTCCATAACTATAGAAATACAATGGTATTAAAGATGAGAATATATAGTTAAGTTTAGTACTGCATTGATGTTTGGTAATAGAAATATAATAAAAGTGATTATGCAAATATGCATATACATTGATGAAGAAGTATTTATATCATTAAAATAATATAACTGACTGTTTAATATTATGAAGAGAAAATATTTGTGAATACAAAATAAGTGAAGGTCATTTCATATTGTTGTTCAGGTGAATGTAGAAGAATAAGCGATCATATAGGTATATAAAAACATGTTATCTAAATTGCCATTATAATTTCATGTTTTTATTCTACATTGTTTCAATCTGTATAGATGATGTTGTGAAGAATTATTTAGTTGATATACAGTGAGGGATGCATAGAATATGGGTTCAAAATTAATACCTATATAATTGTATTCATAGGTTAATACTAGTAGAATGTATGATCTTGGTGGAACCAAGATCATACAATGGAATAGATTTATTTGGGAAAGAAAACCATTGGAATCTCAATGTCACTTTCTTGTGTGTGTTCATCAGGGTTTCTTGAAAGAATTATAAAAAATAGAGATTTTGGGAATAAGATAATCTGACCTAATAGTAAAAATGGTAAATGTGAGAATAAGCGATTGAAAACAAGATAAATTAGACACTAACACTAATTCACCCACAACTATCAGTGTATAAAATATACCAAGCCAGACCTATTAAGAATTATTAATAGAAGGATAACCTATTTTGGTTTTTGATGTGGTATTAGAGTAATTGGTTATATACTAATTATATTTTAAAATTGAAATTGGTATATTTAACTATTTTATGTTTCCTTCATATAATAATTAAAAAGTGGTGTTTTTGAAATGCTAGGCTTATATCAAATTAAAACATAATTCATTTCAAGTCATTGGTGAAAATGAAAAAAAGAGGATAATAAGATACAAATGATGTTCCTCTTTTCAAAAGTGAAATTATTATCGTGTTCTATAATAAAATAAGGTTTTTCATTCATGGAAAGAGAATTCCATGTGGTTTGATTCCCTAATAAGGATATGGAAAACATATACACTACAAAGTGATCAATAGATTCATGTTATCCTATTTTATATCAAAATTCATATTAAAACCTTAAAGAACAAGAGGATTCATTTGAGTGTGATCATATTTAAATAGATTTATCAATAGAAGTATTACAAAATAAATTAAAATTTTCAACCAAAGAAATAATTTCTCTTGTCTATAGGTGTTTTTATTTTTATCTTGAACAAATTACTCTATTATTAGAAGAAACAAATAACATGGAGAAATCTTTAAGATAAAGAGTTCTTACATTTATTAATTTGTCTAAAAAGATATTATAAAAATAAGACATGGTTGAGGATATTGAATGAAGATGATCTAAATTTTGATTTGATTAGATCTAAACAATCATAAAAAGGATTATTTCACTAAATAATTTGAGAAGAGGATGCGTGAATAGGATGAAAATTTAAAAAAACAGCATTCATTTCAAGATGATCGTGAAACATAATACATTTATTAAAAAATAGTAGATATAAAGATGAATAAATTGGAATAATGAAGAAGAACAGCGGATATAGTAAATAATGTATTGAATATTACAATAATTCCTTGAATATAAAATTTCTAGAAACCGAAATCAAAATGGGAAATTTGAAAGTGAATCATTTTGATTCATAAAAATCAAATAGGTGTTGATATTTTTTAACTCATTCATTAATATGGATTTTACTATGAAAGGACCATTATTCAATGACATGAGGAACATGCCATGTTTTGTTGATCATTCTCAAGTAGTCTCAATAATGGAAAAACTATCCATTTATGAATGTAATGTTTTTTATAATTATTATTCTATAAGAAATGTCTTTATAAATTAAAAATATATACAATTATAGAGGAGTAGAAAATTATAGTTCAATACCTACCTGACTATAGTGGATAGAAAAATGTGTGGGGAAGAAATATCTTCAATATAACCGTAAAACGTTGTCATAAATTGTTATAATAACATAGTTATAGATCTGGAATGTTAGGATATCATAAAATTATAAATAAAAATATCATGGTTTTTGGATAACTGTTGGTGGTCTTTTTGATTTAGGAATTATGAAGTGGATTTTTGTTAAAAATATTATAATTTCATTTTACAAAATAAGATTATTTTAATTAGAGAAATCCTAAAAATATTAAACATTAATATAAGAAGATAAATATTTCATGGTAAAACATATTAAATATTATTGATTTTTTTTATTTTTTAATTAAGGTGGTAATAATGGTGATATATTTACAACACAACATGTATAAAAATATAATGTTATGTGATTTCTAGACTATAAATGAAAGGTGTCCTTAGGAATGAAGTTAAAGAATTCAACAAGAAATATTATACCCAATAATTTTTAGATAAATTCATCCTTGGACATAATAAAAAAAAGTTTATATATAGTGAATGTAAAAAAAAGTAAAATAGGATAAAAATATTGATCCATATTAAGGAATGGATGTTGAAATGAAAATACATGATAAAAATGTGGAATAACTAAAGATGTTATCAACATTAATAAATACATATTATCTATTTATATATAATATTTGTAAAAAATAAAGGAATATAAAAGAAGCACAATAAAAAGTTCTTGCTGATGTAGAATAATTAATTCCACAGATAGAATTTTAATTTCATGAGAGGTTGTTAAAAAATTAAATCTCTCATGTTAGTGATGATATATGTTGGAGATGCAATAAATTTGGGAATAATTACAAATGAATTTTATGAAAATTTCGTGGATAATAAGAATATATAATGTAAATTAATATTGTATTATTAAATGTATAGGATTAGATGTATAAAGAGATAATAACCATATCATAAAAATAAATAGATGGTTTGATGAGACCCATGCCACAAAAGACCAAATATGATTCAAAAATTATATTTTTGATCATGATGATTGAAATCAATAGATAATATTGGTTTAGAAAATATCAAAACATAAATTCACATTGATGTTAAAATATATCAACGTTATTACCGTATATATTTAATATGTTGTACTTTCACATTAAATGTATAAAATTAAAGGTGATGAATGTTATCTGTGGGGAACCTGAATATAAATTGGGATGCTAGTATTATAATGAAAATATTAAGAAATATATATTATTTAATGAAATTAAAATTTAATTGAAATAAAAATATGATGTAGAATTAAAATTTATTAAGTTAAAGAAAGTGACCAATATTGGAAAATAAGATGTTTCAGATTCCATACTAGATTGACCAATCTATTCTCAAGAGTATAAATTGATGAATAAAATCATTTATAAAGATGGGATGTATTAAAAAATTGATGACAACAAGAATGAATTTATTATGGTTTATTATTCAGGTTGAAACATCTTCAAATACATTCTTGAAGATATTCTCCAATATGATGATTTTGAAGAGTGTATCCAATGAGAGGGTGATATATGAAGAATGAATAAGTAAATTGCATTAACAAATATTTCATGATAATATGAATTTTCTGGAACATGATGGAAGGTGTTTTCATTGAAATATTATGTTATTATAATCTATATTACATGGTAATTAAAAGATTATTCTTACAAAAGGGGGATACTTTTATTCAATGAGAAAATTTTAATATTTAAAAAAGTCCCACGGATATTTTCAAATCCAAATATGTTTGGAATGATTTATTTTTTTTGTTAAGTTGGTATATAAAATTCAAGATTGACATATCTTATGAGAATATATTTATCACATATCTTGGCATGGAATGTTTTTGAACTTCTCCTGAAGATATAAATTAAGTTGATCAATTTATAATTGGTATTATGTTTAATTAATTATCGGAATCATTTTCGTCTTAATAATTCCCTCCTGTTTTATAAAACAACCATTTATTAATACACTTATTGTGGAATTTGTAATTGAACATTACTAAGTATGAATTTATACCCATTCTAAAATACTTTTTATTTCATATCAGTAAAGTGGTGAGAATCCAAAATGAAAATTGTTAAGTGAAATAGGGAATAAAATAATTATAAATTTAAAATATTTAATGAAAACATTTGTGTGTATATATTATCATAATATTATAAAATTATATTTAAATAAGGTATTGATAAAAAATACAAAGGGGGTTTATAACATATCATGTGTTTTAAATTTATTTTAAATAATTTTCCATATTAGTTAATTAATATTCGACATTCATTGATATTAATATGTTAATGAAGGAATCGAAATTAATATGAATCTTCATGGAGTTTATGAAAAGAAAAAGATGACTATACTATTCCGAGAGATTAAAAATGGATTCTTTTTTCTTATCAGACATCAACTACACTATAAATGAAAAGATGTAATGGGTTATATATTGGTTGTGGATTTATATTATACAATAGACCAATGCATGAAGTTAGAATAAATTATACCATATCAAGGTAACTATTCTACCCAATCATCCATGCATCAACCTAGAACCCTGGGGAACCTCATGTGTGTCAAATATATTCTTGAGTGGCTTTTATAGTAGAGAATTGTAAATTTACATCATAGAGAAAATGTAATGGAATTGACCTAAAGGAAAAAATGCATGGTGATCGGTTATGTTCCTCTCCATTTGGGCCCATTCGGGAGGAAATAGTGAAAATAACAATACCCCAATTGATTTATTCTAGCTAGTTGATAGAGTGAAGATGTTTATTAAGAAGAGGAATGTTGGCTGGGAATTTTATTTCAGATTCCATTTTTTTATGTACATTTATTCCATTAAAAAACCTATAGATACATGGGAAGCAACACCATTTTTGGTTGTCCTAATCCTCAATCCTCAACTGTATTATTCCACAAAATTAGTTCACGCTATAAAATAAATTGGGATATTTTATCCATGATGAAATCAAAATTTACACATTGAAAAAAAATAGTGGATATTGGGTCTATTTTTTGTTAGTTTTTTCTAAATCCAAATCTTCACCCAATATAATAATATTATTTTCAATATTTACTTTTCACATACCTATGGTATTTTCTCCACCCTAGAAAAAATAAATAATATTTCATATGAATTGATTATAGTTTATGATATTTATATTTTCATCATGACATAATTTATCACATCATTATATTGATATGATTACTTTTAAGTAAGTATTTTAATAATCCAAACCTCTTCACTAGACAATAATTTATAATTCATATAAGGTTCAAATTTGATATCTCCATGTCATAATGATGTCTTCACCATAAACTATAAATGTGAACAAATATTTTCATGAGTATCTAGAATAAAAATATTCATGGTGGGTTTATAGATAAATAGAAAAAATAAATAAAATATTATATAATGTTAAATTTATTACAATGATAAAAAATATCATGAGCATTGTTAAATCATGATACAAGAAATATAATGGACATGGAAAATAAATAAGGACAATTCCACGAATATTTCTATAACCTATATAATGCATGCATAAATATTCGATTCATGAATTATTAATATAGAATAGATGATAGAATTATAGAATGATAATATTTTCATTTCTATTAAACATAGTTAACATGCCGTTATAGTGAATTTGAAATTCCTATATTATTGGAATATCAAATTCAAAATTCTAATAGGTGGGAATACAAAATGAATAGGAATATTGTAAATATATTGTAATATATATATATATATATATATTGGTGCATCATGAAGATATATAGAGAAAAAACACTAAAAAATGTATATATTTTAAAAATATATAATTGTTGAGAAATAAAATAGAACATATACAAATTTTGGTATTTGAGAAATACTTTTATATTGAATATGAGAAGATATAGAAAAATTTTATGTGGAACTAATGCTAAAGAAGATGATGATAAGAAGAGGAGTTTTGATACTAGGATTATAAAATAACGAATAAAACATATTATTAATGAAATAATGGATCTTATTTTTTTGTTTTCAATAGAAGAGTTGTGTTTATTTTTTATTGTATAAAAAATAAGTAAAGGTCATTCCATGATATATTTCAAGTGAAAGGGGAAGAAAATTTGGTAAATTAATAAATAAAAAAGAAGTATAGAATCTCATTTGTCATTAGACATTTTCTGTGTTAATCCACCTTATTTATATATATCATGAAGATATTATGAGGAGTCAGTGGGATGATGTTGAGTATGAGATACACCAAATTTGGGTACACTAGAAATAAAATCCAAATTATATCAACAGATTTATACTAGTGGATTTTTAAATATTGGTGGAAAATACATCATAAAATAGAATATAATGTTATTTTTTATGATGAAAATTCTAAATCCTTGTGTCTCATATCTTTGTGTGATCAACGGTGTTGATTTAAAGAACAAATTACAAGAGAGAGAGTGATTAAGAGAACCATCACCTATCAGTAAAAAAGGTAAAGTTAAGAAGAATAAATTGAAAAATATATAAATTACAAACCTATAATTATTCAGACCCATCATTGTAAATTAAGAACTATCATTTTACACACAACATTACATGATTTTAGGAATAAATATACATTAATGTAAAAGCAAAGGATCTTGAAGTCTATTTTCATTGAAGATTCTATACATTGAACATACAAAAATGGGACTAAAAACATTGTTTTTATTTCATCATCATAATGATATTATATAATAATTTTCAACCATACATCTACATATGGTACCCTAGGGATCACATGAACAATGGTATGATCTAAAAGCCAAGTATGGGAATAAACATAAGAATAAGGCTTTAGAATATGGGTTAGAGATCATGACATATTGATATAAAATGGCATATAGAATCATAAAATATAAACATGGGATCATATAAACCTGAATTCATAGTAATTTGGGAATAACATAAATCAAGACTTCATCAATATTGAAGGTTCAATGTACATGTTTGATCTCAGGGAAAGGTTAATAACCATGACTGTTTCACATGGTAGTAGGAGTCAAGGATGACCACCAAGACTATTGCACAGAACGTCTCATGAGAGTAAATGTTACCAAAATCACTGGTGATATATATAGGGGAACACATCTTAACATGTTCATAAATATGATTTCCATATATAGAATCATACATAACCAATATTAATCATATGCAAACCCATGGAATGAAATGATTATCATAATCATGCCATATAGCATAATGATAGGGTATATCATATAAGTGTCCCTGAATGAAAGGAATTAGAACCTACATGTAAATTATTATGTTAGAATAGAAATTTTTCATAGTAATTGACATTAAATAAAAGTGACGTCTTGTGAAAAGAGTATTTAATACTTTTTGGCGTTAAAACATTTTAGTGTGGTTTGTTGAAAAACAACAAGTAGAATTTAAATTAAGAAAGGATGTATTCTTTTTAAAAATACAGAAGTAATCCAATAATGTTTTAATAAAAAAAATCGTGTTATAAATTTTTTTTCTTAAAACATATGTTAGAGTGAACATGAAATTGTGTATGGATTCTTGAAGTTACCTTAAATTGGGTTATCTTATCAAAAAGTATTGACGAGGGAATCATTTAAAAACATGTATATCCCTAGAAGAAAATGATGAATTAATATTGATTCATGAGATTGGAGGGTAAAAAAATAATTTATAAGATGGAAATAAACCTAATAGATAACATAATTTTGGTAGAAAGAAAGATAGAACAACCAGAAGGAATAATGGAGGTTCAGGTAAAATGCCTTACAGAATATCGATATAGTATCAGGTGTACATAAGAGGGATTAATGAGAGAGATATGGGGTTTATAATCATTTACACATCATTTGGGTAGTATAAGGAAGGTGATAAATTGTACCCCATCATTAGGAATTACTCGTAAAAGGAAATAACATAGAAGGGATTATTGACTAAATTTGACAAAGAGAGGATCCCTTACCGTAAGTCTGATTGAATTCTATGCTTGATCTTAGTGACATGAATAATCAAATTATGTTCATTAATTAAAAATTACAGAACCTCCACTACATTTTATTGATTTGGTATAACCTTATTTTGTTTATCTATTTCCTTTCTGATAAGTTATGAGGTATACTTTCATTTTTTGGGATTGTTTGCTTCCATGGTTTTAATGACTAGTTCACTGATATTATTGTCTGAAAAAACATGTATGATGAAAGTGGTTGCAAGGAATTGGTGTTAAATTAAATTTGTGAACATTTATAAGATTTCATCATTATAATGTTAATTTGGATATTTTATGTGAAGGTTAATCATTATATAAAATAGTAATGCTAAATGCCTGTATTAATTTGGTGATTTTACTCATAATTAACTATTTTTGTATTATAATTTTACCTCATGTGGGAAAAAGGATTCCAAAGCTACACATAATATAAAATAAATATTTAATAGAATGGTTAATCCTTAAAAATTATTTTATAGACTGAATTGAATATGGTAATAGAAATTGTTATACATTCGTCATTGAATGAGATCAATTAACACATCTCAAATGTTGTTTTCATTTCATTCATATAAATGAAAGGGAAAGGAGAAAGGATAATGAATAATCCAATTAGAATAAAAACAATCTAATACAGTTATGGTACTATATGTTTCATACTATTTTTATGAGGAGTTGTTGGGAAAGAAAATATAACAACGGAACTGGAAAGGAAAATGAATGAAAAGAGGGGAGGAATTTACCACTTGATTTAATCTTCCTTGAGTGCCTATTAAGGTGAACAGATTTGATCTTTTGCAGAGTCCAAGGGCTAATGAAGGTGGAGATATAGCATATAAATATATTTGATAAGAATATAAGGATGTACAAAGGATTGATAGGTGTGATGTGAAGAAGAGAGTGTGGGTGGTTTCTATAGTGTAGGGGAGGAGGTTTTTTTTAATAATTTAATAATTAGTTTATTATTTTTTTCATAAGGTGTGAAATATTGATGATTCCATGACCAATAAAAGGAATGTGTTCATGAAATTTCAATCCAAAGGTGATTACATCAACAGAATATAACCAATGACTCTCTAAATAATGTATTTACCTTATTTTGTAAATTATCATACTTCATTATTCTTGAAAAATTCATGTATTTTATAAAAATACCAAAAAAATCACCCTAACCATGTTTGGAAATATAAAATAAAAAAATGAAATCCATTTTTAAAAATTATTTTTCTGAATATGATTAATTTAATTTTTAATTATAAATCATAATTTACCTGAATAATATATATTTTAGTACTATAACTGATTTTTTAATGATTTAAAAATTAAATATCATCTTATAACATTTTCATAAAACCAGAAGACATAAAATTGTTAATTTATGATAACCATTTAGGAAATTGATTTTATTTTAAATTAAATAATTAATTGTAATTAATTATATTTTATGTACCAAAATACCAAAACATTATCTATGGTCATATTATCACATATAAGATACATATATATTATTTATACATTAAAGGGTGAGGTTACATATTATTTTGAACACTTTACGATTCATAAGGGTCATATTTATATTCATAAGGGTATGTTACTATTCATAATGGTGGATTACTCTCCATTAAAAATTGAGTTTGTTCCATTAGAATCGAAACATCATACCGATCGCAACTGTGTATGTCAGATTTATGAAATAAAAATCACAGATGTGATAATATTATATTCAATGGTCACATAATACTTAGTAGTTCATTATGTTTTAATTTCATGTTATTATATGAAATAATTATAAAAATAAAATTTATATTGATAACACATTGGTCTGTTACAATATTCACCCCTTATGAAATTTCTCCTTCAAAATTGTGTTTTACATTCGAAGCCACAAATAGTTTCAGGTACTTTTCCTTCATTCTCTTCTCTAGTTCACAGGTTTCCTCTTCGTACATATGTTTCCACCATAGTACTTCAACCAGGTGAGTAGTGTTGTTGCATATAATTTAATCTATATGATCCAAGATCTTTACTCACTGGTCCTTGTAATAAATATAATTCTCTAACTATACTACATCTGAAGTGAGTACATGATAAGGGTTTAGTATGTACTTCTCTGAGAGAGATAGCTATAAGAACTTGTGTACTTTAGACATTGTAGATGGAAGTGCAACTTGATAGACCACTACCATGAAATGATCAACAATCTTGAAGTGGTTGATGTACCTGGGACATAACATTCCCTTCTTACCAATTCTCATGACCTTATACCATGGAGATATGCATATAAATACAATTTCTTCAACATTGAACTCATGGTCCCTTCAAAGATAGTATGCATAGCAATTTTTTTTTGTTCATCCTTGATGTGTTGCTGAATGGTTTTCACCTTCTCCACCAATTCATCGTCCATTTCAGGTCCTACCTTCTAACTCTCACCACTTCATCCCAACACACCGGTGTTCGAAACTATTTCCCATAAAGGTCATTGTATGGTGTCATCTGTATGCTCGAGTGAAAACTATTGTTATAGGATAATTCATTTAGTGGACGATGTTGTTCTCATCCCCCTTTGATGCCCATTTTACATGCACTAAAGGAATATTCTTGTGTCTTATTATTTCAATAATATTGGCCATCATTTTGAGGATGATAGACTGTACTAATGTTCAGTTTAGTGCTTAAAGAATGTTAGAGTCTTTTCCAGAACATTGAGGTGAGTATCAAATCCATATCAGATATAATAGATAGTGTTACCCCATGCATACTTACAATATATTAAATAAATATTTGTGAAATTTGATCCAATGTGAAGTCCTCTTAGATCGTGATAATGTGAGTGGTCATTGTAAGGCAATTCATAATGACCCATATAACATTGTTTTCTTTGAACTTCTTTAGATGTCTAGTGACAATGTCCATGGTGATATTATCCAATATCCTTGTTGTTATGGGTAGTGGTTGTAGCATCCCCTTAGACTTATTTCTTTCTACCTTCACTTTTTGACATACCATGCACTTTTATGTATACTCAACAATCACCTTCTTCATTTTTCCCATAAAAATGTTTCTCCGAGATCTTGTTAAATCATTGTGCTCCATAGGTGAATAGACAATGTTGGTCTATGGGTGTCATTCAAATGATCCTTATTTATCATTACATCAGATGGTACACATAATTTTGAACTAAATATGACAAATCCTTCTTCATCAATATTGAACGTAGAAGATTTACCGATTCTAATGGCTTCTACACTTTTCTAAATTTCCACATCTTTTCTTTGAGTGTCCTTTATTTTCTCTATGCGGGATGGTTGAGTGATAATTTCAGAAAGGATTCAATATTCCCCCCCCCCCCCCTAAATGATCTCCATGTATATCCTATATAACTCAATGAATATTGGATCTTTTTCAATTCTAATAATTGATAAATATTTCAGATCATTTCTAATTTGAGCATCAGTCACCTTATTTTTCTTACCAATATGGTTGTGGATTAAGTAGTAATAATCCATGATGATATCTATCCATCATAACTTGTGCAAATTACTTTATTTTTCGGTGAATATATATTTGATAATCTTTTGATCAATATATATCTAACACCTCTCCCAATAGAGATAATGCTGCTAGATTTTTAATGCAAATATCACAACCACCAAATCATGATCATGTGTAGGATAGTTTTTTCATATATTTTCAGCAACCTTGAGACACATTATATCACTCTATCATTTTTCATCAGAAAAAAACTTAAATACATCTATGAATAATCACTGTACACCACAAAGAGTTCTCCACATATTGGGAATGTCAGTAGTGGTGCTGTGAGAAGCCTATTTTTCAACTCCTTAATACAATATTCACATTCATAATTCTAGATTAACACTACTACATTGTTAGTGAGCTCGGTCATTGGGTTTCAAATTCATGAAAATTTCTTCCCAAATAGTCATTAATACCATGATAGACCAAAAATTATATGGATCTTCATTATATATATTGGTCTAGGACACTCTTTCATTGTCGTTGTCTTAGTAGGGTCCACAAATATCCCTTCTCCAGTGATAACATGCCCCAAATATGATAATTCCCCCATATAGAACTCACATTTATTGTACTGCTTATATAACTTCTCCCTTCTCAAATTCATTAGCACAATATTAAAACAATCCTTCTAATCCTCTTTTCTCTTGGTGTATATTAAAATATTGTCAAAAAAGACTACATCAAATTTGTGGAGGTAATCCCTAAGGACTCTATTAATTAAATCAATAAAAAGTTTTATAACATTAGTGAGTCCAAAGGGTCTAACTATACTCATAGTTTCCATGAATCATTCAAAAGACAGTCTTGAGAATATCTTCCTTGGTCATCATTAATTGGTGATATCCCAACTTAAGGAAAACAATAGAAAAATAATTGGACCCACAAATCTAATCGAACAAGTTATCTGTATGGGGTTGTGGATACTAGTTCATTATCATGATTTTATTGAGATCATGATAATTAATAAAGAGGAACATTGATTTATCCTTATGCTTGATGAAGTTGTATGGAACACCCCATGGTGAAGCACTGGTGTGTATAAAACCCTCCGTCATATTTTCATGTAACTTTATCCTCAGCTCCTCCACCTCTACGTCGCCCATTTTATATGGTGTATTTGATATAGGCAGATATCCTATAATATGTTCAATTGAGAAATCAACCTCTAGATCAGAAGGAAGTCTAGGAAACTCTTCAGGGAATAAATTTGTGTAATCCCTCAAGATGGTAATGTATTCATGCATGATTCTCCCCTTTGTCTCAATAATTTTAGTTAGAGATGCTTGCTCATAAGGAATTAATATCCATACATGATTCAATGATTCTAAAGGAGATTCTTCTTCTTCCTTATACTTGTATAGATATAGAGAACTATTTGGTATGTAATGAGTGATCTCCCTTTCTTGATAGTTGATGTAGGATTTGTATAAATATATCCAATCCATTACCATGATAGCATATAACTACAATAAAGGATTTATTATGAGATTCTATTGGTTGTTCAGTCCAAAAATGTAAGCCAGGAAGGAGTTATAAACCATGGATGCAATAATTTCCCCATTATCTTTTCTCACTGATAAATTATCTTATAAAATTTGAGGTGGTGTTTAAATATACATACTAAACATTCATGATATTAATGAATGTGTAGAACCCGAATCAAAAATTACATTCACACTTCTTGATTGTATAACTAGAATTTTTGTGACCACACCATTTTCCAGCTCCACCTCAGTAGTAGTGATAGAATAATCCATTCCTTTTTTCATTGGATGATGTTTTTGATTTCCAAATACAACCCTTGGAATAGAGAAATTGTCCGCATAGTGCCTATGTTATATTCATTTGTAACACTGCACCACTAGTTGAGCATTTATCTGAACATTCTTTCTTCTTTAACATTAGCCGGATTCATCAAATATCATTAGTAGTTTTTAGCCATATGTCCCATCATTCCCCATTTTTTACAATTCCTAGTTCCGTTTAGGAAATTCTGAAGGTGCTTTTTCCCTCAATATTAACAAATGGGATGATCAAGGTTCCTTCCATCCTAGAATTTATTTGAGGAACTTCCCACATTAGATACAATTTTCCTCATTTTTTTTCATTTTTCCTACGATACCACTAAGAGTCTCTGATCTCTATTTCAACCTTAAGGAAAAAAACATACAATATCATATTTGCTTTTAAAGTCTCGAATCCCCAACCCTATTCATAGAATCATATTTAGTCTTCTTAAGAAGGTAACCACCATGATTTTGGTGTTCATGAAAAAAACTAGAGGCATACCTTGAAATCCTTGTAATGTTTGCTTGATATGCCCTAATAGACTCATAGTTCATCTGCTTGAATCGGAGGAACACTATTTAAATCACGAGAAAAAGGATTTAAGGATAATATTTATAGGAAAAAATTCTCTTTAATTCCTCCCAATCCATATAATCAATTTCATCCTAGGGATTTGTATTCTTGATCAGCATCGACCAGTAATAAACTTCCCCATCAAAAAAATTTGTAGCTAGTACGACATTCTCTTATTCTATGCACCTGAGTACTGATAATATATATTTTTAATAGAGTTCATCCAATATTCTATGCAGTGGGGATTAAATGATACAATAAACAGGGGAGGCATTTTCTACATGAAGGATTATATAGAAACATTATCTTTTTATAGAGGAGTAGGGTGTTCCATATGATTCAAGTTATTATTCATAACTTGGTACACCTATGAAAGTACTATCATGAGGTTCTAAGCACTCATTCTCATCGTATTAGGCATATAATTTGGTCAATCATCACATTCCATACCACAATTATTGATGGCACATGTTCTACTATTATTCTAAATTAATTATAAAAAAGAACATAAAATTATTGGGCAAATATTCTATGTATTGACCATAATAAAGAAACTTTTAACATAACAGTTAAAACATGTAATGGAGTAGTATATCCTAACTTCTTATTCCCAATATTTAAATCTAGTTTATCCCTAATCTATTTAATAACTTATATTCCAATGGGATTTTTTATTCCATTAATATTTGATGTTACTAAGCCCATGAATTTACCAAAGCCTATCCCCTGGGAAGGTCAAACCAAAAGTGCATCAAGTCATATTTTCATGCAACATTTCTCATTCGAGTCTAGTTCATGGTAGTGTTTTGTGGTTTTACCCCTAAATACGTCTATTCCATAACCTCCTATACCTATTTGTATCCAGAAATAAGTTTATTTTATTGATAAAAAACTTACTCTATACTTACAAAAATTTAGTAATGTCTTCTTATACATAGTCTTGTTCTTAAGGTTCTTAATATAGTGCTCTATTTCTAATCTCAAAAAATAACTAGTACATCATCTGATAAAACTATAGCAAACCTAGATTTATACACAAGACATTACATGTATTTAAACATAATTATAAATTATAGTTCCATCCATATATTTTGATGTGTAGTTCATTTGAAGACCGCATACATAAAAATTTAATCATGGGACTAATTACACACTTTTTTATCTTCGTAAACAGATCCTGACATCCTTTTAACACTTATATCTACATAGGGTACTCTAGGTGTCACATGAACCAAGGTAGGAGCTAAAATCATAGAAAGGGGATAAACATAAGAATAAGAGTTTAGAATATGGTTTATATATCATGATATAACGATATGAAATGGCTTATATAATCATAATATATAAACATGGGATCAAATAAAAATGAGTTCATAGTAATTTGGTAGCCAAATAAATCATGACTTTAGAATGATTCAAGTCTTTTTGGACATGGAGGAATAAAATTTATGGTCACACACCATGATCGTTTCACATGGTAGCACAAGTCAAGGCTAACCATCAAGACCATTGCACATTACCTCTCATGAGACTAAAAATTACTAAATTCATTAGAGTTCTATCTGGTTTAACCCATATTATCATGTTTCTAAATGTGATTTCCTCATATAAAATCATACATAAAAAATCATAAACATAAGGGAACCCATGTTATGAAATGCGTATCACAATCATGTCATAAAGCATAATGAATTGGCGTTCCATAAAAGTGTCCATGAAAAAATGTAAATAGAACATAAATGGAAATTAATTTAGTTAAATAGGCATTTATAATTGTATGTGATGTCAAATTGAATTCGAAACATGTTAAAACAATATTTAATAATATTTAGAATTAAACCATTATAGTGCGGGATTTTGGAAAACACTAACAAGCATTTAAAATAGAAAAGGGAATAATCATTTGTACAATACCCAATGTGATGAAAAATGGTTTTAAATAAAACACTGGTTTTATGAAATTAATGGTGTCATAGGACATATAATAGATTTCACTTTAAATTGGTTACGGATTTTGGAAGTTACCTTAAAATGGGGATTCTTATTAAGAAGAATTTAAGAGAGAAACATTAACAAATATGTATATCCCCCAAGGAGAATGATGAATGGAACTTGATGAATGAGTTTGGATAGTATAAAAATAATTTATAATATGTACATAAAATGAATGGATTACATCATTTGGGTAGAAATAATGATAGGGAAAGCCGATGAAATAATAGAGGTTCCAGTAGAATGGCTTACGAAATATAGTCATAATATCTGGTGTACTTAAGAGGGCTTAATGATAGAGAAAATGGGTTTATCATATTTTACACATAATTACCGTAGTATGGGGAAGATGAAAAATCATACCTCAACATTAGGAATTTTGTATAAAAATACATAACATAGTGGTTATTTTTGAATAAATGTGAGAAAGTGAGGGTTAGTTACATTAGGTCTGATTGTGTTCATCTCCTAATCATAAAAAAAGTGAATTATATTAAAGGGTTAATTATATAATAATTAATGATCCTCCAATACTTATTAATGATCTATTATAACCTTATTAAGTTCATCAATTTATTTTTTGATGAATTAAGAGGTTCACTTTCATTGTTTGTGAGCATTTTCCTCCTTGGTTTTAATGATCGTTTAACTTATATTAATGTTCAGATAAACAAGTATTAGAATGTGGTTGTCCAGAATTGAATTTATATGAAATTATGAAACATTCCTGGGATTATATGGTTATGAAATTTATTTTTTTATTTGATGTGAAGGAGAATCATTATATAAAACATTAACAATAAACTCCTAGATTAATTTGGTGATTTTTATCATAATTATCTTGTTTTGTATTATTATTTTACACCATGCGTGCAAGAGGATTATAGAACAATGCTAATGATAAATTACATATTTATTAGTCTAGTTCATCCTTAAAAATGGTTTCATCAAAAAATTGAAAATGGCAATAGAAATTAATAAACATCCACCCTTGAATGTGATAAATTTACACATCTCGGATGGTGTTTTCGTTTCATTCATATAAATGAAGGGGAGATGAAAGATGATAATGAATTATCAAATTATATTAAAAAAATTACAGTACATGTTTGTTACAATGTTTTTCATACCGTTTGGATGAGGATAGGTTAGGAATGAAAAGAAAACAAATGAACATTAAAAGATAATGAATGAATGAAATAGAGGAATTTACCTCTTGATTTAATCTTCCTTGGGAGCCTCTTATGGGGAGATGGTTTGGCCTTTTGTGGAGACCAAGGGCTTATGGATGTGGAGGTGGAGCTTGCGGAGAGATATGGGTAGAATTTAGGGAAGGAACATGGTTTGAAAGGAGTTAATATAAGATGATAGTCTGGGTTGTTTTTATAGTGGAGGGGAGAAGGGTTATCTTAATATTTTAATCATTAATTTGTAATTTTTCTATAAAACAAGAAATTGTGATGATTACATGACTAGTAATAATAATAAGTGCATGTGTGTTTGAATCAAAGGTGACTATATCAGCAGAACATCACCCATGACTCACTACATAATGTATTTAGCTTATTCTGTAAATTATTGTATTTCACTATTTATAAAAAATACTTGTATTTCAGAAAAAATCCCAAAAAATTCACCCTAACCATTTTTTGATGTGTAAAATCCAAAATATAAATCAATTTATATAACATGATTTCATAAATATGAATAATTTAATTTTTAATTTATATCCTAATTTACTTGAAAAAATTATTGTTTTTAATACTATAATTTATTTTATAATACTTTAAAAAATTACAAATGGGTTTATAAAATTATACAAAAACTAGAAGAAACAGAATTGTTAATTATAAACATATATTCATAAAAGTAATTTTATTTTAAATTAAATAATTAATTTTAATTAATTATATAAGACTTACAAAAATACCAATACATTTATTATGGACACCTTATCACTTATACGATGCATAAATTTTATTTATACATTAATAGATGAGGTTACATGTTGTTTTGGATAATTTACTATTCACAATGGGTGTATTAATATTCATAAGGGTTGGTTACTATTGATAAGGGTATGTTACAATTCACCAAATATTATGTTTGTTCCATCAGACATAGAACACATTACTGATCACCAATGCACCACATGAACCATAAATCAACATATACCATACCAAGGATCCATCAAATGAAATCCCAAATGGTCCTCAAACCAATAAAACACCACCACATTAGGGCCTCTATGAATAACTAAAGGAATCATGTAAGAACAAGAGGATAACTCACCAAAGGTAGAAGAAGGGATCCCAAGGATAGATCCCCACTAAATGAAATCTCCAACCACTGAAGGAGAAAGCCACCTGATACCTATAAAAAAATAAAAACCTATACTTTATTTTTTAAGAAATTAACTGAGGATCTAAAACAGTTAAAAATGTATAGCATTAGTGAATTAAAAGATGTGTAATCTCCTTTAATGTCATGTAATCCTATGATTCTAACATCTGCCGAAAAAATATGTGAAATTTTTATTATTTAAACAGAAAAATTATACATCCTAAACTGGCCCTGGAAAATCCATGAAACCAACTTTCTCCTTCTGTAATACACATACATAATATTTATTTCTATAATTAGTTATACTACACCTCTGTCTTCATATCAGAAACTCATAGAACCTTCTATAAATACCTCCAAAACTAAATATCGGAAAAGTAATGGACTAGGTTGAAACACACCCTTACATCAAATATCTCCAAATTGATTCTCACCCTCGAAAATCCAAATCCAAAAGGAGAAAAAAAGGAATCTTAACTGCCACTCTATGAGATACTTATCAATGCTCTCGACATACATCAAGTCTACCATAAGACAAACAAGCCAAACCAAACAACAAAAAAAATCTCCCACAACCAAATCACCAAAAAACCCCCAAATACAAACCATCAACTCTTTCACAACCACAATTCCACACAACCATTGAAAAAACAACAAACCACACCTTTCCAAACACCTAAATCAAGTAATTTCATCCTTCATATGTGAAGATAATATCTTCTCTCAGCGTTACTGACTCACCGTCAAAGGGTTAATCATGTCACAGTTAATGTTTCTCTACTATATATCTGGTCCTGTCATTTTCATATGTCAAGAAATTATCACCATCATACCATCGATATCATGAAACAAATTAAAATATATCATATCATATAACAAGGAACAAACATCACATCTTAAAGAAAATAAGGGAAAAGAAAAACACCAAAAATCTCTATGTACTGGGCACACATATGTGTACCTCACTCTCATGTACTACACACTAGGACACCATTCCTACACAAAACATGAAATAGGGGAAAGGTTCATCTTTGAATCACCTTCTTTGGATGGTATTAGATCATAACTAGATGCTCTAAGAATGTTTCATCAACCTCTATACCTAACTCTCCCCTGTCAAGGACATGTGATTCATTGTGAAGATACCAATGGGTTTGAGAGATATAGAAGTGTTTTTGGATCCTATCTATCCATGATGGAAACCCCAAATGATATGCCACATCACCAACTTTCACTAACCACTAATAGGGACCTCAAAAACTAGGAGGAAGCTTACTCCCTCTACAAAAACTGTTTTTCCCACGTCATAGAAAACCCATCAAGAACACGTGGTATCTAAACTCAAACTCCAAGGTCCTCCTTCTATAAACACTATAAGAATTATATCGATCATTCTGTACATTCATCATATCATGAAAAAGATAAACTTTATCAATAATGATCTAAAGCTCATAGAGACCAAGAATATATCTCTCCTCAATCTCCACCTAGTACAAGATGGAATAAAACAATCTCCCATAAAAATCTAAAAATTGTTTGATTCTAGTGGAAGAGTGATAACAATTATTATGAAAAACTATACCAATTGACGGTTTATTACACAACAACAACCAAAGTCTATGATGCACACTCTCAAAATATCATCTAATGTCTGGATAGTCTATTTCATCTTCCCATATTTCAGGGGGTGGAAGGTAGTGACATGGCATAATTGAATGCCAAAATCATTCCACAATACCCATTAGACACGTTAGGTGAAAAATTCATCCTGATTTGAGATAATGGGCATCATAACTGCATTTTAATACACCACCTAATCTACATACCTCTTATAAGAAGAATCCTTTATATTATACTACACGATTGCTAAGATGTGGGATAGTTTATTTAATTGATTCACTATCAACATGATAGAATTACAGAATCCATACGTTATGTGTAACCCAATGAATAATTCCACCAATATGACATGCCATTTCCACTCAGAGGGATCCATGGGATAAAAGAAAATCCTCGAGGAATAGGATGCAGAACCATTACATTCTAGAAAGTAAATCAATCTTTTATAAGCTCTTATTTATTAAAAAGTATTCTTTAGACTTCTGTATTCCTTTTTTTGAAAATCAGAAACTCCTTAACAAACACTTAAATACTAACTCATTTATATTCAAATTAGATTAAAAATAGATTCATATATTTTTTTACCATAATTTCATTTTCATACAATAATAATCATACTCACGAGTTTTGCAGAAATGATTCAATCCATGATTATTTTAACGATTTTGGATACATTTTTTGTCGTACAAAATGAATATGATTTTTATCATGCACACTTTCCAATTTTTGTACTATATGTATTTTTGTATTTATATAAATCGTATTGGTTCATTTAAAAAATTCATTAATCTATTTTTCATTTAGTTATCCATATCCAAGAAAATGTATATAATTCTATTTCAATATGCATTTAAAATGATTTCATTGATTTAGTTATAACATGATCATTGGACATCTAGGTGTCTAATTCCCTCATCGATTTTAGGATAAAATATAACTATTGGAGGATTAGATGACCGTTAGGAAAAACACTTATAAATACTAAATAATTTTAACAATATCAGTGTAGAGACCCAAATCTTGACGTACGTGGACGTTACATTACTTTTTCGGAATACTTAATACATAACCGAAACACACACACAAGGACCGTAATAGATTAGTGTCATTGGAAACTCGGAACGTAATCTTCTAATCGTGGTGAAATATCTTCAACATCTCCCATAAAGATCTTCCCCTTTTGGTTTTCTTACCTAAAACATTTCTTTAAATCCATGGGAAAATAAAACATATAAAGGGTGAGCTCAAATGCTCAGTAAGGGAAAGCATGGATAAAATAAAACAAACCATATACATTTTAACTTCAAAAAAACATTATAATATTCAAACATAAAAATCTTGAGCAGTGACGTAAAACATGGAAGTACGTAAGGAATACGTCATAAAGAAACATTAATCATGACAAAATAGAATGGGAATAAAACATGTAATTGTGGAAACAATTAAGCACATGATATGATTTCCATAGTATCCAAGGCATTGCTTCCAAGACCATCTTAGTGGACAAAGTCCCTTTCTGAATCAAGTTCACTCCTTGTTTCAGTCCTGTAATACTGAACTAGATTAACTTAATGTTCCAGCCATGTCTATCTCATGAGATATAAATCTTTACCCAATGAATTTGAGGCAGATATAGCTCCCACCCATTTCATTATGAAATCATTCTTACTTGTGCCACAAAATAATAAATCATACATCAAAGCATAACCCATGTTAAAAAAATGGGATTCTAAAACATCCTGCCATCATCACATAATCCATATAAAACAAATAGATAACATATCATCATAATAATTGTGAAACTATGTAAATCATAGAGACATTATACTTGAAACATAAACATATGAAATAATGTCATCTTAGATGGAAAATTGGTTTTGATAAAACACTTGAAATGAATTCTTGAGGAAAATACCCTTTCTTTTTCAAAATAAATTTCTTTTCACCAAACAACATGAAATTTTAAAAGAAAGTGATTTTGATGGAAATAGTAATGAAATATTTTGTAGGAATATTAATGAAAATAAGGCTTTATAAAACCGTAAAAATCATTTCATTCCGTATAAGTTAAAAAAACATTATTCTCTTACTTTTTTCAGAATAGTCAAAGAGTAACTCATAACGTAAACAAAAGAAAGATTCATTACATACCATGTTGTAAAAGTTGAAATGGGTAATAATGAAATTAAACATACATAAAAACACTTTCAGAAAACATGTACATGGATTATAACAATAACCCCAGTAAATACTTACGTATAAGAAATCTCGGATAAAAATGAGATTTGCAAAATTACCCAATACCACACTCCCGATATGATTCGTATGTATCCGAACCTCTTGTATTATGATTTAAATAATGTAATTGAATTATTATAGAATCATATTCATTTTTATGATATCATTTATGGTTCACTTCTGACTTTATATTACCCGTTTTATTGTAAATCCATGTTAAATAAGCGTTTTGGGTAAAATCGTTTCATTTATCGTACGTGTTTCGACTTGTTCTTATTTATTACTTATATCATGATTTCATTAATTTCAGAATGTAAAACATGATTTATATATAATAAATATTAATCATATACATATATATTCTATATTGATAAATGGAATGAATTACACCGTTCATGGAGACGGTACGTCGTACGTACGCATGAACGCTGTTTTCGTTTCCCTATTGAATTGAATGGAATTAAGTAGATGACATACATATATATATATATATACACATAAATACAGTAACATTTTTATGTCATATATTTCATTATTATTCAGTATATATATTCTATAGTCATTAATTAATGGTTAACATGAAGAATGAATCTCATCACATCGTGGAGACGGTCGTCTGTACGTACGCACGGGTGATGATATCATTCCCATGATCATGGAGTTATATCGAAGTGCATGCATAATATATCAGAATCAATATCACTTTAAAATAATCTTATATAGTTATTTATTTACACCATTATACCCATCCAATTATGGTGGTGGTGGAAAACAGATTACACCATGGCGTGGAGACGGTATTCCGTACGTACGTAGGCGCGGTGACTTCGTCTTCCATAGGATGGATTGAAGGTAGAATTGGGTTGTTTCATATTTATAAAAACATATCATTATATGATTGATACTGATATTATTACTTCATAATGAAACAACAAAATAAGACTAAGTAGAATAAGAAATAAATTTGAAGGAATCGATAACGGATATTACCTCTTCTTTGATGCACCTCCTTTAAACTTCTTCTTAGGGAAATAGGTTTGGTCTTTTGAGAATACCGGAACCTATATGATCTAACTAGAGAGGTTTAGAAGAGTAATTTTCAGGGTTTGGCCATGATTCAATGCTGAAAAGGTGCGAAGTGAATTGGGAAGGGGATCCCTTTTTATAAGGGAGGATAGGGGCACCTTTGGAAATCTTAAAAATATTAATTTATAATAAATCTATCCCCATATAAAAACCTCCATAAATGAATCATATTCTAATATTAGATGTTATAGGGTTGTAATAACATCAAACAATAAAATTTAGGCATTTAGGGAATTTTTTTTAAACATTATCAACTTGATTTATCCTTATTTAATCTATTAAATTTTATTTGTGGTAATAAGATTCTAAATTTTAGATTATTATAAAAAATTACTTATGTGATGTGAATTAACCATAATTAGATAATTTATGACATTTTATCCTATATAAATTTCAATTTATAATTTTTAAATTTTTTTTTTTGATTTTTAATCAATTTATTAATATCTTATTTTTATAAAATAACGATTGTGTCAATTCTGACACTATTTAATTATAAGAATTTTAATAAAATCTACACAGAGGATGTATTCAAAATTAAATATTTAATAGTTTTCTAAAACTTCATATTAATCTAGAAAATTATTGGAGCACATTAAATAGTTCATATAATATTTATTTTACAATTTTTAAAAACATTTATTTGATATTTCTCTTAATAAAATAATTGCTACAACATTTTTTATAATTATTAAATATACTTATTTGTTGCATAAAAATTAAAAATAAAATACTAGGATGAAGATAAATATTATATCATTCATAAGAATACATTTAGTCGGATTTATCTTCTAAAACACCCAAATTATAAATTGTTATATTTATTCAATTATGAAGGTGACAACTCTGACATCATATAAAATAAAATAATATAAGTGTCATAATCACTTTTATAAGACTCCAAATGGTTATATATTAGGTCATTGTATGATTATGGTGTATATATACACAACCAATAAGTTTTGGTCAGGTTTGTGGGCCTTTTAATGGGTATTAGTATTCCAATAAAAACTATATTAACGACTTTTAACTTAATAAATAATTCTTGCATCATTAATGTATCACCATTAATAATAAATATTTAATCCCTAAAATTATTTAATAAAATATCATGATTTTGATAGTTTTATTAAATTTATTAATACTATTAATGTTCTAATTTTTATTATGTTTATCATTGAATTACAATTATTATACTTATAAGATTTAAGAGAGTGACATGTTGTCACTTTCATTGGTTTTAGAAATAATTAAATTATTTTCATGGTGAAATGTACATAAAATGAATCTAATCCGACCCTTAGGTGATATGGGTCTACTTTTATCCTTCCAATAGAATTTTTTCATGTGTTAGGGTAATTTTATAATATTATATTTACCCTTAATTATCTGATTTACCTTTAACTATGGTAAATAAAATTTACCGTAGTTACTATTCATAATTCCCAAAAATAAAAAGTATCCTATTAACATAATTTGGACCCACTTATTCCAAATATTGAATCCATTTTTTCAAATTTAATACACAGAAGTTGCAGAAATTAAATTAAAATTAATCCCATTGTCGAATGAAAATGCGTGTTTGTTTAAAACATTGCAAAAGATTGAATTGATTTCACCTAAAAATTCAATGTAAAATCAATTCTAATGAAATATATTATATTAAATGGTAAAAATATATTTTATTTATAATTTAAAACCATTAAATATTATAATTTAACCATACAAATTATTACGATGATAAAAGATGTTTTTAATTAAAATATACCGCGTTTTTACTATTCATTAAAATATGATAGTTATCAGAAAAATATCAAAACATTATCCAATGTAAAATTTTATATCCTGATTCAAAATAATAAGTTTAATTTGTAAAATTTAACTTATAAATTTTCAAAAATTATATTTAAAATGGGTGCGCCATCAAAAGGCGTCCAAACTGCATTTTTTTAAAAATACTTATTTTACACGAAAAATTTATTTTGTTCTCATACCATGTTCTAGAAAATATGTAAGAAGAATAATAATATTATAAAATTCAAAATTTAGTTAATAATATTCAAAATGACTAGTGTCTGATAATATTATAACCATATATCGTTGTTTAGTGAAACCCGGTATTGCGTACAACACACATTATCGAAGAAGGTCGTGATTACGTGTAATGAAAGCCAAGTCAAGGATGCATGTAGTGAAATACTCATTTGTTGTTGCGTATAACATAATAGAACAATATTTCATTTATACATTGAATATATATATATATATACATACACACTCAATGTTGCGTAGATTAATAAATATCAAACAAACTTGAAATTGTGTATAACACGATCCAAGAATAGTGTTGTGTATACTGCAAGTTAATACGGTTTTGAATATAGCGCAAGATATTCTTGGTTTAGCGTACAACAAAATACATAAATGAAATTAAAAAGAATAATTCTCATAAAATCTCGGGTTCTTACATTCTACCCCCCTTAAAATGAATTTCTCCCTCAAAATTCATCAGGATTACAAATGGTTTTCTACTTGAAAATTTCTGAAACCCACATTGTAAAATAGAATAACAAAACATAACATTAAAAACTAAAGTATTAAATGTAACAGTTTCCCAAATTAACTAATTACTGGGTTTCCACATATGATAACACAAGTGAAAATATGGATATGGAAGAGAAATCTAACCATCATGTTCTGATGGAGAGTGGTAGAGAACATGGCTATAAAAAATCCACCAATCACAAAGCCTTAAATTTGTGATGATCTCAGGTACCATCTGATTTATCAGATATAAGAGCAATACGATAATATTTTGGTTTTTCAATATCATTTCCCTAATGTTGAAAATTTTGAATTAGAAGAAATACTTACGTGATTTTGGTACAATCTCAGTGTTGTTCGTGCCTTGAACAATTTCCACTTCATATCTTAATGAAATGAAGTTGAATTTCTCATTTGGGAAGTGTTATCAGATCATGTGATATAATGATGGGTCATTCCATCTGTTTCAAACAAAAGGGTAGGAAAATTAATCAAATATACATAAGTTTATCTATAGTGAGAATAATCATATATGGTTCCTAAAATGGACATATACTTCGTATATCATTCCACATTATAAATTGAAACTAATTTATACTAATCAAGGACTTGATGTAGGCCAGTGGTATGTGATAAACTCCTGTTGCACTTCATTTGTGTGTTCGATTCCCACAGCCTTGTCCGACACGATGAGTTGTCGCCTGTCTTGCAGGTTGTCCTTTTTATAAAATAACATCATTATGACATTCCATCAATAATATCAAAAAATGTTCTAGCCTAAAACAATACTAAAATGTGTCCAACATAATCCATTGCAATCTTTAGGCCTATCAATAATACATATGTCTAATCTCATAGTATAAAGAAAAAAATTACTTGAAAGGTAACATAACAAGCACGTGAATACCATCATTTATATAATATATCTTTTTGGTCACATTCCAAACATGTGAATAACTTAATCATGTATTCTCTTGAAAAATGAATACCCATTGAACCTTAGTGAAAACATGAATGTTTTCAAAAGTTAACTCTTTCCACATACCAAAATCCCAAAATTTCTATATACTCAAACCATGATATCACTTTGTCCTTATATCGGTCATGAGATCATGAATACTGTTAAAAATTTCATTTTCTCCTTATCACTTCATTATGCGCATATCATCTACTTCCCAAAATATTGGAATCACTTTTCTTGGTTACTGGTACCATAAAATTATTGAAAACCACAATAGACTAATACAAAAATATTCCAAAGTACCTCAACAACATTATTCTTGAATACTAACACATAAACACTTAAATCCAACCTCTTCAATTATTGTAATGGAATACGTCCTTCCTTGATTTAGAAGTAACTTCTTAGGTCAGGGCATTGAGTTGGGTAATGCCCAAGTTCTCCACAAATAAGACATTAAAATCCAACACAGTCTATCACTCTATGACCCTTTTCTCGACGTAGATATCATCTTTCCCTCATTTTGATATATTCCTCATGGTTATTCTTACCTTCATTAGTAATCTCAATCTTCCATTATTTATTCCCCTCAACAGGCGAACATGCATAAAAGTCTATCTTCCTCTTATTTGATGAATTATAGATACCACTAAATTTCTCCTTGTTAATCATATATCACGATGGCTGATTCGGCATAATCACAATATCTTTCCCTCTAGGAATTACACAATTTCGTTTCTCATAGTCACCAATTTCTCCATTGGATTCAATGTTAACCGAATTCCTTCTGGTTCCCTCCATTTACTAAAACATAAAAACAAATCTGTGAGAGGCAAACATTATACAAGGAAAATAACATAATCAAGGGGGAGTACCTTCGACATATAACATCTTAGGTTTAATTATAATATCATTACCGTAATTATAAGACTATAAACTATACTTATACATAACCTTAGGGAAATCCCTAGAGATACCGTCAAAATATCTCTAGGGATCTCACTATATTTTTTGCATCCTAGTTTCCAAAGTTTGACTAAACCGTTCCTCTAATACCAACTGTAGCTGTCTAGAATTACTTCTAGTGGACTATAATTTAATCCTACCAGGGCACTCCATGAGGAGCTACACCACATGGGCGGGACACACCACCATCCCTAGTGGCATCCATTTCCTCATGATGCCCTTGGGCGGAGAGCCATGCTTCGTCCAACGCTCACATGTGAGAGTTCCCAAGGATCAGATTCATTAGTACCTCCTTTGCCTATAATACCAACTTTAGAGACCTGTATATTGACGTACAAGGACATTAAATTAATTTTGCGGAATACTTAATACATAACAAAAACACACACACACGGACTGTAATAGTGTAGTGTCTTGGGAATCACGGAATGTAATCTTCTAATCGTAGTGAAAGATCTTCAACATCTCCCATAATGTTCTTCCCCAATTGGTTTTCTTAC
The DNA here is from genome assembly GCA_963277665.1 of Viscum album. Classification (NCBI taxonomy): domain Eukaryota; kingdom Viridiplantae; phylum Streptophyta; class Magnoliopsida; order Santalales; family Viscaceae; genus Viscum; species Viscum album. The sequence goes on from OY728138.1 coordinate 664,536,210, forward strand.
CTAAAACCTTTCTATATATCCTAGGTAAAAGAAAACATATAATGATTGAGCTCAAATGCTTATTAAGGGTAATCATGGAGAAAATAAAACAAACCATATGAATTTGAACTTCAAAACATGAACATAATATTCAAACTTCAAAATCTTGAGCAATGACGTAAAATATTGCAGTATGTCATGAATAACTCATAAAAAACATTAATCATGACCAAATAGAAAGGGAACAAAACATGTAATTGTGGAAACCATTAAGCACATGATATTATTTCCATTGTATCCAAGGCATTGCTGCCAAGACCATCTTAGTGGACAAAGTCTCTTTCCGAATCAAGTTCACTCCACGTTTCAGTCCTGTAATACTGAACCAGATTAACTTACCGTTATAGCCATGTCAATCTCATGAGATTTGTATCTTTACCCAATGAATTGAAGGGAGATATAGGTCCTACCCATCTTATAATGAAATCATTCTTACTTTTTCCACAAAATAATAAATCATACATCATATCATAACCAATGTAATAAAAATTGGATTCTTAAACATCATGCCATCATCACATCTTCCATATAAAACAAATGGATAACATTTAATCATAAGAAATGTTAAACCATTTAAATCATAGAGATATAATACTAGAATCATAAACATATTAAATAATGTCATCTTATATGGAAAATGGTTTTGATAAAAGACTTGAAATGAATTCTTGAGTAAAATATCATTTCTTCTTCAAAATCAATTTTCTTTTTCAGAAAATGACATTCAATTTTAAAAGAAAGAGATTTTTTTTGGAAATAGTCAGGAAATATTTTGGAGGAATATTTATGAAAATAAGGCTTTATAAAATCGTAAAAAGCCTTTCATGCCATATAAGTTAAAAAACATTCTCCTCGTACTTTTGTCGGAAAAGTCAAAAAGTACCTCGTAACATAAGAAAAAGAAAGATTCCTTACATACCATGTATTAAAAGTAAAAATGGGTAAAATGGACATTTAACATACATAAAAACACTTTTATAATACATGGACATGGATGATAAAAATAACCCCAGCAACTACTTACGTACAAGCAATCTCGGATAAAAATGTGATTTGCAAAATTATCCCTCACCTTACGTCTGATATGCTTCGTATGTATCCTAACCTCCTGTATAATGATTTAAATAATGTCATTGACTTATTACAGAATCGTATACATTGTTGTGATATCATATATGGTTTACTTATGACTTTATATTATCCGTTCTTTTGTAAATCCATGTTAAAGCGGCATTTTCGGTAAAATCATTTAATTTATCTTACGTGTTTCAACTTGTTGTTCTTTATTACTTAAATCCAAATTTCCTTAATTTCAGAATTTAAAACATTATTTATATATAATAAATATTCATCATATACATATATATTATATATTGATAAATGGAATGAAATACACCGTTCATGGAGACGATAAGTCGTAAGTACGCATGAACGCTGTTTTCGTTTCCTTATTGAATTGAATGGAATTAAGTATATGACATAAATATATATATATACACATAGATCCATTATCATTATTATGTAATATATTTCATTATTATTCAGTATATATAATTTACAATCATGCTTGAATGGTTAACATAGAGAATGAATCTCATCGGGTCGTGGAGACAGTAGTCTGTACGTACGCACGAGCAATGATATCATTCCCATGATCATGGAGTTTTATCGAAGTGTATGGATAATATTTCAGAATCAATATAACTTTAAAATAATTATATTTATTTATTTATTTACCCCATTATATCCATCCAAGTATGGTGGTGGTGGAAAACAGATTACACCACGGCGTGGAGACGTTATTCCGTACGTACGCACACGCGATGATTTCATTTTTCGTAGGATGGATAGAAGGTATAATTGGGTTGTCTCATATTTATAATAACATATCAGTATATGAGTGATAATTATGGTATTACTTCATAATGAAACAACTAAATAAGAGGAAGTATAAGAAGAAATAAATTTGAAAGAATCGGTAACGGATATAACCTCTTATTTGTTGCACCTCCTTTAAACTTCTTCTTAGGGCACTTGGTTTGGTCTTTTGAGAAGACCAAAACCTATATGATATAACTATAGAGGTTGAGAAGATGAATTTTTCAGGGTTTGGCCAAGATTCAAGGCTCAAAAGGGTGTGAAGAGATGTGGGATGGGGTTCCCTTTTTATAATGGAGGAGAGGGGCACCTTTAGAAATCTTAAAAATATTAATTTATAATAAATCTAACCCCACATAAAAACCTCACAAATTGACTAATATTCGAATTTTAGATGAGATACGGTTGTAATCTAATCAACCAATAAAATTTATACCTATTGGGAATTTATTTTAAACATTATCAACTTGATTTATCCTTATTTAATCTATTAAATTTTATTTGTGGTAATAAGATTCTAAATTTTAGATTACTATAAATAATTACTTATGTACTGTGAATTAACCATAATTAAATAATTTATGACATTTTTTACTATATAAATTTCAATTTATAATTTTTAAATATTTTTGTGACATTTAACCAATTTAATAATATGTTATTTTTATAAAATAACAACTGTGTCAATTTTGACACTATTCATTTATTTGAATTTAAATAAAATCCACAGAGAGGATATATTCATACTAAATATTTAATAGTTTCCTAACATGTCATAATAATCTATAAAATTATTGGAGAACATTAAATAGTTCATATAATATTTATTTTACCATTTTTGAAACCATTTATTTTATATTTCTCTTAATTAAATAATTACTACAACATTTTTGTATAATTATTAAATATACTTACATGTTGCATAAAAAATTAAAAATAAAATACTAGGATTAATATAAATCTTATATATTTCATAAGAATAAATTTAGTTGGATTTATCTTCTAAAACACCCAAATTTTAAAATGTTATATTTATTAAATTATGAAGGTGACAACTTTGACATCATATAATATAAAATAATATAATTGTCATAATCACTTTTATAAGACTCCAAACGGTTATATATTAGTTCATTGTATGATTATGGTGTAGATATACACTACCAATAAATTTTGGTCAGGTTTTTGGCCTTTTAATGGGTATTATTATTTCAATAAAAACTATATTATTGATTTTTCACTTAATAAATAATTTCTGTATCATTAATGTATCACCATTAATGATAATTATTTAATCCCTAAAAATTATAAAGAAATTATCGTGATGTATATAAATTTATTAGCTTTTGTAATTACTATTCATGTTAGAAGTTTTATGAAGTTTATCACTAAATTAAAATTATTATACTTATAATATTTAAGAGAGTGACATGTTGTCACTTTCAATGGTTTTAATAATAATTAAATTATTTTCAAGTTCAAAATTCCATAAAATGAATCTAATCTATCCCTCAGGTGATATGGGTATACTTTTAGCCATCCAATAGAATTTTGGCATGTGTTAGGGTAATTTTATAATATTATATTTACCCTTATTTAAATGATTTACCTTTAACTATGGTAAATAAAATTTACCATTGTTACTATTCATAATTTCCAAAAATTAATAGTATCCTATTAACATAATTTGGACCCACAGATTCCAAATATGGAATCCATTTTTTCAATTTCAATACACATAAGTTTTAAAAATTTTATTAAAATTAATCTCGTTGTCGAATTAAAACGGGTTTTGGTTTAAAACATTACAAAACATTGAATTGATTTAACCTACGAATTCAATGTAAAAGCAATGATATTGACATATATTATATTAAATTGTAAAAATATATTATATTTATACCTTAAAACCATTCAATATTATAATTTAACCATATAAATTATTACGATGAAAAAAGTTGTTTTTAATTAAAATATAGCGTGTTTTTACTATTCATTAAAATATGAAAGTTATGAGAAAAATATCATAACATTATGCAATGTAAATTTTTTAATCCTGATAAAAAATAAGAAGTTTATTTTGTAAAATTTAACTTATAAACTTGTCAAAGTTATATTTAAAATGGGTGCGCCATCAAAAGGCGCCAAAACTCTATTTTTTGAAAAATACTTATTTTACCGAAAAATTTTATTTTGTTCTCATACCATATTCTAGAAAATGTGTAAGATGAATAATAATGTTATAAAATTAAAAATGTAGCTAATAATATTCATAAATACTAGCTTCTAATAATATTATCACCATATATCATTGTTTAGTGAAACCCGGTATTGTGTACAACACACACTATCGAAGAAGGTCGCAATTTCATGTAATGCAAGCCAAGTTAAGGTTGCGTGTAGTAAAAGACTATTTTGTTGTTTTATATAACAGAATAAAACCATATTTCTTATATACATTGAATATATATATATATATACACATACACACTCAATTTTGCGTAGAATAACAACTATCAAACAAACTTGAAATTGTGTATAACACGATCCAAGAATAGTGTTACGTATACTGCAAGCTAATACGGTGTTGCGTATAGCGCAAGATAGTAATGGTGTAGCATACAAAAAAACACATCAAAGAAATTAAAAATAATAATTCTCATAAAATCTCAGGTTGTTACAATCATGTTAGTGTGGTTGTTATAGAATTTTGACACCTTGTGGGAGATCTGAAAAATTCCTTCTACACTTGAAAACTATAAAGATTATATGAGGGGAACTTCATATTCCATTTACATGTATTCATAATGTGTTTTCATTTTTTTCGTGAGATTATGGTCACTATGAATATGATTGAGGCATTTCACGGATAATAATATGGTTGTGATGATGATTGAAGATCAAGGGCATTCAAGGTTATAAAGATTGAGGCATCGATGAAATTTTTTATTGGGGGAGTTTGTGGATGAAAAGATGGAGACCAATTGATCATCGTAACAAGTTATTGCCCTCTTGTGGGTAAGAAATACCTTCATGAAAGTATAAATCAAGGGAAAACCATCCAAGGATATTGGATACCCTTCTCTTTGTGTTGAAAGAATTGTATTTATTAAATTTAATTTACATTTCCACTACATTGTAATATAATGTTAATCATTTTATATATTCATCTGTTTATTATCTATTTAGTGATTACGAAATTTGTAATTACAATTTTTAGGGTTACTTTCAATTCATTTAACCAATATGATTCTATAATACTTATGATAAAATAATTATTTGTTAGACTCGATTTATCGTAATCATTATTTTTTTGATCCATATCATGGTTAATATGATTAAATCATTTATCTATTATTAATTCAACTAAACTTGAATATTACTTGTGGAATACATTTTGTAATCTATATATTGCGATAATTTCTCTATCGGAACTAGGGCCCTATCCAATATTTGAATAAATAAAAATTTTCTTTTTTTGGATATGATTATTTTAATTCTATTAATCAATATTTTATTTCAGTTTAAATATGAATGTTTTTGGACATACAATTACCCCCACTTGTATCTTTCTCATCATTCAATACATTATGATCCAACATTTGGTATTAAAGCTCGTTTCTTCCACTCATTTATTTTCTTAGATTATATTTTCCTTGTTAATTAAATTTCTTGTTATCATTTTTTTAAATATCAGTTACACAAATGTGTACTATGGAAAAAAAATTTATTGTTTAAAAGATTGAAGGAATAATTTGTGGATCATTTGAAAATATCAACCCTATAAGACCAGTATTTTTATTGAAATGATAATGAATACATGAGAGTTAGAATGATGAATTTTTCGATCATTAGTAGAGTTTATAAAATTGTTATGATGATTAGAGAGTGTAAAATTCATGTCAAGGAATTTATACACTTTAGAAATCAAGAGACACAGAAATATTAATTGAATTACATGGAATAAAATAATTTACAATATTCTATTACTAGAAAAATATATCCATATTTCACCAAGAGAATCATCCAATAGAATTTGTAAGAAGATAGAAAATAATCATTTAGGTACATCTAGTTTTATTGATACAACAAGATCTTTTCTATGATAAGATTATCAGACAATCAAATTTTCATATAGAGAACCTATTGTTATGTTCTAAAAATGGTTCATGAAAGTTTTTAACAATTTACAATCTACGGGATTGAATGTATTAGATTTTGTGATTATTGTATAAATTATTATAAATATTATGTCAAATTAATGTGAAAAAAATAATATCCATTGATGGGTCATCATAGGTCACAAATGTATCAATTTATGAGTTAATTGGACCTGTTTTGTAATATGATAATAGATTTACGAATGAATTTTAAAAAGAAATAATGAATAATGGAGGACATTTTAGTTCTTCTACTTAATATTAAATGAATTATTATAGTCCTGGAAAGATGTTTAATCCAAAAAATTAAAATAAATTGGTTTTTCACTCTGACTCAAGTTAGTACAATCATTTATAAAATGAGTCGATCAATCTTTCTTGAAGGATGAACATGATTTTTGGAAAGGACAATTTTCATTATCTATATAATAAAAGTAACAAGGATAATAAATATATAGAATTTAATTGTTATGAATGAAAAATAGGTTTGAAATATAAGACCTGATTTTACAAAGATCAAACAGAAATATAGAAATGAGAAACATTTTTATCAAAATCAGAGAAAGTATTACAAGACAAAAAGAAAATAATGACTTGAATTCCAAGGCCACATTGAGTTATAGTGGAGGAAATAATTCTGATAAATTTTCAGACAATGAAAATTTTAGATAAATGAATATTGATCTCTATTATTGGATACCTTTTGAAAGTAAATGTTTTGTGTAAAGGTAAAAAATCTAATTCCTTAACAAATATGTCATTAAATGGAATCCATCCTCATAAAAATGTTTATATTTGTATTGAAGAATTAAATTCCACAACATAATATAATACTTTACCATCATATAAATAAGTTTCTATATTTTTAAAATTTATTAAGAATGAAAATTGAAAATTTTGTAAGAAACATGATAAATCAAATTCTAGAAAATGATTTTACAATGGAATTATTAGTTCCCTCAAAATATCTTTATAAGAATTTATTTGAAATTGAATCTATTTATAAAAACCTCGTGGAAGATAATTCTTATAAGTATATGCTTTTAAATAAATTACGAATTCATTTTTGATTAAAACAATTTAGAAAAAAACTCACTTACGAAATTAATAATAATTTGAATAAGAATTTAGTTTTAAAACTGAAGAATGAAATTCTCTCCTTAAAGAAACATTTTAAAACATTAAAACTGGTATCTAAATATTATATTAATCTAATATACAACATCATGTACAATTTAATTGTTCCGAAATGTGATATAGTCATTCAAAACAGTTTCTAGTAATAATTATTTTGTTCCAAAAAATTACACCTTTTCACTAAATACAAATGTATAGGTTATTGGAATAAAAATTGTTGTTAAATAAAATTTAATACTTAGGGTTTTAAAATGCCTAATTTTTTTTAGAAAATGTGAATTCGTAAAATTTTTCTTTCAAACATTTTTTTATCCAATAGAGCTTGGATTCCAAAAGTCAATTTTTTTAAGAAAAAAATGTAATTACCAATAAGAAGAATATATTTTAAATGTATAGTATATATTTCCAAAATATTAATGGTTACAAATAATTCTTTCAAAAAATTACTGAAATGAATGGTTGAATAGTTACCTTCGAAAACAATTCTCAATGAAAAATTATTGTTATAGGTAATACAGTTCTTCTCAGAAATGTATTGATTTCAAATGTTTTATTTCTAGAAGTTCTTAAGAACATATTTATAAGAATAATTAAAATATTTCATGAGGTTTAACTTGTGAATTTTAGGAATAATAATGGTGTAATAAACAATTCAATGAATTAATTAATTATTTCTACCAATCAACATGAGAATGTTTACACAAATAACAGAGAAGACCTTAGGAGAAAAGGCATACCTTTCCATTTTTTAAATTAGAGATCAATCTTGACTATGCATTATATGGTTAGGATACTCTAACATAAGTTAGTTATATAAATTTTATAAGAAAAAAAATTTAAGGATCTACCAGAACGTATATTTTATTCTTCAATAGTCTGTGATTATTTTTAATATGAAAATAAATATATATCATTATTTTTAATGAAACAGACAACTCATAACTATTGATATTTTACAGTTACTGAACATGGAAATATTTGGTCATACACAAATTAGATGTATTTGAGACTAGTATTATGTAATTTTTTAATTGATTAATACCCTAGATATTGATGAGACTATTTTCTATCAATGAAATTCAAAGACTATTGTTATTTTAAATGATTTATAGCGAAAGATAAAAATATGAACATCTTTCAATTGTTTACTGTTTGTAGTGGTCATGTGGTAAAATTATAAAATAGTGATTTGGAAACTATTTATAGTAAGAAATGCACTACAAATAATTTTTGATCACCCAAAACTTCTCAACAAAATGGGTTTTTAAAGAAGAAATTGTATTCTTCAAGTGATAAAAAAAATATGTTGAGTGAATATTCTATTGCAAAACATTTTGGAGATAAAGTTTTGAGTACATATTTCTATATTATAAATCATGTTTTAATTAGATAATTTCATAATAAAACACCATATGATTTTATTATATGCCACAAACTAAAGGTTTTATATATAAAAGTATTTGGATGAAAATTCATCATTTTGAATACAATTGATAATTTTTATAAAATCACACTTAAATTTTATGAAGTAATATTCTAAGGATCCTTCATGACATCATAGGTTTATAGTGTTTTCAATAAAAATTATTATACATTTTAGGAAACCGTAACTATTAAATTTTATGAAACATATCCATTGGTTTTAAAAAAATCCCAACGTATATCCTCTATTGTGTTATTTGAAAATTATTATCAACTATTGGTAGAATAATCTCCAAATATATAAGATACTCAAGAAAAAATTTTGATGTTTTACTCTAGAAGAATTTCTATAATATGTTTGGAATATGTTTTAAAAAACCCATGTCTATTGTTTCATTAGAATTATCACAATTATTGTATTTTTGGGGATGTAAATGAAACAATAATGACTATAGGTTGTTTTAGAAAATAAGTAGAATATCTAGGATTTCATTCTCAATACGAACCGAGGATTGCTAATGAGTATTTAGGTGATGAATATTAGATTAATGTAATGAAATGGTGAATAAATAAATTATAAATAAATATGATCTAGACCTTGGTTGAAAGCCCAAAATATACTTTTGTAATTGGAGTAAATGTGTCTTAAAAAATCGATGAAAATTGAATAATCATTATAAATAAAGCTAGGATAATTTATAATGTCTATAACCAAAAAGATGGAATTGTTTATGTGGAAACCTATTATCTTCTTGATAGACCAGGATCTATTCATATTCTATTAGAATTTGTAGTAATCAATTAGTTCAAACGTTTTCCAATGGATGTGAAGTATTATTTTCATTATAGATATGTTCATGAAGAAGTTTTTGTTGTAAAACATATTATTTAGGAAGATAAAAAACATACTGAATATGATTTAAAACATACTAAAGATTTATATGTTATTAAACAAGCCCCTAGCTCTTTGTATGATAGATTAACATGATTTTACATAAAGAACAATTTTGATAAAGTAACTGCTAATCAAACCCTTTTCATAAAAAATTAAAACAAGTTTTTTCATTATTCAAATTTATTTTTAAGATATTATATTTGAATCCACTCATCAATCATTTGAAAAATTATTTTATACACACTATAAAATCAGTGTTTGAAATGAGCCATATGGGTGAGTTAGTATTCATTCATGGTTTCCAAATTTATCAAAAACCAGAATGGACATATATATCTTAACATAAGTATATTAAATATCATCTTAAATGTATATATATGAAAATAATAAAATTTGTAATACCCAAATCGGTACCTCAAATAATCTTTAACATGATGTGTCTAGACAACCAATAACTCAAGAAACATTTAGAGGGATTATAGGAAGCATAATTTAATTAATATCTAGTTGTCCAAACATAATGTTTTGAGAGTTATTATGTTAATGGTATCAATAAAATCCAATGGAATCCCATTTAAACTCTCAAAAAAATATTCATAATATAAATGGAACCGCATATTTAGGACTATTCAATTTATATCGAAATGATTTTGAATTAAATATAATTTCGGATGTAGATTATGGTGGTTGTAATACTGATAGAAATATTACATCCAAAAAATTATTTTCTTAGGCTATTCTTTAGATTCATGGAAATGTATGAAATAATACTTATTATAAATTCCCAATAATGAAGCTGAATATGTGGCAGCTGGATGTTTTTGTGGTCATGTATTTTGGGTACAGCATAAACTCACATATTATGGCATGAGTTCTACAAATACCCAAATACTATGTGATAATAGTAGTGCAATAGAAACAATTAAAAACCCTACAAATAACTCATGTTAAAACCATATAGTTATTAGGAATAAACTTCATACGGGTCACTCACATAAAGAAGATATCATTTTACAATTTCTTAGAATGCAAGAACAAAACTCTGTTCTTTTTACAAAACCATTTCCATCTAATAGATTTGAATAGCTTAAATCAAATATAGGAATGATCAATGTAAAGTTATCATTCATTTCTACTTCTTGTTTATATTATCTTGTTACATTATGTTACTCTATTTCAATGTGGGGATACATATGAATTATTTTTATCTTTTATCTTATATTCTCAATAGATTTTTCTACTTATTAAATTTTTTATACTCATAATTTTTTTTACTCACATATTTTTCGTATTGGTAATTTTTTTACTAAAAAATTATGTAACTAGTTTTTTTTGTACTAATAGATATTCATAATCACAATATTTTTTGTACTCGTAAATTATTATATTCCCAAATGTTTTATACTAATAAATTTTTATACTAATAATTTTTCAATAGAATGTATTTCATACTCATAAATTTTCATATTATTATTTTTAATAAAAACAAATTTCATACTCATATTTTTTATACACTGAAACATTCATACTCATATTTTTAATACTCATAAATTTTTGTACTCAGAAATTTTTGTACTCATATTTTTTGTTCTCAATTCTATTTCTTTCTTTAAATATTTTTTCGAATAACATTAAATCGAAACAAATGGATCTATTCTAATATTCCGAAAGAAATTATTTCTTACTTGACACATTTTTTTTCAATTTTTATTTGTGGTTATTTCATTAACTTTTAATAATCAATATTGAATTCATTTTGAATATTATGATTTTCTCATTTTAACACTTTATCAAAATCATGATGAATATGATATATTTTTTTAAAAAATATTCCATGAGTTAAAATATTTTCACCCATTGTATCTTTTTTTATTTAATATGAACCATATAATCACAAAAGTAATTTTTCTATTACTTATACCAAGGGACCCCACCCTTTCCAACATTATTCATATCATTCTAGAATTGAACCAATTCCACTCTTCAATTACTGAGTCTGAAGTTTTTTTCCAAACTTTTATCATCGTACTCATGTTAAAAAAAACTAAAACCTATTACATCATGGATTAGAAAATAAAGACTATAATTTAACAAAAATATATCTCAAGGATGATGTTTTGTATATAAAGGATAGTATCTAGAAAATTCAATGATAATTATGATTCTTCATTGAATTGAATTATTTGATTTCTTAGATAGGAATCTGTTTGTGTAGTGAAACCCAAAATTTATCAGGAACCAATTGTTTTTATGATGTTAATCAAATCTGTAGTACAATGATTGTTTATATAGATTTAAATGTAACCATTTAAATGTATGATAGAGATGATAATATTTTAGAAAATCAAATCGTATAATTTCATGGTTTACCTATATAATGTGATGCTTTTTGGACTCCTTAAAATCTTCCAAAAGTAAAAGGTTCAATCAATAAGAAAAGATCGAAGAAATCATTTTTTCATAGATTCATAAAGAAGAAAATAAAAACTACTCATCTTTCTAGGGACACTCATTTTACAGAACTCTGGAAGCAAGGATTTATAATTCCTTGAAAATTTGATAGAGAAACTATAAATATTAAATATTTCTTCATACATGATTATTTGGTGAATGTTCTAAACATAAATTTTCGGGGATATATTTTCATAACCATCAACAATCTGAATCCCAGAAAAATTAATCCTCAGCAGATAATTTTTTTATATATGTTGAATAAATTTCGATTTGAAAGCTTGAAATCCTATAATCATCATCTCAAGTCAATTCCATAAAATATTACACTTCCTTGGATTAGTGGCGGTATGACAGAAATGTTAAAATTTAATTTTCATTTAATATCAATGAAGTTTCTTAAAAATTATAAAACCAACTCTCCCAAATAAATAGATTGAGGAAGTCAAGGAATTAAAAAATATTAATACCAATTATATCTAAGAAAAAAATAATTATTATTCAAATTAAGATTTAAAAATAAAGAAAAAAATAGTTTATAGTGATGAATTTGTTTCTTAGTGGAGAAAAATTAATGCCGAAAGAAATGAAGGAGACCAACAGTTTGGTCTTGATGTAGCTGAATCCATTGCTGGAAAAATAAGATCTTAAGAAAATACTAATGAAAAAGGGAAGAAAAAGATGTCGAGAAGATAAAGAAAGATTGTTTTGATATTGAAAGGTTGATTAAAATTGTTGAAAAATCAATCATAAGAATTTATTTTAAAAAATATATTCAAGAAGAATTAAAAAAATCCACTAACAATATAGGGGAAGAATGGAAAAAAATATGTAAATAATTAGAACCTCCACAAGACACTCAAAATGAATTTTAATAAGAATAAAAAGATACTAAAATGAGAAAAATAGATGATTATAATTTGTATTAAGAATAAGTAAATGAATATAAGGAAGAAAAAGAATAATATGAAAAAAATAAGGATAGATAAAAATGAATAAAGAAGAAGGAAAAAAAGAAATTAGATTGATAAGAATATGAGTAATAAAGAAAATATCAATATGATAAAATACTAGTCATATATTTAGAATCTAGTACTTGAAAATTACCATCTTCAAGAGTAGAGACTTTGAAACAAGTTACTTAGTGAATCTAAGCAGAGAAGGACATCCATATTTTAGATAAATATAAAAAGACCCGGACAGATGAAGGTCATAATCCGAAATTTGAAATAGATGATGTCCGAATTCATTCAAGAGAACATCCTAATTATGAGGAAGACACTGATTTAGTCAATACAATTTCATTGAAAAGGTATCAATACATTATTCAATCCTTAAATAGATTTTAATATCTAGTTTTTTTTATCTCCCATGTATTGAAGGGAAAATTGATTTTGATATAGATAAAAAAACAAATGATCAATCTCAATCAATATTCTAAGAAACTTTTTGATGAAGCATAAAAATGGAATCAATGTCTTCGAAGAATTTTCAAAGTAATATAGAAAGTCCTTTAATAAAGTGATGAAATGGTCACATAAGTCTAACTGAAGAATCAGAAATCATGAATAATCATCTGAATACATTTAAATAATTGTGAAGGTATATATATATTTACATTCATCTAATTTGATAATGATAAATCATGAAAAATAAAAGACATCAAAAGCCCAAATGACTCCCAATTTGAATAATTAAAATTTATTGAAAATAATATGAAGGTTATTCAATCTGTTGTCTCAAGTATCATGTTTTATAAAGATGTGATAATATATTTGAAAATTCAAAATGACATGATGACTGAAAGAATTGATGTTCAAGATTAGAAAATAAACTCTTTGGAAGATATGATTCGTACTCTGGAAGAAATGTTGTAATCATAAAAGGAAAATATTCTTACACCTGAATAGTTTTTTTATAAAAGGAAGTATTTCTTTTTTATGGAAATAATTCTTTGATAAGATAATAAATTATATGAAGGAATTTGTGAATGTAATGACACATATCTTTGATCTGTTGAAGATGAAAAATGAAAATGAGAAGATATTTTTTTCCCTAAAATGTTTTTGTATTTTATTTAAACATAAATGAATGAATTTAACATATACAAACATTTTTATTGAATGTTTTTCCATTTTTTTATTAATGTTTATTCACTTATTCCAGATGATGAGATTCATTATTATGTTTTATTTTTTTATATCTAAATTTTTTGTAGGAAATAGATGTATTTCCCTATTATTTTTCATAAATAAAAATGGGAGAGAATGATTTTATAATGGGGGGATTGTATTTGATAGGGGGTAATTGTATATTTATAATAAAAACAAGAATTTCTCTAATAAGAGGGGTTATTTAAAAAATGATAAAATGAATCTCAGGGATTTTGTTATCCATACATGGATTTGGTCATATTCAACATCATATTCAGAAGAGTATTAAAACAGAAATGATGATAAGTATATATATTTACTTCTAAATATGATCGTTCATTAAATATTCAATATAATATGGTTTTATATAATAATTTTCCATTATAGAGTTGTGGTTTGTGCTTTCCAAAAAGGTAGAGATTGTTGTGTCAAATGTATTCTTTTGAAATATCAGTTAGTTTTTTAATGTAAATCAAATATTGATTCTTAAATACCAAATTAATATGTCATTTATATTTAAAGTAGTTTAAAATTATAATTAGTTATCATTTTACCATACATTTATATGAATACCATAATCATTGTAATAATGTGTTTTTTAGAAATGATTCATTCCACAATTCTCAAAATAATCTTTATAAAGATGTTTATTGTATACATAAAATATAATTTTTATCATACATATTGGCCATTTTTCATACAAGAAATATTTTTTATTGATATAAATTGTATTGGCTTTCATAAAGAAAATCATCATACCCTTTTTCATTTATTTTTCTATATCCAACAATCTATACCGTAATGAAAGGAAAATCGTTAAATCAAAACTATGTCAAGTATTATATTTCAATATTATTTTAAAAATATTCTATTATTTTAGTTATAAGATGTACATTGAAGATATAGGATTACAAGTCCTTCCACGCTTTAGGAGAAAATACATCCTTTGGAGGGAATGAGGAAAATTGGGAGAAATACATACAAATACCATATCATTTGAATGTGACCTGGTTTCTATGGTAGATGCTAAATTTTGACACCCTACATGAGCTTTGAAAAATTGTTCCTATGTTTGGGATCCTTGATGTTTAAATGTTGTGTATTTCTTATTCAATTTATTTTTGATTCTTAAGTGTTTTTTTATGACAATAATCGTTGTGAATATGATTGATGGATTCCATGGATATGAATAAAGTTATGCCTTTTTGTGTGCATAAAGGGATTCTAATGCTAATAATACCTAGGTGATTAATATATTATTCACTAAGGGATTTTGGGGATTGAAAAACAGAGACATACAGATCATAGTATTGAGGGCATACCCTATTGTTCATATGACAGACATTCATGAAATTATAAATTAGGGGACCTCTATCAAATTTTATTTGACACAATTCTATTTAGTTTAAAATAATGGTATTCATTTACTTATTTTACTTTTATATTTCATTTTAATATAAAATGAATTTATATATATATATATATCTGTGTGTGTGTGTGTGTGTTTCTATTCTCTATTTAGTGATTACAATATTTGTAATTATGATTTCATCGATTTTGATCAATTCATTTACCCAATATGATTCTACAGACTATATGAGAGAATAGTTAATTGTTACAATAAATTTATCGTGAACTTATTGATTGAAATCCATAGAATGTTTACTCTCATTAGATCATTTCCTTGTTGGGAATACAATTATTTTCAAAGATGACCTAGGGAATACATTTTGTAATCTCTTGATTATGATACATTGTCTATCACACCCAGGGCCCTGTATGATGTTTGTTAAAATAAAAAAGTTTTTTTCTAATAAAACATGTTTAATTATATTATACTATTTTCTATATATATATAAACTTGTATTTTTACTCTTACAATTCACCCCTATTGAATATTTTCATCTATGTATACAATACATTCCAACAGCTCATCTACTACATATTTCGCCTCAGGCCACCAAAAATGAGTATTTAATCCATGGAACATTTTGAAAACACCTGGGTGTATAGATAAAGGTGTGTTATAAAAATCATGAGTAACTCCCTGAAAAAAAACTATGAGAACAACCATTCATTCATGAAACAAAATATTTTTCTGAAAATCTTCTGACAATCCTTTTGGAGAATTACCATGGCCCACTCAATCATGCATTACCTATACCTCTAAGTCTCTCCAATAAAACTCCCCCATACATTAAATTATAGAATGATGAAGCAAAATTTAAAAAAATTCTCTACCACCATCCACTATTTTAATTTTGTGCATTGAAATCAATTCCTCTATAACTCTACAAGCATCCATAGGCTCCAAAAGAATACAATTCCATGACTTCCTGCATAAAGATTTAGACACAAAATTCCTAATTCATGAGGTTTCTGATATATAAAATGTATAATTATGAAGGAACTCCATCCACATCATATTCTAAAAGTTCATATCATGTAGAGTAAAAGACCTAACTCAAACTCTTGAGGTATGTGAAGACAAACAAAAATTCTCTCTAATGGGGTAATGTTGACACAACATTAGTAGAAAAACATCCACCACTAGCTCTAAATATTTGGTGGAATAGTAATGTTCATATGAAAATAACTATTTATCCCCATAGGATATCACTACCTGCTACTACATCAACATGCATCCCAATCCTAGATAGGAAGTATCACAATACAGCTGAAATAATACACCCTCCACTAGTAGTTTAAGAACTACAGAATAGACTAAAAATCCCCTCTAGGTAATCGAATACATCCTAGAACCGATCACTCCACAAAAAAGCATCATATTTCCTAGTAAAACATATCAATGAGACTATAAATCAAGATAAATCGGGTACAAACCTCCAATAATATCCTCTAAGACCATGGAAAATTTGATACTATACCAAGTTCTTGGTTGTTGACCAAGAAACAATTGTTTCAACCAAATAAATGTCTACTTATACACCCTTCTAAGACACCACATGAATGAGTAAATGCAACTCTCATGTACATAACCCACACTTGGACATATTTAAATATATATGGTGGTGCCGAAAAACAAAAAAGATAGCTGTGAGATGTTTGACATGCTTATCTTCTGATACTGAATAAATTAAAATACTAGAGATGAATCCGATGATGAACTATTCCATGAAATCATAGTAAATGGAGATCATAAGACCTATGAACTATGATGGTGAATTTCTAACACCAAATGAAATTACTAAAAACATGAAGTACACATACCTGTATATATAAAAAGTCTTTAGGATATGACCCTCCTTCAACTGCAACTGGTGATATCCAGACCATAGGTCGATCTTCGAAAACAAACTCAACCCTATCAGTTGATAAAAAATATAGTATATCATTAGAATAGGGTAACAACTCTTAACTGTTAGATGATTCAGCCTTCGTAGTCCTGCCACAACATTACACCACCATTCACCGTCTAAGAAAGCTACACTATTTCCCCCCATGGTGAAACACAAGGCCTTATAAAGGTCCTTTATGTCAGATCATCTATCAGAATCATCATATCTTGCAACTTATAAAGTTCCTTAATATATGAAGCCACATAAATCATAGAAACACTATACATAAATTCTATCACAAACTCAACATAACATCACTTGGGTGCCATCACAACCTCTTTGAAAAAAAACCCAGTAACTCCCCAATGTCCTTGGGAATCTCAACCATCCTAGCCTTCACTACTTCCACTAACAACTCAACCAACAAGGAAAGAAGGGCTCAATACACTGGTTGCCCAATGAAAACTCCAGTCCCAAAATAAAACCACTCATTGAAAATCCACATAGAAAAATATGGCACTCCAATAAAAAATGTTGATAATAGTATATATGGAATGAAAATAGTCTATGTTGAGGTTGACATTGTTTGACTTCATCTATAGAATAAAAATGTCCCCACAAAAATAATGTAGCCCCATCATTAATATAAACATCATCACACAACAAACAAGTTGTTCTGGCCCTCCACTGGTGTATTCAAAACAAGGGATACATGAATCCTTTCTACTTCTAGTTCCAGAAAATGGCCTAGAGCTTGTGAATTAGTGGAGGGTGATGATCCAGAATAAAACAAGTAACAAAATAGAGTATTAATCAAACTGATCATACCTAGGATAATTTCTTTCCCTTATTAAATGGTTTCCCCCACTACATGGATCTATGAATTCCCAAATCCACTAAAACACTTTAGAAAACCACATATAAGACAATTTTCAGGTTTTGGTCCCTAAACATCTAGAAAATCCCGAGGTCGACCTCTAAATTCTCCACCTCCCCTCGTTGGAACAAAAACCTGCTACCCTTTCTACTAAACCAACATCACTATAAATGATTGCTCGGGAAAGCACTAAAACTATACACCTCTTCCAAACCAAGGATGACCAGCCACTGGCCACTGGTCTGATAGATCGCCATGAACTCCACACAAGAAAAACATAAAACCCAACCACATAGAAAAGGCACAAAAACTAGAAGTTTGAATTTGAAGCTCATGAGGTTGACTCATGGGTATTTGAAATATCCATGGACTCAGTGCCTTTGTCATTCCACTGACAACTATTCACATAAAAGGAACCCTGATGGTTTCCATCTTGTAGAAAAACCTCCTTGTGAGTGCATTCTCTCAATCACCACTTCCCAATTTTGAACCTTCATGTGCATTAGAAATATAAAAGGAGTAGTTTATTACTATATATATGGATGGAGTGCCTTATAAAGACACATCACATGAGACTCCAAATCAAGATAAATATTAAGAAAAAAATGCACAAGTTCTTGGAACATGATTACCACTACCACACTAAAATTATCCTCTAATAAAGAGAAAAAAGGTCAAGCCTCTTCACTGCATTCATGGTAGAATAACAGAACTCTTCATGGAAATCCTTCAGGATTCCATCCCAAAAATGTATTCCACCTTCCAATCCCCAAGATACAGTGTCCACCACTAACACAAATATCTTGGTATTTGACTAACATCTAAAGGGTCGCAATTATTTGTTGGGGCTTGGATCAAACTGAAAGAGATCTCAGACTCCCCCAACCAGCTGTCTATCCATACATCTAAAACATAGCACTACTGCTTATCCAAACCATTATTCTATACAGAACACAACGTTATCTTATAATAGTCCTCCTCCTCAGTTGGATCAACCCTATAGTGATGAAACAGATCAGCCTGTGGATCCTCAATATCTTGACTCACATGCACATGATGAATATAATCTATAGAAAATTGCAAAATAGATATTTCCTAATAATAATAGTGTGAAATTGTATTAAGATTCATTTTAATTCATTTTATTTATTTCATCTTATTTAACCTACCCAAAGAAACCTAATTCCAACAGAAAAATAAGCCATTATGATTCATGCCCCGTTACTTGGTCTCTACTCTATGAGAAGATCCATCGCACTTGTCTGATCAATAAGCTCAACATTCATGCAGTATATCATAGGGGGACCTAAAATATCAAGACCTAGAATGTATTCCTATACTATGTCATGTACCAAAGTCAAATGGATCTATTTCAATACAAACCCATGAAAACATCACAACTCTTTACATAAAATCCATCTTATCTATCTACCATCACCTCTGATTCCACTCTATCATGACCACCTCCATCCAATGATATCTGAATGAGGGGAGAGAGATAGTGACCCATGTATCCCTCACTAGTTGGCATCGGGTTGGAGAACATCACCAAGGGTGTACAAACCTCCCAATATTGGAGGAATTACACATTACAAGAAAGATAGATTAGTAGATAGAAGGAATCAACCACAATAACTCCACAACATAACAAAAAATAGAAACACAAACCTTCCCTCATACGTATATAATTATAACTGACATAGATAAAAGTCTCCAATGTAAAAACCCCAAGATAAATCTAAAGTATTTACACAACAACTATTAAGGTTTCGAACTAGTAAGGTACAACATGATCCATGTAATCTCCTAGAAACATGAAAATAGTTTTATATACATAGGATGAACACACAAGTATAATATGTAGGAAAAGATTAATACTCTCATGAATATGTGAAAAAATCATACCAATGCAGTTGTGAGAAGATAACATAACCAAACAATACCTAAACATGCATACTAACAACCCCAACTACATCAATTAAAGCACACAAAATAGAAAAATAAAGGTAATATAATATAATGTAATGAAAATAGAGGAAATAGTGCCCCATACCACTTTAACATTGATTACCATCTCTCACACCCCAAAAAAACATTATGGTGATCCCAAATCTTCTAAATATACCCCATCACATCCCACCTGCACATAGTATACCCTCAAAATACATGTCTCCCCCAGGTAGGTTACCCTCACAAAACATCCATCCCACACACTAGGCCCCACAACACATCCCTGCCGAACACAACTGGGCCACACAATACATATAATCCACACACACCTCTGTCTCGAAACTCATCCCATCTCATCATGAAGACTCCTGGGAGAGCACATCACAACTCATCATGAATGCACATGAGACACCACATCAGAACTCTTCTTAAAGACACCTTGGATACCACATCTTATCACACCATTTTGGATGAAGATTGTGGAACCATCGACTAAAAGTGGGAGCATGGAATAGTTGGTGTACAACTATTCAACTTCACAGTGGGATATTGGGAGAAATACCCCCTCATGTGACTATACAGGTGTTATGAAATTTGTTCTCTTCAGGTGTGGGATGTATATAGAAATCACAAGGTATATACAACGATATATATAGTATAGAAAATACAAACCCTACCAATATGTTCTAAAAAAACAACCTTACATTAAAATCACATTTTATTCCACCAATAAATGAATTTATTAGTATCTGAAATGATCATTTTATAAGGCGAATATATCTGATAAGTGTAGTCACATTTCCTATACAATAATATCTGTTTCATTGTATTATTTATCATCACACACCATTAATCTCACAACCCATCATTATATTTTCTATTAAAAAATAACAATGAAATTAACCAAACCAACCAATTCCATTTCAAATATCATTACACATTCATTTATTCAGTCCATGACTACTTTGGAATCTAGAAAATGGGATCCACAAAAAACAAGAAAAAATTCAACCCCAACAATCTCACCTAGCCTCCCCTATAGCCCAACCAAGAAACCACCACCTCACCACCACAAAAGCTTTTTCCACAATCCATCATCCCCACAATCCCCAACCACACATCGCCAACCCACAACAATGGCCGCACTGATAGAAACACATAATGATAATTTTGAATATTTAGAACAAGGATTTTCGCACAGTCAAATTTATTTTATCGGGGTTTTATCAAGGTTGTACAAACCATGAGGAAACCATTTTTTATACCAATACAAGTAATAAAGAAATTTTTATTTCTGGTGTTTTCACAATAATCACAACAGTCACAAAAATCAAAATACGTATAGCTATTTCAAACAAAGCCCCCAACGACCAAAATTTTTAGGGGGGCATCCGGCCCATACAATCCACAATATCACTATAATATTAAATATATAAATTAATTCAAAAAAAATATGTAACACCCCGAGCTTTCATGATACGCTTCTCTATCAATAATTCTATAGCTTGCATTGTATGCAAGATCGAGATTCTAAAACACTATGACCAATAAATGTAGCAGTTATGAATAGTAATACCCAATTTCTGAATTTATATAAATTTTATATTTCAAAATGTACTTCATTTTTGTATTTTTAATATCGAAATTACTCTATGTTGATTTTTTTTGTAATTTTCTGATAACTTCCAATTTTTTATGAATAGTGAAAAATACATAAAACAACTTTTTTAAACAAAATAATTTATAGTGATAAGTTATAATATTGAGTGGTTTTAAAGTATAATTAGAATATATTTTTACCATTTTATCCAATGGTTGTCATTATAATTAATTTCACTTTGAAATTGGACATAAACTATTGTCAATCTTTTGATATATATTGTTTCTTAAAAACACACTATTTGTTGTGACAGTGGGAATTAATTATCAAATTAATTAATGCCACTTTTATTTTTGGAATTTCATAAAATATACATCATTTTTGAATTTGGAATATCAATTATAGCTTAGGGTGAAATTTTGGTATTGTTCTGAAAAACATTAATTTTTTATGAATAGTGAAACCATTAAGTGGTAGTTAAAAAACTGATTTTTCGTTTAAATGAAACATTACCACTTCTGTGATTTGATTTTCAAAAATCCTACATACATTTTTGTCATTAGTAATTAAAATGTGGTTCAATGGGATTAAAATAATTTTTCGGTAAATAGTAACTTTTATGTTTAAATAATCACGATTAAAGGTAATTAGTGAAATTGAAGGTTAAATGATATTATAAAATTTTTAAAATACCTTTACACTTGTCCTATCACTATTGGATGAGTAAGGGCCAACCAAAAAAATCCATTGGTCATCTTGGTTACCCTATAGAGCAACTTTGGTAGGAAAATGACATTAAAAACTTTTTATTTAATGTTAAAATAAAAATGTCACATACATGAGTTGTTTTACTAAAACAATTTTTAAATGGGGTTATACAAGTCATATATTTGACTATAAATATTCATTAGAAAGGTAAAACGATTTCATACATAATGATAATTTTTTTATAATTTTTAGACATTATATAAATTCAATTATTTATAACACCATGATGATGGAGTGATTACCTCATTAATTAACGATTTAAATAAAATAAAATGATAATGTAAAATCTAAGACGTACACTTGTCAAAAACCTATTGGATTAGTATATTTCGATCTATTATCACCTTATCCTATAAATATATCATTTTTGGAACTTTATAATCCGAAAATCATTTCATAATAAAGTAACATTTCAATCATTCCAAGAGTGCCCCTTCTCTCCTCTTAGAAATGGCACCCACCTCTACCTCCTTATTCACACCATCAAGCCATTTGGATCGGACAACATCTTCCCAAATACTCTCCCAACTTCTCTATATTACTCTTAGAAGCCTCACTTTGGGATGAAGTCATCCCAAGGAAGCATTTGGCTCAAATCAAAAAGAGTTACCTGATTTTAAGGTAATGTCTTTTCTAATGTTGTTTTGTTTTATTTGGCTTCTCCAACCTCCTAAACTCTTTTTATTATTGCCTTTTGTTACAAAGACAGTATATAAATTATACTAGTATGTTTAAATGGGAATTATTTTATTTAAACTTACACACACCTACATCTAATGGTTAAAGCACATACTATTTCTGTGGATGGAAAATTTCTATCTCACGAAACGATGATTGTTCAACACTCGTATAACACCTTCAAAGGTGGCCATTAAGATGTCACTATATTTATATATGATATATATTATGTTTTTGTTTTCCTTATTCTTCTTTATTTCTCATTTATGGCACACCTTCACGATTTTCATTATGGACAAACGCGATAATTTCATTTTCGGAAGTGCGGACTACCGCCCCCTCAAAGTGATTTGAATCGTTAATGACATATGTGGGATTTATATAGGATAGAGTAAATGGTATTATACATTATATTATACTGGAATTATAGTATACCTTTATATAATTATAATTTCATTCCATTAAATACGAAATAGAAATTAAAGTAGCGTTCATGCGTACGTATGGCATACCATCTCCATGAACAGTGCATTTCATTTCTTACCTCTAAATTTTATGTAATATTATAAATGAAAGTATATAATGGATATATCTGATATAAATGATATCTAAATAATGATATAATTGCAGATATAATGGATATTCTACCACATAAACAACTTTTAATTATAAGAAGTTTATTTTTGACTTAACTACCAAAGATCGAAAAAACGACCGTTAATAACTTAAATAATTACATAATATTCATAACAAGGTAGTAAGTGATATAAAAGGAATAATGAACTTGAAAAATGTTCTTAATCAATTAGAAATTAACTACAGTTTATTATTCATGAGGTTAAAGAACGATCGAGTCAAGTCGGACACGAGGTAAGGGAACTTCTTACCCCAATTACTATTCTTTGGGTTAATCTCCTAATTTAAAATTATATCATGATATTATAATGTACTTTATTTTATTTGTACATTATTTATGTTTACTTATATTGAATACACATAATAGATATATTTTATTTAAAAAACGATCTTTGTAAGGGAATTTCTTAACCCAATTTCCATTCTTTGGGTTAATCTCCTACTTTCAAATTATGTCATGATATTATTATGTCCTATCTTGTATTTCACATTCATTATGTGTACAAATAGTGAATACACATATTAGATATATTTTATTTAAAAATGATCTTTTTAAGGGACTTCGTCTCAATCTCCATTCATTGAAGCATATTTTGTTTTATACACAATTTTCATTTATACGGTGTATAAACCCCTTTTACATTTACGTTTATTTAAAAGGTTTTATTTATTATTATATTTTTTTTAAATGATTTCAAAAAAATTATATTTCTCTCAAATATATGAAAATCCAGTGCAAATGTATACGTATTTAACGCAAGCTTAAAAATGTTTTCAGAAAACCTGACTCTCGAGTGTGGTAGACAGGAAGGGATTGGGCATGGACCCATCAAGGTCTGTAATTAGTTGAGCAGTCTCAGAATTATTTATTTTGTTTTCAGAAGATTGCATATTGTTTTCAAAAAAACACTGGAGTATATTTAAGCAATTTTAAATATAAGTATCTTTTAAAAAAATTGCATCGGTAGGTCTCATGAGATAAACTAGTGTATTGGCACGAGGCCTTGAAAAAATCTTATTTGTGGTCTTCGCACGAGACCTTGGCTACGTGGTTATGATAGTCTGGCATTATGCATTCCATAATTATGAAAATGGTTATTCATATTGCATGTGATTATTAGACTAGTAGAATATCCATGTGAAGAAGTAAATGGAATTATCTCATTTTACATATTCATATTATGTTGAAGTTCAAGTTTAAAATCTTTTTTTAGTTATACATTGCCTTTAATGTTTATGTTTATTGATGAATGCTTCCGCTGTATTGTTATCCTTACTGAGCATATGAGCTCACCCCTTTCAATGTTTTAATATTTTCTATAATGTGAAGAAGTATTTAATGAATGACCTGCAGGGATAGTCAGAAGAGGATATGAGTGTGGACTATGGAGGCTTTGTTATTGTAGTTTTTCAGTTTATGATGTAATGTAACATTTATGAATGTATCTAGTGTTTCCAACGCTACAAAACTAATCGGCCTTTCTAGACTTGATCGTTTGTGATCAATCCAATGATACTCAATAATGAACCGACTCTGGGTAACTAGGGTCGGGGCGTTATAGTTGGTATCAGAGGTAGTTTAGTACTAACCTTGGAAGATAGATTTAGATAAACTCTGATTAGAGCACATAGCTCTAAGATAGACTTTGAGGATTAGTATATAAGAACTTCTTGAATTTTGGTCTTTTAGAGATTTTGTGAGTTTTTAGAGAAATACATCCATGTCTGGATACGAGCAGGTAGAGGCAGCTCTGGCACAAATGTACCTAGGGGTAAAACCCGAAAACACCGCATTGAGCTAGACTTGAACGGGAACTCGTGCACGACAACCGGCCTTGCTACACTCTTGATTACGATACTTCTAGGGGATATGCTTAAGATAATTCTCATTTTCTTTATAAACCATTATAATGGGGTTATGATTATATACTTCCACAAATAAAACATTTCTTTTTACGATAATTGATTATATCCATAAATAGTTCAATTTATGTTAAGTGTTTTACAAGTATGGAATTATGTATTTCGATTCATAAACTAATCTAGTTTATGACATTGTTAAGAAATGGCGCCTAGTGGAAGGAATGGAAACTGTATCAATGTACACACTCCGTGTAGGGATTTCCCTCCTGCTCAATATAATTATTGTGGATCTGGAGATAAAATTGGTGCTGATCAACTTATTACCATACTGGGACAACTCACTCAGGTTATGAATAATAACCTTACTCGTATAGAGAACCCGGATCCACAACGTGGATGATCAATGTTATACCGATTCATGAGGAAACAATATCCAACATTTAATGGGGGTACAAATCCATTAGTAGTTGAGCAATGGATAAAATCCTTAGAGAAAATATTCCATGCCTTGGGGAGTAGCGAAAGGGAGAAGGTTATCATGGAAGTTTACCTCATCACTGGAGATACCGGTCAATAGTGGTCATTGATTCAAAATAAATAGGAAGATAAAGAAGTATCAAGTATGGAATGGAGATATTTCAAAGATCATTTCTTAGAATAATACTTTCCTCATGACCATCGAGCTGATATTGGAAGGAAATTTCTGAGTCTGAGACAAAAGGAGGATGAAAATGTCACAAAGTATGAGGCTAACATTACAAGGTTAGCAAGCCATGCTGTAGATTATATACGTAACCCAAGAAGTAAGATTTATCGTTTCTTTGATGGGTTAAACCTGTTTCTCCATCGAGCCTTAGTCTCACAATCTTTCTCATCGTACGATGATATAGTCTTCTGTGCTATCAAGACAGAAAAGGAATTCTCTAAATCTTATGAAAATAAACTAAAGTAAGAGAATAAGAGAATGGTGGAACAAGAGACAGATAAAGGGAAAAAGGGAAATAAGGATTTTCCATTATGTGATAATTGTGGGAAGAATCATCCCGGTACTTTCCTGAAATTAATGGGAGTTTGTTATAAATGTGGAGAAAAAGT
This sequence comes from Viscum album, assembly GCA_963277665.1. Taxonomy (NCBI): domain Eukaryota; kingdom Viridiplantae; phylum Streptophyta; class Magnoliopsida; order Santalales; family Viscaceae; genus Viscum; species Viscum album. The sequence goes on from OY728138.1 coordinate 664,563,111, forward strand.
TCACCAGGCTTGTGATTGTATTGGAAAGAATGAGGATATCAATGTTGAATGCTACAATTTTAGGGAAATGGGGAATTATTAAAATGAATGTCCTAAGAGTTAGAGAACCTTAACTCAGAAATGGACAAGGGAACAAGGACAATCTTATGTTGTTTCTACAGTTATTCGTGCTTTTTGAAACAAGGATTTTATTCTCGTTATAAGAATAATGTGATATATATAAGGATTTTAATATAGTACATGTTGTTTTTATTAAGTTTTTAATCTGATGAAGGTAATCATATTTTTGGTATGCGAAAATAAGAGAATCTTTACTCTGTTTGGGGAATCTAATGTTACAATTGATTTTGGAATTTAAGGACCTTTTAGAGAAAGTCTGGATAGAGGTATTTTGGATAACTATAAAGGTTGAAATGGATTAAGTTGAATATTGGATAGTATTGTTTAAGGTTAAAAAAATTATGAATATTATTTTTGAAATATTATAATAATATAGTTTTACGAAAAGGACAACCTACAAGTTGGGGGATAACCCGTCGCGTCGGAAAAAGCTGTAGGAATAGAACCCACAACCATTGTGCAACAGACCTTTATTACCTACCACTAGCCTACAGGAAGTCCCTAGTTATTACAAAATAGTTTTCCTAACCTAAATGGTATGTGGTAATATTTGGAACCTTATAAAATTAGGCTAAATTGAATATTTTTGAGTTCTGTTACCATTTGGAGTGAAAGATGGGTTCGTGGTAAAAATTTATTAAAGAATGAAAGCCTACATGACAAGTAAGTATATTTCCTTACATTCTTAGAAAATCTATTAAATAAATTCCTCAACTTTATAAAAGGTAACTAAAAACAAAAACTTTGTCGTTTAACTTTTCCAACTGGGGATTCAATCACCGTTTAACCAATCAAAAGTTTGTGATTTTCTTGTGGTTAACTTTCTCCAAATCCTGTTTTCGACAACTCTCCATCAGACCTTGATGGTTTTTTTCTCCTCCAAATCCATATTTTCATATAATCCTAGTATGGGATATCTCGTGTGACCTTTGTACTTCTCATTCTTACTTTTAATGTTATATTTTTATTAACCCTATTTCCAATGTGGGTTTTCCATAAAGGTATTTTTTTTATTTTAGACCTTTTATTTTCAAAGAAAAATTTAAAATTGTGAGGACGCAATTTATTTAAGGAGGGGAGAATGTAACACCCCGATATTTCATGATACGCTTCTCTTTCAATAATGCAATATCTTGCATTTTATGCAAGTTAGAAATTCAAACACACTACGACCAATAAAAGTAGCAGTTATGAATAGAAATACCCACTTTTTGAAATTATATAAATTTTATATTTCAAAATGTACCTCATTTTTGTATTCGTAATATCGAAATTACCCTATGATGAATTTTTTGTAATTTTCCATGAACTTCCAATTTTTTATGAATAGTGAAAAATACATAAAACAAATTTTTTAATCAAAATAATTTATAGTGATAAATTATAATATTTAGTGGTTTTAAAGTATAATTAGAATATATTTTTACCATTTTATCCAATTTTGGTCATTATAATTAATTTCACTTTGAAATTGGACATAAACAATTGTCAATCTTTTGATATATATTGTTTCTTAAAAACACGCTATTTGTTGTGACAGTGGGAATTAATTATAAAATTAATTAATTAAAATTATATGTTTGGAATTTCATAAAATAGAAATCATTTTTGATTTTGGAATATCAATTATAGCTTAGGGTGAAATTTTGGCATTGTTATAAAAAACTTCAATTTTTGATGAATAGTGAAACCACTAAGTGGTAGTTAAAAAACTGATTTTTCATTTAAATGAAATATTACCCCTTCTGTGATTTGATTTTCAAAAATCATACATACATGGTTTTCATTAGGAAGTAAAATGTTGTTCAATGGTATTAAATAATATGTTGCTGGATAGTAAAATTTAAGTTTAATTAATCGCGATTAAAGGTAATTAGTGAAATTTAAGGTAAAAATGTTATTATAAAAATATGAAAATACATTTACACTTGTCCTAACCCTATTGGATGAGTCATGTCCGACCAAGAAAATCCATGGGTCAACTTGGGGTCCCCATGGAGCCACTTTGTTAGGAAAATGACATAAAAACGTTTTATTTAATGTTAAAATAAAAATGTCACAAACATGAGTTGTTTTAATAAAACAATTTTTAAATGTGATTATTCAAATATTATATTTGACTATAAATATTCATTAGAAAGATAAAACGATTTTCTACATCATGATAATTTTTTTATAATTTTTAGACATTAAATAAATTAAATTATTTATGACACCATGATGATGCAGCGATTACCTCATTAATTCACGATTTAAATAAAAAAATAATGTAAAATCTAAGACTTACACTTGTCAAAAACGTATTGTATGAGTATATTTAGAACCCTTATCACCTTATCCTATAAATATATCATTGTGGGACCTTTAGAATCCGAAAATAATTTCATAATAAAGTAACATTTCAATCTTTCCAAGAGTGCCCCTTCTCTCCTCTTATAAAAGGCCCCCACATCTACCACCTTATTCAAACCTTCAAACCATTTGGCTTGGTCTAACTCTGACAAAATACTCTCCCAACATTTATATCTTACTACTAGAAGCCTCAATTTTTTCATAAGTCTTCCCAAGGAAGCCTTTGGCTCAAATTAAAAAGAGTTACCCGATTTTAAGGTAATGTCTTCTCTAATGTTGTTTTGTATTATTTTGCTTCTCCAACCCCCTAAAATATTTTCATTATTTTTTTTTGTAACAACACCATTATCTTCAATATACTAGGATTTTGTTATGATAAGTATTTTATTTACACATACACACACCTACATCTAATGGTTAAAGAACATGCTGTTTCTGTGGATGGCAAATTTCTGCCTCACGAAACGATGATTGTTCAACACTCATATAACACCTTCAATGGTGGCCATTAAGATGTCACTATATTTATATATGATATATATTATTATTTTTCATTATGATTCTTTATTTATCATTTATGTCATACCTTTACGATTTCTATTATGGGTAAACGCGATAATTTCATTTTAGGAAGTGCAGACTATTGCCCTCTCAAAGTGATTTGAATCGTTAATGCCATATGTGGGATGTATAAAGGATGGAGTAAATGGTATTAATAATTATATTATACTGGAATTATAGTATACCTTTATATAATTATAATTTCATTCCATTAAATATGAAATAGAAATGAAAGTAACGTTCATGCGTACGTACGTCTTACCGTCTTCATGAACGGTGCATTTATTTCTTACCTCTAATTGTTATGTAATATTATAAATGCAGGTATATACTGGATATATATGATATATATGATATCTACATCATGATATAATTTTGGAGATAATGGATATTCTACCACATAACCAACTTGTCATTAGAAGAAGTTTATTTTTTACTCAAGTACCAAAGATCGACAAAATGACCGTTATTAACTTAAATAGTTACATAATATTTATAACATGGTAATAAGTGATATAAAAGGAATAATGAACTTGAAAAAGTTTCTTAATCAATTATAAATTAACTCTAGTTTATTATTCAGGAGGTTAAAGAATGATCGAGTCCAGTCGGACACGAGGTAAGGGAACTTCTTAACCAAATTTCTATTCTTTGGGTTAATCTCCTACTTTAAAATTATCTCATGATATTATTTTGTCCTACCTTTTATTTTTACATTAATTATGTGTACTTATAGTGAATACACATAATAGATATATTTTATTTAAAAAATGATCTTTGTAAGGGAATTTCTTAACCCAATTTCCATTCTTTGGGTTAATCTCCTACTTTCAAATTATGACATGATATTATTATGTCATATCTTGTATTTATACTTCGTTTATGTGTACATATATTGAATAAATATAATAGATATTTTTTTAAATGATATTTTTAAGGGACTTCATCTCAATCTCCATTCATTGAGGCATATAGTGTTTTATACACAATTTTTTTATACGGTGTATAAACCCCTTTGACTTTTACGTTTATTTAAAAGGTTTTATTTTTTATTATGAGATTTTTAAATGATTTCAAAAAAATATAGTTCTCTCAAATATATTAAAATACAGTGATAATGTCTACGTATTTAATGCAAGCTTAAAAATGTTTTCAGAAAACCTGACTCTCTATTGTGGTAGACAGGAAGGGATTGGGCGTGGACCCATCATGGTCTGTAATTAGTCGAGCAATATCAGAATTAGTTATTTTTATTTTAGAAGCTTTCATAATGTTTTCAGAAAAAAACTAGAGTATATTTAAGCAATTTTAAATGTAAGTATCTTCTAAAAAAATTGCATCGGTAGGTCTCATGAGACAAACTAGTGTCTTGGCATGAGGCCTTGACAAAATCTTATTTGTGGTCTTGGCACGGGGCCTTGCCTATGTGGTTATGATAGTCTGGAATCATGCATTCCATCATTATGAAAATGGTTATTGATATTGCATGTGATTATTCGACCAGTAGAATATCCATTTGAAGAAGTAAATTTCATTATCTCATTTTACTTTTTCCATATTATGTTGAAGTTCAAGTTTAGAAGGCTTTTGTTTTAGTTATACATTGCCTTAAATGTTTATGTTTATTAATGAAAGCATCCACTATATTGTTATCCTTACAGAGCATCTGAGCTCACGCATTTCAATGTTTTAATATTTTCCAGGATGTGACAAAGTATTTTATGAATGACCTACAGGGATAGTTAGAAGAGGATATGAGTGTGGACTATGGAGACTTTGTTATTATAGTTTTTCAATTTATGATGTAATGTAACATTTATGAATGTATCTAGTGTTTCCAAGGCTACTAAACTAATAGGTATTTTGAGACTTGATCTTTTGTGATCATGCCAATTTTATGCAATAATGCACTGACTCTGGGTAACTGGGGTCGGGGCTTTACAAAATCCCCAAATTATCCCTTCAATTCAATTTTCCAATTCCTGATATTTTATAAAACCAACATGACCACAACTTGTAGATAAAAAATTTAAAACATTCTTGTATGATATATAATAATAATAAATAAGAAATACCGACCTCAAAGATTCTTTACAAATCACTGTGCCCCACATGGAGAAGAAGAATGCCCACGAACCACAAACTCACCACTAGAACCACTGATCAACCTATACACCACCATGTATCCGTAAAAAAACCCAAAAACAACCCCAAACCAATGAAACCCCACCATAGCAGAACCCCAATGAAGAACAAATTGAATCATGTCATAATTAAAGGAGAACTCAACACGGATCGATGATGGGTGCCCAAGGATCAATCCCCATGAAAAGAAACCTACCAACACTGAAGGGGATGGTCATCAAATACCTTGAATGAGAGGAGATACTCTATCATATGGTTTAATAGATAACACAAGTAGATGAATCCTTTAAAACTATATAACATTAGAGAATTTTATGATGTGTAATTTTTTTTCTTGTCTTGTAATCCCATGAATCCAACGTCCACCAAAAAACACATCTTCTTTTATTATTTAACCCTATAAAACTACATGTCCTGAAATAAACACTAAATATATCGCGAAAACCAACTTTCACATCTATTAATACACATACATGACATTTATTTCCATTACAAGCTCTACTAAACCTCCATCTCCAACATAAAACTCACAGAGCCTCACCCTAACACTTCCATCCCTCACAACCACCAAAGTAACAAACCGAGAGGGAAGGAACCATTACAATAATCATTAAATCTATTAAAAAAAATGATACCTATTTCTAGGAGAATAATAATGATAATACTCAAAAAAATTAGTTGAAGTGAAATATATAAGGTTCAAATAGATTTATTGTTTATAATTATTTTTGTGTTGTATTCATTGAATCTTGTCATACATGTGATACATAGAAATACCAACATGTATCAATTGAGTATTTGGAGATAATACTATATAAGCATGAAGATTAATACTTGTAATTGATATTGAACAATTATACAAATTATATTAGACCCAATTAGTTTAATAATAATTAAACCCTAGACTGAATTAAATAGAAATATTAGATAAAATATATGTGAAATAGGTATAAGAAATAATATATAGTTCACTATGTAATGAAAATAAAATGTAAATGAGCCTTCAAAAGAAGACATATGGAAAATAAAAAAAGGGACATCAACATTCATAAAGACATATTATATTTTTGTCCATAAAATTTGTAATGGGAATGGAAGGTAAAAGTAATATTATCAAAATATAATGTTAAATGAGAAAAAAAACATCTACATGAAGGAGAGAAATTTGATAAGAGGTTGTTAGACAATGGGAACTCTTTTGTTAATTATGTTTTTTGAGAGATGTACTATAGATGTAAATATTTATAATATATGTTTAAAAACATTTTCATCACATGAATAAACCCTAAATATAATGAATATTGCATCTAAATATGCATATGGTTTGATGGATAAAGAGAGAGGAACCATATCACACCATGAAATGAAAGGTGTGGTAAGTTCTACGATACTATAAGGGATAACATATTTTAAAATTATATAGGTAAACATTAAGGTAATGGGGAAACTTGGTTGAGAAAATGTTAACCATACAATTTATATAAATGTGTAAGGAGACCCACTTATTATGATATATCATTTTATTGTTGTGTATTATCTTACAATGAATGGAATTCAAGGTGATGCGTAGTTTTCAGGATTATTTTAATGAATTCATAAACACTATTATGTATGATTATTTTATGAAATGCATAAAAAACAAATACAATAGTAATAGATAAATAGGAAATTTGGGGATTTGTCAACAAGGTGGGCTTCATTATTCTTCAAATTAGTTCGACGAATCAAAGTTATAATATGCTACATTTTAAGATCCCTTAGGATTCAAGAAACAAAACCTTTAATGACACACCTCCAATGAGACCCTTAGCTACATCTTCAATCTTCTTCAATGGGAAAAAAACATAGCGCAATGATCAAAATTGCAATCTAGACTAAGAACCATTGAAGACCAACCATGAAGACTACGAATATCTTGAGAGTGGGACTTTTTATTTTCTCCCCATAAAAATCATAGTTGTAACATTAATTATTATTAATACTATATTATTAATCTCAATATAATAATAATTAAGATTATTATATTTAGATTGATAATAATATTAATAAAATCAGAAATTATAATAATATATTTAAAAATAGTAGCAATAAAAAAAATAATAAAAATAGAAGTAAAAATTGTAATAATAATAGTAATGATAATATAAAAAATTGTTATTTTAATAAAAATAATAAGACTAATAGTAATACTAATAAGTGTAATAATAAAAAATTAATCACTACGATAATAATAGTAAAATTTATAATAGTAATTTTAATAATAATAATAATAATAATAATTTCATAATAGGGTAAATATAATTGGATCTTTTATAAGTGAAAAAATAGATAATAAGGGAGAGGAAAACTGAAGATATCCGCCACCAAAAAAACATACAATGATATCAGGCTAAAATGCCAAAATCGAGTAATCCTATTGTGATGAGGAGTTTTTCTGCCATGAATGCATGGAAATATTCCCCACCTTCATGTCTTTTCTCACTGTCTTGTTACCCAACCATAATTAGAAGTCTCATCATAATCATCCTTCATATAATTGGTAGTTGAATCATCATCACTCATTTACACTTAATCATAAATAATTTTGAAGGAAACACCAAGAAAGAGTTAGGTAAGTGTTCATTCTTAATAAAATATGAGGATGTACATTTTTATACTTTTCTAGATTTATCTACAACAACTTCATTATGAAATTTTTTAGAAGGGATTCTTGTATTAGAATATATAGTAAAAAATTTACTCCTTGAAATGAGAGCATCAGTTCATAGTGACCAATATATTGTTGAACTCATTTTATCCTTAGTGAGAGTCTCATAACAATCCCCACCTACACATACCTTGTTCTTTTCCTTCTCAAACACCAATAAGACTAAATTAGATGGTTCATTTATGGGGACATTATACTCTCACTGGGGATCATATAAAAAAACACATGATTGGGTATGAGACACCAAAAACATGGTTTTATCATGACTACCAAAAACACTACAATAAAACAGAGCACTATAAATGATGATTTTGAATATTATGATATCATATAGGTTGATTTTGGAATTTCATTGAAGATACATCCATAAATTTGTTTTCTCATTTATCTTTTGTAATAAAAAACGTTTTTTACCATAATTCGATGTTGAATATAGTAAATTCAGAAAAAACATTGTTTGATTGATCATTAGAGTATTATATAACAGGTGCCAACTCAACCTATAAATCAATTAAAAGAGAAGAATTAAATGATAAACCTAAATGGGGGAAGCTATATTCCACCTCATCATCATCTTCAATGTCATCCCATGATAGATCATGACATGTATAATTGTGATATATTAGAAAAGTATCATGAAAATGACCATGAGATAAATTACAAGTTCTAGGAACATAAAAGGATAAAACCATCTTATCAAGATGCAAATACATAGTTGACCCAACAATTATATGTTTATCTGAGTTCTCTATTTGTGTTTTTCTAATCCATATTGTCGTTAAAAAAATAGTTTAATCAAGATATGAAGACTGACACCCAGAATACTCATGAATTTCCTCCCTACCAATAATAATAGTGATGGGATTGAAACTAACTCATACCTTCACTGGTTTAGACTAATAATAGAAATATTTTGGATTCTCCATCAAGACACAATTCCAAAAATCATCAACCTTTCACATTGCAGAATTAAATTCCCAATCGAATTTCGCACCCCATAGTAATGTGAGGGGGTATCTTCAGTATTGACATGTAAAATATTCTAATCATTATTAGGATAGGGAACAAACTTATTTATGTGGACCTCAATAAGGTGCATTTCAACAAAAATCCTTATAATTTGACTAAACCTCACATTCTTTTTCACTCTATCAAGATGAATAGAGACACCAACTAATTCATTAATGTAATATAGTATTTTTAGATTCCATAATAGATAATTAAGACCATAAAACAGAAACAAGACATGTGTAAAATGATTCTTCATGTGAGATGGTTAAAAATTGATAAGCTATGGACTTGAAAACACTCAGTTTTAAATTACTCAAACAAAAATAACAAGAACATTATTTGAGCTCAGCATAAATAAATAATTAATGTTAAAATCATTTATCACTTTTGATAAAACATCCAATCATAAAAACACGAAATAACCAAATCTTGAATTATCAATTCATCTTATCTCTATGTATTCTCCACATTTGGAAGAACAATTCCCACAATAAGAGAATTCTTATACGTCATTAAGATTTCAGAAATCATATGTAAATTCTCTACGAATTGGTCCACCAAACCCTTCTTGAATTTCTTCACAACAATTGATTTCTCAAAAGATACAAATAGACAACATATATTCTAGAGAACTATTTTTAAAATACCATTCCATGTAGTTTGTTTTGAAATCTATTATTCTAATAGTTTTTCATAATATTATTTAAAAATATCCGTTAACATTCTAGTTTCAACCTCAATGTGATAAAACACATCTCTAAAAATCATATGAATGCCCCAAACCCCTAATGAATCTTTTTCAATATGACTGAAACCAAATACATAACCCCAGAGAGAAGTTTAATTCTCTATTAGTCTAAAATTTTCATGGTCCGAGTGAAAACATAAGTGCTAAATAGGTCTCCCAAAAAAATCATCCAAACTACTATCATCCCCATGTAATAAAAATCCTTGGAACACAATAAAAATGAAAATGATAATAACAAAAATACTGATAATAATCACAATCATAATCTCAATTCTGCTTAACATGGTAATGATAATAACAAAAGAAAATGGTGAGAGTAATAGTAATACTAATACCTATAGAAGTATTAATAATAATTAAAATAATCATTGTAATATTAATAGTAATTGTAGTAGTAATAGTAATAGTAATAGTAATAGTGATAGTGATAGTGATAGTGATAGTAATAGTAATAGTAATAGTAATAGTAATAGTAATAGTAATAGTCATAGTAATAGTAAAAGTAATAGTAATAGTAATAGTAATGGGAATTTTAATAGTAATTGTAATAGTAATAGTAATAGTAATAGTAATAGTAATAGTAAAAGTAATAGTAATTGATGTAGTGATGGTAGAAGAGATGGTAATAGTAATTATAAAATTATAAATATTAATTTTCATAAAAATAATAATAATATGTATATTGTTAGGGGGATAATCCAATGTAATACACACACTACTAGTGGATGAAGTATAGCTAATATTTCCCACCCCTACTTGGATTACCCATAAAACCAGTAAATTTATTATAAGGAATGGACCAAAGGACCTTTGGGCTTGAAAGAACATAAAAAAGACCAAAGTCCCATCACTATGTCACCATGGAACTGAATTTTCCCTAGGATTATGTCATCCTATATATTTCAGGGATCCTATGCCATCATGTGTCACCATACACATGTGACACTACCCACATTCCTCATAACATGTGTTACCACCCATTAAACCACTAGCGGTTAGCATGAATTTTTATCTGGTCACAAAGATGTGGAGGATATCATTTTTTAAAACTCAATAAAAACAAACATAACAATAAAAATAACAACAATAATAAAAATAAGAACACTAGAAATAAAAATAATATTAACATTAATACTAATAAAATTATTAATGATATTAACAATAATAATAATTATTATTATTAATATGATTATTATCATTATTATTACTATTATTGGGGGAATAATACAAACAAATGACTAATACAAACACATGCATCCTGACTATAGAAACCCAATATCCCCAAAGGGTTGGGATTCCCATTATCATGTATTAATTATATTATATACATAAATATTTTATTTTTAATGTGAAAATATAAAATGAACATATATTCTTTCATTTTATGTTCTTCTCGTTGCACACTTGTATTTTTGTTTCTGCAAGAAACCCTTTCATTTCATGTGTGCCTGCTCACGTTGTACATTTTACGGCACCAACTACCTATCTGACCATGAGATACAACATCAATATGGGAAACTATAATCTATTAGGGCCATAAATGATTGGACCACATATTTAGTGATAATAATGATAAAAAATCTTCAAATGTTAATATAAGAGGACACCATATGTAACGCAGAAACATGATAAAAATAATTGTAAAAATCAATGGGAAAATAGAGGGAACAATATGGGTAAAATGGGCACATAGTACATCACTATTAAAAATAGAAATCCCTCATAAAATTTCTCCAGAATAAGTTGAGAGACTACCTCACAAAATATCATAAAAGGTATCATAAAAAGCTAATTGTTGTTTTCCAATTAGATGTTGGAATGAGGGGAAGTTTTTTTCTTTTATAGGGAAACCTCACCCCCTACTTCTCATATCTATTGGATGAGTTGGTGTTGTTAGAAGCCCACATCAACCCTGCCTCATATTCTACCTTTCTACCTACCTTTAACAAATTAAGGGGTGAAACAATACATAGAAAAATTTGGACATCATATCTCATAAACAGAGATTTGATTGAGAACAAATCACATATCCACACATCCATTATATATGCCAAGTCATGCTGCTCATATATCTGTGAGGCTGCTTGATGATCTACACCATCTAAACACATTATTGTGAATCACCTTCATCAAAAAATCAGCCATTTTTTCATTAGTTTGAAATTTTTGCATGTCCACACATCCTTCCTTCTCCACATCAAGGAAGATGTTATATTGTAACCCAATTTCCATCATCTTGTCATTAAAATATTGATTCCAAGAAATGTGAAACATTCGTTCACTATAAAAAACAGTGTTCTCTCTTGTTTGTTCCTGATCCATTCTATTAAAATTCTTATACTAATAAAAAAATTATGTGTTTTTATCTGCTATGTACTCTTTTTCCATCATAGATAAATAAAAAACTAAATGTCTGTTCAAAATATAACTCATAATACATCTTATAAGAGTAAACACATAACCAGAAGTGTATTTACTCTAATTATAATTGTCTAAAAAAATATAAATCCATATAGATTTTAACAGTGCTATATGATACCCCATAACATAATACAGTATCAATGGTCTCATTGATGTAGCATAGGTCCTTTATACTATGATAGTGTTATCCCATCCGGGATTCTCCTATTACTGAATACCTACTCCCACTACATTTACTATGTATGGTCCAACAAAAACAATGGTAAAAATCAGCTTCCACATTGTTGATGCAACAGAACTTGAGAAATATTTATCCAATATGATTTACTTCTAGGATATATCATAGAGGTTAACTTTAATTGAACTGGAAGAGGTATGGAGATTGGATACCATTTTTTCATGCTAAATCTTTTCAAGACTCTTTGTATGTAATTTGTATATGATATCCAAATATTTCCATTAAATCTATTTGGGTTAATATAAATCCCAAGAATTTAGTTTTCTAATCTCAATTAATTTATTTTAAAATCCCATCAAACCTATTCCTTTTTCCACAAGATATGATCATTATTGGGGCCTACAACCAACATTTCCTCCATATAAAATCAAATAATGATGAAATCATTATGACTCGAACTCGTAAAATATTTACATGTATATAAAATAATCATTTTTTAAATTCTCAAGATATAATAATAAAATCAATTATACCAACAACTTGGTTCCTATATGAGACTGTACAATTATTCATTCAACATGAAATCCTTTTTCACTTTTCTATCTTCAATAAAACCTTTCGGTTGGAGAATATAGATATCTTAATCAATATCACTAGGGAGAAAAACAAATATTCACATCCACCTACCATATATTAAAAATATATATTGGACACATCACCAGAATTATGTGAATATCCATGAATCTATTAAGAGGAGAAAATATTTCATTGAAGACAATACATTTTTAATGAGTGTATTAGTTAACCACCATAATCACATCATATCTTTCCACACGGTCCATTACATTTTACATGACCTTAATGACCCATTTCATACTAATAGCCTTTCATATATGAGGTGATTGAATAAAATCACAAATCTTATTATTATACTGTTTTTAATCTTATTTATTCATTGCTTCCATAAAGGAGGATACATTTGGACCCTGTTTAACCTCTATAAAAAATATAACTCCCCATCCACTATCAATAACCAAAATGTAATATTGATCTCAGTGAAATAATATGAGTTACATATTGGTTATCTTTTCTAATGATTTGACTGCCATGGTCCAGACTCAACCAGTTCTTGATCATCAAATTTTTTTAATTCCCTATAAGAATAAAATCCTTCAATGAAATGTTCCTCCACCTCAACTATTATAGATTATATATTCTGGTTCTCCTTGTTGTCATCAATTTTAATTTTCTCTATATCTTCTGAAAAAAATTCAATCCCCCCTAATGATATGTTTTCATGTATTGGGGACACATAAATGGTATCCCTTCACACCAATAGAGTACCCCTAGAAGATACATTTCATTGATCATTAATCTAACATCAATCATTCATGTTCATTAAAAATTTCATATACAGGTCTTCTAAATGTATATAACTAAAAATAGTCAGAATGTATACCATTCCACATTTATGTTACTATCTTCAAATAAAGTTTCATTAATGGTGACATTTGATCACATAATATGTGATATTCACTTCTTTTACCAAAAAAGACATAACATTTCATGTCGTCTTCAACATCTCCCTTGTTCTATTCAAGAAGTTATTATTCGTAAACTCTTTCACTTAATTATATTGAGGAGTGTATGATACATTGAATTATCTCTTCATGCCTTCAAACTGAAAAAAATATCAAACTCCTCACTTGAATATTCTCCACGATTATCCATCCTTAAAAAATTGATGTTCCCTCCAGATATAAGCTCCTTCCATGATTTGAATGTTTTAAATAACTCAAAAACATTATTCTTACTCTTTATTAGGTACACCAAAATCTCATAGAATAATCAACAATTAAGGATTCATTGTATGATTATCCTCACAGGGTTATGACTGATGCTTTCCAAACATCGGAATAGATCAACCCTAAGATCTCTTGACTTCATGCTGTAGATTTCCAAATGAAATAACCTTTGTTGGTTTCTCAAAAACACAATACTCAAAACATTTGATGGATTCCGTTGTATACCCAAGTAACAACATCTGATCTACACGAATCATTGGTCCTCATTCTCACATATGGACATGATTTTGATTCCATAACATTATCAACAATTTTGTTGAGGTAGTTTATTTGACAACTATCATTTCTTACTTATACATTTCACCCTTAAACACAAATGATTTCATTGATATATTCATTGCCTTCATCACAAAAAGAGCTCCCTTCATAATTTTCCTCACTCCATTCTCAGTGTGAGTCCTGCATCCTATATCATCCAATTTTCTCAAAGGAAATATGTTCTTATTCCATCCCTTCACCTAGCACACTCCTTGGATGGTTCAAACAATACCATCATTAATCATAAGTTTGATGGTAGCAATTTCAATTATATTCACATTGTGATCATTCCACATGTAAAAAATTCCATACATGATAGTTTCATATTGATCATTCTATTCCCATTGAGATTTCGTTTCTCATGTTCCTCTCAAGTGGATTATTCCAACATCATTCAGATGGATCCTACTTCCAGCAGTATTTGTCACTTCAATAACTAGCATATCTATAGATGTACATACCAAATTTCCTTGAGAAATTATTTTATTACTATTATTATTCAAAAAATCCATCATGTTGTGCCCCATATTTGAAAAATTGTAACACATGAGATTCTTCTTCTTCCTCCTCAATTTAGAACTTCCATGATTTGGGTTCCCACTGGAACCACACTACATCATCACTCCTCTCTATGTTGATAGAGCCCCTACTTAGTGTGAAGATTCCTGGATGTCCTCCTTATTCTTACATTGAATTTGTTCTTCAAGAACCATGGCTACAACATCATTGAATGATATAATATCTATTAGTATATTATTATTGAGGTTCATGATGAGTTATTTACAGGAATTTGGAAAACTCTTGAGCAGTAGCTCTGGTCATTTAGTATCTATAATTTTATATCACAATGCCATTACATGACTGAAAAAGGTAATGAGGGTTTTGATATGGTTGGTGAAATGTCTCACAATTTCTATATATTTTATTATATTATATGGAATTATTTTGTGACCACACACTCTGACAGCACATGATTTTGAGTCTTAGTGGGCCCAAAAGAGAAATATAAACTTGTTGGAGTTCACATAAGTAAACATGTGAACAGGTTTTTTCTTTTAAATAGGTGCTAGGATCGAATATCGGAGGGAACCATTGAACATGGAATGTCGAGAATCTTCTATAAAATAGATAGATTCATCCAGTAAGGGTAGTATGAAAAAGATAATTTTCATAATTATCAGAAAATAATAAAATAACTCAAAAAGAAATTATATTTTCTTTCGGACCGTTCTGTGGCATATGACGACTCTGTAGTGTGGCGAAGAGGCACATTAAAGGATGATCGATAATGAAGATTTTCTTGCAGCATAATAGCTACATTGTTTTATAAATGAAACACCGTAACAACATGATGTCATTGTGTAACAAAAAATATGTGACATGTTTCCTTATAATAATATAACACATTAGAGAGTTGAAATTTAAATTGTAGAAATTATAACTAAACTAAGGCACGAACTCCCTCTAATGAAGAATAATGAACGTTTCCTTAATCACAAGCTACATCGATGCCTGCTGAAGAATGGGACAAGGATGTGTTGAACACCAATGGAGCTAGAACCCTCAAGGGAAAAGTGCATCAATGAAGAACATCGATCGAGGTATGATTTTATTTGTTTTACGGTATCCATGTTCATCATTATAAATGATGTGTGGGTCAGCCCATGAATTGGTTGTTTCACAGATTTTTCATTCATGAGGGAGGGTGATGTTTCTTTGGATTTATATTGGGAATTGAATTCTTGTTGGAGGAACATAATCCCAAATCCCCACTTGTTTTAAAATTCTAATGAAGAGTGTACGGGCCAACACGAAAAAGGCTCCAGCCCCTCCTCTTGTGCATTATTTGAAACCGAGTTTTCAAATTGGTGACAAGGAGGATCTGATGCCTTGTATGGGTAGAGGGGATCCCCCATAGGCTATAAGAGTAAGAGACATGATGAATGGGCCATCGGAGCGGACCCAGTGATCTGCAGAAGAGCTTGTCGGCGCACGGAGGGCAGCCTGTCGTGGCTGGTGGATGTGGCCACCTGGACGCATTAAATAATTGCAGATGTAGAGATCTTTTGAACCCCACATGGTTGGGCATGAAACTCTGTGGATGACCCACAGAGAGAGGAATCTATAGATAGGCCAGTGGGATGGAGCCGCCCAGTGGGACAGACCAAACCCATTTGGCCAGACCTAGGAACCAATGGACTAGACCTAGAATGGGCTAGGTCTAGAATGGTTCATCAGAACTAGGATGGGTTGGTGTACCATGATATGGGTCAGTTTGGTCAGTCTAGGTCAGCCCGGTCCCAGACCCAACCTACCCCTTTTTTGAAAAAAAATCAATATCATGCAAATCGGGCTTCTGATTGACAAGATATTTACGGCGTTAGAACCCTCATGATGAGACAGATCATTTATAATACTCTATATAATATTTCACAAAAGATGGAATTCAAAGAATGGATTTGGAATAGATTATACCAATATCAAGCATGCTACGTGCAGAAAACATGGGGTACGCTGAGACCTAATCCCTACTGTTGAGCGACTCTATATAGATCTGATACTATGGCCTAATAGAAAGATGCTTCTGTTTGAGCATGAATTCTCACAGTGGGTAGAAGCATTTGTGTGACATAGTAGTCCCATGGAAGTAAATATGAGATGTACCTAAGTGTTTCCATAGGTGGGAAGAGGGTTCTGTGTGACTAGACATGCCCATAGTTAGGAGCGACTTCTGTGTGACTGCACATACCCACAGTAGTAATTATGGATGAGTACCATAACTATCATGAGGATAGTGGGAAGAGGCTTATGTGTGACCTATTATCCCCGCTTTACTCATTTATGAGTTCTCCAACATCCATGGAGTTCAAGGATGGGACTAATGCTTCTACATTCCTAAATTAGAAGATACCTATTGTGACTTATCTTGGTTGGTGATCAGGAATGGGAATCTTTCTTTGTGGTTTGATTTTTATTTCGTTATGGTATTTATATTTTTTTGGGTTCCCTAATGAGTATATTATTACCCAATGATACATGGGCTTCTCTTGAACATGTTGTGTCTATTTTAGATGACCACTGACTTCACGTAGGACTTGGTGGCCCCAGACCTGGTGGTTCCCAGTGAGACCGGGTAGGTGTGGTCTGCCTCAACAGCTTTTAGAAGCTACTATATACTTACCCTTCTAGTGGAGTTTCTAGTAGATGGATTACAATGTTTCTTTTATTATTTCCATTTTTCTAGTTAGTCTTCTTGTTGGGTTTATATTCTGGCCCATTTTATTTTTAGTTGTACGTGTACTCAGTGGTTGTTTAGTAGCATGCTTTTTAAAATTTCCATCATTGGGATATGGTTGGTTTTGCGTGTGTATAGTTACTCAATAAAATTCCTCCCACTTAAAGGTTGATGACTTCGATGCTAGTCCCCAAACACTGGCCTTCGAATGGTGGGTTTGGGGTATATCATGCCACAGGCCCCAGGGGATGGGTCGTGACAATGTGGTATCAGAGATTTCCAGTTCTACCATAAATAACAAGATTTTGTTTGATTGTGTTTGGGAAATTGTGTTGAATGTTTTTAGACCTAAATTCAGGTTTGGAAGTCCAGTGATGGTTCGGAGGCTAATGTATCCATATATTAGGATGAGTAATTCTTGTATTCAGATCTATATGTGAAAACACTGATTGGATAAGTGTATCCTTATGATATTTTGGAATAAGATTCATCTTACCAGGTATAATATTCTTAATACAATACAAAATGATCTATTCTAGGATTCCTCCATGTAAACATACAATTAGGCTTCTGATACATGATCGTGTGGACTATAGGCCTAGCGAGGAGGAATTGGTTCTAAGACTAGTGCTAGATATGGCCTCGTCAGGTGGTTCAATAGTGTTACCACCACCCATTGATTAGTAGATACATCTGACGTTATCGTTTGAGGATGTATGCAGAATCGGTACCCTTCATGACTTTCAGAGACATAGACATCCATATTTCAGGGGAGAAGGAGATCCTCAGGTCGCTGAGGATTTGATGGAGGTAGTGACGAGAGTCGTCCACTTAGTGAGGAAACCGCTTGACAAGATGGTGTGTTTAACTATGATCCTTCTTAAGGGATCAGTAGAGAGATAGTGGAGTTTGAAGATCCAGACTCATGATTGGGCGAACCTCACCTGGATAGGTTTCGAGCATATTTTCAGGGAAGAGATTTTTCAAACAAATTTATGCATTGTGTGCATTCAAGATCTTCTTAACCTATAACATGGTAGCATGATAGTGGTTGAGTACTCTACGTGGTTTAAAAACCTCCCTCAAAAATCCATATACATGGTTACGGAACCTTTCTTCATGACCTAGACAATGAGCTAGGACTCACATCGAAGATCAGGGAATATGCCGTTTTTTTCAGTATACCACTGATGCTAGACTGTTGGAGCGAGCCATTCTAATAGATAGATTCTTGGAGGAGCATGAATCGACAGGTAGATCCACCAATAGCTCCCTGTTGGTAGAGTCTATAGTGGTGAGCAGTAGACAAAAAACACAGGGGACCATGCATGCCAGGTTTTTAGTGGATGACCCTAAGATTAGGGGTCAGCTGTGTGGGGATCCTAGAGCATGTTGAGTTAGCAGGAAAGTAGGTTGTGATTCCTGTGTGGTGAGCTGGGACATATGGATCATGACTTCCCGAACCTCCACAAAGATAATCATTAGATGGTTTAGGGACTTATAATATAGAATAATTGATTCAACTAATGAGGTCTGCATGACGACTGACATGGACGGGGAGTAGGCCAAGATGAAGGCTGTAGACCATGGATCATGGTGCAACCAACAACACCCCTAGGTGGTCCACCATAGGCTCAGGGAGCCGGAGGATAGGGGAAAGGCCAACTTCAGGTGATAGAGGCCTTTGATAATGGAGTTTCATTGATGAAAAGTGATAAAATCTGTGTCTTCTCAACTATAGCTGCATTTATTATAGACACAAGTTCAAGTCACTATTTTCTTTCCATGGATCATTTTATGGACTCAGTAATTACAGTGGAGCCGTTGGCTCAATCATTATGATTAGAGACTCATAAAAGTGGAGATCTGATTATTACACATTGATTCTGATAGTGTGAGATTACTCTATATGGTGAGATCATCAGATGATATCTCAATGTTTTAGTGTATACACCTAACAACATAATCTTTGGTATTGACTGGATATCTATAGTTAATGCCTAGATTGACTATATTAGGTGCAAAGTGTGGTGTTTCTACAAGTATGGGACTGGGTTTTCCATCAACAGAGAGAATGAATCCTTTGTATGATATGATGGAAATTCTCAGAGGTGGTTGTATCCAATCACTCACTAATTGGTTATCCTTAACATTGGTGTGGTGGACGAGTGGATTTCGTGCATTCCTGTAGTGGCAGATGAGTATTAGGATATCATTCCAAAGGATGTTCCAGGACTCCCTACTCATAGGGAGGTAATGTTCTGTATCGAAATATACCCTAGGACAACATCAATTTCCACACTAGAATATCATATAGATCCTGCGAAGCAATGGGAATTGAGGTTGCAGCTGGAGGAAATGCATGATAATGGGTTTGTAAGGCCAATTGTCTTGCCATAGGCAACCCCAATGTTTTTTCCAAGAATACATATAGGAACATGAGGATATGCATGGACTTCCGGTGCCTGATCTATGTGACTGTGATGAACAATAATCCACTACTGAGGACTGATGAACTTATCGACATGATGAATGAAGCAAGGCGGTTGTCAAGGATAGTCCTCAGATCAAGCTATCGTCAGATTTGGGTAAAGGATGAGGATGTACCCATGATATCCTTCAGATGCCAGAATGACCACAATGAGTTCTTTTTGATACCCCTCGGCATGACCAATTCCCCAACAGTGGTCATGGGACTCATAAACAAGATCTTCTAGCCATACCTCATTTGTTTCATGTTGTTCTTCATTAATGGCATCTTGGTGTACTAAGTATTGGAGGGGACCATGGAACAAACCAATAGATAGTCCTGGATACACTCTGAGCACACCGGATATATAGTAATCACTTGATATGCCAATTAATGATTCTAGAGGTCCACTTTCTGGGACACGCCACCTTAGAGGTTGGAGTTGTAGTTGATCTGGAAAAGATGGAGGTAGTGCTTGTTTGGGAGCTCCCAAGAATTGTGAATGAGGTGAATAGTTTCTTGGGGTTTAAAAGATACTACTATAGGTTCGTGACCTACATTTAGATGGTATCATCCCCTTTATCAGACATGACATAGAATAGGTAGCCGTTTGTGTGGATTGATAAGTGCCAGTATAGTTTCTATGAGCTAAGACAAATACTGATGGGTGCCCATATCTTCAGACTTCCAGAAGTGGGTGTTGGGTATGCAGTCTTCTACAATTCAACAGGTAATAGAATAGGTTGTTTCATTAATTAATAATTTGTAATTATCGCCTACGACTCAAGGTAGTTATGGTAGCATGAGAATTACTATACAACCCCTAACCTAAAGTCAACAACTATGGTCTTTTCCTTGAATATGTGATGTAAATACTAGATGGATGAACGATTTATCATCTATTCTAACCAACAAAGACTCACGTATATCTTCTCATAGAAGGACCTGAACGTGAGACAACCGTGATGGCCAGAGTTCCTCCAGGACTATGCCTTTGAGGTATTCAACACTCTTGGGAAGGGGAACGTCATGGCAGACATGCTCAATATGAGGAATGGTTTTCAACTGATGACTGAGGCGACCGAGAATGTAGCCACAATGGAAATATATTTTGTGGATGAGGGTGGAGTAGCTTACCTTTAGTATATGACTCTCACTCTTACACTCTTGTTGTGAGTTTGGGAGGCCCATCTTGTGGATGTTTACTGTGAGGACTGATGATATCAAATACCCTCAGGACATGCACCTGATAGATTTTTGAAAGGTGGGTGGAACATATTTCATTAAAGAGGATGCACTATAGTACTAGGGACTTTATGGGAAAATATATTGAGTGAGTTTACATATATCCCCATTGGTTGTACATCCTAGTTTGGAAAAGATGTACAAGGACCTCTGAGGTCAGTTCTGGTGGCCACGGATGACGAAAGTGGTGGAAGAGTTCATTTGACAATGAATTATTTTTCATCATTTGAAGGCCAGGCATCATGTACCTTCCATATTGAAACATCAACTTGATGTACTAGAATTAAAGTAGGATGGTATCTCCTTGGAATTTCTGACAGGGTTAACAATAACATCAGGTGGCTAGGACACTATCAGGTTGATTGTTGACCGACTGACCAAGTCAGCTCACTTCCTAAACATCCAGGAGAAGGGATCGGTAGAGGTTTTGTGGAGCCTCAACATCCATGAGACAATGCTACTACTCAGGGTTCCTTAAATGATCATCTCATTCCTTGATGTATTCATTACATCTTATTTGTGGAAGGGGTTACAGGAGGCGTTTGGGACTCAGATGTTCTTGAGCAGAGATTTTCACCCCCGGACAAATTGTTGGAGGGAGCATACCATACAGACCCTGGAAGACAAGATTCATGATTTTCTACATGATTTGGGTCACAAATGGGAAAACCAGCTACCATAGGTTGAGATTTCATAAAACAACATATATCACTCCACCTCAATAACGACACAATTCAATTCCTTGTATGTGCTGCCTAGAACGACACCTCTATACTGGACAGTCCCAAGGGAGTAAGCACTCATGGGAAAACGGTTAGTACGAGCTACCAAAGAGATGGTGTAGGACATCAAAGATAAGATGAGGACTACACAGACCTCACATAAATTTAATGCTGATAGGAGGTAGATACCCTTGTTGTTCATGGGAGACCTTGTGTTCTTTCGGGTCTCACCCCAATGGAGACTGTATAAATCTATCATGGGAGGAATACTATCTATGAAATTCATCAAACCTTTCTAGATTCTCATAAGAGTTAGATTGGTCGAATATTGCCCATCACTTCCCCCATAGATGCACCAGGTGAATGTTTTTTCCACGTGTCACAGCTAAGAAGGTACATGCATGAGCTATGGCATGTCATAGAATGGGGAGACCTTTAAATTGATGATGGGATGATGTTTTTGGAGTTCTTAGTGGTGATATAGAATTGATAAGAGTGGGTCTTTTGTGGATTTTAGATTACACTAGTATACGTTTTGTAGTAGAATTGGGATCTCCAGGAGAGCACCTGGTAGAGGGATTCTCAGATTTGTTCTCAGTAACCCCATTTGATTGATTTTCCCTTGTTTTGGCTTTCATGGACATATATCCCTAAGGTGGAGAAAATGTAATGTCATATAATTTCCATATATATTTTTAAAATTTTATATAATTATTTTGAGACAACACACTCTAATAAAAATCACTCTGATTCAAGGTGAACTAGGATCTAAATTTTCTACTATTTTTAAGTTCTCTTACATAAACGTGCGAGAGGGTTTTTCTAACTTTAGAATCATTACATGGATCAAAAATAAAAGGGAAATGTTGAACTCAGATTAATGATATTCTTTTAGAATAATTTTATCTTCAACGAGAAAGGGACGAATAGAAATGTTAATTTCTAAACTTTTTAGAAAATAATAAAATAACATAAAAAGATCATTTATTCTCTTTCACACTGTTGTCTAGTGGATGATGGTGGTGCGGTGCGACTGTGAGGGTCATTAAAGGAATATTTTTAATGGATAATTTTTGTGTATTGTAATAGAAACGATGTGATGTGTTTCCTTGTATTAAGATATCACATTGGAGTGTTGAGAATTATATCATGGGTATTCTGACTAACCTACTACATGGACTCCCTCCAAAAATGAATGACAAATGCCATCGATATCGCATGTAATGTTGACGCCTATTGTAGAACGAGACAGAAAAGCAACTATTTACAATAGAGATTGATTCCTCGAGGGCGGAGCACTTTAACGATGAAAAATGTTCGAGGTAGGGGTTTATTTTTTATTTGTTTTCCTCTTTCTTCATTCAAAATGACAAACACGAATCAACCTAAAAACTTATAGATTCATTGATCCTTTGTTCTTGGGGGTGGGGTGATGATTATATGGATTTATATTCATGATTTAATTGATGTTGTTAGAATATCATCCTTAATAGTTCTCCCTATATTAAAATTATAACTTGGAGGGCACTGGCCGAAATGAACAAGGCCTAAGCCCCTCCACTTGTGTGCTCTTCATGACAGTGATTTCAAATTGGTTACAAGGAGGATCTAAGGCCTTGTATGGGAAGATGGAATCCCCCAGAGGCCATAGGTTCAAGCGAGGTGAAGAACAGACCACCCGGGTGGACTCAGTGGTTTGAGGAAGATACCTTCAGTGTTTCGACACTAGTTTTGGTAGCAGAGAGGTGGGGTCAAGACATGACCACATGTCAGGGGGGATAACGTGTTTAACCGAACACAATGGTATAGCAAGGGCCACCAGCTAGGAAAAAAACATTCCGTAGGTGGATGTGGCCACTCATCAATGTTGGAGAACCATAGAAATAGAACCATGTCACATCCCACATGACTGCGGTGGTCGATCAACTACGGCTGGATAGGAAGCTTCACAGATGATCCATAGGGAGAGGGATCCAGACAGGCTTCCATCGGCGTCCCGACCAGGCAAACTAGGTATCCCATGGGTCGGATAGGACCAGCAGCCTAGAAGACCAGACCTAGGTTAGGCCGGATCTTGTTTAGGTTGACAGACCTGGGTTGGGTCTATAGATTATAGGCCAGTTCGGGTTGGGTCATCCTTCCCGGGTTGGGCCAGACCCATAGCAAACTAGACCCATTTAGTAAATACGTCAGTATCATGCCATCCATGTATCCAATTGACAAGCCATTTGTAGCATTGTAACCCTCATGATGAAAAGGATCATATTTCATACACTATGTGAGATATCATGGAAGTTAGAATTCAATAAATGTATTGGGTAGTGGTTCCCCTGAGATCAGACGTACTACATGCAGAAACCCTGCAGTTGGATGAGATCTAAATAATACTGAAGAATGACCCTGTAGGGATTAGATATTATTCCCTAGTTGAAAGCATCTTCTATGTGTCCTGGTAGACCCACAATCGGGAGTGGATTCTATGTGACCTAGCATACCCATGGTACTCGACATGTGCAGTGCCTCAGTATGGCCATATGTGGGAAGTGTCTTCTATGTGACCCGACATTCTCACATTGGGGAGGGACTTCTATGTTACCTGACATACCCACAGTACACATCAGGGATGAGTAACAAAACATTCTTAATTTGAGTATTAATTAGCTTCTGTGTGTCTTGGAAGGCCCACTATACTCATTGAGGAGGAGTTATCCAAAATCCCATGGTGTTCGAGGATGTGACTAATGGTTCTACTTTCATACTATAGAATATACATGGTTCTAGCTATTTTGATTCATCATAATGATTGGTGATAATGTTTTGTACTATGTATTTGGTTTACATTTTAGACATTCCATTGTGTTTTGGGGTCCCCACTTAGTATATTGTTACTCACCGCTGCATGGGCTTCGCATGTATGTGTTGTGTCTGGTGCAGTTGACTACCGAATAGATGGAGGACTCGGGGGGCCATGATTTGGTGGTGCCCAGCGATCCCATGAAGGTATATTGTGCTTATAAAACATCCAAATTCTACTATGTACTTACCCATCAAGTGTGGTTTCCAGAAAATGGCTCTACTATGTGTTTTTTAATTCTTTGTTTTCCAGTTAATATTTGGTTGGGTTTGTATTTGGGCCCATTTAACTATTAGTTGTACTTGTACTCCATGGTAGTTTAGTGGAATGATTGTTTAATTTTACATCTTTGGGACTTATTTGGCTGTGCATGCATATAGGTTATTAGGTAAATTCCTCCCATTTGAAGGTTGACGCCTTCAGTGTAAGTCGCCAATGCCAGGCCTTTGGGAGGCGGGCTTGGGGTATGTCATGGCACTGGCCCCGAGGGATAGATCATGATAGTCAGCCACCATTGGTGAATCTGTCATTCAAATAATGTATTATTTTCTCTTTTGGAATATTTTTTGTGTTGTGACTTGGACTCATATAGTTTCAGTATATTATTCCATATTCCGCTCACAATATTTTACTTCATAACGACTAGTAAAAACATGTTTTTCAAATCCAAAAGGTTGTTAGAAATAAAATTATATCCCATTTCATTCCATTTTTCGTCTATTACATCCGAAGATTTTTCACTAATATCTAGTAACAAATTATCCTTTCGCAACACTCCATGCATATTCATTATACACAAAAAATTTTAATTGAATAGAATTTTTCAATATATAATTTCATAACGATGTAGATATTCCTTCAGTGAAAAGACTCTTCAATTTAATAATGGTGTATTTAATATTCTAAAAAAATTTAGATGTTAAAGGTCAACCAGAAGCACAATAAAAGATAATACTCAAATTAACAAGAAATATTCATACCCAAAAAGTGAATAGAACTAGGCCAGAACAATACAGTGATACCACTTATTGGTAATGTAAATGATCAAACCACTAATGCATTGATAATTATGATTGAAAATAAAGAGTAAAATATGGAAATAAAAGGATAGAAAATGTAATGCGGAACCCCCATAATAAAAGGGGTAAAAACCCATGGTAAAATAGACAGATTGATATAGGTAAAAGTGGGAACACACACACTAAATATTATAAAGGGAAATCCCTAGAAAAGATCACTTGAATAAGTGGGAAACTGCCCACTTGACAAATCATACAAGGGATGGTAAGAATATGATTCTTAATTGCTGATGAAATGGTATAATGGGAGGAGGATCTTTCCTTTTATAGAAAAACCTCACCCCTACTGATCCTCTCTACTAGATGAGTGGGTGGGGTTGGACACCCACCATAAAACTACCTCAAATACCACCCTATATCCTCCACATTAAAAATGGGGGGGGGCACCATCAATGGAATAATATTTCTAAAATAATATTTTTAATATATTCCACCCAGATTCTTATTTCCCCTATCATTTTATAAAAAATAAATCTCTTGTAATTCACATCATGCTAATGGGGTCCCTTTACATCCTTGTAATCTTATAGGGTTCCTACATAGGGGTCAACCCCATCCACCCTTTCACCTGTGGCATCCATAGATTACCAAAAGAACATAGGTATCACCTTTGGCTAAAGATTAGGATGCCCCTACCTATTACACATATCCTCGCACTAATTCCACCTTGCCCACACCATCCAGTCATTGATCAAACATAAACCCATCCTGAACCCTGACCACTCTAAGTGACTAATTCATGCATCTCCCCAAATATAAATGACTTTCACCCATGGTTATTAATGAAATGGGATAACTAATTGTTTTTTTTGGATAACACCAAATCTAATACAATTTCATCAACCATAACATGTACATTTTTATTTTTTTCTCATCGTGATCACCTCCTAAAGTCTATCTAACTATCTTGTATGTAATCATGAAAAATACCAACTCAAACATAGAAAACCCACATCAAGACACCTTTAATTTTTAACTAACATGTATGACACCAATAATACATGATTCCATAGGGAACCACACATGCAAAATGTAACACCAGAAAACATAAATATATGTTTAATTTTAAACATTTCAACGAGTTTGATATATTTCCCCACATACAACACCAAACCCAAATAGAACAGTGGTATATTATAATAAAAATATAAATATTAAATATGATTATCAAATATATAGTTGTAGGTTAGTGTGAATAAAACAGAGTAACCCCTCAATGAAATATATTTATAATGGAAATAAAAGCTATTTTTAATATAAATTAAATTCAATTATTTTACCTCATATGACTATTAAAATTATTTGGTTTTATTAAAAGTATTTTCTCTAGCAATAATAAACTATTACGAAAATAAAACAGTTCTATTTAAAAAATAAATGATTAATGTTAAATTATTTTTTATATTAGTAGTTATTTAACACATTTTTTTTAAAATATATGAAATAGTAATAATAATATATAATTCTTAAAAATAGTAATTTTTAATAATAAATGGTTTCATTATATTTCTTGATTTCATTAAAAATTTTAATTCATAAATATTTCAATTTGAAATAGTAGAATTAATTTCATTTTTAGTTTATTGTAACAAAATTAACTATGTATGATGTTTTCTATCATTTTCTGAAATGGTTTATTTTTTGTAAAAAATACAGTTTTCAAGATATATGCAATTTTAAAACATCATCAAGATATAAGAATGATATTTATGATTAAAAAACTTATAGGTTATCAAATATAAATATATATAAAAACATTATGAATTTTAAAATAAAATTTTAGTTTTTAATTCATATTTCTATCATTTTAGAAGAAATTTAAATATTACATTAATTAAAAAATTATATTTGGTGTTTTTTTAAATTGTGTTTTTATAGGGAGATTAGGTTTCAACATTAGTTTAAAGCCTCACAAACTATATTTTATTTATCATTAATAAATTTATTTCATTAAAGTCACTATCCAAGATAATTTTTTGTTATATATATATATATATATATTTAAATCATAAAAATTTTATTTCTCTAAAAATAGATTTTACATGGTTATGTGTCTTTACATAATAAAAATTCCACATAATTAAAGTAAAATAATGTTATTATTTTTGTATCTGAATTTATAAATATCATATTAGGTAAAATTTCCTATCATACATTTTTTTTTAAAATTAATTATCACATCAAATAAAAAATTAAGTAAATTGAGTTTAATCTTGTTAAATGTCATAAAAAAATTATAAAAAAGGTGGATGGAATTTAATGGTTTATATTATAATCAACCAATAAATTTTTACCCTTAAATATTGTTTATATTGAATCCTTGGGACATTGAAATTGATATTTCATTATAGAAAAATATAAAGGTGATTCCAAAAGTTCACATTCTTTTATATATAAAATCATACCACATACACCGTTAAAGTATATACTAAAACATTGAATTTCTCTTTGTATTTATTTAATTCAAATATCCCTAAAAACCTATACCACCTATATAGTCACATGCCAAATAATATTTAAAAAAATCCATTCAATTTCTTGGAGAATTCTGAGGAAGATTCAAGTCCATAATTTGGATATTATAAACGACATTGTTTTTCTCCTAAATTACATTCTTCTTATTTATTATATATATACTAATATATTGATAATAATATCATCTATATACACTAATGTTACTATATTAAGAGTATTATAATTTTTTTTACATATACCTCATCCATTGAGAAAATTATAAATAGATTTTTTTTGTTATGGAGACTATAACCTAAACGACATTACATGTTTCCTATCCAACACAATCAGAAAAAGATGGTTATAAGAATGAGATTATATGATTTATTATGTTGATGTTTTTCATACCATGTTTCCACATAATTTTGAGGTTCTTATTAATATTTTTTATTAGTATTGAAAAATAATTGGGTAAATAATATTTTCTTTATTATACTATTCAACATTATACTTCTTCAATTTTTTTACCTTATTTTGTATTTTCAGGTAATTTTTTATATGAAAATTTTATATTAATGTATGAATAAATTTTTTATAACAATGATTTTGTTTATTTATGTGGTATTATAATTGAAAAATTAATCAATTATTACTAATGGTTCAAATTTGGAATTAAATATTTAACATAAATGATTTATGTTTTAAATTTTATTTCATTTTGATAAATCTTAAATCATTAAATTTGTAGTATGTTAATTTATAAAATTGACATTAATTTTTTTGTTATTATTTATAATTAATTTTAATTAAATTTAAATAATTGAAATTTATTTGTGTGCATAGAATTCATTTATTGAAAATTCACTCCATTTCCCATGTAATAGAATTATATTTGAAATAATTTAAAGGGAAGATGCATAAATGGATTTCTGTCATCCATTCCCCAAAACTAAAATATTGTCCACAAACAAGTGAATTCGAGCTATATATATAAGATTAATTCATTCTGGTGAAACCCCATAACCTAAATCCTAATTCATAAGATAATTTTCATATGAACCATATCTAACTCATATCCAAAAAAATTTAATGATGCAATCCCATTGGATTAATAAAATGATGCTTAGAGGTGGTCTATTCATATTTTGAGATAATGATTTGTTATCCATCATCCAAAGAAAAGCATGTACACCCCCAACAATTTCATACAAGAGCTATATTATAAAATAATTTCAATGAAGGTCATCAATACTGGATTAATATTTCCAAATGGATTTATGAGTCCAAATAAGATAGATTTATCTTATAATGAAGAATGAAGAATTTTACTTTTATTAGTTTAAACTAGATGTTATGGGAATGATTTTCCCATAACGAACCAAATTTAAATTAAGTTTTTAAAAAGATATTTCATGATTAAATATAATTTTTCAGGGTGATGGAATGAGTTGGTGATGGTGATAATGTCAAAGATACATGTTGAATAATGATGAACTGATCATTGAAATAATATACGGTTGAAATATTGATGACCCAATTAACACAACTATTTCAAGAGGATGGGTTTGATGATTTTTTATAGACCACAACTATGTATGAAGGTAATTTGTTTCATTGTGATGTTCTATTTATTTTATGTTTGAAATAATGATAAAAACATTGGGGATTTTAGTGCTCCTAAATATTGTGGATTAAAAGATGTAAATGGATGAACAAACCCCCTTAGTTAGATGAAAAAATGGATTTCAACCCAATCTCATAATTTATTCCATCAATGAATATGACATGATCTAATTTGGATTTCATTCTCTAAAAGAATTTCTAAACATAATGATGTGTTTCTAATAAAATCAAATTATTGTTTCAGTTTTAATTGATATCAATGCAATATTGAGAATAAATTCATGATAATTAACCAATATCAATCTATTAAAATTTTATGTTCATTGGTTATAATATTTTTTCAAATATTCCTTAATAAGTTGATTATTGGGGGTTTTGTTGAGGATTGGTAAACTATTGGAGACTAACTGAGTCCATTGTTCCCAGGGACTGGTCAAGACTCATAGGTAGAAGTACGATCTGTGATAGGTTCTTGGTTTGGTTTTGATGATGATAAATCACATTAATTGAGTCGATAATCAACATTGATAATGTTTTTAATCTACAGGAAGAGGATGTAGATTTAATTGATATAGACATGGAAGGAAATTAATGTGAATCTGATGAAAAAAATTAATAATTTATAGTACCCAATTTAATTACAGATGCATGTATTACATAAGAACATGGTTATTATATAGTTGTTAAGAAGGTTTAGTTCACGTTATGTGCTAGTGATGAAATAAACTATTCAATACCACTTTGAGGTGATTAATTAATGACTCTTTAATTTATTGGAATGAATTACTTATATCAAAAAAATATTAAAAATAAATAAATTGTAGCCATGATAGGAATTTAGGGTGGGGGTGGTATGAATGATTAAAATGAGATATTGGAGAAAACCATAGAGAAGACATGGAGAGATTATAGTGAAATGAAGATCATATCATAGTATTGGGAAAGGAGAATCATCACAACATGGATGAATTATTTATTTCTTCTACTAATTTATTTTCTAATCTTTCATAAAATTTACATCTTTTATATTATTAAATTGAAATTTTTTGGGGTAGGGTAAATTTTGTATTTGAAATTAAATTTTATTTTTTTATTTTTTTAATTCTTCATGTCATTTCTTTATAATATTTAATTGTGCCTCTAGTGATTATTTTTAAAATGATTCAATATTATGGAGAGATTAATTAGATCAAGAATTATTTTCCACTATTGGATTAATCATTAATTTTGAAATCAATAAGAATCATTACACTATATTTTAATCTCTAGTGAAATATATTTACATAAATAATTTTATGAAAGTGTGTGTAATTATCATTCATTAAAAGTAGAATATTATTTTAAACTAATTAATTGAAATTCCACTAACCCATACATATTTATTTCATATCCCTCACTATCATCGAATATATTTTTCATATATCATCAAATTCCATTATTAATTCTATATATATATATATTTTATAAACACAAAAATCATCCCTCAAATTTTTTTAGTTTTCTTCCTTGGTTTTCATGATATTTTTTCCATCCATGTGGGTTAAACACTATTCCCATTTATATTCATTAGTTTTTAGAAGACAAAAATAATAAAAATTTTCATTTTAAAAAATGAATTATCAAATTTTTTTGAATTTTTTTCTGGGAAGGGCTTTCCATTATCATGATTAGAAATTTTAAAAAAACACAAAACTGATGTTAAATAATATACTTTAAAAGAATTTCTTTGTACTGACCTAAAATTATATCTATGAATTTTGTTATAGATTTGAATATAATCACATGATAGTATTCAGATATATTAGAACCTTTTATCCATTAAATTTTGATACATAAAATATTATTAGAAAATAAAAAATTGGATTATCATAGGGAGGTTTTTTTAAATTCAAGAAATTATTTCCATATTCAATTAGAGAAAATATGAATCAGAGTCATGGACATAGAAAATTTAAATTACAATCTATCACCATAAACATCTCTTATATTGGATTTTCACATTTCTTTATAAAGTGGGATAACAAATATTCCCTTTTGACCATGCTTCCAAATTTAAATTCTATGCCCGATGAAAATTATTCAGAATATGTTCATGAAATTTTTACTTTGTTAATGATGTTATCATTAAGAGGGATGAGTGAGTAAGAATTAAATATGATTGTTTTTCAATTTTATTTAAAATAATGTTTTATAACATTGTTCTAATAGTCATAATAATAAAATTTTGATACATGGATTCATGTGTTTAATGTGTTCACCATAACATTATATAAATGGATAATGACTATAGAGAATTGGTATAAAATTAATGGTTTTAACATAAAGTGATTTAATTTTTACTTGGGACTTGTTACATTTATATTGGTATCTTTATAAAATTCCCTAATCACTTATTTTTTTTACATGACATAATAGAAACTTTTTACAGTAGACATGCACTTACAAAATAAATCATGAAGGGGGATTAAAAAAGAAACTATTAAAGAATGTTAAAAATTATTCAATACACTTGCAGAAAATTATAAAAAAATTTATAAAAGGATTAAAAATTTTATAAGAGACAAATAAAATTATCAAAATGATGATGTTCATGATTTTGAAAATTTGTAATTTTAATTCTGAAAAATTATTTAGGACATGATTCCAACATTGTGGAATGTATGTACATTCTTTGTATTACTATACCTAAGTTTACTTACCTTTAAAAACATCTAAAAATTCCAATTATGATGGTTGTGGTACATGGATTCATGTAAAAGAAGTTTCACTTCTAAACAGCTAAAATAAATGTTATAGGAATCCCCCAAATCATTCATGGAAGGATCATGGTCTATTTTGAACAAATTCCACCCTGGTTATTTCAATACAGCACTGGCCTTTTTATTAAAATAAATAAAGTGATAAACCTTTGTATTCACAATGGAATCTGGAGGGATTGATAGAACAGATGCTTTATAGGATGGATTCTTATGATGGTAGGATTAAATCACACATGAAGACATAAAAATACATTTTCATGAATGTCATGAATAAAATTCAAATTCAAATTAGTCAATTGACTGTGGTGTTAATTGGTATATAAAAAATGAGAATATAAAGTAAAACTGAAGTCTACCCTAAGGAGAATATCATGGCTATCCAAATAAAAATATTGATTAAAAAACTCCAGGGAACATGGAAATTACCCGAGGAAAGTCCTAAATGGATATTTGGAAGCTTATAGATCTCAATAACACCATAACACTAAATATAGAAATAAGAACAGAAATATTGAAAATTCATAAAATAAAACCACTCCACCTAAAAACAAGAAGTAAAAAAAATTCAAAAATTCAAAAAAAAAGGAGAAACATGTTGAGATTTATGTAATACCTAATACATAGAACAATATCTCCCCGCCTATCACATTACTTCAATTTTTTAAACAAAAAAATGAAATTATCAGTTCTCATTGACTTTTAACCATGATCTAAGTCAATAGTCCATTCATTTATTCAATAATTTATATTCCTTCATATATGAAATCAATCATGAAAATTATTTCAAAAAAAAATAATCTTGATGATTTTTCCCCATAAAACCTCACTAGAGTGTATAGTATTGTTATTCATAAAAAAATTCCTCAAAAACTCAAAGATCCTGGGAGTTTTCTCATTCTATTCACCTTAGGGAATAGTTGTTAAGTCAACAATCATGGTAGTTTTGATTCTAGTATAAATATTACTATTTTATCATTATTTCCATTATTGATGTTATGAGAGATGAAACCAAACATTTTTATTCTATAGTCGGTTAGCCGATCTCTTACTAATCTAATTTATATATTTATATACATATTTTTTAGAGTTAGATAGCTTTTTACCCACTGATATTATCATCTTTGATATAGAATGTGGAAAAAAACTACATATCATCTTTAGCATTTATTTATTATCCACTATAAGTCTTTTTATAGATGTCTCCACAGTTCAAATAATTATTACTTCTTGGGAACAAAATTTAATTTAAATGTTTTTAAAAATAAAATAGATCTATCATCTATTGAGAACTATTCATAATTGAATTTTTTAAAATATAAAAACCCAC
The DNA here is from genome assembly GCA_963277665.1 of Viscum album. Classification (NCBI taxonomy): domain Eukaryota; kingdom Viridiplantae; phylum Streptophyta; class Magnoliopsida; order Santalales; family Viscaceae; genus Viscum; species Viscum album. Next base: position 664,597,245 of record OY728138.1, read on the forward strand.
TCATTTATCATGAATAATTACATAGTTATTTAGGGATGGTTGAATATTACAATAATTTCATACATGAGATTTTATTCTTTTCTAAACCTCTTACTAGTTTGAATGAGAAGTGTGTGATGTTCCTCTAGTCTAAATAATTTTAAATTTTCATTCAATATTTTAAATGAAGTCTTACTTATGAACCAATTCTTATTCTTACACGGCCTGTTATAGGATATACATTGTTTTTTGATGCATTGTGAATCTGACTAGGAGTAGTTATGATGTTAGAGGATACTATTTTTCAAATCGGTATCTCCAGTTGAGACCTCATGCATTTAATTACCTGACATATGACCTCTATCTAGTACAAGTTGTCCATTAATTGTTCTTCTAGGGAAAGTATCTATTGAGTGACCATTTTGTGGATTATAATAACCACAATAACATAAATTCTATCTTACACATTGTTAATTGAATCTCATATATAATAGATAGGGGGAATACATTCAGTACTTCGATATTGAGTTTTCGTATACGACTGGTAAGGGAAATAAAGTTTCAAATTCACTAACACAGAACATTCAATCAAAATCTATACAAGAAGCTAGTGATGTATAGAAATTGTAGGCTCTTATTTATGATAGTTATCTATAGTTTCAATAGATTCATGAGGTTCCTTTTTTATATCTTTGACAGTTACCTATTCCAATATGAATTGGGTAAATAACATGAAGTTTTTAGATCCTTATGGGTTGGTTCTTTGGGAGAGTATTTCAGGTGGTGCCTTGCCTTGAGATTTTTATATTGATGGAGATGAAATATTATGTAAATATGGGTATGTCTGGATTCCTATTGATGTAAGTAAGGGAATAATGTGTGAGTATCATGCTTCTCAGTGGATGTTGATCCATGAGTACTAATATGAATCATGATATGGGTCTCTTTTATTGGTTCTTGTGGATTAAATGATAGATAGAAGGTTTTATTACAAGGTGTTCCACATTTCCTCTGGTGAAGGTGGATCACCTATGGTCTAATGAATTTTGAAAACTATTACCAATATCATAATGGATATGGTAATATTTTTCATTGCATTTTGTTGAGAGTTATAGATGTCACATTGAAGTAATGATGCGGTTTGGTTGGTAGTGGGTCAAATTAAAAAGAACTACCACATCCTTCCAATCCAAAATACATTCTATGTTTATGATTTTTTAATACATTGTTTCATTGATGTCATGATTTAATATCGGTACCACATACTATTATTACCAAAAGGGACACATGTTTCAAATTATGGTTTGGACAATGGTAACATATAAAATTAGGTACAGAAGTTATTTTGATCATACATTTTCACCCTCAGACTTCTAGATAGTCAGAATAGGGAATACATGTATTGGAGAAAATATTATCAGAGTGTTTCCATTATAACATAAGTTCATTGGATAATCATATCCCTCTCATCAATTTTACAAACAAAATTATATATTTTGTGATAATTTATATGACTCTATATGAGGCCATATATGGTAGGTCATGTCATTCAACCCTGTGTAGGTTATAGGCATGAGAGGCACCCCTAAAAGGACCCCATATCAGGTAAGAGTCTTAAATTTATGTGAAACATGTAAGGAATTTCATTTTTTATGCTTATTCATGAAGTGAATATTATTTTTATCATAATCCTTGAACTGTAGAGTTCTATGTAGGGGATATTTTTTTCTTTTGGGTATAACACATTCTTGGGAATATATAGACACAAAAGAATAGTAATACATCACCATACATTTTCATGACTTTTGTGATCATTGATAGATTTTGGACAGTATCCTATCGATTTCTATTACCTCAGAAGTTTCATGCCATCCATGAAATATTCGATGTTTCACATCATAGCTGATATTAGTATTATTTGTATAATAAATTTGATATAGAGGATTTGGAGATTGATTTTTATTCTTGATCTAAGGAGTATATCATATGAATTATTGACAGGATCACAAAGTTTCTCGGAGGTAGGTATCTACATTTAGTATGGGTGTAATGGTAGCACATTTATGTACATAATGAGACATAGGAGTGGGAGGCCGATGTATGTGCTCAGTGGCATGATTTGTTCTCAGATGAATGTTTTCCACCCTTGGAAGAAAACTCAATGATGAGTTCCTTTAAGTGGGAGGACTATAAAAACCTGATATTTTATAAGTTCATACTCCATTAAAATTTAATCTAATCATTTAGCTTAGACCTATTATGAATTCCTAATGAGGTAACAAACATTTCTAAGGTGTTTGGGGCTTGTTCGGATCTCAGATCCCCAGACGGTGGAAGAAATAACTAGAAATCCTAGTTAGTATAAAATTTGCAACTAATCCCATAATTTTCTCATAACCGTTATGGTAATTTCATTAGGATGACAAGGATCCATGATCTTCTATAACCATGTCCCTAGTGAAGCCTGACCATGTGAATTTTAGGAAATTTTATTGTAGATCCAAATGGAATGGTTGGTGTACGGTTTCAGAAACTATAGATCTGACCCATGTGGGTTCCCTCTTTAGGTGGTGAAGATTACATAGTTGGAACATGGTTTAGAAAACTATAAAATTAAACCGTGAAACCAAGTAATTTATAGGTGGAAAGACCATTTTTTTACTTAAAATTCTAATTAACTCACCCATCCTCCCACTATTTAATTTCCTACTACATTCAACCTCAATTACCATACATTGTTATATTTATCACTTTCAACCTAGTTTATTAGATATATAACTAACCTAGATACTAATTCTATCTATGTTTGTTTCATCGGACGTGTGTTGGTAAGTATTTTATTAATCATATTTCTTTATCTATTTTCCTTTCACTCAACAATACTATTTTAATATAGGCTCTTTTTCCCTATTTTAATGGTGTTGTTTGTGTCATCCAATTTCATTCTATCCAAGACAAATTATAGATCAATAAATTATAAAGAAAATTTTAGAGGCTCATGGTCTGTGGTCGATAACATTTCCATAATAGCCTCACCATTTTTCAAATTTTTCCAATATTTCCTTGCTAGTTTCACCAGTCAGTGCTTCATTAAATTTATATTCATTTATGAAATCAGTGTGGTAATATTATAGAGCCCATTGAATACTCATTATTTATTTATTTGAAGGTATAAACCTCAAATTCATCAATCAAATGTTGGGTGTTATCTCCATTACACATTTTGTGGGTTTATTATGACAGTCTACTTAATCATTCGGGTGATATATGACTTGAATGTGATAAGGTATGTTTTTAATTAATAAATGAATCTTTTTAATTAGTTAATGGGATGTATATTTATAAATATAACTTTTAAAAGTCAAATTATAATCTAAATTATAATTGGTCTCATGATGTTGAATCACCATGTTGTGATAAAGAAAAGGAAATAGTATGAACCTAATAAATGACTATGTAATTTCATTTTGAAGTTCTTACATATCATTAGAATGTACTGTCATGTATAATGAATGGTAATGAAATAAACCTAACAAATTATTATGTAATTGATGAGATCAATGGATGAATGTCATTGATCAACCATTCCATATTGATGAAAGGTAATTCAAAGAACCAAATGAGATATATATTTGTGTGAGTATTACATCAACTAAGTTGAATAATGAATTATGTATAAGGTTTTTATTTCATATGTACCTTTTTATCTATATAATAATGGTAGGAATTGATTCATCTTTGTATTGTCGAGGGAATTCATTGAGAACATAGAGGTAAAAATTCTAATTTAAGGAGTCAGTTTCCATGGGAGATACCCACTATCGAACATGGTCATTGTCTACCAGTGGATTCCCAGTGTGATATTGAATGATCCCTCACTGTCTGTATGGATATTAGGATTACTTTGATAAAATTCATGGATCTATATTAATGTATTCAGAAATACTCTATCATGGATTCACCTTATTGGTCCTGGTCATTATTAGACAACGATAACCTTAGAAGAGATACTTGAACTTAGATAAAATCATTTATAGTTAAATGAATTAAGAATTTAAAAATGTATTCCACTGATACCCCCTTTATTGTAAGACTCTATGAGGTACTATTATGAGTTTCCGATCCCTTACGGTCTGGGATTCCTTTAATTAAATTTAGATACACTTTTATTATTATTGTGATATAATTATTATTGTCAACACATTCACTAGATTTATCTATAAAAATGAACGTGAATGTAATAATTAAATATTCGATTGCTTTGAGATAATACAGGTTGTGTTTGAAGTATGAATGAGTTATTAATTAACATTTTTTATTCTATTTATATATAACATCATGGTACACTATTTATATTCATAGACATGATTTGTAGACACATCATTGATGGTGGTCTATTGAGATTTTTATCACACCCTTAATGGGCCATTGTTATTACCCAATAACATTATTTGATTACGGGTATGCAGTAGAGGAACCATCCCTCATTGGAAACCAATTTACTTTCTTTTATTAGTGTAGATATTGGTTGCAGATTACTGAGATGGAGTTAGAGATTCTTTGATACCTTTTTGTCTCTTTTTTTGATTCACTGGTTTACCATGTATATTATTTTCTTCCCGCTAGAATGGGTACCTATTTTTCTACTTTGTAGATACATTAAATTACATCACCATCTTTTTTATCTTATAGTGTTCAGCTATTGAGTTAATTATTATTTTTGTATGTATACTATTATCTTACACTACCCATTTTTTATTATTTATTATACTCCTACCATCATTATCCATTATATACATATATGTGTGTGTGTAATTATATACTCTAAAATAAGGTAATTATCTCCCCACAGACACTCTTTAAGTCCTTACTGCATGTAGGCAGCCTCTAGCGTATGGGGGGGAATGCTTGATTTAATGTGAGAAACTGGGATAGGGGAACCGTTGAGTGGAACTCGAGTATGGAAGTAATAATTAATTAATAATATATATTTAAAATTATAATTTAGTAACTAATTATAAATAATAATAATAATATTAATAATAATTTATTTATTTATTATAATCGAGATGGGTTTCAATAGCTGGGCACTTTATACATCCCAAAGAAGAAAATTCAATGTGCCAAGAAGAACCTGTAAGTTCAATCTCTATAATTTGGGGTTTTTCAAACCAGAATTGTATTTCTCAATGGTATAGCTTCAATAACTACCTATTCTATTTTAATATTATCAACCCAAAGTATTATAGCCTTAGATCTCTATACATGAAGACATGTCTATTTTGGGTCAATGAGTGGTTATTTAATTTTTATCATACCAATGTAATGAATACATTTTCAAAGGATTGGATTTTCTTCTATGGCCTCAACTATGTGCTTTGGAACCCAATTTGTTTTCATTAAATCATAGAATATATTGGGGATCCTATTTTTCTTTCCAACGTATCTTAAATCACGATATTTTTCCATTATTCTAGGATTCTTCTAGGATTTGATCTATGTGAAACGAACATTGATTATGTTATTATCTCAAAATGTGATGATGATATCAATGATAGAGAGGGAAATGAAAATAATCATAATATTTTTGAGGAATGTAATTAAATTGGACACTTGAAACGAATTATTCATAAATGTTTTATTTTCTATAATTGTGGCCTATTAGGTTACATGGAAAAGAACTATAGGAGGAGATCTAGTTCATCCAAGACCGGAGAGCATGTGTAGTACGGTGGAAGGGATAATATCCTATACATTTCTACCATTGTTTTGTAAGATCTTACATATTATGGCATCATTTAAGAATACATGGCTTTAAAACAAGGACATGAAATGAGACTTGATAAATTATATAATGTCAATCGGCATGTCCTCAAACAAGTGTGGATCTGAGAATACAATATCCTCCTATAAAGGACCTTTTAATGAAGGCCTAGGATATATTCACTCCTGTTTGGGTTCATGGGAGTTCCCCTCATAATATATGGAAACCACATGCATGGGATACTGATGTTGCTTTTAGCTAAGAGGAGTGCGGAGAGGATTACCTCAATCATCCATACGTAAAGAATGTTATTCAAGGCTCTTTTCATTTTCAACTTCTTCATGAGAAGAATTTTATTATCTCTAGTTATTTGAATGGAAAAAAATGTGGATGACTCACCAGCCCTTCAGTACTCCAAAGGTCCCTCTATGGGTGATGTGAAGATTCATGTCCAATGTGATGGGCCAATTTAATTAATAAATTGTTATGAAACTCCAAATCCAACTTTTATTTATTTGGTATAAAATATTTCCTACTACCTTGATCGAGAGATATTGAATGGGCATGTAGTTTCTTACCATGTTGTAGTTAATATCAAAGTGGATTCAGATAAAAAATGTTTTATTTTCTTTGACATTATAAATAAGTTATGTAGAAAAGAGATCTTCAATAATTTGTTTTGAAATGATTCTTATATATATCCAAGCTGAAGGAAAACCACAAAAAACATTGATTGTCAAGAAATTTTCTAATTCTAATTTGAGGGTTTTAACAGAGGGCATTGGTCAAGCTGGTGAATATGATATTCATCCCATAATGTATCACACCCCACAAGACAACACTATTGATCCTAATAAGGATTATGTGACCTGGAAATGTCCCAAAACCAAGAGGATGTGTTGTTATATGAGAACTAGGGGTAGTATATGATCCAATAGATGAGGTTTCTATTTTATTTCTTTTGTAGTTCTATGCCTTGTTCATTAAATATTTTCATTGGGTTTTGTATGTCTCCCCATTGTAACTTTTTTAGTTTTATTTTAATGAATATTGGGGCCACATTCTAAAAGTCATGGTTCATGCCATCTTTATTATTTAGATATTATACAGTATTTAATTACATATTATTAATATTGACATGAAACTAAATAATTCCTTATTTACTAATTATTAATTTGGAATATTTTTTTATAAAATTAGAAATATATATTTAAAAATATTTTTAGCTATTATTTATTATTGATAATGATTATGTTATTAAATTATTAATTATTATTTATTTATTATTTACTTATGATTATTTACTTAAATAAAAATTTCAATTAATATTAATTATAAAAAAAATATATAAAATTATTCATTAGTTACTAAATAATAATAATTATTATAAATCTATTTTGTATTACTTGTTATTTAGTTATTGTTAATATTTTTTATTATTAATTATATATTATTTAATTAATACTAAATTTAATAATATTAATTATTCATAATTAATTAGTAATTAATGTATATCGGTAATTAATAACTTATTAATTATTATTATTTAAAAACTATCAATATTAATTATTTAATTGTTATATTTAATAGTAAAGATAATTGCTAATAATTATTTAGGTATAATAATTAATTATTATTAATTAATATTTTATTATTAATTAATTAGAATTTGTTGTTATAAATATATTATTACATCAATGTATGAATGGGAGGATGTTGATCTTGTATTTTAAAACCCAAAATTTTCAAAGAGACCACCTTATAAAATGGAGCTATGAGAGAGGGGTTATATCAACTTTTCTTAGAGATTTTAAGCGAGTAATTCTGAATATTAAATATAGGTTAAATTATACTAGACTGATTTTATATATATATAAATAGAATTTCAAATTTAAAATTTAAATATACAAACATGTATATTTGAAGAAAATATTTTTTCATTCTGGAAAATGTAGCATGGCACTTGTTTCCTTTATGTGCTAGTTTTAAATGTATATTTAACCAATCATTATTTTAGTAATTACTATAATTAAAAAAATTATATATAAAAAACAAAGAGTAAGAATGCCTATAGATTGAGCATCCCCACAACTTTCTCAAAGTCATTATAATTATTTTAATATTTAGTCACTCTAAAATTAAAATGACACTTAATAAATTTCAAGGAAACATAAAACTGATTTAAATCAGCCCAAAATTTGGCTAAATCCAGTTATTTATTTGTTAATATGTCTTCATTCAAGTCATTTTATGAGAATAATAGATGCTACATGATATGCCTAATCACAATGGGTCAATGTTTTCAATACCTACAGAGCATGATTGAGGTATATGATAGATAACAATGGGGTGATAGTTACCCATCAATATAACAATCTAAATTTGAGGTTAGATTGTGTTATAGAACAAGTATGAAGGCATAACACATTCAAACCATAATTTTGTGCGAAGAAGATGAGGAAGGAAAACACTGATATTCTCTCATCCTAGAACCCTTCTCTTACATTGATTAATACCTACATTATGTTTCCCCCATAGTAATTTCCGACATGTAATTTCTATATAATGGTTACACATGGAACTCCACCATGACTCTTTTTCTAACTTAAAATACCAAAACATTCCCTATGATGTCTCCATTCACTAAGAATCTACCAGGAACCCAACCACACTACTTATGATCTTTATCCTTTATTCCAATTTTTAAATTCCATTTTATTCATGATTCCTATTACCATTGTTTTGTAATTACCCTAGTGGTGCCCATTAGAGGTCATGATAATAATTAAGAGTTTTTATGTAATTTATTAACGATTTTTCAAATAATACTTGAATATAATTTTTTGAAAAATACTATGGAAACATGTAAGAGGCCTTAACGCCTTTTCTATCAATTAAAAGATGGAATATCCAATGCCTCATTTCCCTCTCATTGACATGGATATAGTGGCATGAGTTATTCATTCATTCACATACAGTAATGAAGAAGGCATCTTGTGAGACGTAATCTTTCACATAAATAAATGTGAAAGGCAGCAGTTCTATTTCCACCTTTCCCTAAAGTGCCCATAAAATGGGACCCATCCTCACTTGAACATTCATTATTATCCCTATGATTATATATCTCTATATCACATTACTATAATAATGGGGGTTCTACATTTGTGTGTTGTGGTTTTGTTGGCCAAAATGGAGTTCCATGTCTTGCGAAGAAAATTTTAGATATAATTTTTCTTATTTATTTTAATTTTATTTATGTATTTTATTGAATTATTTTAGTTAGTTATAAATATTTTATTAATTTAATAGATTTCTTAATTAGATATAGTTTAGAAATAATAATTATTATTAATAATGATTATGTATTGATAAACTAATGAATACCTTGGGATTAAAGAAATATTTTATAATGAATAGATAATAATAATTAACTAATTTATAAAATAAGATTATATATAATTAAGGCATAATTAATTAATGATTTTGTAATGATTAAATAAATATTAGATAATGAATATATAATTATCAACTAATGATTAAGGAATGATTAACAATTGATTGAGGAATGATTAAATAATAATTAACTAAGGAATAAAATGTGATTCAATAATGATCAAAGATTTATTAACTAATGATTAATGATAGATTATCTATAAATTAAAGATTGATTAACTAATAATTAAAGAATGACCGGATAATAATTAAGGAATGATTAATGAATGATTAGCCAATGTATAAATAATGATTAACAAATTATTAAAGATTTATTAAGTAATAATTATGTAATAATTACCAATTTATTAAATAATTGTTAAGTAAGAATTAATAAATGATTACCTAATGTGTAAAAAATGATTAAATACAGATTAACTATTGATTAATGAATGATTAACAAGTGATTAATGAATTATTAATGAATGTTTAATGAATGATTGAATAATGATTAACTAATGATTATCTAATGAATAAAAATGATCAACTATTGATTTAAAAATGATTAAATAATTATTAACTAAGAATTAAATACTAATTAAGTAATTATTAAAGAATGATAAAAAATGATTAACTAATTAATAACTAACAATTAACTATTTATTTACTAATAATTAAAGGATGATTATGTAATGATTAACTAATGATTAATGAATTCCTAAATAATGATTAAAAAATGATTAAAAATTGTTGAATAAGGATTACCCAATGATTACTAATGATTAACTAATTATTAAATAATAATTAAGTAATTAATAATGAATTATTAAGTAATGAATAACTAAATATTAGATAATTATTAAATAATGATTAACTAATGGTTGCCTAGAGATTACTTAATGATTAACTAATGATAAACTATTAGTAATAATGATTAAATAATTATAAACTAATGATTAAAAATGTATTAATTGACGATTAATTAATTATTAATTAATGATTAATAAAAGGTTAAGTAATTGTAAAATAATTATTAACTAATTATTAAATAATGTTTCAATAATAATTAAGAATATTTAACTAACAATTAACTAATTATTAAATAATTATTAGCTCATGATTAATGAATGATTATCCAATGATTAAAGTATGAATAAATAATAATTAAATAATGATTAAATAATAATTAAATAATTATTAATGAATTATTAATGAATGATTAACTAATAATTAAATAGGGATTATGTTAATATTAACTAATTACAAACTAATGATTAGTGAATGATTACCAAAAAATTAATTAATGATTAACTATTATTTATCTAGTAATTATATATAATGTAATTATTTTATATAAATTAATGAATTAATGATTAAATAGATATTAATGATTTATTATGGTATTATTAATATATTATTAATAAATGGTAAAATAATTATTAACAAATATTTAATTAATTATTATTTTTGGTTATGATTAGAATAACATAGAAGAAAAATTTGATGAATGAAGGAAAACTGAATAAAAAATATGCTTAACTGAACACAAGATTGGCCATTTTAGTGATTTTTATTATTCCTACCAAATTACATGCATGGTTTTTTACTCTCGTTGGTTATTTTTTAGAAGTATCAAATTATATTTATAAATAATTGAACAAACCTTTTGTAAATATAAAAATTTTACAACAATACATTATTGTCATCTTTTAGTATATAAGAAGATGTTCTAAATGTTTTAATTATAAATATAATTTTTTTCAATAAGAAATCAAATACATGACTAAATACGAAAAGGGGATGTGGATCTCCACAGCTTTACCTATGGTTAAAACCTGAAAAAATAGCATTGAGCTATATTTAATCAAGAACTAATGAATGAAAGGTCTTTGTCTCACACCTACTGTGACCCTCCTAGGGGAAATTGTTTATATGTCTCATTTTTTCTTATTAAAAAATTTAAAAACATTTTGGAAGTTTAAAAATTATACTATGGAACAATAGTTTTATATTTTATGATATAAAAATATATTTTGATATTTTAATATAACTTATATGTTATTGTCTACTATCATTTTCAACAGTATATAAACTATTATAATCATGATAAAAATTCACATAGAAAATCGTGTTCTTCTATGTTAACTCAAATGAGGAGGTTGTTCAATTTTTTTTAAGAGATTCTTGTATTACAAAACAAACAACAATGGATAAGACATCTGATTGTGTAACCATAACTGTTATTCATGAATGGATTTGTGGTTTCCTAAAACAAGGACGTAATCAATAAGTCTAGTCTATTATCTTTTGAAAAATTCAATTCCTAGGAAATTTATGGAATATATATTGTTTATTGTTTGCCAATGTTACAACCGGGCCTCGGTGACACCACAATCCCCTTCCCCCCACTATAACATGGACATCGGGTCCTAGCCTTCCAAGTACCACCAGTTTCCCTGCAGACATGTGCTCCCCACCATAGGGCCCACACACATTCCCAAAGAGGTTATCTGACTACTGACTATTACCACCGGCCAACACATATCCATTTCAGTGTGCTTTGTCCTCACTAACGTACAATCTGTGAAACATCCTAGAAGGACACCAATTCAGACCTCTACTCCAGGCCAAGAACACCTAAATAGGGAGTTCTAATCATAAATTCTCCTAAAAAAGAATGTGAAAATTATTAACAAGTGTCATATCATTTATTCATTTAACTCTCTATTATTCTGGGGTGTTATATTCACCCCCTGTCCCCCTTTAGAGCACAATGTATTCATTGTGGGCCCAACATCTCAACCCAGGAAGTGCACCACACATAAGGTTGGGTAACACCTCAGATACTAAATGTAATGACCAGGCCCCAGTGACAGCACAAACACCATGCCTTAACATGGTTGTTGGTTCCTGGCCTGCTAGGTACCACTAGTTTCCCTGTAGACATGTGTTCCCCACCCTCGATCCCACCCATATGCATGAACAAGTCATATGACTAATGACTATCCACATAGGCCAAAACATGTCCTCAGACACACACACCCATTGAAAAATCCCTGAAGTAAACCCATCTTGACCACTACTCTAGGCCGAGAATGCTTAAATGTGGAGCTCTCATCAAGCGGCTCTCAAAAAAGAAGGTGCGCCTTGTTGACCTGAGTCATATAATTTTGTAATTTAACCCCTTATTATTATGGGGTGTTACATCCGATGAGCACTGGGTCCAAGAAATAAATTTTTTTATTGGTAATAAAGTTCCATCAAAGAGTTATATGTTGAGGTTTCTACTGTACAACAACAACATCAAATTGTACGAAGATGTTGACTTACATGAGTGGTTGAAGAAGATCCATCTGATGAAATTGTGGTTATTCACTATGATGTAAAATAGATAACCAAGATGATTTCCCATATGTATGTGTATAACTTCTATTGAGGAATAATATAATTATAGAAGTGATAGATACAACAGTACTGATGAGAAGGGAGATTCCTATGTAGGGGAGGATGTTTCTAGAAATTTTGTAGTTGTACAGAATCCTCAATCTCTAATAAATTGTCCCCCACTCTTCACAAATTGGTCAATCTAAATAGAACATTTTACAAAATTCAACTGGAATATTACCACCCCATACAAGTGAGTTTTCTAGAGTTGTAGAGGATAGGTTTATTGAGCTAGATAAAAATTTATTTGTTGGAAGGTATTTTCCATGTAAAGATGCATTGAAGAAAATACGAAATAGATTTCATTTTTATGCACTATAGATATTGAGTTTCAGAATAAATCAATCCAAAAGACATCAAATTGTGTGATAAATACATGGATGATTTTTCAATTCCACTTGAGGGTGATTCTTGCAATTTCATTTATGGTTTTATAATTTTCAAGATTGAGGCTTGTCACACATGCATGCTACCAAACCCAACATAGGATCACACTTCATTGGATGCTGAAATTTTTACATCTATTTTGATTGTGATTATTATGACGTACCAAAATCATTATACAACACTTGTGAAAGAGATGATACCAAAAATATTTTTTCATAATATTTCTAATAATAAGGCATTGATGATGAAACAAAATGAAATTGTCAAGGTCTATGGTGATTTTGATGACTCGTATCAGGTGTCAACACAATTTCTAGTCCACTTGTGACACATGGACCTATGATAGGAATGAACATGTTTCTCAATATAACAATCATGATCCATATTTGTATTCAATTTCATCTTTTTGTCGAGGCATTCAACCCCTGTATTTCTGTATTTCATTTCTTTAAACAGTTCATATATATTGATGGAATTTTTATATAAAAAAATTAAAAGGGACTACTGTTGATTGCATCAACCAAATAAGAAAAATGTTAACCTATTCCTCTTTCATTTTCCATTATAGATATATAATTATTTGAATCATGGAGTCATTTTTTGGCATGTATCGACATCCATTTCACCCTTATTCAGGTTGTCTATATAATATCAAGTCATTAACAGGTATTACTGAGGATCCTAATATATGGAGACCCAGAAATCACATCATTATTACTATAGTAGTCACATTTCTATAAAATTTAAAAAACATTCCATAATAAACCTACGAACAGGGAAATCACAAGGCTTGGTATGTAATGTATGAATTGTTTTTATTCTATTTAAATGCAATGATGAAATAATTTTGTGAAATGCACCATGCATGTAGAAATATAAAGAAATAAATTACTATAAATTTTTTTTACTTAAAATATAGCATGCATGTAGAAATATAACAGCATTAAACAATCCTCCGCTTTATAAATCCATCAACATCAATGAAAAGGCAATAAAAATAGAAACTAATGAGAAATTAATATAAAAAAGTATATTAATAGAAAAAACATCCTCAATGAGTAATAATATTCTTCATAGTAGAGATGCATATTTATGAAGAATTGACCTATCAATCAAATTAATTAGTTGATTATTAATCCCATTGAAGTCAATCTAATATTCAATTTTAGATTCTCACAAACCAAACATAGATAAAACCATCAACAAAATATTTTAAAATGTAAATTGTATAATGATGTGGAAACTATTACAAGTTATACAAAATATTTAATAGAAAAAATATAATATAAAAATAATTACAGAAAATATAAATCAACATTGTAAGTATAAATTTCCCCAAAATGAAAAATAAACTTTTAGAAACATTATAATTATAAATATTATAAAATACCATTTAATATTAATTTTTTGGAAACAAAACGTACATTATTAAATTAATAATGTTGATAAGGGAGATCATATAGCATATTAATATTCTATTTGTATAGCTTTTCCATTTTATTAATATACATTATTATAAATCTGACCATATTCAAATCTCATTAATCTTTTATTTGTGGTTAAATAAAATTAATTTTAATATTTGTCATAATTTTAATTATATTTCCATAAGGATAGGTCATATAGACCCTAAATAAATATAGTAAAACACTAAAAATAAATAAATAAAAATAGAAAATCCTATATAAAAAACACATTATATAACACAAGATTATGAAAGAGATAAATGGATAATTGTTACAACCCATTTCAACAATTTTAACCCTTTTTTAAGAGCCTAAAATATTATGACTCCATAGTTATAATGGTTGGAAATTGAGTAGACATGAAAATGGGTGACGTCTTGGATATTTACCCAAAGCTGTTTGTGAGTAATGAAAAACGCACTAGTAATATCATATTTTTTCATACGAGGATATTAATTAGTCTCATGAACCATTCAGACAAGTTGGTGTGCCCTTGGAAGGAGAAAACATGTGTCTATGGGGAAACTGGGTTTTCCTGAAGGCATTGTCATTACATTGTTATCAGAGTTGGAAATCAACTAGATGTGCAGTGGAACTACATGGGTGGATAAATATGATCCACAATGAGGACATTGTGATATAATTGGATGTTAATATAACATAATGAAATGATAAATCGTCAAAATAATTCCTTTACTAATAATGTTAACGAGGGTCCTCTTTCTATTTAGGATACTACATGTTTAATAAAGTATAATTAAGGAGGATTATCCTTTATTATCGTTCAGGATGGGTGACCTCCTTGGAGGATTTAAGGGGTATCTGTGAGTGATGAAAAATCGCACTAAAATTGAATATGATTCCTTATGGGGATATTCATCAGTTCTTTGAAACATTTTGAATGTGAGTAGGCTCTTGGTAGGAGAAAACATATTATTGAAGTAAATCTGGGGTGCATTAAGTCCCATTTTTTGAATTTTAATTATTATAGGAACACAATTCTACCTTATTTATTGATGATTTTCTTCGTCTTATCTTATTTTGAGGATTGTATTCTAGAAAAAAACTCACTAACAATTTTTTTTTTAATTAAAATAAGTGTGAATATATTTTCATGCTAGGTGTGTCATGTAAAACAATTTTAAATACATTTTTTTCATAGAACTATATGTATAAACATCATTCATTCCATCATGATTCCACTATAATTGAAGCTCGAACTTGTGACCACATGAGACATGTTTCAACAAATGATGCTAGGTTAGAACCTGAATTGAATGAACTTCTAACCAACTTATTAATTAGATTTTTTTTTAGTTTAGATTGACAATGTAAATTTGTTTAACATGTGAATTTAGAAAATGGATTGAACTATATGTGGATAAACATTCTAATAATGGTGATTAGTTTGAGGAAAAATAACCATCACAATTTTTTTCATTTTTCTTGAAATATTTATTGGTGTATTTATATGATTATATAAGTATATGATGAGACATAAAATAGCTATTTATCATTAAATATAAGTGAAATTGGAATATTTGAGATTATATTTTTAATTGGTAATATGGATTATGTTGATATTTTCATTGTATATTTTCTATGGGGGTTGCACATAATCCAATGACCCATTCAGACATATGGGTGTGCCCTAGAGAGGGGACAACATGTGCCTATTTATAGGTAATATGTGGTGCCTATAAGGTTTTGTTTCTTCATTGGTATATTTTGACGGTCCATGTTCTACCCGAGTCATTTAATAATTTTATATTCTATTCCTTTGTGGTTGGTTGTCTAGAAAAACACACTAACATCAATTTCACTTTTTTAGTATATGTATTTATTATGATCGTGTTTACATGTTTTTTCTGAAATAACCCAATTATTAAACTCTATTTTTATATAATTATAAGCATGGACCTCCTTCAGACCCCATTGGGTTTGTTGGAAATGAGATCAAGACTTGCAGCAACCTATGGTGTGTGCAAACCATTGATTGTATTATTTGACATGAACAAAACAAACATAAAGACCCTTTATTAAATGTATTTTTTATGGTTCTTTATAACATAGAAAATTGGATTAGCATGTTAATTGTGAAATCATAATGTCTTGTAACTGAATTAACATCATAATCACACAAATTAGTTTTAAAATAAATTACTTTAATTAAAAAGATGGAATATTTTTAGGTAATATATATCGAAATAATGGCATATTGGATTAGGGATATGACGAGATGTAAAATCGAAAATTTTAAAAAATGATATGATAAATGGATATATTTATATATATTGTGATATTTCATAAAATGGATTAGATTACCAATTTAATTTTATTTAATTATGGGAATTAACATGGTAAATAGAGTGTATGGAATGATAATTTGATAACTGATGAATTGACTAATAGTTCTATTAATATCATGTTTTTCAAGTGGGTGTTCAGTATTATTGATGGAATTATTCACTTTTTTGCCTTATTATGACACATGGGTCACTTAATTTATGTCGATGAGATTGTGGTTGGGACATGGTGTCCCTACCAAGATGAAATTACAGGTTGTATATGACATTATTTCTTGGATAGAAACTATAGGATAGTCGAAGTGCTTCCTTAGGGACAAAATATTAGGTTGGATATGGTTCTCTTCCAGGATGGGATATTAGGTTGAATATGTTGTTACATCCTAGATAAGATACTGGGTTGAAAACTAAATTCATTACTAGATGATATATTTGGATGGGTGTAGAATTATTTACTATATGATATATTTTTATAGACATGGTGTTCTATCCCTGATAAGACTATGAGTAGGAAATGATGTTCATTCTAGTTATTAATCAATGTTATAGGAATAGAGGAAAAATGATATTTTATTGAAGATGGTTTAGTTGAACCTATTTTTTGACTTGGAGATCAAGGGTCAGTTTCATTTTTAGATTCTCTTTATTCATTAATAAATCAATCCCCTATTATTCGTGCTTTTGATTTCACTATTTCCTCAGAATGGACTGTTTAGAAAACAAGGGTATCATCCTATTATGTTGTACTCACACCATGTTCAAGATCCATTTGGTTCCTGGGAAGACTTCATGGATGAAAGTCTACAAAATATTAAGGGCCCTTATACATGATTCTATAGCTATATTGGATGGTATAAGTACATTGATATGATCTGGAGAAAGCGATATAGAGCCTAGGTTTTTGGTGTCAGTGTTTAGTTTAATTATATGAAATAAAAACATCATTTATATAGGTATATATTATCACAAGACAATGATGTTATTATTACAATTATTATTATTATTATTATTACATTTTTAGTTTCTTCCATTATTCTATTGATGTTTCACGGTTGATTATTCCTTCGATTTTCTCTATTAGTTAAACAATGTAACAAAGGGTATAGTCACCACATTTTATTACATACACCCTCCTTACAAGTCAAAAAACTCTAGAATATATGGAGGTGTCCCAAAGCTTATGTAGAAACCCGAATCGATAATGTGATAGAGTAATAGTTTTGGGATGTTACAAAATCATTTAAATGGTGTTTTTTGAATATATTTACAAATTGCAATGTTTTACAAGATACTGGGATTTGTTCTGTCTTCTTAATGGAATCGTGTATGGGAGTAAAACTCTAATGTTCATGGAAACCCTCTGTTTTTAGGGATAAGATTATTTTTCATAATACTTTCATGTTATAGATTTATTTTTAGGTTTCCTTGGGTGATTAACTTGTTTTGTGATGATATTGTTTATTGG